>OV702289.1:495325661-496575661 GCA_916181665.1 Avena sativa
TAGCCACCGAAATGCCGCCCGCCGTCACCCGTGAGTCGTCGCTGCCGTCTGCCATTAGACGCGCCGGTGACCCCGGAAGCTTTTACTCCCAGAGTCGTCCGATCTGACGCGGACGATCTAGATCTTGTTCAGCCGAGCCTAGGCTCAAGCCAAAGCCGAGCCTGTACTCAAGCCGAGCCGCACCTCTTGCCGATGATCTCAGCCGTTTGATCAAGATCCAGTGGCCCACAACGATCCACTTATGCGAAGAGGTATCGACAAATGAAATCACGCCACCTGTCCGGCTGATTGTGTAATTCGAACTATGAGTATTTATAATAGCCAGAAATTTATCCAATATTGTAAACTTCCTATAAAATCGAATATAAGTCCACAATTGACAAATAATATACCGTTGGATTCAAGACAATATGAAGAATATTAATATGATATTATATATAACTTTTACAGTATATATGTACTGTAGTAATTTAAATAGTTTAATGATCTTTTTAGAGTAAATAAATCATCACAAATTATCTGTCTGTCGAAAAAATACAAATAAGATGTCTATGGATTCCTAATGACATGTAGGACATTAATCAGGCATTATATATATTTTGTGCCGAATATAATACTCTAAATGATTTAAACATTCTTAATCAGTACTTAAATCATAGGAAAATATTCATAACCCCAAATTGAGTTAATCCAATTGCCACAGGTTTGTCTCAGTAATACCCATATGTAGAAAATATAAACAAAACTACTTGTCATGTTTTTTAAGATGATATTGCAGAAAACTGTAAATACATTACAATAGTAATTAAATCATAGAAAAAGATCTGTAAATGCTTTTTAGGTGATTCCAATTGGTACTGTCTCTAAATTGAATTAACTATCTAGTAGTATTTCATTCATAATTTAATACGACATAAACATCAGAAGTCGAATTGAAGTGAGTTAAACCCCATTAAATCAATATAGTTTTAATAATAAACGTTATATTGCATTAAATGCTTTCCCATATTTATCACGATATTAATGTTGAGAGAACTAAATACAACCATTGTGACATATTAAATCATCATGCATGCATTTGTTCATCATCGTTTTATTGTATTGTGCATAATTGCAATGTTTTGAATGGTGTGTTTGTTGTGTTTTGATCCAAACATTAGATTACGAGGAGTGCAACTATTGTGATTGTGACAAGTGCAACCATTTCTATTGTGAGGATTATCTGAATAACTACAACTACCAAAGGCAAGTGACAACACCTGGACTTTTAATCCCAGATGCCTATTATGCCATACATCACAATCCCAGGATTACCATTTTTGTGAGACATAAATAGATTGGAAATCACAGTACATCATCCGTTACAAACCTTAATAAGGTCTTACACAAATAAAGGATCTCATGATCCAGTCTTAATACAAACAAGCAGCGGAATAGTAAGCGTAATAGCGGGATCCATCTTTAGTGTCACAGACAATGCTGACGATGGGAGATGATCCGAGTTGTCGTAGATGTCCTGCTATCCATCTTCCTGATAGTCCTCCTCATAGTCTGGCCACGGGAATAGCCAGGGACAAAGCCATGAGTACTCTTTAAGTAATCGCAAACTATCACTAACAAGTAAGGTAGTTCTTGTAGGAATCCTAAGCTCTAAGTTTATCTGCAAAATGCCAGATTTATCTAAGTTGAGTTTAGAAGTAAAGAAAACTAAGTAAATGTTCTAAATCACTTTAAGCTGGGAACCTAGTTTTCATATTCACAACCCTATTGTGGAAGTCAAAATCATAGTTCAGTTCACAAGTCATTTTGAAAACATCTGACGACGGAACAGTATGGCCACTCCAACTGTCCATGACCGCGGACGTGGCTATTCGAATAGTTTGACACTCTGCAGAGGTGGTAAACTTTCACCACAAAATTCGATACATCCGTCAGGCATAACCTTGAATCATCATACTTAGTATGCGGATAATCAATCATAACCTTTCCTTTACACACTCTAGTATAAGCACCTCTCCTATGAGCTTGGCCTCCCAGCCATGGCCATCTGCCATCCTGGGCTCTACATAGGTGGACATCATTAAGAGGTAACCTCAGCTCAAACCTCTCCCGCGAGGGAACCCATACTAAAGGGATGGTACGGTAAAATTGGAATGGTATCGCATCCGAACCCAACCATCAGTTTTTATAAAGGTATAAGGCTCATGCCTCCGCATTTTCATCATCAAATCCATTTGTGTTTCTCAACACATTTCAATAGAATGACTCATCATTCCAAGGTATTCCCATCTAAAGTGATCAAGTTTTATGCTTAGCACTAGCCACTAAGTTAAGAGTGTTCACTAATGAGGGATGCTAATCTCAATCTCATGCCATAGAATGACATCTAGTATAGTCCTAGTTTTATACTCTTTATGCTATCTATACTACTTTCCAATACTCACAAAGCACTAACTAAAAGTAAAGAACTTTGGTAAAGTAAAAGAGTAAAGCTTGCAAGTAAAACTTGGGATGGGTATAAATCAAAGTATATAACCAAGCATGCCTAATGCATCTTGCTTAGGTTAAAGCTTGCATAGATCTAGCTTGCGTTGATTGGTGTAGTGATTGAAGTTGTCTTCGTCTTCTTCGGGGTAGAACTCCTCCACCTCGTATCCTTGGTCGGTACATAATCACCAAACAATACTTAACTAGTCTATTTAGCACACTAAGGTTCACACTTGATGATCTAGCATCATCACAATCATCACAAGAATTAAAGAACTAGTTTTATTTAGTTTATTTGAGAAAAGTAATTTCTACTCATTAAAATTAATTAAGATTTAATATTCTCCAATTAAAATATGGAATCATGTGGACACATGTCATCACCACATATTCTAATACATGGGAATGTGATTTAAAGGGTTGGTCACATTTTATAATGTTTAAGATTATTATTTAATAGATTGACTAGAAATGCCCTAATAGCATTCTTTTGGTACTAATCCAATGTCACTGCATGCAAACCTAAATACTTTTACATATTCAAATAGATATTATCAAATATGATTTTTGAGAGTTGGAATCAACTCAAAAGGTATTATGGTGGATTTTTCAAAAATGTTTGAAGTTGCAAAAGTATCTGTCTTGTTATATTTACTAGCGATTATCTCTAACTACAAATGATTTCAATCCAACGGGTTGGATAGATAATTTAATTATCTTTCTAACAAAATTGGAATCATGCAATTTGATTCAGTGAAACTCTCTGAAATGATTTTTGAATATAGGGATAGAATAGGATTTCATCTAAAAAGGAAAATCAATATTTGAATTTCCTGGGCTGCGCGGGAAAGCTAAACGGTCCGTCCCAACTGCATAGCATAGCGCAACGTGTGGTTAACAGAGGGGGTCCACTTGTTAGCGAGACTAACTACGTGAAGCAGTATCTTTTAACGAGCCCTATGATTAGAAGAAAGATCGACGGCTGAGGGTCATCGTCGGTGATGAACAGCTCCAGCGAGGAAAATGACCTAGCACAGTGGTGGGGTTCTCGCGGGGCTCACCTGGGCTCTAGCTAGGGTCCGCGATGGGGGAAATCGACGTGGTAGACGACGGCGAGGCGAGGCACGGGCACGGGCATGGCAAGGCTTGGGGTGCTCAGAATCAACGGCGCCCTTCTCCTCTAGCAGTGGCGGGCTCCAGTGAAATTATGGCGCGGTGGTGCTCGCCTTGCTCCGGGAAGAAGTGGGGAAGGTCAGTGAGGAGTGGGGAGTGAGGTGGTGTGAAGAAATGGGGTGGAGAGGCCCTCTATTTATACACCGACGAGGCGACCGAGCGGGATGGGTTGGCGTCTCCGGCGAGGATAGTACATCGAGCTAAAGGCAGAGGCGAGGGTGTAGGATGGTGCGGTGCTCCCTGGCGGTTCTCACGAAAGTAAGGGCGCGGCACCGGGCGGTCTAGTTTGGTCTGGGGCGTGCGGCGCTCCGCGCGGGACAGGCGGCGTTCTCGACGGCGCGCGGGAGCTACGGGTCATGCAGCATCGAACGGGGGTGTCTGCTAGGTTCGCGTGATCATGGCGAGGTTGTGCGTGCGCGGTGAAGGCAAGGTACGAGCCGGGCGAGCTGGTCGGGCACGGTGCACTGGCGCGCTCTGGACATGGCGTAGAGGCGTAGAGCGCAGTGGTGCTAGGGTGGTCCACGGCCGGGTTGCGATCGTGGGCTGGACAGGGGGTGGCGGTATGCTTCGGCGATGCTCCTGGACATCCTAGATGGGCATGGGGCTGTCTGCTACGAGCTAGCCGTGGTCGGTCGGTGATGACCACAAATGGGCAGTGCTCCACTGTGCTCCACGACGAAGGGGGGGTGGTCTGGGTGCTGGTGGGACTCAGAGGGGACAGGGGAGTTAAGGGGAGATCAATTGGTCGTTTAATTACTATTTAAATAGTGAAGTTAGGCAGCGGCTTAATATGTGCTAACCAGGTGTTTGATGAAAAGGCCGCATGAAAGATACTTTGGAATTTTTGATTCAAAATTTTTGAGTGGTTTGATCGTAAGCTTGAATAACTATGTTTGCTTGGAGAGGTCAAGGGGAATTGATTTGGGTGGTTTTTGTAAAATGTGGATCTTAACACATACATTTGATTCTAATTTGGATTGTCATTTAAATTGGTTTGGAATTTGATTCTGTTGAAGGGTAAAGTGGGCCTTGGTTCATTTTTACTTAGTATAGCAAGGGGTGAAAAGAAATAGAATAGTTTCTGTTAGAAATTCTTCTCTAGGAACACCTAAAGTGGCCTAGTGGTTTACTTTGGTCAAAATGACCATTTGCTTTATTTATTCTTATTTGATTTCTTTCTCTTTGGATTTTGTTTATAAATGGTCTAGATGATGTGGAATTCACCTTTAGACCATTTCGCAACATTTAGAACAATCAAGCATGGCATATACACTCAATTCTATCCTAATGCAAACACACATGCATTCATATTCATTTTCTTAATAAAAGTTTTTGTTAACCCTAAATTGGGTGATTAGAACTTGATAACCTTGATTAAATTTTGGGATGTTACAAACCTTCCCTCCTTAAACTAAATCTCGTTACGAGATTTTAGAAACTAGGAACTAAAAAGATCTGGAAACTCAATCCTAATGTAATCTTCTCGCTCCCAAGTAACTTCTTCTTCGGTATGGTTGCTCCATTGGATCTTGAGAAATTTGATACTCTAGGTCCTGGTGGTTCTGAAGGCTTCTTCCAAGATACGAATGGGCACTTCACGATACGTTAGATCCTTGTTGATATCAATGGCTTGGTAATCGATGTTCTTGAACACTTCGGTCTTCTCCGGAACTTCTAAGCACTTGCGAAGTAACGAGATATGGAACACATTATGGATGGCTGACATCTCCTCTGGCAGTTCCAGTTGATAAGATACTTCTCCTCGGCGATTCAGAATCTTGAAGGGTCCAATATATCTGGGCGCTAACTTTCCTTTCAACTGAAAATGCTGCATTCCTTTCAAGGGTGACAATTTAAGATACACAAAATCTCCAACATAGAAAGTCAGGTCTCTACGTCTCTTGTCAGCATAACTCTTTTGTCTGGATTGGGCCATCTTGAGGTGCTCACGGACGTTGTGAACCTTCTCTTCGGCTTCTCGTAGGATGTCAGGTCTGAAAATCTGACTCTCTCCTACTTGCAACCAATTCAAAGGGGTACGGCACTTCCTTCCATATAGAAATTCAAATCGGGCCATTTGCAAACTGTTGTTGTATGAGAATTCTGCGAAAGGCAGACAATCTTCCCATTTTCATCCATACTCTAACACACAAGCTCTCAACATATCTTCTAAGATTTTGTTGACTCTTTCAGCTTGGTTCCTAATCCTTCTTGGACTTTCTGCCAAAATCTTGAGGTAAATTGGGTTCCTCGATCCGACACGATAGTCTTGGGGGTTCCATGCAAACTGACAATTCTAGCAATCTACAGCTCTGCTAGCTTCGAACTTTGGTAGGTAGTTTTGACAGGTATAAAATGGGATACCTTGGACAGTCTATCAACTATGACCTAGATAGAGTCATTTCCCCTACTATAAGTAGGCAAACCGGTGATAAAGTCCATTCCGACAGAATCCCATTTCCATTCTGGAATCTGCAATGGTTGCAACAATCCTGTGGGTCTCTGATGTTCTGCTTTGACTCTCTGACAGATATCACACTTGGCTATGTAGCTTCCGATTTCTCTCTTCATCTTGTGCCACCAAAATTGCTCCTTCGAATCTTGAAAAATCTTCGTTCCTCTAGGGTGGATAGAATAAAGTGTATCATGATCTTCCTACATGATAACTTGCAACAGCTCCGAATCTGCTGGCACACAGATACGTCCTTTGTACCACAAAACTCCTTCTTCATCTTCAGTGAACCTAGGTACCTTTCTTGTACCAATACAACGTTTGATTCCGTCGATACTTGCATTTCCCTTATGGTCTTCCTTGATTTGTCTAATCAATGTAGGTTGAAGTTCAATGATAGCTAAAATCCTTTGCTAACTAGCTTTGTTGTAAACTTCTCCAACTCTTCATGCAAAGTTGGCTGGGCTTCTTTGATCATGGTGTTTAATCTACACGGCAATCTTCTAAGAGCATCCGCTACCACATTGGCTTTGATGGGGTGATAGTGAATGTCAAGGTCATAATCCCTGATTAACTCTATCCATCTCCTTTGCCTCATATTCAGCTCCTTCTTGGTGAAAATATACTTCAGGCCCTTGTGATCCGAATAAATCTCACAGCGGTTACCCATAAGGTAATGACGCCATGTCTTCTAGGCTAAAACTACAGCTGCTAGTTCAAGATCATGGGTAGGGTAGTTTTTCTCATGCTTCTTCAGTTGTCTTGACAAATATGCTATGACTTTTCCTTCTTGCATCAACACACATCCGATACCAATCTTGGATGCATCACAATACACATCAAACGGCTTCTTGATATCTAGCATAATCAATATTGGGGCTGAAATCAATCTCTTCTTGAGCTCTTGAAAACTTGCTTCACATTTGTCGGTCCATTCAAACTTCTTATCTTTCTTCAATAGTTGGGTCATTGGTCTTGTGATGCTCGAAAATCCTTCAACGAACTTGCGGTAATATCCTACTAATCCGAGAAATGCACGGACTTGGGTTTGAGTGGTTGGGGCTTTCCATTCTTTAACATCTTTGATCTTGGCGGGATCAACAGCGACTCCTCCTGTCGACACAATATGTCCGAGGAATCCTACTTCTTTAAGCCAGAACTCACATTTGCTAAACATGGCATACAACTGATGTTCTCTAAGGGTTTCAAGGATTGTTCTCAGGTGTTGCTCATGGTTTTCTTCTGACTTGGAATAGATTAGAATATCATCGATAAAAACAACGAGAAACTTATACAGGAAGTTCAAAAAATCTTATTCATGAGATTCATGAAATAAGCGGGGGCATTAGTTAATCCAAAAGACATGACCGTATACTCATACAATCAACATCTGGTGGTAAAGGCGGTCTTTGGAATATCCGTTGCACGAATCTTGAGTTGATGATAACCAGTCCTAAGATCAATCTTAGAAAACACTCTGGCACCAGTCAACTAATCAAATAGATCCTCGATCTTGGGCAGTGGATACTTGTTCTTGATGGTGACATCATTCAACTTCCGGTAATCCATGCGCAAACGGTTACCTCCATCCTTCTTGTCCACAAACAGAATAGGCGATCTCCATGGTGATGCACTTGGTTGAATCCTTCTCCAGCATAGCATCAAGTTCCTTCTTCAGCTCCACTAATTCAGATGGATTCATACTATAAGGTCTCTGAGCTATGGGTCCAGTTCCATGAATTAGTTCAATAATGAACTCAATATCTCGATCTGGGGGCATACCAGGCAATTCATCTGGGAATACGTCGGGGTATTCATAGACTACTTTGACTTGGTATATGGTTGGTTGGGCTAGACTCTTGTTACATTTGAATTGACGGGGCAACGTTTCAGATACATGCTCTACTGATACTCCATAGCTACTGGTCATGGTTATGGCTTTCTTGGCACAGTCGATCAACCCTTTATGTTTCGACATCCAATCCATTCCTAGTACTTCTTCCAAACCTTTGGTTCCAAGTACTATTAGATTGGCATAAAGATCTATCCCATGGATTCTAATAGGTACAGTCTTGCAAATTTTTCTAGCTTTGGTGGTTGAACCAGGAATTTGAACTATCCTAACATGCTTCAATTTTGTTGGTTGAATCTTACTAGTGCATGCAAATTCTTCTATAACAAACGTGTGCGATGCTCCAGAATCAAACAACACTCTTGCAAGTACTGAGTTAACGGAAAACATACCCAGCACGACATCTGGCGCTTCCTAGGCTTCTTTAGCATTCATGTGGAACAGACGACCTTTGTGGTTGAGCGAATTCCCTAGGGAAAATCTTCTTCCAGGCTAAACACGGAGCTGCTGCTGAGTGGGGGCATTCACATTGGTGGTGGCTGCAAACTTCTTGGGACACTCGTTAGAGTAGTGATCCTTGACTCCGCATTCAAAGCAAGTAATCTAGGACTTGTCTTTGGCTGCAACAGGCACGACATTGCTTCTAGTCGTTGGGGCAGCATTGTTGTTGTTGTTGCTGTTGGACTTGGGCGGTGCACGGTTGAAGTTGTTGGAGTTGTCGGGGTTGTTGTTATGGTTTCCACCAGACTTCAAGTTTCCTCCGCTACGATTGGGGTAGCTTGGACGGGACATCAGGGGTCTATTATTTCTTGGGGCATATCCTGTAGATGGGTTGGGGAGATACTTCTGGGTATTGTGGGACCTATTCTGATGCATCATCCTGCGTTTCCGGTTGTCATTGGCTTGGTTGATATTCCCTTCCATCTGGATGGCATAGTCTACTAGCTCTTCGAGATCTTCAAAATGAATGTTGACTAACACATTCTGCATCTCATCATGCAATCCATTTAGGAATCTTTCCTTCTTCTTGGCTTCTGTGTTGATCTCATTAGGGGCATATCTAGATAGGGACATAAATTTGTCACGGTATTCAACTACCATCATCCTTCCATGCTTCAGTTCTATGAACTCATCTCTCATTCTGGTGACCAAACCTTGCGGCACATGGGTGCGACTGAACTTGATCTTGAAAGCTTCCCAAGTCATCACCTGACTGTGGTTCATAGTATGGGTGCTATTCCACCAGGCTCTTGCATCTCCTGCTAGATTGTGGGTGGCAAACAATACCTTATCATTGGCGTCAACTCCTGCGACTTCCAGATTATTCTCCATGGTTTGCACCGAGTCATCAGCATCTAAGGGATCCTCAGATTTGTTAAAGATAGGGGGATTGGTATTCTGAAAGTTCTTAAGCTTGCACCCGTGATGATCCTAATTTCCATGGCCTTGATTATTGTGGGTCATCTGAGCTATCTATTGCAGAGTGGCTACATTGGCTTGGTGCTCGGCTCTACTAGCTTCACGGTCGGAAACTAGCATTTGCAGAATCTGCAATATCAGGTCCTGTGATAAGCTGCTTCCTCCTTCGTTTCCACGAGTCATCTAAAGATTGAGATAGATAATGAGATAAGAGGGAAAGTTCCAAGGTTCATGGTTTTGTTTCAAAAGCTTTATACTTTGAGTTTGACTGAGGTTTTGCAACTAACTTCTCCTCATTCATTTATTCATTCATTCAAGCACACAATACAAACACACACCACACACAAATGGAAAAAACAGATAGTTTTAAGAACCATTATGTGAACTAAGATACAGTGGGACCGATACAACTCATTCCTACGGTAGTGATCAAGTGCATCTACTCATCATCAATGAAGTCGGAATCATCATCATCGGTGTAGAAATCCATGGCATCATCCTCCAGGTAGTCGTTGTCATCACTGAGGTACGAGTGACGATCTCCTTGTATGTCTTCACCTTCTTCCTCTTCTTCTTTTTCTTTTGCTTCAAGCTGGACTTCTTTCTCCTGGATGATCTTCTCGAGGTCAGCCACCATCTTGCAAAGATGAGCGATAGTGCGATCCTTCTTCTCGCGTTGACGATGAAGTGATTGGCGATCCTTGACAAGCATGGCGAGAGTCTGGTCCTCCTTGGCGGCAATGGCAAGGTTGTGGTTGGCGTTGGCTCGAGCATTGTCCAATTCCTTCTGCCTATCATACAGTAGGAAGTCAAGATTCTCCACTTGGCGCTTCATCTCCGGGTGACTTGGCATCTCCAATGGCATTCCCATAGAATCACGCCTCGCGAAGTGCGCAAAGCGAGTTCCCTGGATCAAGTTGATGTTTTGCCCACACAGACGGGCAAGAGCTTCATGCATAGCCCTGGCTAATTGATGACCCACAAGTATAGGGGGTGTATCGCAGTATTTTCGATAAGTAAGAGTGTCGAACCCAATGAGGAGTAGAAGGTGCTGGCTAGTGGTATGGATCAGGAATTCTCTGCAAATACTTAGCAAACGGATTTTTAGGGGTTTTTGATAAAGCAAGTGAATAAAGTACGAGTAAATAAAATATAGTAGAAATAAATGCAGCAACTGGCCCAATCCTTTATGCAGCAAAGGACAAGCCGGTTGTATTATTTAAGATGACCAAACATTCTCGAGGACACATGGGAAGACAGTCAAGTGCTTTCGCTTCATATAGTTGATTAATCTTCTCTAGCTTGCTAAGTGTTGTGTGGGTGAACCTGTGCTAATGTACCGACCTTCCTAGGACTAATACATACTTGTGATTATACCCCTTGCAAACATCCATAAGTACAAGAAAGTAATCAAGGTAGAAACCTAACCACGGCTTTAAACTCTAGAAGTACACCACAACTTAAATATCAAACTATTGAATCTTTCTCAACACAACTCCACTACTAACAACATGACTTCTCCCATGTCCTCAAGAACAAAACGAACTACTCACAAGACATCATATGGATCATGATCAGATATGGAATAATGCTGTATAACAATCTAAACATAAACAATAATTCAACGGTTCACTCAATAGCATCAACTGCAAAGAGTAGTCAACACTGGGAAAGTTTCCCCTATGAACTAATGCAAGATTCAACGCAATTGTTACATCAATATGGAGATGGTGATGAGGGTGCTGATGGTGATGATGGTGGTGATGATGATGATGATCTCGATGAAGTCCAGCGTGATGGTGGTGTTGATGGCGATGATCTCCCCTCTCCGGGAAGGAATTCCCCTAGCAGAAATCTGTCTGCCGGAGAGATCTTTCTCTCTCGGTGTTTTCCGCCCCGCAGAGGCGGCGAAATCTTTCTATGGCTGCTCTCCGAGTCTTACGGTTTCGGGAGGATGATATACGCTAGAGGGAGAGCCAGAGGTGGGCCAGGGCAGCCACACCACCTGCTGGCGAGGCCTAGGGTTGCCCCCGCCAGGGGGTGGTGTGGGCCCCCTGTGGCCCATCTCCACTCCGTGTTCTCGCATCCTTAGTCTTCTGGAAAAATAGGATCTTCCGTATATTTTCCCGGATTTTCTGATCTTCGTGAATTTTGCCTCCAAATAGCACCTTTTCCATCAGAATCCTGACTGCAGCGGTCCATGCTCCAGAAATCATCAACCATGCAAAAACAGATGAAATAACATAAGTATCACCTCTCAATACGAAATATATCAATGAATAATAGTGAATTAAGACATAGAATAGTGATGCAAAATGGACGTATCACTAATCCATCTAGCCAGTTCTTCTCTCGCACGGTGAATTGAATCTTCTCAGAAAGGGGTGTTTCCATCTTTCCTCTAAGATCTGCAACTATCAGCAATTATAGATCTCCTACTAGGAAATCCTTGAGTTGAGCCCCGAAGAATTCCGGATGTGGGCGCTCAAGGTACTCTGACAGTGCATCGAGATCCCTCTCAAAGATTAGCTAGCCTCCGTTGCCCAACTGGTAGAACTTGCAATACTGAACTTCCATCTATAATAATTTAGGACGAGTAAGTTGGTGAGGTGATCAAGTGTGTCAAATTTTATGTAGAAAAGTAAGAATTTTTTAGGAACATGATTTTTTTGAGAGAATCAAGGATAAGAGTGTGAATAGGTTTTCATAGATACTAACTTATTTTGTTTTGAAACTAAGTTTTTGTTCGGACGTCCATTCTAACTAGGGTCTCGTATGGTCAACCTGGCTCTGATACCAACTTGTCAACACCTGGATTTTTAATCCCAGATGCCTATTATGCCATACATCGCAATCCCAGGATTACCATTTTTGCGAGACATAATAGATTGGATATCACAATACATCATCCGTTACAAACCATAATAAGGTCTTACACAAATAACGGATCTCATGATCTAGTCTTACTACAACAAGCAGCGGAATAGTAAGCGTCCTGCTGTCAATGGCAATGCTGACGATGGGAGATGATCCTAGTTGTCATAGACATCCTGCTGTCCATCTTCCTGATAGTCCTCCTCATAGTCTGGCAATGGGAATAGCCAGGGACAAAGCCATGAGTACTCTTTAAGTACTCGCAAACTATCACTAACAAGTAAGGTAGTTCTAGTAGGAATAGTAAGCTCTAAGTTTATTTGCAAAAAGCCAAATTTATCTAAACTGAGTTTAGAAGTAAAGAAAACTAAGTAAATGTTCTAAATCACTTTATGTTGGGAACCTAGTTTTCATATTAACAACCCTGTTGTGGTTAAGTCAAAATCATAGTTCACTTCATAAGTCATTTTGAAAACATCTGACGACGGAACAGTATGGCCACTCCAACTGTCCGTGACCGCGGACGTGGCTATTCGAATAGTTTGACACTCTGTAGAGGTGGTACACTTTCACCACAAAATTCGATACATCCGTTAGGGATAACCCTGAATCATCATACTTAGTATGCGGATAATCAATCATAACCTTTCCATTACACACTATAGTATAAGCACCTCTCCTATGAGCTTGGCCTCCCAGCCATGGCCATCTGCCATCCTGGGCACTGCATAGGTGGGTATCATCAAGAGGTAGCTGATACATTGCAAATGTATCTATAATATTTGATGTTCCATGCTTGGTTTTATCCACTTTCTTTTGTTTTGTCCACACTTTGGAGTACTTTTCATATGATTTCTTGGACTAACCTATTAACAAGAGCCACAGTGCCAGCTGCCTGTTTTCTGCTATTTTTGGTTCCAGGAAAGTCAGAAAACGAATATTCTCGGAATTGGACGGGACAAAAGCCAAAGTGCCTATTTTTCTGGAAGTCATCAGATGCGAGAATACGAGACGGAGAGGGGCTAGATGCCGGCCACACCACCTGGCCACGCGGCCAGGCTAGGCCCGCTATATGGGCTAGTGTGGTGGCCCCTGGCACCCCCTCGGCCTCCCCTTCCGACTATAAGATGCCCTCGCGACGTAAACCCTAAGGGCCCGATCAAAAATCCACAAAAGAGTCTGTAGCCGCCGTCATCTCCATCCCTAGATCGGGAGGGATCTGAAGCTCTTCCCGGCACCCTGCCGGAGAGGGGAATTCACCCTGGAGGCCTTCTTCATCACCATGCAAGCCTCCAGTGTGATGCGTGAGTAGTTCATCCTTGGACTACAGATCCATGTAGTATCTAGATGGCTGGTTCTCCTCCTTTGTGCTTTCATGTCTAGATCTTGTGATCTCCGTTCATGATCAAGATCATCTATTTGTAATTCTGCATGTTGTGAAGGTACTGTAAGTTTCACGACCGAAGGTTTCCGGAGCCCATCCCACCGGCACTCGCACGATTTCCGAGGCATGCCTCTCTGAGCCCATCCCACCGGCACTCGCCGGCGCCACTCCAGCGCTGTCGCACACATATCCATGGGCTCTCATTCACTGGATTCATCTGGTGGTGGCTAGAAAATCACCTATTCTAGAAGCTCCACCGATGGTAAGTTCCTTGTTGGATCACTTATTCTCTCGGATAATCGCTGGCTGGTCATTCTCAATGCCAATGGTTCACCACTGGAAGGAAGAAGTTTGGAAAATGGGGAGGTTCTTATGATTGGTTCTGTGGTGAGGTTCCCCTCTCATCTTGCTAGGATTAATGATATTTTGCCACCATCCTCTTATTTTCTTGGGACTTCTCATGTTCATGCGTGCAAGGGTGATGATTTGAAACTTATGTGGCACGTTACTTGCTCTACCTTGTCTTCTGATGTTTTGGACAATACTCCTGGATTTCTGGTCCTGTATACTATTGCTAAGCGGACTGTGTTACTAAATTGTGACAAGGTGGTTATTGATGATAGATTCCTTCTTCAAGATGAGAAAGTTTCATCTTGTGTTATCTTGGATCTTGTTGTCAAAAGGGTGATGGTGGGTGAACAAATCATTGATGGGCCCATTTCATCAACCAAACACAAATACATTTCTGTGGATTTTTCTAAAGGGAGGATGTTTGAGGATAATATGTTCAAAAAATTTGGTCACCACATAAATTTCCCAGGAGGATTTCGCAGAAGACCTTTCTTCCTTATTGGTTCATTTGGCCGTACAAATTTTAAGATTGATATTCATACAATTGGCATTGTTCTTCAAAGTTGTTTTGGGGGTCATGCATCAAAATATCAAGTCAAAATCCTCCAGGACAGAACCTTTAGATTCTCGGTGGCATCAAGAGCTATGGGTTTTGAAATATATAATTCTGGTTCTTTCACTGATGATTCATTCATATTGAAGATAAAACATTGGGGCGATGGAGGCCCAAATTGGAACTTCGAAGAGAAGGAATATTACAAAGAATTGGACAAAGATTGGACAACTGTTTCATACAAAAAGAAAAAAACCCTCTGTTTTTTATCGTATTGGTTCAACGACGTCACAGGTACCATGCAATAACGGTCAAAATAATGATGACATTACTCATGTCGTAACAGGTGCATCATTTGCGGATATTGTGATTAATGGCAAAGGTATTATAGCGGAGAAAACTGCAGTCAACAAATCTCCTAAAATTAATTTGCCTGGTCTTTTACCATTTTTGAAATTTCCCACTTTCCCTTCTTGTCCCTGGCCCGACAAATCTTACCTGAATTGGTTCAAGGCCCATGTTACGCCGCAAGTTTCGTGGCCCAGGGTGTATGACTGTCTTAAGGATTTTATTCTTGCCAAAAAATTAATTTGGCTGAAATCCCTGTCTCCTCAACTCCCTCGCCTAGAGAAACCCCAACTGACTTGCTCCGCTCGTCGCCAGCGACAACCACCGACACAATGGCCAATATTCCACTTGACCCTCAGCCATTTCTTCCCCATGGTTTTGAGATTATGCAGGTGGCTGGCAGGAATCAAGTCAAAAGGGTGGTGGTTCCTCGCCGACCAAGAACTCATGAACAGTATGCCATTACGCACATTCATCCCCTTCCTCATGGTCCTGTCCCTTTTGGTAATATCAGGGATGTGTTGCAAGATTTCTTTATCAATGATGCGCATGTCTAATTTCGTGATATTCAAGATTGCCCATTTGGTTTTGCATATGTTCAATTTGCAAATGTCAGTGACCGTGACCGGCTAATTGCTGCGGGTCATATTCCCTTCCAAGATGTTGCTATCTATTTTGATAGGCATAATGAAGGAATTAACTGGCGTAGGACTCAGTTTAACAATGAATGTTGGGTTATGCTCCTGGGTCCTCCACTTGATCACTGGAATCATGATGACCTGAATGCTATATTCTCTGATATTGGTAAAGTTCTGCTCTGGGAGAGGGACCCTGAGCACAAGGGCAGAATCATTGCAAAGCTCAGAGTCACTGATCTCCTAGATGTTCCTAAAAGTGTTAGATTCACCATTGGAGACCTGGTGGAAACTGAATCATGGACCTTTTCTGTGGAAATATTGAACAGCAATCTCCTAGGGGGGGCCACCTGATGAGGACCCACTACCTGATGATGGTGCTGACCCACACCCTCTACCTGTGGTGGGACCCATATTTGGACCCCCATCTCCACCTCCTCCACCACAACCTGAAGGGGACATTGGTGGATGGGACCAATGGATTGACCCTGCACCTCAAAATAATGCTGGCTGGGGCAACTGGAATGCTATCCAAGGACCTGTATTTGCTGAAGGTGTTGACATGCCCATTGATAACCAGGATTTGCCACCTCAGGAGGCTGACAGTGCTGTTACTGGATCTATACCTGGTGCAAATGTTTCATCTGACAGTGACAAGGCATCTGTCCATGGTGCAGAGGATAATGAGGTTGAGCAAAATATTGCTGATGCTGATCAGGAGATGGGCATGGGAGAAGGACTGCTTAACATTCTGCAGAATTACCAAGATGAGGAGGAGGACACCAACCATGCTGATGAGGATAACATGCAAGATGATTGGATGATGGAGGACACTAATCTCCTCTCTCCAAATGAGGCACACCTCCAAGTTGGAATGGCCATTATTACTTTTGTCAACTCATCTGAGATACTCTCTGCTAGGAATTCTTTCTCAAAGCAAGGTCTAGAGCTATGGGACAGATTCTTTGCACCACACATGAACCCATCACTTGACAAAGGCAAACTGCAATGTGGCATTCCTGTAAGTTGGTTTAATTTTATCACTCTTATGCTCATCACACCTGAGAAATTCAGTTGGATTAGACATTCTCTCACATCACCCCTATGGGAGATAATTAAAGAGCCAATTACTGAAGAATCTATTTTCACCTTCATTATACCTGATGAATGTGTTGGACAGATTCCACCCCATTGCCTGAATGATTCACCATCAAACATGATGGTACCAAATGCTCCTACTAAGAGGAGGAGGGGCAAAGAACCACTGGTGGAATCTGAGGTGAGAAGAAGCCCCAGAATTGTGGAACTTAATGGGGGTTTTAAAAGCCATTTAAATTGCACTGATCATAATTGCCTCTCTTGCAATGCTGCTCCACCCTGTCTCAGTAATAAGGTTGTTAAGAATCTTGCTGAATCATTTTGCAAGGTTAAAGAGGGGGAACTAGAGAAAAGATTGCTGAAGAAGGGCAGGATCAATGATTTGATCATCAAGCCACCAGGAAAGACTAGACCTAAGAAGAATGGTCCTGAACCATACCTTTCAAACAAGAAGAAGGGAGGTGCTGCTGAGTCTTGTGGACAACAGTCTAAAAAGAAGGCTCCTAAATAATGTGGTTAATGATTACAAAAACCTTGCCTTATGTGATTGGACCAGTTACCTTTCATATCTATTATGAGTTGTTGCAGACCTATTTGATGTTGGACATGTTTATGAATTCAGTAACCTATGATATGTCCAGTATTATTTGTGTGATTACAAAATTTGAGTCACACCATGGATCACCCAATTGGTTTATAAATGAGTAACAACAGAAACTGGAAGATTCTGAACTGGAACCTCAGGGGAATTAACTCTGAGAAAAAATGGTTAGCACTAAAAAGCAAGATCATGGAATCTGAATGTGACATTATCTGTCTTCAAGAAACCAAGAGAGAAAACTTTGATATCAATTATTTAAAAAAATTCTGTCCAAACAAGTTTGACAGTTTTGATTACTTACCATCAATTGGTGCTTCTGGAGGAATCATTACCATCTGGAATGGTACTTTATTCAATGGTACCAGGGCTTTCCAAAATGATTTCTCAACTTCTGTTACCTTCACCTCTCAATTATCAAATGATACCTGGACTCTCACTAATATGTATTGTCCTTGTAAAAATGATAGAAAGATGGATTTCTTAGACTGGTTTTCAAACATCACTATGCCTGATAGTATGGATTGGCTAGTGTTAGGATATTTTAACCTTATCAGAAGTCTCACTGATAGAAATAGAAGTGGGGGAGATATTAATGAAACTATGCTCTTCAATGATGCTATCTACAACCTGGGCCTTATTGAGTTGCCACTAAAGGGTAGAAAATTCACCTGGAGTAACATGCAGAAAGATCCTCTCCTGAAAAGACTGGACTGGTTTTTTACATCCAGTTCTTGGACAACCAAGTTCCCATACACTATGGTTACCCCACAATCCAAACCTACTTCTGATCATCTCCCATGTGTCATATCCATTGGAACTAACATCCCCAAGGCTCAAATCTTTAGATTTGAAAACTACTAGCTACATCATTCTAATTTTAAGATGATTGTACAAAATGCATGGAATATTCCTGTGAATTATCAGGACATGGCAAAAAGAATTTGTGCCAAATTAAAAAATGTGAGGAGAGGTATCAAGATTTGGGCAAAACAGTTACCTTGCTTAAAAGATCAAATTGCTAAGGTGAATGACACAATTGATCTCCTGGTCTTACTGGAAGAATCTAGAACATTAACCACCAATGAGTGGCACCTCAGAGATATCCTGAAGTCCCATATTATCACTCTTCTTCAGAACCAAAACACCTATTGGAAACAAAGAGGGAAAATCAAATGGGTAAAACTTGGAGATGAAAATACTAAGTTTTTCCATTCCAAAGCTACCATCAGTTATAGACATAACTATATATCAATGGTCAAGAATGAATCTAGACAGGAATTTACAAATCACTATGACAAGGCTGATATCTTTTGGAATGACTTCAGGGCAAGAATGGGCACATCAGTCAAAACTAAGATGCACTATAATCTAGCAGACTTCTATGGAAATGGAATGACTGATGAGATGAAGGATTCACTTGAAAAACCTTTCCTTGACAAATAAATTGAGGAGGTTATCACTGAACTACCAAATGATAAGTCACCTGGACCTGATGGATTTAATAATGAATTTATCAAAAGTTGGTGGTCTATCATTGGATTTGATATCAAATTACTGATTCATGATTTCTTCAATGAGAAAGTGTCACTTGAAAGCATTAACTCTTCTTACATTACACTCATACCCAAAGTCACTTGCCCATCTACATCAGCTGATTTTAGACCAATCTCTCTATTGAACTGTATGTTCAAAATTATTACCAAACTTCTTGCAAATAGACTGCAATCGATCATTCTGAAATTGGTACATAAAAACCAATATGGTTTCTCAACAATAGATCTATTCAAGATTGCATTGGTTGGGCATTTGAATACTTATTCCAATGCCACAAGTCAAAGGAGGAAATTTTAATTCTCAAACTTGATTTTGAGAAGGCATTTGATACAGTTGATCACTCTGCCATCATTAATATCCTTAAAGCTAGAGGATTTGGGAGAAAATGGATTAGGTGGATTGAAATGATCTTTGAATATGGAACTTCAGAAATTCTTCTCAATGGTGTACCTGGTAAAAAGTTCTACTGCAGAAGAGGTGTTAGACAAGGAGACCCACTTTCACCATTACTATTTGTCCTTACTGCTGACCTCCTACAATCTATTCTAAACAAGGCCATGCATAGAAATCTTCTAACTCCACCTATTGTGGGACGACCCAACAGTGATTTCCCAATTATTCAATATGCTGATGACACTTTGGTGATCCTTAAAGCTGATGCATCTCAATTATTATGCTTAAAAGCACTGCTTCAAACATTTGCTGTTTCCACTGGTCTCAAGGTCAATTACCTAAAATCTAGCATGATGCCAATAAATATTTGTAGTGACAGACTTATGCATTTTTCTATGACAATCAACTGTCAAACTGGATGCCTCCCTTTTACCTACCTTGGGCTTCCATTAAGCATTACAAAGCCATCTATGGAACATTTTCTTCCCATTGTTAAGAGAGTGGAAAGAAGATTATGTGGAATTGCTGACTTCTTGAATTATGGAGGCAAACTGCAAATGGTCAAATCTGTTCTCTCCTCACTTCCTCTATTTTATATGAGCTGTTTGGAGATACCAATAGCCATCAAGAATCAAATTATTAAATATATGAGATATTGTCTATGGAGAAAGAAGACTGATGATGTACACGCAAAAGGACAAGCTCTTGTCTCATGGGACAAAATCTGCCGTCCTAAAAATCAAGGGGGTTTAGGGGTGCTGAATCTACAGATTCAAAATAATGCCCTCCTTTTGAAAAATTTGGACAAATTCTACAACCATCCAGACATACGTTGGGTTCATTTCATATGGGAGACTTATTACAAAAATGGAAAGTTACCTGGAAGAAGCATGGAGGGATCTTTCTGGTGGAAGTCACATATCAAATTAATTGATAACTATAAAGGCATGGCCAAATGCAATCTAAATTCAGGCAAATCCGCATACTTCTGGACTGACCTTTGGCAAGAGGAGTGCTTGATGAACAAATTCCCACAAGTTATGTCCTGTGCTAAGTCTACAATCATCAATGTTCATGATTTCCTTCATGCTGAATTCCTCGAAGATAATTTCTATCTACCTCTCTCTCATCAAGCTTTCTCTGAGTTTTTAGTCCTGGAAGAAAGATGCCAGGAATTCATACAAGACACTCAGGACACCCATGATAATTGGAACTATATATGGGGATCAGATAAGTTTGAAGTTAAAAAGGCATACTCATCCATGATTGGACACTCACCATCACCACCACACTTTTCCTGGGTTTGGGCAACCTCCTGTCAAAATAAACACAAGTTCTTCTTCTGGCTTTTGTTACTAGACAGATTGAATACAAGAAACCTACTGATGAGAAAGAATTTCAACCTTCCTGATTACAATTGTGTTACATCAAACAGCATCATAGAAGAATTAACAAATCATCTTTTTTGGGATTGGCATTTGCAAAAAATGTTGGGACCATATTTCCAAAAACAGAACTGCAAATCTAACAAGATTAGAAGCTATTTCAAACATCAAAGAAAAGTTACATCTACCATTTGCAATGGAAATCATTATCATGACATCCTGGGGTATCTGGATTTGCAGAAATGAGAAGATTTTTAATGACAAAAGACCCACTTTGGATAGATGGAAAGCAATTTTCTACCAGGAAATGAGATGGATACAATTCAGAATCAAAGGAAAATACAAGGAGAAATTCAAAGCCTGGCTCAGTCAGCAGTTAGATCAGGGATAAAATAGATTGTTTTCAATTTAGATGTAACTGTTTATGATCTACCTTAGATCATTTTCTCATTGTAACATACACATATATAATAAAAAAAAATGCAGTGGGGATTTTCCCTACTGTTTCACCTCAAAAAATTCTGCATGATGTGTTTGCGGGGATCCGATGGATATTGAGATGCTATTTCAGATTGATTATTGATTCTATCATGTCTTTGTTATTTGTGATCTTGCATCCTTTCTGTTGTTAGTAGCTATCTTGGCCAAGTAGATGCTAGCAACTCCAAGAGTTAGTATTTATGCTCGATAGTGGGTTCATGCCTCTGGTAATCTGGGGAAGTGACAGAAATCTCTAAGGTACTAGATGTGTTGTTGCTACTAGGGAGAAAACAACAATCCTTTGTTCATAGAACAATCGTATTGTTTACTTTACACGCAATTCGTAAAGCAATAATCTGTTGCTTGCAACTTAATACTGGAGGGGGTTTGGATGATAACCTGAAGGTGGATTATTAGTCATAGATGCAGTTGGATGGAGGTCTATGTATAATGTTGTAGTGCCCAATCAAGTCTCAAAGGAGTCAAGATGATTAGTATATGCATGTATTGCTTTCTCGGTGTTTGTCAATTGCCCCGCTATAATTTGTTCACCCAGCATGTTATCTATCTAAGGAGAGCCACCTCTAGTGAACTATGGATCCTGGTCCTTGTCTTTTACATTCAATCTACAAAATGTTACTACTTTGTGTTTACTTTCTGCAAACTTTTACTTCTTTCCATTCGATACGTTTAATCCTTTGTTTTCCGCAAAACATGGTGAGATTGACACAACGCAAGTTGGGGACAAATATTTGTGGTTGTGTTGTGCAGGTCTTCACGTTGCTACTAGCACCGGTAGTGCGCCCTGCCAAAGCTCAGCTAGTAACACCTTTGGGGTGTTTCCTTGCTCCTACTGGTTCGATTAAACCTTGGTTTCATAACTGAGGGAAACTTGTTGCTGTGCTCATCATACCTTCCTCTTGGTGTTCCCAACGAGCTCTACATCAACACCGCACCAGCACTTTTCTGGGTGCCGTGCATTGTGCCATCAAGCATTTTTCTGGCGCCGTTGCCGGGGAGTCAAGGACATCTTCACAAGGGGAGTCCCTCATAACCAATCTCTTTACATTGTTATTTTTGTTTTGCTTAGTTTCTTTTTGCTTTGTTTGCTTGTTTTGTTATTAAAAAAACACAAAAAAAATTAAGTCTCCTTTAGTTGTCACCTCTTCCTTAGCTCACCATGTTGATCCCTACTTTCACCCTGAAAGACCTTTCAATTGGTAGTGGTTCTATAATTGGGAAATATAATATTGAAGAATTCTTTAATCATGTTAGTAAGCATGAATATACTGAGGATAGATCCCTTGCAGAACTTGCTCCAAACTATGAGATTGCTGCAGCTTCTTTAATTCACATGTTAGAAGCTAGGTTTGTTAACCTCAAACCCTTAATGTAAGTAATGTTTCTTAAGCTTAAAGAAATTGAGGACCCGGAAAAGAGGGATTTTATTCTAGAAACTTTGTTTAAGGAGTTCTATGATGTTGCCAAGGAATCTAGGAAAGTATTTGAATGTTTCAATATGCTAGGCTCATGTGTAGATGTTGTTGGTACACGACAAAAGATGAACAAAACCGAACCTAATGGGGAGGAACCTAAGATACCAATACCCTTCAAACTAGTAGCAATACATGATGCCATAGAAAAGAATATTGATTGGATTGTTCCTGCAAACCCTTTTGATGAGAATAGTGAACCTAAGACCATTGAGAGAAGATCCTCTAGAACTTATTTGGATAATATGCCTTTCCTTGTTGAAAATATTTCTGGTATTGATCTTAATGTTTCTTCATTTGAGAACACTTGATTCTTTCTTTGCTTCTTATGCCTAACTTAAAAGCGTTAAAGAAAAGTACTTATTGGGAGATAACCCAAAAGTTTTAGATGAGCCTTGGAAGTTATTACCTCTGTAATAACCTCTCCTTATCCTTTTTATTTGCTTTTTGTGCCAAGAGTAACCTCTAATGAGAGAGAAGTAAAGATTGGGAAAGTTGTTGTCCTGAAACAGATTTTTGTCTTCACCATAAACATTCGTGTAAAATCTCTGAACGTCTTTTTGAGACGTGAATTTTTGTGCTTCTGCCCCAGGTTGTTATCTAACTTTCGTGTTAGAACTTTTTGAGGGAAGTGCTAGAGTAGCTAGTGTTCTAATGGAAGTTTATTTGGTGTTAGAACTGAACCTTAAGACCTTTTATCTTGAGTGCACTAATGTTGCTAATAAAGATTGTGTGAAGTTTTGTATGAAGGAAAAATTTCAGGTGTATGGAAGGAATGAGTAATGAGATGAAGGATGGACTAAAGCTCAATTTTGGGGATGCCACGCGTGTCACCCCAAGAAATATCCAAGAAGTTCAAGCGTCAAAGATTGGGTATGCCCAAGGCATCCCCTTCTTCATCAATAAAAATTCTAGGTTTCTTCCAAATGCTTCATTTTTATTGTTTCATGCACAGCTGTGTTGTTCTTGGAGCGTCTTCTTTTTTTGTTTTTGTTTTGGTTTTTCTTAGTTTTCTGAATAAATTGGTTGGACCCCCTCTTTCATACATTGGTTTGCAAATAGTTTGGTTTGGTTTGGAAAAGAGTAGGAAAGTTCATACTTATGTGGTAAAAAGAGCTTGTTTTTTATGGTGGCCTATGCTTTCTCATGCCATGCTTGATATTGTTCTGGCTTTATGCTTAGTATTCTTTGTTGTAGCATGACTTGTTATAAACAATTGAGATTGCTTAATGTGCCTTGGATGAATCATGCGTTGTTTTAGCATATTAAAGCATAGTATAGTGGTATTCCCCTTTGTTGCTTTATTTGGGTTGACTTGGCGCATGCTCACACCATGTTATGACTATCTCAAGTCACCATACCTTTATGATCCTTTAGTTTTCAACTTGTAGTATCACTTTATGCTTTGATCAATGATGTTTTGTTGCTCTGTATGATTATGGCCATTATTGCTCTCTTAGTTTGTCGCTCTCAGTCTTTTGCTAGCCTCCACAACAAAGTATGAGTTCCACTCATGCATCCAACTCCCTAAACCAAGTTATTCCAAAGAGTCCACCATACCTACCTACTAGCTTATGTCATTCCAAGTATATTCATGCTTTTGTTTACCTTCCAAATTAAACTTGTTATGAGAAAACTAGTGATTAAAGCTCTCATGAACTTGATGGCACACTTTACTTTTCTTGCCCTTAATAAACTTGAACCATTGTGTCTTCTATGTTGTATATGCTTGCACTTATTTGTCGGGAATTAGCAGAACCATGCTTTCATGGGGAATGCTTTCAACATTGCACTTGGTACTTTTACCTAGTTGATATCATGCTCTTTTGTATATGGATGTCGTCGGTGTGAAATGAAAGGGGAGCTTGTAAGTCCATGGAGTTATGTATATGTGTTAGAGAAACGCCTGGGCCGCTAGTCTAATCCATGCTGACATAGTGAAAATCTGCAGTGTAACCATAATGAGCTGTGTATGAAGCATTCTTCTTATAAAAAAAGAGTCCTATATTGAGAAAAAAGAGAAAAGAGAAAAAAAAGAGATATTATGAAAAGAGGAAAGAGAGAAAAAAGCACCATATTCCCATGGTAAATAAGAAGATTGCTGAGATGCTCGTTGTCTGCTTGCCTTGTCATTTTGATATGGGGATTCTTCCGTATCATCGGGCAAGGGGTACCCCGTTGGCGGTTCTCTATGATACACATGTACTTACGATGACAAGAACTTACTGGTGACTAAACTTGAGTAGCATGAGGAGCGCCCTCGTATACAAGGGACATGAGATTCCTAACTTATACTTCGTCAAGCATGTACACCATAGTTTGTTCACTTTAACCTTAATCACTTCAAGATGCATATGATAGGGGCAATGAGAGCTGAAATCTACAAGTACCATAATTTTTGGAAGCTCTTTATGAGACTTGAATCCCTACTGCCTTTTACAAAGGCCTTTCTCCCACCATTATATTGAGTCTCCACCTTCTATCTTTATGCACCTACTTTGAGAGCATAGTGGCCATTCTTAGTTCTATGTGCATTGTCCCAAGACTAGTTGATTGATGCATAACTTGATATTGCTTGTTTTAAACTTTTTGTATCTAGTCACTCTTATGAACTTTGATGGTGTCCTATGCATTTATATTTGCTATTCTATTGAGGGACAAGTTGAATACTATTATGCTATGTTTTCTTTATGTGAAACAAACAAACGTCTTGCAAAGCATTGTTATTCATGAATCTTTTTTTTGTGCATTTTCATGTTGCATCATATTTTCTTTATCTTATTGCTAGAACTTTGTCTTTCATGTTATGATTGAAGTACTATGATCCCAGCTTTGAATGTTTTACAAATACTTTGATCAAGTCTTTGATGGTGCATGTCACCTAAAAAATTATTCTTTCTTTTTATCACTTACCTACTCAAGGACGAGCAGGAGTTAAGCTTGGGGATGATGATACATTGCAAATGTATCTATAATTTTTGATGTTCCATGCTTGGCCTTATCCACTTTCCTGTGTTTTGTCCACACTTTGGAGTACTTTACATATGATTTCTTGGACTAACCTATTAACAAGAGTCATAGTGCCAGCTTCCTGTTTTCTACTGTTTTTGGTTCTAGGAAAGTCAGAAAATGAATATTCTCGGAATTGGACGGGACAAAAGCCAAAGTGCCTATTTTTCCGGAAGTCATCAGATGCCTAGATCGGGAGGGATCTGAATCTCTTCCTGGCACCCTGCCGGAGAGGGGAATTCACCCTGGAGGCCTTCTTCATCACCATGCAAGCCTCCGGTGTGATGCGTGAGTAGTTCATCCTTGGACTGCAGATCCATGTAGTAGCTAGATGGCTGGTTCTCCTCCTTTGTGCTTTCATGTCTAGATCTTGTGAGCTCCGTTCATGATCAAGATCATCTATTTGTAATTCTGCATGTTGTGTTCACGGGGATCCATTGGATATTGAGATGCTATTTCAGATTGATTATTGATTCTATCATGTCTTTGTTATTTGTGATCATGCATGCTTTCCGTTTTTAGTAGCTATCTTGGCCAAGTAGATGCTAGCAACTCCAAGAGTTAGTATTTATGCTCGATAGTGGGTTCATGCCTCTGGTAATCTGGGGAAGTGATAGAAATCTCTAAGGTACTAGATGTGTTGTTGCTACTAGGGAGAAAACAACAATCCTTTGTTCATAGAACAATCATATTGTTTACTTTACACACAATTCGTAAAGCAATAATATGTTGCTTGCAACTTAATACTGGAGGGGGTTCGGATGATAACCTGAAGGTGGATTATTAGTCATAGATGCAGTCGGATGGCGGTCTATGTATAATGTTGTAATGCCCAATCAAGTCTCAAAGGAGTCAAGATGATTAGTATATGCATGTATTGCTTTCTCGGTGTTTGTCAATTGCCCCGCTATAATTTGTTCACCCAGCATGTTATCTATCTAAGGAGAGCCACCTCTAGTGAACTATGGATCCTGGTCCTTGTCTTTTACATTCAATCTACAAATTTTTACTACTTTGTGTTTACTTTCTGCAAACTTTTACTTCTTTCCATTCGATACGTTTAATCCTTTGTTTTCCACAAAACATGGTGAGATTGACAACCTCATCGCAAGTTGGGGACAAAGTTCTGTGGTTGTGTTGTGCAGGTCTTCACGTTGCTACTAGCACCGGTAGTGCGCCCTACCAAAGCTCAGCTAGTAACACCTTTGGGGTGTTTCCTTGCTCCTACTGGTTCGATTAAACCTTGGTTTCATAACTGAGGGAAACTTGCTGCTGTGCTCATCATACCTTCCTCTTGGGGTTCCCAACGAGCTCTACATCAACACCGCACCATCACTTTTCAGGGCGTTGTGCATTGAGCCATCAGTAGCCTCAGCTCAAACCTCTCCCTCGAGGGAACCCATGCTAATTCATATAAACTTCCGGCTAAGCCTTACCCAATGTAGGTATTGTGGTTGTACGGTAAAATGTGAATGGTATCGCATCCGAACCCAATCATTAGTTTTTATAAAGGGCTAAGGCTCATGCCTCCACATTTTCATCATCAAATCCATTTTGTGTTTCTCAACACATGTCAAAATATTTCAATAGAATGACTCATCATTCCAAGATTTTCATAATCATTTTCACCAAGTATTCCCATCTAAAGTGATCAAGTTTTATGCTTAGCACTAGCCACTAAGTTAAGAGTGTTCACTAATGAGGGATGCTAATCTCAATCTCATGCCATAGAATGACATCTAGTATAGGCCTAGTTTTATACTCTTTATGCTATTTATACTACTTTCCAATACTCACAAAGCACTAACTAAAAGTAAAGAACTTTGGTAAAGTAAAAGAGTAAAGCTTGCAAGTAAAACTTGGGATGGGTATAAATCAAAGTATATAATCAAGCATGCCTAATGCATCTTGCTTAGGTTAAATCTTGCATAGATCTAGCTTGCCTTGATTGGTGTAGTGATTGAAGTTTTCTTCGTCTTCTTCGGGGTAGAACTCCTCATCCTCGTATCCTTGGTTGGTACTATCGTCTATAAATGAATACGGGGTACACAATCACCAAACAATACTTAACTAGTCTATTTAGCACACTAAGGTTCACACTTGATGATCTAGCATCATCACAATCATCACAAGAATTAAAGAACTAGTTTTATTTAGTTTATTTGATAAAAGTAATTTCTACTCATTAAAAATAATTAAGATTTAATATTCTCTAATTAAAATATGCGATCATGTGGACACATGTCATCACCACATATTCTAATACATGGGAATGTGATTTAAAGGGTTGGTCACATTTTATAAAGTATAAGATTATTATTTAATAGATTTAAAGTGTCTAGAAATGCCCTAATAGCATTCTTTTGGTACTAATCCAATGTCATTGCATGCAAACCTAAATATTTTTACATATTCAGATAGATATTATCAAATGTGATTTTTGAGAGTTGGAATCAACTCGAAAGCTATTATGGTTGATTTTTGAAAAATGTTTGAAGTTGCAAAGTCTCTGTCTTGTTATTTTTACTATAGATTATCTCTAACTCCAAATGATTTAATTATATTTCTAACAAAATTGGAATCGTGCAATTTGGTTCAGTGAAACTCTCTGAATTGATTTTTGAATCTAGGGACAGAATAGGATTTCATCTAAAAAGGAAAATCAATATTTGAACTTCCTAGGTTGCGCGGGAAAGCTAAACGGGCTAGCCCAACTGCACAGCACAGTGCAGCGCATGGCTGAAAGAGGGGGTCCACTTGTCAGGAGACTAACTACGCGAAGCGGTATCGTTTAACATGAGCCCTATGATTAGAAGCAAGATCGATGGCCGAGGGTTGTCGTCGACGATGAACAGCTGTCGTGGTGGTGTCACAACAGATGCCATGGATAGGCTAAAGGTGGGAACTAAATGCACTAGGAGAATCCAGAGAGGGATAATGTGGTGATTCCACACACAATAGCTTTGTATTTTTCTCACTCACACAGATTACAAGTGCTCCTTGAGCTGTATTGGAGAGAGGAGGAAGAAGGAACTCTCTTACTCTAACCACTAGCTAGCTCTCAGTAACTTGCTAGAAGAACATAACCTCTCAAGACCAACCCCTTCTACAGAGTCCCTAGCCCTCCTTATATAGGGGTGGCTAGGTCTCCAATTAGGGCATACATGGAGGCATATTCTAGGGAATATGCCTCTTCCCCATCCATGCAGAGGCTACGTGAGCCTCTGCGGCGCCTGCGTCATCCGGCATAGGCATCGTCACCATTGTCGGCCACGCCTTGGTGGTCCTGCCTCTGTCCGCTCCGCTCATGCTCTGCGTACAGTGGTCACCTTTGACCAGCGAGATACCTTCCTTCTCCTACAAGCTTGATATAACCCGGATCGTACATAGCTGATCCGGCCACACCTATTCCTGCATACAAGTTAGATTCATCTCTCCGACTTACGATATAAGTTGGCTGAGACCCAGTTAGGTAGACATCCCCTGGTCCGAGTTACTTCGTGATTCGGCCTGCCTTGATGTGACTCGGCCAGCATTCACTTTGACCTTGCCGTAGTTCGGCTAATTCGGCCCTTATACCCCGGCGTGACCCTACCCGGGGGTATCCCCCCAACATTAGTCCCCGAAGCTGGTGCGGTCTTAGCTGCCTTAGCCGCTAAGTCTACAGCAGGTTCAATTTTATCAAGCCTCTGGTTTTCTTTCCGAGTTATCTCATAGTCCAGATTTTCCAGGTTTACTTTCCCTTGGCACATTTCGAGTTTTCACTCGCTGGCGGTTCACCTCATACTCATCTGGATCACTCTTCCTTCTCTTGTACGCTTCCCCACGTGGAGGCTAATCATCACGTTTGCCTCATTTTAAGGGCCAGCCATAGTAACCGCCACAGTAATTGTCAGAAGTTACTGTCGCCCAAGTCACGTCGTGCCTGGCTCCTCGTTAACTGCACCATAACGTCACGTCATGGGATCCACTGCGTCCTGTGGCCCTTCGTGTGGCTCTCTGCTGATTGGTTGATCCGGGTTGTACACGGCCACACTGTGTGGCCCGTCCGCGCAACGTGATCCCACTACCCCCTCAAGGGAGTGGTTAAATAGGTGAGGGGTGCGCCCCCTGGGGTCTTTCATCGCTTCTGTGCCCCTCTGCCTCTACTTCTTCCTCTTCTTCTCAAGCGACAGCGCCGCCACCACCGCACCTGAGCTGCCGCGCCGCCGCTGTACTGCTTCCACGCGCACCAGCACCGCCGCCACCTCTACGCATCTTCTCTGCCACGGGTCATTACCAGTCCAAGCCAGTGCCCCCCGCCGCCACTAGCGCTAGTGGAGATAGCGATCTCGAGATGACTGAGGAGGAGCTCACCGTCCCAGAGCAAGAGATGGAGGAAGATGCGGCGAACGCCGACCCCGTCACATGGGCAGTCTCCTGGGTTTGCCAGGATGACCTAGATTGGCATTATCGCACCAGGCGCATCCCGGAGGGAGTCACTGCACGCCTCGCTGCCTCCGAGCTTGCCCCCTCACCCAATCCGGGTGAGTATGTGGTGTTTCTATCCCACTTCCAGCAGGGGTTTTGTCTGCCAGTTAGCGATTTTTTCCATGACTGGCTCAATAAATATGAGCTCTAGCCACACCACCTTCCGGCAAATTCCATCACGTCTCTCTCTGCTTTTGCCTCCACCATCGAAGTTTACGCCGGACTATGGCCCATGAAGGAGCTCTGGATCCGGTTCTTTGGCCTCCGCCGGAACGTGATTCTGAACATTCAGCTTGACCCGAAGGACAAGCAGCTTACGTAGTTCGGCGCTGCGTCAATCTCTCCCCGGAAGCAGTCCTTCTTCCCCCGAGTCACGGGGCTTGACTCTTGCAAGGGATGGGCCCGGACTTTCTTCTATGTCCGGAACAACACAACTGAGGATCTGATCCGGCTACGCCCTTATGCTCTAGGTCCTCCTAACCCGGATTTGTGGGACAAGGTCCCCAAGAAACCCACCGTCCTGGCAAACCAGGTTAATAAGAGGTTCCAGGAGTTGAAGGATCTTGGGTTGCGCAATGAGGATGCCATGATTACGTTTGTTTGCAACCGGATCTCCCCCTCCAGAAACGCACGCACAAAGTCTGTCATATGAGCTGGGGCCGCGACCCCAACCGGACCTCCTCTTTTGAGTTGAGCAACAGCGAGATCTTTCGCCGGGTCAAGTCCCTCTTCACCACTAAGAAGTACTTTTCTTCTGAGTGGACGTGGGGAATTGAGCACTATTGCCGAGATAGGCTTCCCCCTGCGGTAAGTTTCGTGCCGCAAACTCTCTCCGAATTAAATCATATGACGGTCTTTGTTCTATGTTTAACCCTGTTGTCTTTTCTTTCCCTTAGCAATTCCTTCAGCAAACTATTGAGGATGGCGCCGAGCCTTCTCTCAAATGGGTGGCTGACCGAGATACCTCGGACGGGGAAGAACCGGATCAGGAGATGTTCCTGCCGATGGCCGACGCGACCAAGCGACCCACCGGTAAACTCTCTTCCATTAGAGATTGGCCCGACGATGAAGATGACTCAGATGTTGAGGTGATGGAAGCATTTGATGCTATCCCCCTTTCTTATGCTTTTCCGGCATCAGCTAACCCCGATGGGCAGATCCATGAAGATCCTCCCCTTGCCGTGGGTGAGCCTGTCCCAGTCACGCCGAAGAAGAAAAGGGGAGCCACATCTGCTTCGTCCTCCGGACCTTCTCAGCCAGCCAAGAGGCGAAAGAAGTCCGCTGACAAAGCCGCCACCAAGGCCACGACTAAGGATGTGGCCCGGAGAGCTCGCAAGCCGAAGGAGCCCCTGACTTCGGATGAGTAAGTCGTTTCTCCCTTTGCTATTTACTTGCCCTTCCTTTATAGTTTCTCATCATACATTATTTGATTTGGCAGGGCCGCGGTGGAGGTCCCACAGAGTGGATCCGACATTGCCTCGCTGCTTCGACACAGCGTTTCTCCCCCTCGTGGCGACGATTCACGCCCGCTGAGCCCCATTCCGGAGGGTTCAGCGGCTGCTTCGGGTTCCAGCCCACCTCGTCAAGAGGAGGGCAACCTCGGAGCGGGGGAGACTGGCTCTGCCGAGGCAGCAACAACCACCACTTCGGCTCCGCCGCAACCATCTACCACCAAGGTTCCCTTAGCACCTCCGCCGAAGTAGAAAACAGCACCAGCACCAGCACCAACTCTAGCCCCAGCAGCAATAGGAAAAGCAACAGCAACATCATCAAGCCCCTCCGCCTCGTCCGAGTTTTCCAAGGCTCGGCGAGAGGATACCAGCAGCACCAAGGCTAGCGCCAAGGTAGCTCCCAAGGGCAAATCCGCTGCAACAATTCCACTTCTCAGCAACAACCTAAGGGCAAAAAGGCTCCTAGCGCCACCAGGGCAGCGTCCATCGAGGCTGGACAGCGCACACTCACGTCCATGCTTTCGAAGAAGACTCCACCTCCGAAGGACGCCCCTGCTGAGCCAGATGATGCGCAACTTGTTTTGCACACCAGCCCTGCTCTTGCCCAGGTTGAGAGGAGGGAAGCACATGCTAAGGGTTTAGTGGCGCCCCACGTGCTCAGCGGCAAACGATACCCTCCGACCTTGATTGAGTTTGTAAATAACTGGAACAAGGCGGAGTTCGTCCACAACGACGATCTCCCGAAGAAGTTCGGTCCCGCTGAATTTGCTACGCAGATGAATACTACTGCCAAGGCAATTAACCTTGCGGGTGGGATGATGGAGGTACGTTTCTTCGTCTTTTCTTTAACATGTTGTAGATATTAGTGATATAACCATTAGTCCGCGAGCCTCCGGGGGAGTAACTTGTTACTCGGCCGGATGCTACTTAGAAAACTAACGTAGCTCCTTAATAACTTCGAATATGCACACACCTAGAGCCGGGTTAAGTTCCACTTGGCCCGGATCTTGTACACTTCGAATATGCACACACCTAGAACCTGGTTAAGTTCCACTTGGCCCGGATTTTGTACACTTCGAATATGCACACACCTAGAGCCGGGTTAAGTTCCACTTGGCCCGGATTTTGTAAACTTCGAATATGCACACACCTAGGGTTAAGTTCCACTTGGCCCGGATTCCGCACACTTCGAATATGCACACACCTACAGCCGGGTTAAGTTCCACTTGGCCCGGATTTTGTATACTTCGAATATGCACAAGACTAAGCTATCTTTTTGTATTCTTTTCAGGTGACCACCAACCGCCAGAGCACTGAATTTCAGCATCTCCTGGATACTCACAAGATGTTGCGCGCAAAGCATAATACACTTCTCGCTACATACGAGAAAAGGGGTAAGTTTTCTCCCTTGGCATTTTTCTGTTTTTCTTCATCCTTTTCCGCCGAACTAATCCATCATTCGGATTTCGCAGCTGAGGTGGAAGCTGAGAACATCATCATGAGGAAAAACCTGAACCAGATGAAGGGTAAGTCGTTTTGGCTGGCTCGGCAAACATTCATACCTCAGCTTTGCCGGGTCAACAAACTATTTTAGCATCTCTTGAAGATAGTGTTCCCGTGCCTGATATGATGCTGCATTTTCTCGAACAAGCAGGGCAGCATCAGGCCGAGCTCAAAAAGAAAGATGATGAGCTTGCCCTCCTCCGAGCCAAAGATGATGAGATTGCCAAGCTCAAGGCAGATATGAATAAGCTGAAAGCACAGCATCAAACCGAACTTCAAAAAGTTGGCCAAGACTTCACTGAAGAGCACGAGCGCCTCAACCTCCAGATTGCCAAGGACCAAGAATTGCTTAAGGAGGCCGACTCTAAACTTGAGTCGGCGAACGCTGAGCTTGTTCAACTCCGGGAGAGGCGTGACAAGTGCACCAAGGAGATAACCCGGATCCACATCCATATTGCTGGTATGTTCTTTTCCTTCAACACACAATGACCTTTCCGGGTTTCCTTCCTTTACTTACTCCACCTGTCTTATTTTTTCAGGCAAATTCCCAGAGAGTGAAGTCGTCGCATCCAAGGTTGTTGCCAAGTTCCGCCAAAAGAGGGGTACCCCAATTGTCCCTGGTGCTGGAGAAATTCCATATGACATGGAGGACTTGCTGGTCAGCTTGTCCTCTCGTGTCGAACTTGTGAAGAACTATGGCAAGGACGTGTTGGACGTAGTAATCCGGATCTTCAATGCCTTTTGGCCTGAGGAAGATACTCCGGAGAATATGTCTGTTCTTTTTGCCAGGCTTATGGAATGCGAGACTCAGCTCGATCTCTGGAGAGAATCTGCTGGACGCGCTGGAGCTGAAATTGTTCTCCACTACGTGCTTACGTGGTATGAGAAGATTGACCTCAATCTCCTTGCGCGCATGCGCACTAGATCAAAGTGGTCTACTAACCTGGATTGGGTAGCTCGGTGCAAGGCTTGCACTCACAGCTTCATCCAATACGCCCCCATTCATCAATGGAACGTGGGACCGAGCTTCCTAGATGCTGCCGATGATGAAAATGTTGAGAATGTTAAAGATGAGTCAGATTAGGACGAAGAGGACGAAGTCTCAGACGTCGAGGAGGACGCATATGATTCTGAAGCAGAAGCTGAGGCTGCCCCTGCTGGCACCGAATTACCTCCTCCTGCTGCTCCTTGATAAACACTTTAAATTTCATCAGATCCCCGGTATGTCGGGTGGAATTGTATCAAGCACACAAGTGATATTTTGCTACTAAGTTTTTATGCCGGATTAACTTGGGCATAGTCCCCAAGTTTCGTTTTCTTGTTCATCCAATCTTTTGGCTCGGCTCGTGTCTACCTTGATTCGGTTTTATGACTTACGAGTCCGATCTTCAAAAACTGTCTTAACAATACTTGAAAACTTTAGGATTAGCTCAAAATAATTCAGCATAATAAATCAAAAGTAAACATAAGGTTAGTCCAAAAAACAAATGTCGGCTCGATGAAGTTCTTTGTCTTAGTCATTTTTCATGTGCTACGCAATTCCAAACTTGTTCTCTTGCTTGCCATGAAGCCAAATCTTGTTGGACAGCAGCAAGTCGAAGAGTTGGGTTCTTGGTGCTCACACACTACTAATCCGGCTTAAGTAGAAAAACTGACGCCAGCCGACATATAAATAATAAATACAGAAGACAATCAAACATTATTAAGGCAGTCCCCGAGTTACTGCTCGATGTGCCAACATTTCATTGCCGGCATACATATCGACATATGAGAGACTCGGATACATACACTTCTCTGCTAAGTGTAGAAAGGACGAAGTACAGCTACATTCCATGGACGCTTAGATTCCTTGCCAGACCTGTCTGCCTTGTTCTTTTCATGTGGTTTTGCATCGATAAGTGATACATTGCAAATGTATCTATAATTTTTGATGCTCCATGCTTGGTTTTATCTACTTTCTTGTGTTTTGTCCACACTTTGGAGTACCTTTCATATGATTTCTTGGACTAACCTATTAACAAGAGCCACAGTGCCAGCTGCCTGTTTTCTGCTGTTTTTGTTTCCAGGAAAGTCAGAAAATGAATATTCTCGGAATTGGATGGGACAAAAGCCAAAGTGCCTATTTTTCTAGAAGACTCCAGGAGCCAAAATACGAGACGGAGGAGAGACAGGGGCTGGCCACACCACCCCTAGGTGCAGGCTGGGCCTGGCCACGCCAGGGCATGGTGTGGTGGCCCCAGGCACCCCCTCGGTCTTCCTCTTCGCCTATAAGAAGCCTTCTGACCTAAAAACTTCGGGGGGTTCGACGTTTTTCCATGAAAGTTCCGCTGCACTGCCGCCACCGAAGGGGAGATTCGGGGGACAGAAAGTCTCTGTTCCGGCACCCTGCTGGGACGGGGAAATGCCCCCAGAGCCATCTCCATCGATCTCCACCATCATCTTCATCGACCATCCATGTTTCCCCCATCTATGAGTCAGTAATCCCCCGCTGTAGGCTATGGGGATGGTAGGGATTGGATGAGATCGTTCATGTAATGGCATCAGATTGTTAGGGCATAGTGCCTAGTATCTCTATTAGTGCTTTATGACTTTGTTGCAACCTTGTTGTGCTTAATGCTTGTCACTAGGGCCCGAGTGCCATGATTTCAGATCCGAACTTATTGTTGATTCATCATGATAGTATAGTTTTGGGTCTTATCTACAAGTTGTTTACACACGTCGTTGTTTGGAACATATGGTCCCGAAGTGACAGAAATCGGGGTAGCCGGAAGGGAAAGGCTTTGATGTGAGGATCACGTGTGTTCACGGAGTGTTAATGCTTTTCTCTGGTGCTTTATTAAAAGGAGCACCTTAATTGCCAGTAGTTCCCTAGAGGCCCCGCTACAAACGGGCTGGCAGGACAAAAGATGTTGTGCAAGTTCTCATTGCGAGCACGTATGACTATATATGGAACACATGCCTAGGATTGTCTAGTACTTGGATGCTTTATCTTATTTATCTGCAATTGCCCTATGTTCTGATTGCTATGTGAATTGCGTTGTCCATGCAACGCCCGTCCATCCATCCCTATGCCTACCGCACTCGAATACCACTGTTTACTACTTTTGTTACTATTGTCTTTGCTTTACTACTGTTGCTGCTTTACTATTCCTACTACAAAACTGTTGCTACTGATAAACTGCTGTGAGCAAGATTGTTTCCAGGTGTAGCTGAATTGACAACTCAGTTGTTAAGACTGATAAGGATTCTTTGGCTCCCCTTGTGTCGAATCAATAAATTGGGTTTCACTTCCCTCAAAAATACTGTGATACACCCCCTATACTTGTGGGTCATCAAGACTATTTTCTGGCACCGTTGCCGGGGAGCATAGGTTTATTTATCAAATTCACTTGGATTCACTATTGTTCAAGCTAAGTTTATCTTTCTCCTTGTTTGCTTGTTTCTTTATCAAAAATACAAAAAAATTAGTTCCTACTCTAGTTGTTATTTTTGTTGGTCTGTTATTGTCTTGCTTTGTCATGCTTGATGTCAATGGTTGGTTTCTTTGAAACTGAATCTTATTGGGAAGGTGGGTTCACGGAAGATCAAAATTATTATTATAAGGAACACCGCTTGTCACAAAAAGGGAAACACTTATGGGAACAAATTGATAGATTATATACCATTGCTAGAAATGTGTGCTCTACTTATAATGTTACTTATTGCTGTGATGAGCCTTATTGCAGAAAGAGGTATAAACACCTCCCTTTTCAATGTGAGTATAGTGATAATGATACCATATCTTCCTATGCTAAAGGAATTTATGACTTTTATGATGCATAATAGATCGAAGAATTTATTGCTTGGAAGGGTGCTTTTGAACTTGCTAGTTTCCTTCAAAATATTGATGATTTACCTTATAAGTATGAGGTTTATGGTATACTTAAATTTTGCTTTGATAATTACAAGGATGAAAATAACCACAAATGGAAGAGACTAATGCCTTGCAGGACCCTATGGAAGATACTAATGCCTTGCAAGATCATATGGAAGAAGAAATTGATGAACCTGAAATATCATTAGATGAAAAAGAGGAGGAGAGTGATGAACAAAAGGAGGAAGAATGAATTAGCTACCCATGCCTACCTTCTAATGAGAGTGACTCTTTATCCCTTACATTATTTGATTGTCCTCCTTGCTTACTAAATGAGAATGAATGTTATGTTCCCGAGGTTTCCTTTGAAAATGTTTATGATAAGGCTCTAGTGCTTGTAGATCATGAAAAGCATGCTTTATGTGATAGTTATATTGTTGAGTTTATTCATGAGGCTACTGAAAATTATTTTGACAGAGGAAAATATGGTGGTAGGAGTTTTCATGGTATTGAAACACCTCTCTATGTGCTGAAAGTTTTGAAGTTACTCTTGTTTTATCTTCCTATGCCTGTCACTTTGCTCTTTACAAATTTATTTGCTTACATGATTCCTATGCATACGAAGTGGGTTAGACTTAAATGTGTTTTGAATTTGCTTCTTGATGCTCTCTTTTACTTCAACTCATATTTCTTATGAGAGCATCCTCTCAAACTATTATGCCTGAAGATGATAATATGTCTATTATTCTTGGGAGACCTTTTCTTAAAATACTGCAGGAGTTGTTATTAATTGTAATCAAGGGAAGGTGACCTTCAATGAACACATTGTCTATTTCCCCAGGAATATTGAAAGGACTTATGGCTTGAATTCAATTGAACATGCTGAGGGCATCCAAGTTGGAGAAATATATTGTCCCATACCAAGAGAAAAATTTGAAACTATTATGATTGGGACCATTGCTATCAAGGTTGAGGTAACATAATCATTAGTGGAAAACAAATTGTATCATATGAAATTGTTTTGGTAAAAAGACCTGATCAACCTTGTTAACAAAAGGATTTCATTGAACAAAACAAAGTTTTCACCATGATTATCTCCGTTTACTTCTATTTTATCCATTTTTAGTTTTTTCTTTTGCCTAACTTAAAGGCGTTAAAGAAAAGTACTTGTTGGGAGATAACCCAAGAGATTTAGATGAGTCTTGGAATTTATTACCTCTGTAATAACCTCTCCTTATCCTTTTTATTTGCTTTTTGTGCCAAGAGTAACCTCTAATGAGAGAGAAGTAATGATTTGGAAAGTTGCTGTCCCGAAACAGATTTTTGTGCTTCACCGTAAAATTTCCTTAGAGAGCTCTGTATGTCGGATTGAGCTGTAATTTTTTGTGCTTCTGCCCCAGGTTGTTATATAACTTTAGTTAGTTCAACACAATTTTATTTGAGCAACATAAGGTCTTCGAAAAAAAATTCTTCTTTACCTGCTGGTCTGTTTTGACAGATTTCTGCCATTTTCTGTATTTGCTTCTTGTTAGTTCCTTCTTGAGTTCCTTTGGGTAATTGAGCTTTTTGAGGGAAGTTCTACAGTATCTAGTGTTCTAATGGAAGTTTATTTGGTGTTAGAACTGAACCTTGAGACTTATTTATCTTGAGTGCACTAATGTTGCTAATAAAGATTGTGTGAAGTTTTGTATGAAGGAAAAATTTGAGGTGTATGGAAGGAATGAGTAATGAGATGAAGGATGGACTAAAGCTCAAGCTTGGGGATGCCATGCGTGCCACCCAAAGAAATATCCAAGAAGTACAAGCGTCAAAGCTTGGGGATGCCCAAGGCATCCCCTTCTTCATCAATAAAAATCCCGGTTTCTTCCAAACACTTCATTTTTATTGTTTCATGCACAGTTGTGTTGTTCTTGGAGCGTCTTATTTTTAGTTTTCATTTTGGTTTTTAGTTTGCGTGGTTTGCTTAGTTTGCTGAATAAATTGGTTGGACCTCCCCTTTCGTACGTTGGTGTTCAAATAGTTTGGTTTGGTTTCGAAAAGAGCAGGAAAACTCATGCTTAAGTGGTAAAGAGAGCTTGTTTTTGACTGTGGCTATGCTTTGTCATGCCATGCTTGATATTGTTTTTGCTTTATGCTTAGTATTCTTTGCTGTAGCATGACTTGTTATAGACAATTGAGATTTCTTAATGTGCCTTGGATGAATCATGCGTTGTTTTAGCATATTAAAGCATAGTATAGTGGTATTCTCCTTTGATGTTTTATTTGGGTTGAGTTGGCACATGCTCACACCATGTTTTGACTATCTCAAGTCACCATAGCCTTTATGATCCTTTAGTTTTCAACTTGTAGTATCGCTTTATGCTTTTATCAATGATGTTTTGTCGCTCTGCATGATTATGGCCATTATTGCTCTCTTAGTTTGTCGCTCCCAATCTTTTGCTAGCCTCCACACCAAAGTATGAGTTCCACTCATGCATCCAAATCCCTAAACCAAGTTTCCCCAAAGAGTCCACCTTACCTACCTATTATCTTATGCTATATCAAGTATATTCATGCTTTTGTTTACCTTCCACTTGTTATGAGAAAACTAGTGATTAAAGCTCTCACGAACTTGATGGCACACTTTACTTTTTGCCTCTAATAAACTTGAACCATTGGGTCCTTCTTTGTTGCGTATATGCTTGCGCTTTATAAGTTGAAATTAGCAGAACCATGTACCATGGGGAACGCTTTCAACATTGCACTTGTACTTTGTACCCCGTTGATATTATGTTCTTTTGCTTACAGATCCCGGCGGTGTGAAATAAATGTGGAACTTATAAGATCATGGAGTTTGTATGTGTGTTAGAGAAACGCCTAAGCCATGCCTAATCATGGTGGAAACTTGCAGCATCACCATAGTGAGCACTCTATGAAGCATCCTCAATAAAAACCTATGCAAATAGCAAATAAAAAGATCGCTGAGATGCTCATTGTCTGCTTGCCTTGTCATTTTGATTATGGGAAAGCTCCTGTATCATGTGCAAGGGGTACCCCGTTGGCGGTTCTTAATGATACACATATACTTACAATGACAAGAGCTTACTCGTGACTGAAGTTGAGTAGCATGAGGATCGGTCTTCGTAAGTAAGGGGCATGAGATTCCGGTTTATAACTTGTCAAGCATATCCTCTTAGTTGTGTCACTTTAACCTTAATCACCTTCAAGATGTTTATGATAGGGGCAATGAGAGCTAAAAGCTATAAGTATCATAATTTTTGGAAGCTCTTTATCAGACTTGAATCCCTACTTCCTTTTACAAAAGGCCTTTCTTTGACCATTATATTGAGTCTCCACCTTCTATCTTTATGCACCTACTTTGAGAGCATAGTGGCCATTCTTAGTTCTATGTGCATTGTCCCAAGACTAGTTGATTGATGCATAACTTGTTATTGCTTGAGTGAAACTATTGTATCTAGTCACTCATTTGAACTTTGAAGGTGTCCTATGCATTTATATTTGCTACTCTATTGAGGGACAAGATGAATACTTTTATGTTATGTTTTCTTTATGTGAAACAAACAAACGTCTTGCAAAGCATTGTTATTCATGAATCTTTTGTTTGTGCCTTTTCATGTTACATCAAAGTTTCTTTGTCTTATTGCTAGAACTTTGTCTTTCATGTTATGATTAAAGTGCTATGATCCCAGCTTTGAATGTTTACAAATACTTTGATCAAGTTTATGATGGTGCATGTCACCTCGAAAATTATTCTTTCTTTTTATCACTTACCTACTCGAGGACGAGCAGGAGTTAAGCTTGGGGATGTTGATACATTGCAAATGTATCTATAATTTTTGATGCTCCATGCTTGGTTTTATCTACTTTCTTGTGTTTTGTCCACACTTTGGAGTACCTTTCATATGATTTCTTGGACTAACCTATTAACAAGAGCCACAGTGCCAGCTACCTGTTTTCTGCTGTTTTTGGTTCCAGGAAAGTTAGAAAATGAATATTCTTGGAATTGGACGGGACAAAAGCCAAAGTGCCTATTTTTCTAGAATACTCTAGGAGCCAGAATACGAGACGGAGGAGAGCCAGGGGCTAGCCACACCACCCCTAGGCGCGGGCTGGGCCTGGCCGCACTAGGGCATGGTGTGGTGGCCCCAGGACCCCCTCGGTCTTCCTCTTCACCTATAAGAAGCATTCTGACCTAAAAACTTCGGGGGATTCAACGTTTTTCCACGAAAAGTTCCGCTGCACCGCCGCCACCGAAGGGAAGATTCGGGGGACAGAAAGTCTCTGTTCTGGCACCCTACCGGGACGGGGAAGTGCCCCCGAAGCCATCTCCATCGATCTCCACCATCATCTTCATCGACCATCCATATTTCCCCCATCTATGAGTGAGTAATCCCTCGCTGTAGGCTATGGGGGTGGTAGGGATTGGATGAGATCGTTCATGTGATGGCATCAGATTGTTAGGGCATAGTGCCTAGTATATCTATTAGTGCTTTATGACTTTGTTGCAACCTTGTTGTGCTTAATGCTTGTCACTAGGGCCCGAGTGCCATGATTTCAGATCTGAGCTTATTGTTGATTCATCATGATAGTATTGTTTTGGGTCTTATCTACAAGTTGTTTACACACGTCGTTGTCCGGAACGTATGGTCCCGAAGTGACAGAAATCGGGGTAGCCGGAAGGGAAAGGATTTGATGTGAGGATCACGTGTGTTCACGAAGTGTTAATGCTTTGCTCCGGTGCTTTATTAAAAGGAGCACCTTAATTGCCAGTAGTTCCCTAGAGCCCCGCTACAAACGGGCTGGCAGGACAAAAGATGTTGTGCAAGTTCTCATTGCGAGCACGTATGACTATATATGGAACACATGCCTAGGATTGTCTAGTACTTGGATGCTTTATCTTATTTATCTGCAATTGCCCTATGTTCTGATTGCTATGTGAATTGTCTTGTCCATTCAACGCCCGTCCATCCATCCCTATGCCTACCGCACTCAAATCCCACTGTTTACTGCTTTTGTTACTATTGTCTTCACTTTACTAATGTTGCTGCTTTACTATTCCTACTACAAAACTGTTGCTACTGATAAACTGCTGTGAGCAAGATTGTTTCCAGGTGTAGCTGAATTGACAACTCAGTTGTTAAGACTGATAAGTATTCTTTGGCTCCCCTTATGTCGAATCAATAAATTGGGTTTCACTTCCCTCGAAAATACTGCGATACACCCCCTATACTTGTGGGTCATCAATAAGATAATAAGAATCATTGTGCAATGCTTTGCTCACAATGAATGGCCCTTCCCATGGGGGGGATAACTTATGCATGCCAGCAGTACGTTGTACCAACCGGAGTACCAGATCACCTTCCCGGAAGACTCGGGGGTTTACTTTCCGGCTATGATAGCATCAGAGATTTTGTTGATATATGGCGGATCTGGACAATGCCAATTCTCTCGCTTCTTCCAGCAGATCAACATCATTTTGCCGGGCTTCTTGCACTTCGGCTTCTGTGTATTGGGTGACCCTAGGCGAGTCATCCTCTATGTCGGCTGGTAATATAGCTTCTGCCCCATATACCAGAAAGAATGGCGTATAGCCTGTTGATCGATTCGGAGTTGTTCTTAAACTCCACAATACCGCTGGTAGTTCTTCTATCCAGCACCCTGCTGATCTTTGCAACGGCTCAATGAGCCGGCGTTTTATCCCGGATAATACTAATCCGTTGGATCTTTCCACTTGTCCGTTTGATGCAGGGTGGGCTACCGAGGCAACGTCTAACCGGATCTTCTTATCTCGGCAGAATCGCGCAAATGCTCCTTCATCAAAATTTGTGCCATTATCAGTTATGATACTGTGAGGATAACCGTATCTCAAGATGATGTCTATGAGAAATGTCACGGCCGTAGCTCCATCACATTTTCTTATTGGCTTTACTTCAATCCACTTTGTAAATTTATCCACCATGACCAAAATGTGAGTCATATTTCCACTTGCTGGTTTGGACGGGCCAACCATGTCCAAACACCATATGGCAAATGGCCATGTGATTGGTATGGTCTTGAGTTCCGACATTGGCATGTGTGTCTTGGTAGCATATCTCTGACAACCATTGGATTTTCTTACCAAGTCTTCTGCTTGTTCTAAGGCACATGGCCAGTAGAATCCATGCTGGAAAGATTTTGCTAGCAAGGCTCTGGACGAGGTATGATGCCCACATTCCCCTTGATGTATATCTCGGAGGATGTCAAGCCCTTCTTCCGGGTCAACACATCGCTGGAGGACATTAGTAACACTCCTTTTGTATAGCTCGGAATTGATGATCGTGTATGCTTTTGCTCTCCTTTGAGTTTGCCTGGATTGCACTTCCTCAGCGGGTAAGGTTCCATCTTTCAGGAATTGAAATATAGGTAGTGCCCAAGCTGGTATTGCTCGTACAGGGAACACATCCTCATCAATTTCCATCTGATCCACCGGAATAACCTCAATCGGATCACGCTGAGCAGTCCCGGGTCTTGCGAAGCAGTCCTCGGGTTCACTGAGGCAGTCCCCGAGTTTCGCGCACCATCTCCCATGTCAATGTCCATGGGTGCTGCTCCAGACTCCGGATCCTCTGGGACGTAGATTGAGTCAGTTTCTGGGGACGGTCTGATAGATGGTTTTCTGAGGTGTTCTAATGCTACACCCGGTGGAATTGCTTGTCGGGTTGATCCGAGCTTCGACAATACGTCGGCAGCCTCATTTTCCACCCGGGGTACATGGCGAAAATCGCATCCCTCAAAGTAACCAGATATCTTCTGCACATGGAATCTGTATAGTGCCATGTTTGGATCAAGAGCGTCCCACAGCCCCGACACTTGCTGAACTACCAAATCCGAGTCACCAAAACATTGGACCCGACGTATCCCAATTTCTTTTGCCACTTTGAGCCCATGCACAAGTGCTTCATATTCGGCGACATTGTTTGATGCGGCGAAATGGATCTGTAGCACATACTTCAACTGGTCATTCTTTTGTTGGGTCCGTAGCATAGAAAACAAAAATTTTCCTACGGTGTGAACTACAAGCCAAGATCTATCTACTAGGTAGAAAGAAATGGGTCGACATACATCCAACGAGAACTTACCCACGTAGACAACGAGCTTTGTTAATGAGTAGGAACTCGTGATTGATGTAGTCGTACACTTGCCGATCTCAAGATCGTGATGAAGTCTAGCATGTCCGGCTCCAGCATGTCCATCAGATCCAGCTCCAGCACCACCAAGTCCAGCACCGCAAAGCAGCGGTGCATCCGTGATCGCACACACGTCCAGTACCCCGACAACCTCCATCCCTCGCTCTAGCAAAGCAGCAGAAGCAGAAACTCCTTTCCAGATAAAGCCACCGGGAACATGTATCTCGCTAATCCGAGACCATGGGGAAATAATACTAGAGGGGGGGAGAGATCCTTCACAAGGAGGTGTCTGTGAGAAGTGAGGAGGGGGTGGCCTTTTATAGGAGGAGGGGTGCCCCTCCTTCATGGCCGGTGCATGGAGGGGGTGACCCTTCACCTCCTCCATTCATGTGGTGGTAACCCCTCCAAATTAAAATGCCCCTTCACATTCTCTTTTAAAGTCTCCACTTTAAATGCATTAAATTTCTCCAAATTTAATGCTCTCTCATTTAATAAAACTCTTTTATTATTTTTATTCAGAATTTTGTTAATTACTTTAATTAACAAACATTCACATGAAACCCCCTGCAACATTTCAATATTACATGCAGAACCAATTTCAGGAATTTCACCCGAAACAGTTTCGGTGTCTATTGAAATAATTCCAGCGCTTTGTTTAATCTTTATCTGAAACATATTTGCTCCAAATGGTGTCGGTATCCCTTAAGTGTGTCACCCTACGGTTCACGAATAATGCAGACATGATCGAGACCCCTCTCCGATCAATAATCAGCAGCGGGACCTAGAGATCCATATTGACTCCTAAAGATTCAACGATGACTTCTGTGATCGGGAGAACCTTTAACGCTAGTAACTAAATCCCTTTGTCCCGCGATATACTACATGTCTGAGATTAGATCATCGGTATCTCCATACCTAGTTTGATCTCGTTACCGACATGCACTCTTTTCTCGTTCCTGTGATATAACATTCTAGTGATCACATCACTTGCTTGCAAGCTATTTCAATGTAATATCACCGAGAGGGCCCAGAGTATATCTATCCATCATCGGGATGGAAAAATCCCACCCTTGATCCATGAGCCTCAACATAACACCTTCGTAGCACTGAACCCACCTTTATAGTCACCCTGTTACGGTGTGACGTTTGATGTTATCAAGATACACTTCCGGTGTTAGCAATTAACATGATCTCATGGTCTAAGGATAGATTACTTCGTATGATCTTATAGCAATATAAACATAATGACTTTGATCATAATGCTATACTTCGGATGAATGTTCATCACATCATTCCACCAATGGTGTGACCTTGTTATTAACAACATCCAATGTCCATGATCAGGAAACCTTGATCATCTTGTTAATCAACAAGCTAGTCTATAAGAGAGGCATAACTAGGAACCCTTTTTGTTTATTAAACACACATGTATTGATGTTTCCGATAAATATAATTCTAGCATGTAAAATAAACATTTATCATAAACATGGAATAAGATAATAACCACTTTATTATTGCCTCTCGGGCATATTCCCTTCAGTCTCCCACTTGCACTAGAGTCAATAATCTAGTTTGAAAAACTTTGCGTATTGAACACCAATGGCTTTCTGGTGTTGCATATACGCTATTGCTAGTGGTTAACATAATCTCTGGATCTAACAGTTTCAGGTCCGTGTGTATTTGCATGTCTCTGCGTCTCTACGCATCACTCATTCTCAAATGAGATGGCATTGTATAGATTTGGTCCTTTGGTGAGACCTTTAGTTCGTTCGGCTCAAAATATGTTGATATTATTGTCACACAATATATCATCATAGTATTAGCCCACTTGGAACCACACCTAGTTTGATAACAAACTACTTAACACAAATGCCCTCCTTTGCTGCTACTATAGCAGTCATATACTTAGCCTTTTGTTGTAGTATCCGTCACAATGTCTCAACTTTGGAACTCATCCAAATCCATCATGGAACATCCTTTCCATTACATTGTGCCACCCATAGTCTAAGTTGAGATAAATTTAATTTGTATCTTGTGACAAAACTAGTATCAATGTAACACTTTACAATGAACTACCTTTAACTATTTGTCAGTTATACATTATATATTCTTAGTTCTTCCAAAGCTCATAAGAATATCTTTACTATTGTCCAATGATCATCTTATGAATCATTCTGGTATATGGTCATAACATTTAGAGCATAGGACATTCTGGGTATATACATATCATGGTATAATCGATCCAAATCTTCATGTGATTTTACTCACCAAGTGTTGAAACACTTGAATTTTGATACAATCCTTTCCATGCAGCAAGAACCTTTCTTGTTGTTTCCATATTGAACCCTTTCAATATCTCATATATGTATGTCTGGCACAACCATATTAGCGCCTTAATCTATCCATATAGATATTGAAGCCTAATATTCCGGGTTTGCCCAAGTCTTTCATCGAAATCTTATTTTAATGAAATTCTTAACTTGTGTTAGTCCAAGATACATCATTTCCAATCAACAATATGTCCTCTACATAATGTATTAGAAATATGTCTCAGCGCTCCCACTTAATTTCTTGCAAATGCAAGCATCTTCATCATCTCCGATGAATTTAAACTCTTTTAACAGTTTCATCATGGTGAAGATTCCAACTCCGCTATGCTTAGTTCAGCTATTGAAGTTTACATGCCCTTTTAGCACCCTTTGAATTAACAAAACCCTTCAGACCATGTCATGTACATGTCCTAGGTTACCGTTCTATTAGAAGAACCTTGTTTTGTTTATTCAACTACGATATACCAAATTATATGTAGTGGTTGCTACATTAATCCGTCAAGACTATATATCGCTATGAAAGATCAAATCTTGTCATAGTCAACTCCTTGAATATTGTTGTAAACTTCTTTCTGACATGTCGACTATTTCATAGATGTTAAACATCCATGTCTTATTTCTTTATAGATCCAAACACGACCGATAGGCTTCACGCCTTTCCGGAGGGTCTTCCAAGTTCAGAAACTTGTTTTCTCGTGTATGGATACTATCATGGATTCTATGACTTCTAGTCATTTTATGGAGTCAGGGCCCATCATCGCTTCTTTGCATGTAGTCGGTTCATCATTGTCAAAACAATAACGACTTGCTTATCAAATCTTACTATTTGATTCTTACCGACCCACACGGTTCTATAGGAACTCTAATCTCCGAGATCACACCTTTTGTAATCACGAGAGCCATGAGCATTGTGGCCGCCACCGGGACACTTTACGGCGTTGCGCTACTTAGCACATATAGCTAAGGTTCAACAACCTTATCAAAGTTCTATTGTCCTCCCACTTAACTTTTCACGAAAAATTCCTTCTCAAGAAACTTGACGTTCCAAGTAACAAACTCTTTTGTCCTTGGTGTTATGGAGAAATTCCCAACAAATTCTTTGGGATAACCTACAAATACGTGCTTATCCGACTTTGGTTGTAAACATTTTACTTATGCATAGCATACCAAAATTTAAGAAAAGACAATTCGGGTTTTATCCCAAACCATAACTCATATGGTTTCATTTCAATAGATCACGATGGTGCTCTTTTTAGCGTAAAAGCGGTAGTCTCTAAAGCTTCAATCCTTAAAACATAATGGCAGTTTTATAAATGACACCCTTGATCTTACCATGTCAAACATGGTTTGATTTTATCTCTCGAATATGCCATACTCCTATGGTTTATCGGGAAACACAAATCATGGAACAATTCCTCAAGTCTTAGGTGTTTTTGCTAAACATGTAACTCAAATATCTTCCTTTATGATCGAATCATAAACTCTTTATTTTCTTGTTACAATGATTTTCCACTTCATCTTGAAAGTCTTTGAACAATTTTCAAATGTTTCATACTTCTTCCTTATTAAGTAAATATACAGATATATTCACTCAAATTTTCGGAGAAAGCATATGAAGCAAAAAGATCCATCGCATATGGCTACACATAATGGACTATGCACATCAGCATGCACAATTTCCAATAAGCTAGTCATCCATTCCTCTCTGGCCTATGGACAGAGTTTCAATTATCTCGAGGAAAGTCTCACATGCGTCAATTGATCAAAATCAAAGGCTCCAAAAATCCATCAACATGGAGTTTCTTCATGTTTTCTTTCAAATATAATTTAAACAGCAATGTCACTTCATAAGTGATCTTTCAATCATTTGCCTTGCGACATTTTAGCAATAGTGTTTATGGATGTGATTTCTCGAACTAGACTTGTAAAAGTTCATCCATCCTTTATGGAATACGGTAATTATTTGAACAACCATTGTTCTCATGATACCGGAACAAAATAACAATTATTTAAACAAATCTTGAAGGCTTGGTTTGATGACAATGAAAAACACAATAACACTTTATTTGTTTTCGATGAACATCATCACTCATTCTCTTGCTGGTTACTTAGGCCATTGTAGTTCATCAATTGCGTTGTCCTGTATGACACTTCATACCAACCAATTCGGTATCCAATACTGGTATCCAATACCTAAGAACCACATTGTTTAACAAGCAAGGAATATAGCCATAACATGTATATCTTCTATATACCTAAGTTGGACATCTCCAACCTTTTATTTTCTGCCAAATATTTTATAGATTCTCTTTCAGCAATTCCTTTTCTTCTAAAAGAATCTATCAACATCAATAGTGGTGTCATCAACATGACACATGGTACAAAGCGTATATAGTCAAATACTAATACCTTTGGGCTTGCACTTTGAAGTGGATCACCATCATCAAATGTTTGGTGTTCTTTCAAAAATCCATTCTTTAGTAATCTATTAGTGTAGTAAACATTTTACTTACATCTTCTATTCATGCTTATCATGACAACTTTCATGATCAAGCTACTATAGCCTATAAGGAAGAATCGCGAGTATAATATCAGTTCCCAAAACCTTCTTGGTAGATTCGGATGCCTAGCATCTCGATCCTTCACAAATTCTCATACAATATGAGAACATGTATTTTGCTAAATTATACTCTATCATAATGCAACCAAAAAACATTGTTTCAGATATCACAATATCTTTCACACATGATGGTTTGTGAAACAATTTTCAGCTCCAATATAATCTTGATATTAAAACAACTTTTTGAATATCAATAATCATGGAGGCAAACATGATACTTTAGATACTAACATTGGAATTCTTACTCTTGATTTAATACTACTTATTAAACTTCATGGAGTAAATAGAGTTTGCTAAAAGTTTGCAATAGGAATTATAAACTTTAAATTGACATTCGAAACAATACGATACCAGTTCGTAAAGTAAATATCCAGAATTCTATAGTTCTATTATCTCAAATAAAAACTAAGCATAAGGTAGAAAACGAATGCCAATGACTACAACAAACTTTGCAAATTCACTTTGATTTAATTTATGACAAATTTGGTTCGACTAATCCAAATTAGAAATGAACTCCCACTCAAAAACGACATCCCTCGGGCCTTTTTGGTGATTACATGAACCAAATCCACTACACCAAGTCTGATCATCATGTGAGTTGATGTAGCTTCAAAGGCGAGCATCTATATGGGCATCATATCAACTATATGACTCATGCTTAACCTTTCAGTCTGTGTTCCGAGGCAATGTCTGTACATGCTAGGCTCGCCAAGTAGAGTCGAGTACACCCGATCATCACGTGATGTCTCGAAATACGATCCACAAAACGGTGCATACTTAAGGAAGAACACATTTTTATCTTGATATCTAAAAGAGGGATCATCTTACAATGCTACAGAAAGCGCCAAACTAGCAGTATAAGATGCTAACATCTAATGTGTAAAGTGAGATGATATGGTCCATGCATTTGATCTCTATCACTTGCATCGTGGTATGATCTCTATCATTCCTTTGTGTGTAAGGCCAAGGTCTATGGAACTTACACGTTGAGTGTGTTGTAAGAGTATCTATCATACATATACTTACAAGAATACCATATCAATACACTAGCCCAGCAACGATCTAAACTAGACGCCTCTAATTTATCAATTGCAAGTTTTATGTGGCTTAGGGTTTTTGGAGATAGAACCGTTCTTACCTACGAACATGAACCACAATGAGGATAACTAAGTTATTAGCAACTCGTTGTAAATCATATATTGACTATAGTAGGAGAGACAGACACCCGCCAGCCACTTATGCAAAACAAGTTGCATGTCAGTCGTGGAACCAGTCTCATGTACGATGACATGTAAGGTTGGTCTGGGCCGCTTCATCCTACTATGCCACCAATATCCAAAATACATAGAAGATGCAATAACATGATCATCATCGCCCACATATCAACATATGTGTACTACCCGTGCTAAGAACCTACGCATAGATCAGGCTCTGATACCACTGTTGGGTCCGCAGCATAGAAAACAAAAAATTTCCTACGGTGTGAACTACACACCAAGATCTATCTACTAGGTACAAACCAATGGGTGGACATACATCCAACGAGAACTTACCCTCGTAGACAACAAGCTTTGTTAACAAGTAGGAACTCGTGGTTGATGTAGTCGTACACTTGCCGATCTCAAGATCATGATGAAGTCCAACATGTCCGGCTCCAGCACGTCCATCAGATCTAGCTCCAGCACCACCAAGTCCAGCACCGCAAAGCAGCGGTGCATCCGTGATCGCACACACGTCCGGTACCCCGACAACCTCCGTCCCTCGCTCTAGCAAAGCAGCAGAAGCAGCAACTCCTTTCCAGATAAAGCCACCGGGAACATGTATCTCGCTAATCCGAGACCATGGGGAAATAATACTAGAGGGGGAGAGAGATCCTTCACAAGGAGGTGTGTGTGAGAAGTGAGGAAGGGGTGGCCTTTTATAGGAGGAGGGGGGGTGTGGCACCCCGCAAAAACCACTACTAGTAAATCGCGGTGTTTTTGTGCATTGCATCATCATGACCGCATGCTCATGTCATCATGCCACCTTGCATTTGAGCATCATCATGTCATCTTGCATTTGTTTGCATAAAACTATTTTTGAAAAGCCTATTTTTGTTTTCTAAATATCCCCGTCTTAATTTCAAATTAAAACCCCGGTCTTTTCCGGATCGTTTACTTGTCTAAAAACTATTTATAAAAAGTCTTTCTAAAACTAAAAACTAGTATATAAAAATATTTTGTGGGGAGGTAGCCCGGCAGTTTAGGCCAGGCCACCTACTACCCGATAAAATCCTAACCCTAGATCCACATCTAACCCTAACCCTCTACCTAATCCCCATCCCCACCCAGACCACCAGCCACCGCCGCCAGGCTCACCTGCACGCACGCGCGTGCCAGCCCAGCCAGCCGACCACCTCGGGATTCCCCCCGTCTCCACCTAACCCAATCTACCCCGCCACCTGGCCCCATCCCACGCGGTGGACACGCAACACACGCACCCCACGCGGTCAGCACACACCCCTCCCCCACTTCCGTGACCGACAAGCACCCTGGCCCCACCTCCTCGCTCGCCCCGCTCCCTCGTTCCGTTCCCCACCCCGATAAGGACACCGTACTCTTCCTTTCTCAGGGGCCCCACATCCCGCAGCATCCTCTGCCTCACCCGTCGCCGCCGAGAACCTCCTCTGATACATCAAGCTCCGCCGTCGCCCGCATGGTGGCCGCCTCCATCGATCCCTCGCCATCCGCCTGTCCGCCGCCAACGTCGAGCCTCGTCACCGTCCTCTGTGTGACCCCGCACCATCGGCAACCCCCACTACATTGCCGACCCATTCCGCGTGACTGACCCCGCCGCCGCCTCTCCTCGTTTCCGCGAGCTTCGCCGTCGCGACTTCCTCGTCCGCCGTGTAGCCGCTCGCCGCCACGGATCGCCCGCCGCCGGACCCTTCCCTTGCCGGCCCCTGAACGGCTGCCCCGTGCGCACTGCCCTCTGGCCGCTCGACGCCGCTCCCGGGCTTCCTCTGGCCCCATCGTCGCGCGCGTCTCTGAGCCCGGCACCGCATCAAGCCCCTCCGCCGCTGCGCGTCGACCTCGCCTACAACACGTCGTGCCGCCCGGCCGTGACCTCGTCGGCCCGTGGTCCTCCTGCTTCCCCTTCAAACCTGCACGTCTCCGTCGTCCCGTACCGCACCTGAAGTGCCGCCTCTCTCGCCTCGGTTATCGCAGTCCTCACACCTGCCTCTATGTACCCTGCCCCGTCGACCTCGGCTCAGATGCGCTGCCACCTCCTCTATGCAGGCCCATAGTCATGTCTCTCTGCCTCCGAGGAGATTTGACGCCACAAGAACATCATCTGGCTAGCTGCATCTAGGCCCCTGGCTTCCTCCTGCCTCCCGTATGCATTTTAGGTTGTAGCATCTGCGAGGTTAAGTGCCCTTGTGAACCTCCTCTTTTTTGCCTTTGTTATGTATTCCAAGATCTTCGAGTAGTCCCGTTGACGGTGTATTCATCGACGAGGATATTTCAGTTTGATATCAAGACTACAAAGTGGAGATATCGCCAAGTTTGACTACACGAGGATGATCAAGGTGACCCGTGAAGACAGCAGAGCCAAACCCAAGTACTGACGCCAACACCTTCCGATGACCGACGAGAAAAGCCGAACCGAACACGGTGACACTTCGAGACCACCGACGCTTGAAGATGTACCCGAGAGATTTTGGAGAAGGCACACAAGATCTACTTCACCAGACCCGAAGACCGAACCCGGCGTTCTTCTCCCTCTCGGATCTGAAGACCGGTCCCCCGAACCTTCCGAGCCCCAAGACCTTCGCCCCGATGTGATCCCTTTCTAAGACCCTTATTTTTATTATATTGACATATACTTGTTGCATATTAAATCATCCAAACTCGCATACATGTTTATTTGTTTGGGGGTACTTTGTCGTTTCACCTCATATTAAATATGGAGACTATATGCGAACTATTTTAGTCTTATATATCGTCTCCATTTAAATTTGAGTAGCGAACCGATGCCATGTTTGCCTTGTTAAGACAGCATTTAAATTGCAGGGGTTCTAAACAACTTGAACCATATAATCATTTGACGAAACCACGATTCCGCTTAATATTGCCTAATTGCACCGCTTCTTGCCATGCCATGCATCATATCATAATCATGCCGGATCTTCTTCCGTAGTATTAAATATTGCATCCGGTGTTTCTTTTAGTGTTTGCTTCTTCGCGGATTAGGCCGATGAGTTGATGCGAGTATCGACAAGTTCTCCGGATATGAACCTTCGGCAGTGTTTCCCAGGCGAGCATCTCTCCCCCTTCTACCTATTTTGCATTTATAGTCTTTATTTCCTCCTATTGATCTATTGCTATCCGTGTCGCGATGCTTTAGTTTCCGTACACCAGTTATATCCCGTGAAGCCTATATATTGCCATGGACACCTCCTAATACCTGTTGTTTGGTAGATAGCTGGCCTTGGGAGTCGGAGTTGCTTGCTCAGGTGTGATCTTGTGTTGTCGAGTACCACAGTTGTTGGTATGCTGGCAGATGTTTATGGTGGAGATGATCATGTCTTTAATTACAACTATTAAATTGCTAGATATAACTAATGCAGAGGCATCGGTGGGCAATAGATGTTATTTGGTTCTTCCACGCTCACTTGTGTCCCGTAGGACCCCGGGTACTTGATACCTGTTCCTTGATTTTTCGCACTATCCACATCCGGGAGGCCGTGGACCCCCCTGAGCCAGAGCTTGATTCATTTCTATTCTTGGGGCCACAAAGTAGTTTGGGGATTTATTACTATCCTGTACCTATGCCATGCTTTACTGCTTTATTTAAGATTGTGCGTGGAGTACCTGTACTGTTTAGGATCGCGGAGTGTGTTCGCGGTATCTACAAGCCCAGTCACACTTTCGGGTTCCCAGTCGTTTACAGCCATTGACGCAAACCCTGCGTCCGTTCCGGAGCCAGCCAACTTTGTTGCGGGTAGCTTAGTGGGGTGGCCCCCTGAAATATTTCTGAATCCTGTGATCGCTTTGTCGTGAAAGCCTTGTTGGGTTTTGAGTTGGTTTTTCCGAGGTTGATTGAGTCTGTGTTGCTATTTGTGCACCCTTGCAGGGTAAAACTTTCTGAAAGCCGTGTCCGCGGTTATGGATGACTTGGAGCACAGTATCTCGATCATAGACAAGCATAACTAAAGTAGTGCTATAAATTTGACTTAATGTATCTGACTAGTAATCAGCTTCACTACAATGGAATGGATATTAAAAATGCCAACAACTGGTGGATCTGGGTTGTTTCGTGACATGCTGTACCTGCCTAGTAAGTATTGCAACTCCAATGGAATGTGATAAAAGTGCCAACAACTGCTGGGTTTTGGGATTCCTCAGGATAATTATATCTGACTAGTAAATGTTCCAACTACAACGGAATGGTGATTAAAACTGCCCACTACTTATGCTTCAGGATGACTCATGCTATCTATATCTGATTAGGAATTGCTGCAACTATAATGGAATGAGTAAAATTGCCAACCGTGTGAGTTCCTTGGTCCGACTTCCTTGTTTGGTCTCGAGGGGGAAAATACCAGGATGTGTTTGTTTGGTGTTAGCTTCAGGTTGGATCCGAATAGGTCTTTCTTACCCCTCTCTGATAGCCGCCAGTTGTATCGAGTCTCTATAGTCTGTTTAGTGCCGCTGCGCCGCCGTTTCAGCCCACCATACCTATGTAGGCAAGAGCCGCCGAATTCTAGCCTCGCCATGTACTGGCCTCAGTACTGACGCTCCTCTTTTTCCTTTGCCCTTTGTCGGCACCCCTTTTGTTTTAGCAGGTTTGAGATCGACGTCTTTAGCAGGGTTACCCTTCCGGCTTGGCCTGGGCAGGGTTATGGACGCCATTGGTTATTCATCAGGGCTCTTAGCCCCATTTGCATCTTGTCCGTACTTGGACGCTGTATCGTTTTCAAGGTGATTTGGATCTTTGTAGTGTAAATCTGTATTCTGGACTCTTGGAGTCGTGCTATATATATATTCTGTTCTGTGGGTCCCATCGAGGATTGTTGTGTAATGTTATTACTTCGTTTTCCACCCGCCCGAAAGTGCCTGGTGGGCGTCCTTGAATCGTTTCTATGCGGGTTTGGCGGACAGGGCTAAAACTTGCATAGGGCCGATTCGAGGGTGTTACAGGGGGTGCCCCTCCTTCATGGCCGGCACATGGAGGGGGTGACCCTTCACCTCCTCCGTTCATGTGGTGGTAACCCCTCCACATTAAAATGCCCCTTCACATTCTCTTTTAAAGTCTCCACTTTAAATGCATTAAATTTCTCCAAATTTAATGCTCTCTCATTTAATAAAACTCTTTTCTTATTTTTATTCAGAATTTTGTTAATTACTTTAATTAACAAACATTCACATAAAACCCCCTGCAACATTTCAATATTACATGCAGAACCAATTTCACCCGAAACAGTTTCGGTGTCTATTGAAATAATTCCAGCGCTTTCTTAAATCTTTATCTGAAACATATTTGCTCCAAATGGTGTCGGTATCCCTTAAGTGTGTCACCCTATGGTTCGCGAATAATGCAGACATGATCGAGACCCCTCACCGATCAATAATCAGCATTGGGACCTGGAGATCCATACTGAGTCCTACACATTCAACGATGACTTCTATGATCGTGAGAACCTTTAACGCTAGTAACTAAATCCCTTTGTCCCGCGATATATTACATGTCCGAGATTCGATCATCGTTATCTCCATACCTAGTTTGATCTCATTACCGACATGCACTCTTTTCTCGTTCCCGTGATATAACATTCTAGTGATCACATCACTTGCTTGCACGCTATTTCAATGTGATATCACCGAGAGGGCCCAGAGTATATCTATCCGTCATCGGGATGGACAAATCCCACTCTTGATCCATGAGCCTCAACATAACACCTTCGTAGCACTGAACCCACCTTTATAGTCACCCTGTTACGGTGTGACGTTTGATGTTATCAAGATACTCTTCCGGTGTTAGCAATTAACATGATCTCATGGTCTAAGGATAAAGATTACTTCGTATGATGTTATAGCAATATAAACATAATGAATTTGATCGTAATGCTATACTTCGGATGAATGTTCATCACATCATTCCACCAATGGTGTGACCTTGTTATTAACAACATCCAATGTCCATGATCAGGAAACCTTGATCATCTTGTTAATCAACAAGCTAGTCTATAAGAGAGGCATAACTAGGAACCCTTTTTGTTTATTAAACACACATGTATTGATGTTTCCGATCAATACAATTCTAGCATGTAAAATAAACATTTATCATAAACATGGAATAAGATAATAACTTCTTTATTATTGCCTCTCGGGCATATTCCCTTCATCTTTGGCGAGGTAAGCACCACTCCGGCGCCTAACCCGGTTTTTTTCTTTGACCCGTCAAAGTGCATTATCCAATAGTTTGGATCTGGTAGCGGTGGTTCATATTGCACCTCGGCCTAGTCCACAAAAAAGTCGGCCACAGCCTGAGACTTGATTGCTTCTCTTCTGTCATATTGTGGCGCATAAGGATCTAGCTCAATTGCCCATTTTGCAATTCTGCCACTTGCATCCTTGTTACTCATTATCTCGGATATGGGGGTGCTCCTCAAAATAATGTTTTAACTTCTTTGCCTACATGTACACACCATACACCACTTTCTAATAGTGCGGATAATTTTGCTTTGAAGTTGATAATACCTCACTCAGATAATACACTGGCCTTTGCACTGACTTACCCTCTTCGTCGCGCTCTACCACGATCACTACACTTACAACTCGGTTGGTTGTAGCTATATAGAGCAACATTGGCTCCTTTGATAGTGGAGAGGCTAACACTGGTGCAGTGCCTAACATTTTCTTTAATTGGATAAAGGCTTCATTGGCCTGCGGTGTCCAAATGAACTTGTCCGACTTTTTCATGAGTTGATAGAGAGGCAGTGCCTTTTCTCCCAACCGACATACAAACCGACTTAGCGATGCCAGGACCCCAGTGAACTTATGGACATCGTTAAGACACTTCGGCAGTTCCATTCGCTCTATGGCTCGGATTTTGGTTGGATTGACCTTGATACCTCGGCTAGAGACAAGAAATCCGAGTAATTTTCCAGCCGAGACACCGAAGGTACATTTTTCTGGGTTAAGCTTCATCCGGAACCTCCTTAGGTTCGCGAACGTCTGCCTGATATCGTCAAGGATCATCTTGCTTTCCTTGGTCTTGATAACCACATCATCCACATACACCTGCACATTTTGACCAATTTGGTCGTGCAAACATTTCTGCATGCATCTTTGGTACGTTGCCCCTGCATTACATAAACCAAATGGCATGGTGCAATAGCAATAAGCCCCATACGGGGTGATAAATGCAGTTTTTATTTGATCATCCGGATTCGGGGGTATTTGGTGGAAACCAGAATATGCATCAATGAATGACAACAGTTCACACCCAGCAGTTGAATCTATGACCTGATCTATCCTTGGCAGTGGAAATGGATCTTTTGGACACGCCTTATTTAGGTTCGTGTCATCGATACACATACGCCAAACCACTGCCACATTCGGATCATCCTTTTTCTTCTCCACCAGCACCGAATTAGATAGCCAATCCGGGTAAAGAACTTCCATGATAAATCCTGCTGCTAGTAACCGAGCTATCTCATATCCAATGACTTTTCTCCTATCTTCGGTGAAGCAGCGGAGAGGTTGCTTCACCGGCCTTGCTCCGGGTCTCACATTCAAAGAGTTCTCGGCCAACTCCCTCGGAACACCTTGCAAGTCCTATGTGGACCAAGCAAAAATATCCCGATTCTCACGGAGGAAGTTGACGAGCTCGCTTTACTATTTATCATCTAACCCGGCACCAATTGTTACGGTGCGCTCTAGGAACATGTCATCAACATGCACTTTCTTGGTATCCTTTGTGGCTTGGAATGAGACACTACCATGCGGATTACTCAACGCCGGCATATATTGCTGCACGGACTGAGCCAACGCCGCCACCTCTTGTATCTTTCTTTTCTCTTGCGCAATCACGATTGACTCGGCTAGGTTAGACCCGGCTGACGCACACTCAATGGAACATCGGAAATCTCTAGCTATGGTAATTACTCCATTTGGCCCAAGCAACTTCATCTTCAGAAAACTGATGTGACAACTTGCCATGAACTTGTTCAGTGCTGGCCTTTCGAGTAACGCGTGATACGCACTTTCTAGGTTCACCACTTCAAATTCCAAATTCTCAGTTCGGCAGTTATCTCTCGTGCCGAACAATACATCAACCCAGACCTTGCCTATGGGCTCACAAGAAATGCCTGGCACAATGCCATGGAAAGTTGTCCTTGTAGCTTGGAGCATGTTCTCCGAGATACCCAACTTGCGCATTGTATCCGCATACATGATGTTAATGCTACTGCCATTATCTATCAGCACCTTGGAGAATCTCACATTGATGTTAGGCCCAATGAATGTCGGATCCAGCACTAGCGCATACGAACCAGGACTTGGCATAAGCTTGGGAGATCTTTGATGCTCCAGGTAATTTCCTGGTCCGACCAAGGCATATACCTCGTCACTGCTGGCATTACCGCATTCACCTCCATGTGTCGGTGCTGCAAGCTCTTTCTATCTGTTTCCTCAGTGGTAAACACATAGTAGCTCTGATGATGCTCTATGTACTCATTCCTCCCCTCGTTTCTGGGGTACCTCTGATCCGGCTAATGCTGGTCTTCCACTTGGTGCACTGCATCCCTTCTCTCATGGTTGTCATACCTCGGTGGAGGGGGAGGCAACATTAGCTATTGCGTGTTCGCTCCGGAGAGCAATTGCTGCCGGGGTAACTCCTGCCGAGGTTGATCATTCCGAGGTGCCTGAGCATTCCCTGAACCACCTTGTTCTATTTTACGCATCCACTCACACTGCCTTGTTGTATGACCCGCTAGGTTACTTGGATTTGGCGTGTGAAATTTACACGGCTGATCCAGCATTGACTCGTAAGTATACCTCGGACGGTCCTTCTTTTCTTGCCACTGTTTCTTTTGCTCTGGCGTCCAAGTTTTCTTGCCATCATTTCTCGGTTTCCATTGTTGCCCTCCAGTTTTCTGACGTTGATTGCCCCTGCTCCGGGCTGATCTTCATTCACAGAAGCAACTTATTGCGAATTGTACCGGTAATCCGGTCTGTCATCTCTTCTTTTACCCCGGTAATCATTCCTCCGGGATGACCCGACTCCATCTCTCTATTAGAACTCCTCATTTGACTCGTTTGACACGATCCTGGGCTGAGTTGGGTCACCCAACGCATACGAATCAGCAAACCGGATTGTCTCTGCCAACGTAGTTGGCATATCCCTTTGCAATCTTTGCCACAACATGCTTGCATATCTTCATCCTTGTGCAAACCATGCTATGGCCTGTGACTCAATCACACCCTCACATGAGTTTCCCACGGTACACCACCGGGTCAAGAACTCCCGGTCCGTCTCGTTCGGTCTCTGCTTGCACATTGCTAGGGTCTGTGGCCTATTCCGCCTCTAATACGTACTTGAGAAATTTCTGATAAACATTTCCTCAAAATCAATCCAGCAGTTAATACTTTCGGTCGGCAAATTGTTTAGCCATACCCTCGCTGGCCCCTCCAACATCTGGGGTACGTATCTCACAGCCCATCTCAAGTTGCCTGTAGCAATTTTCACAGCTGTAGCATAGTTAATCAACCAATCCTCCGGCTTTGTGCTGCCATCATATGTCTTAGTGCCTCTAGGTAGCTGGAAGTTAGGTACCGGAGGCTCCTTCGTGATCCGGGGTCCGAAACACGTAGGACCCGGGGGACCTTGACATTCAATCTGCTCCGACCTATACAGCCGATCTAGTTTTAATCTGGCATCATCAGGCATCAAATCCCTGCTTCCCAATCTTGACCCTATCACATGATAGTCCGGCCTCGGGTATCCTGCGTTCACCATTTCCGAATCACCATCATTATATCGGTCTTGCTCTCTTGGAGCACCTCTCTATTGCATACCTCAGCCGGCACTTTGCTCTTGGATCGGTATATTCCGCTGCTGCGGTTGTCCTGCTCCTACCGAGTTATGCTGTTCGGCATTGCCATTTACAACATTTCCTTGACCGGCATTTCCTTGGTCGCGGTTACCTCGGCCGGCTTCACCTCGGCTCACACTTCGTCGATCCTCATTTCTCTGCACTTCTTTTCCTTTCCCTGCCCTTGCTGGGTCATACGGGACTATCTGTTTGTTCCTCCTGGCCAAGGTTACCACCTCTTCTCTCCTAGGACGCCATGAGGAGACGATGCAGCTCCAGCGGATTTCTCCGGGTTACCCACCGCCGAATGGACGATCTTGGAGGCCCCAGCTCTCTCTGGGTTATCCCTGAGCAATTTCTCATTTTGTCTCTGACGGGATTCACCCGTTAGACCCTCTAACTCGGACACAGCTACATCTGCCGCTCTGAGGTTTTTTGCTGGGGTACTATACTTCGGCAGCCCCGCGGATAAACATTTCTCTGACTCCTCAATCCTAGTATCTCCCTCTTTGTTCATTTCACTCATGAGGTTTCTCCCCTTCACTTTTACAGCATCTACTTTGTTTGCCTTTGCATACTCATGCAGTGTCATGTTCAACGACTGCTGAGCCGCGGCTATCTTTTTCACACCTTCTAGTATTTTTTGCCTAGTTTCCTCTAGCTCGGCCTGTGCCTGAGCCGGATCTACCACTGCTGCTACTGGGTTTGCCAAGCTATCCATCGCTTGCTGCAACACATTCTCCGGCCTCTCTAGTGGAGGACCTCTACTTTTCCTCGGTGCCTTAGGCATTACCTCCAGATCTGGTGTCGGATCGTTGCTTGCGCTAGCACCAGGCGCAGTCATCATCACCTCGGCACGGTCCGGGGAGCGAGTGATACACGCCCCGTAAACCACGCTAAGGGTGGCTCACCTCCTTCGACGACGTGCCACGGGTGAACGCATGACACATCGACAGCAACATAGACCTTTTGCGTGCCTAGCTTGACGAAGAGGCCATTGCACAGAAGAGGGCGCTTGCCGAAGCAGCCAACATTGTCGCTGACAAAGTCCAGCGCTCCAAAGCGCTGAACGAGCTCGGAGACGATGCCTTCGCCGGTGCCGATGAGGTTTCCCGTCCGGATCTTCACCCCTACTAGCGCTGCTAGCCCCACGGTGGGCGCCAACTGTCGTGGTGGTGTCACGGCAGATGCCATGGATAGGCTAAAGTTGGGGACTAAATGCACTAGGGGAATCCAAGGAGGGATAATGTGGTGATTCCACACACAGTAGCTTTGTATTTTTCTCACTCACACAGATTACAAGTGCTCCTTGAGCTGTATCGGAGAGAGGAGGAAGAAGGAACTCTCTTACCCTCAACACTAGCTAGCCCTCAGTAACTTGCTAGAAGAACATAACCTCTCAGGACCAACCCCTTCTACAGAGTCCCTAGCCCTCCTTATATAGGGGTGGCTAGGTCTCCAATTAGGGCATACATGGAGGCATATTCTAGGGAATATGCCTCTTCCCCAAAATAGTAAACCGACCGGGTCACTTTTCCCACGCGTCATCCATGGAGAGGCTACGTGAGCCTCTGCGGCGCCTGCGTCATCATACATAGGCATCGTCACCTTTGTCGGCCACGCCTCGGTGGTCCTGCCTCTGTCCGCTCCGCTCATGGTCTGCGTACAGTGGTCACCTTTGACCAGCAAGATACCTTCCTTCTCCTACAAGCTTGATATAACCCGGATCATACATAGCTGATCCGGCCACACCTGTTCCTGCATACAAGTTAGATTCATCTCTCCGACTTACGATATAAGTCGGCTGAGACCCAGTTAGGTGGACATCCCCTGGTCCGGGTTACTCCGTGATTCGGCCTGCCTTGAGGTGACTCGGCCAGCATTCGCTTTGACCTTGCCATAGCTCGGCTAATTCAGCCCTTATACCCCGGCGTGACCCTACCTGGGGGTATCCCCCCAACAACAGCTCCGACGAGGAAAATGACCTAGCGCGGCGGTGGGGGTCTCGTGGGGATCACCTGGGCTCCAGCTAGGGTCGAAGATGGGGGAAATCAACATGGTAGACAACGGCGAGGCGCAGTCACGGCAGGGCTTAGGGTGGTCGGAATCAACGACTCCCTTCTCCTCCAGCAGCGGTGGGCTCCGGTGAAATTCCGGTGCGGTGGTGCTCGCCTTGCTCTAGGAAGAAGTGGGGAAGGTCAGTGAGGAGTGGGGAGTGAGGTGGTGTGAAGAAACGGGGTGGAGAGGCCCTCTATTTATACACCGACGAGGCGACTCCGCGGGATGGGTTGGCGTCTCCGACGAGGATGGTACAACAAGCTAAAGGCAGGGAGAGGGTGTAGGACGGTGTGGTGCTCCCTGGCAGTTCTCACAAAAGTAAGGGCGCGGCACGGGGTGGTCTAGTTTGGTCGGGTGCGTGCGGTGCTCCGCGCGGGACAAATGGCGTTCTCGACGGCGCGCGGGAGCTACGGGTCACACAGAGGCGAACGGGGGTGTCTGATGGGTTGGCGTGATCATGGCGAGGCTGCACGTGCGTGGTGAGGGCAAGGCGCGAGCTGGGAAAGCTGGTCGGGCGCAGCGCACTGGCGCGCTCTAGACATGGCTAAGAGGCATAGAGCGCGGCGGTCCTAGGGTGGTCCACGGCCGGGTTGCGATCGTGGGCTGGACAGGGGGTGGCGGTAGGCTGCGGCGATGCTCCTGGACATCCTAGATGGGCGCGGGACTGTCTGCTGCGAGTTGGCCATGGTCGGCCGGTGACGACCACAAATGGTCGACGCTCCACTCTGCTCCACGGCGAAGGGGGTTGGTCTAGGTGCAGGTGGGACTCAGAGGGGACAAGGGAGTTCAGGGGAGATCAATTGGTCGTTTAATTACTGTTTAAACAGTGAAGTTAGGTAGAAGCTTAATCTGTGCTAACCAGGTGTTTGATGAAAAGGCCGCATGAAAGATACTTTGGAATTTTTGATTCAAATTTTTTGAGTGGTTTGATCTTAAGCTTGAATAACTATGTTTGCTTAGAGAGGTCAAGGGGAATTGATTTGGGTGGTTTTTGTAAAATGTGGATCTTAACACATACACTTGATTCAAATTTGGATTGTCATTTAAATTTATCTGGAATTTGATTATGTTGAAGGGTAAAGTGGGCCTTGGTTCATTTTTACTTAGTATAGCAAAGGGTGAAAAGTAATAGAATTGTTTCTGTTAGAAATTCTTCTCTAGGAATACCTAAAGTGGCCTACTGGTTTACTTTGGTCAAAATGACCATTTGCTTTATTTATTCTTATTTGATTTCTTTCTCTTTGGATTTTGTTTGTAAATGGTCTAGATGATGTGGCATTCACCTTTAAACCATTTCACAACATTTAGAACAATCAAGCATGGCATATACACTCAATTCTATCCTAATGCAAACACACATGCATTCATATTTATTTTCTTAATAGAAGTTTTTGTTAACCCTAAATTGGGTGATTAGAACTTGATAACTGATAACCCACAAGTATAGGGGATCGTGTGTAGCCTTTTTGATAAGTAAGAGTGTCGAACCCAACGAGGAGCTAAAGGTAGGATAAATATTCTCTCAAGTTCTATCAACCACTGATACAACTTTACGCACACTGAACGTTTGCATTATCTAGGAAATAAAACTAGAGCAATAATACGAGTAGTAGAGATAGCTTGGCATGATAATAAATAACAATAAATTAAAGCTAGTTGCTGCAGCAATAAAATACACTAAACTAACAGAACCATGAGTGTGGAATAGTGGTGGTAATTGTGGTGGCTTTGTCCAAGTTTAAATAGCGAATAGATCGGGTTCATTGTCTTCGATGCAGTTTTCTATGTGGGAGAGGCTAAATATACATGGGCTTCACTACTTGGAATTACATGTACTATATGATTGGATTGTTAGCAAACATCCGTAAGTACTAATCAATGCATTAAGGTTTCCCAAACCATAGCCTTAAGTTTAATGGTCCTCTTACTCCCATACGTGCAATGTTCCGGTTCGCGTCCTCAGGTTTTTGTCACTCTGGCAGAACTTCCCCCTTCCTCTTACACATACTACAAACCCTATGATGCTTAATCCATGCGCGCACAAATATAATGGACACCAAAGTACTGTACCATATCAACATACAACTCTAATGAACCAAAGACGTTCAATCATTCAATCTAAGAACAAAGAAACTAAGCAAACATGACATAGATCATAGGATTATAACTTATAGCATCAGACACCATGTTTACATAGGATGGTACAGAGGTGTTGGGAGGATGAACCACTGAATACTAGGAGGATTAGGTGATGGAGATGGCGGTGAAGATGGTGAAGAGGGCAGCGGCGACGCAGGAGACTCCTTCCCCGCCGCCTGTATCATGGAGGAGCACCGCCTCTTAGCCCCCTTCCTTCATGGCTTCTTGGGAGCCCTCCCCCATGGAGATGGGATCCATGGGGGAGGCAAAAACGTGGCTTTGATGGCTGCAAATTCATGGGTGGAGATACCCTGGGCGAATTAGGTTTCCTCCCTTTATATAACTTCTCGGATTCCCGTCACCCCATCTTGGGTTGTAGTAAATCGGGCCTAAAAGGCCTGTACAGACTCAGAATCAGCTAAATTTTATGTCCAGAACATTTGTCGCGAAATTTCCAACAACTTTGTTGTTGAAGAGTTTTATGTTTGATGCCATCATCAAGCTGAATCGTGACCATCTTCAAAAAGAGTTCGGAGACAGATTTGTGGAAAAATCCCAATTTGACTCCAACAAGGTTTCCACTTGTATTCTTGCTAATTCCTACACATCAAAGTGTAAAACAAGAACATTGTGCACTTTTGCAACTATTGGTAGGTTAGTACAAATAAATCATAAACTTTATACAAAAAGGAGTGTCAAAAGAATATTATTAGCATAAAGCCATCAAAAATTATAGATACGTTATGGACGTATCAACATCCCCAAGCTTAGTTCCTGCTCATCCTCGAGTACGTAAACGGTCAAAACAATATAATTTTCGAGGTGACATGCAAACAACACAAACTTGATCATCATTATTGTAAAAGTATTGATAGCTGGGATTAAGGTACTCATCTATGAAATATAGAGTTCTAACAATAAGACATAGCAACTATGTTGTAACATGAAAAGGCAAAAACAAAAGATTCATGAATAACAATGCTTTGCAAGACATTTATTTGTTTCACATAAAGAAACCATAATGAGAACGGCATTCAGCTTGTCCCTCATAGAGTTGCAAAACATAAATGCATAGGACACCTTCAAAGTTCACAAGGGTGACTAGATACAAATAGTTTAGGAACAAGCAATATCATAGTTATGCATCAATCAACAAGTTTTGGTATAATGCATATTAAACTAAGAATGACCACTATGCTCTTTTAATAGGTGCATAAAGATAGAAAATGGAGACTCAATATAAAAGTAAAAAAAGGATCTCATAGAAGGAAGCAGGGATTCAAGTCTCATAAAGAGCTTCCAAAAATTATGGTACTTATTAGCTTTCAACTCTCATTGGCCCTATCATAAGCATCTTGAAGTGATTAAGGTTAAAGTGAACAAACTATGGAGTTTATGCTTAATGAAGTATAAGTTGGAAATCTCATGTCCCTTGAATACGAGGGCCGCTCGTCATGCTACTCAAGTTTAGTTACCGGCAAGTTCTTGTCATAGTAAGTACATGTGTATCATAGAGAACCGCCAACGGGGTACCCCTTGTCCGATGATACGGAAGAATCCCCATATCAAAATGACAAGGCAAGCAGACAACGAGCATCTAAGCAATCTTCTTATTTACCATGGGAAAATGGTGCTTTTTCTCTCTTTCCTCTTTTCTCATATTTTTTTCTTTTTTCTCAATCTCTATCTCTTTTTTTATAAGAAGAATGCTTCATAGATTGCTCATTATGGTTACGCTGCAGGTTTCCACCATGATTAGGCATGGATTAAACCGGCGGCCCATGCGTTTCTCTAACACACATACATAACTCCATGGACTTACAAACTCCCCTTTCATTTCACACCGACGACATCCATAGACAAAAGAGCATGATATCAACTAGGTACAATGTACAAGTGCAATGTTGAAAGCATTCTCCATGACAGCATGGTTCTGCTAATCCCCAACATATAAGTGCAAACATATACAACATAGATGACACAATGGTTCAAGTTTATCAGGGGCAAGAAAAGTAAAGTGTGCCATCAAGTTCGTGAGAGCTTTAATCACTAGTTTTCTCATAACAAGTTTAATTCGGAAGGTAGATAAAAGCATGAATATACTTGGAATAGCAAATGTTAATAGGTAGGTATGGTCGACTCTTTGGGATAACTTGGTTTTATTTGGAGTTGGATGCATGAGTGGGACTCATATTTGGTTATGGAGGCTAGCAAAAGATTGGGAGCGACCAACTAAAAGAGCAATAATGGCCATAATCATTCAAAGCGACAAAACATCACTAATTAAAGCATAAAGTGATATTACAAGTCGAAAACTAAAGGATCATAAAGGGTATGGTCACTTGGGATAGTCATAACATGGTGTGAGCATGCGCCAAGTCAACCCAAATAAAGCATCAAAGGAGAATACCACAATACTATGCTTTAATATGCTAAAACAACGAATGATTATTTCAAGGCACATTAAGCAATCTCAATTGTTTATAACATGTCATGCTACAGCAAAAATCACTAACCTAAATGCAAAACAATATCAAGGACGAAATGACAAAGCATAGGCCACCGTAAAAAACGAGCTCCTTTTACCACTTAAGCATGAATTTTTCCTACTCTTTTCCAATCCAAACCACACTTATTTGAAAACTAATGTATGAAAGAGGGGGTCCAACCAATTTATTCAAACAAACCAAGCAAACAAAAACCAAAAACGAAAAAAAAAGACGCTCCAAGATTAACACAACTGTGCATGAAACAATAAAAATGAAGTGTTTGGAAGAACCTGAGATTTTTATTGATGAAGAAGAGGATGCCTTGGGCATCCCCAAGCTTTGACGCTTGTACTTATTAGATATTTCTTGGGGTGACACGGGGTGGCATCCCCAAGCTTGAGCTTTAGTACATTTTTCATCTCATTACATCATTCTTTCCTTAACATCTGAAATTTTTCCTTCATGCAAAACTTCACATAATCTTCATTAGCAACATTAGTGTACTCAAGATAATAAGTCTTTGGGTTCAGTTTCAACACCAATAAAACTTCCATTAAAACACAAGCTACTGTAGCACTTCTCTTAAAAAGCTCAATTCCCCAAAGATAAGCCAAAAAGGAATGAACAACAAGCAAATGCAAATAATGGAAGAAATCTGTCAAAACAGACCAGCAGATAGAAACCAATTTTTTCGAAGTCCTTCTGTTTCTCAAATCAAAAAATGTTGAACTAACAGAAGTTACATAACAACCTGGGGCAGAAGCACAAACAATTGCAGCTCAAACCGACATATAGAGATTTTACAGTAATTTTTACAGCGAAGCACAAAAATCTGTTTCGGGACAGCAACTTTCCCAAGCATTACTTCTCTCTCATTAGAGGTTACTCTTGGCACAAAAAGCAAATAAAAGGATAAGGAGCGGTTTCTACAGAGGTAACAACTTCCAAGACTCAAAAAACAAATGTAACTGGTGTTTGATGCTAAGACAAAAAATAAAAAGATACAAACGGTCCAAATTTATTCAAGTTTCTATGCTGCTCAAAAAACAAAGTTTAAAGGTTTGCAAACCGAGGGATTGTAGAAGAAACTTTTGGCCATTCTTCAATTTCTCTATTTGGTGTTCCTTATTCTCTGTGAAAAAATTTCAACACAAATTTTTTCCCATTCTTTCCTGCGGTTTTTAACTGAAAAGCTTTCATGGGAAGATTTGTTTTGGTTTCATAGGCATGAACACAAGTGTTCAAGGTCGACCCCCACTTAACCATTACTCATCTTTCCAATCACTTCCCTTTTTGAAAACATTTTTAGGTAACAAGTACAACTAATTTTTTTGTAATTCGCATTCCCTATCCATACTAAGATAGAGAACAACTTAAAACTGAAAGTAAAACCTACTTAGAGATAAAGCTAACGAGTGCACACAAGAATATTCACCCACACGCTATTGCTCCCCGGCAACGGTGCCAGAAAAGGTCATGATAACCCACAAGTATAGGGGCTTTTCGATAAGTAAGAGTGTCGAACCCAACGAGGAGCTAAAGGTAGGATAAATATTCTCTCAAGTTCTATCAACCACTGATACAAATCTATGCACACTAAATGTTTGCATTATCTAGGAAATAAAACTAGAGCAACAATACGAGTAATAGAGATAGCTCTGCATGATAATAAATAACAAGAAAGTAAAGCTAGTTGCTGCAGCAATAAAATACACTAAACTAATAGAACCATGAGTGTGGAATAGTGGTGGTAATTGTGGTGGCTTTGTCCAAGTTTAAATAGCGAATAGATCGGGTTCATTGTCTTCGATGCAGTTTTCTATGTGGGAGAGGCTAAATATACATGGGCTTAACTACTTGGAATTACATGTACTATATGATTGGATTGTTAGCAAACATCCATAAGTACTAATCAATGCATTAAGGTTTCCCCAACCATAGCCTTAAGTTTAATGGTCCTCTTACTCCCATACGTGCAACGTTCCGGTTCGCGTCCTCAGGTTTCTATCACTCTGGCAGAACTTCCCTCTTCCTCTTACACATACTACAAACCCTATGATGCTTAATCCATGCGCGCACAAATATAATGGACACCAAAGTACTGTACCATATCAACATACAACTCTAATGAACCAAAGACGTTCAACGATTCAATCTAAGAACAAAGAAACTACGCAAACATGACATAGATCATAGGATTATAACTTATAGCATCAAACACCATGTTTACATAGGACGATACAGAGGTGTGTGAGAGGATGAACCACTGAATACTAGGAGGATTAGGTGATGGAGATGGCGGTGAAGATGGTGAAGAGGGCGACGGCGGTGCCGGCGGCGGTGCTGGAGACTCCTTCCCCGCCGACGGTATCATGGGGGAGCACCGCCTCTTAGCCCCCTTCCTTCGTGGCTTCTTGAGAGTCCCCCCATGGAGATAGGATCCATGGGGGATGCAAAAACGTGGCTTTGGTGGCTGCAAATTCGTGGGTGGAGATGCCCTGGGCGAATTAGGTTTCCTCCCTTTATATAGCTTCTCGGATTCCCGTCACCCCATCTTGGGCTGCAGTAAATCGGGCCTAAAAGTCCCATCCAGACTCAGAATCAGCTAAATTTTATGTCGAAAATGTTTGTCGTGAAATTTACAACAACTTTGTAGTTGAAGAGTTTTTCATTTGACGCCATCTTCGACCCGAAACGTGACCATCATCAAAAAGAGTTCTAAGACAGATTTCTGGAAAAATCCCAATTTGACTCCAATAAGGTTTCCACTTGTATTGTTGGTAATTCCTACACATCAAAGTGTAAAACAAGAACATTGTGCACTTTTGCAACTATTAGTAGGTTAGTCCAAATAAATCATAAATTTTATACAAAAAGGAGTGTCAAAAGCATATTATTAGCATAAACCATCAAAAATTATAGATACGTTATGGACGTATCAATAACCTTGATTAATGTTTTGGGATGTTACAACAAGTAGAGCTATCATAAATGTCCTACTATTTTTCCTATGCATGTAGTATGTTTTCAATAGTGATGCATGTGTAGGTGTTTTACTACTATGCTATGCTATGCTATGACACCCAGGCATGATTTCCATATTTCCATTACTTGAGTTCCTTTGAACCATCGTATTGTAGTTGCTTAGCCATGCTTATTAGATGTGCAATGGGAATTCATGATTGATTCTATTATGGAAATATATGTTTTGCTATAATGAAAACAAATGGAATTTAATGAATCTCCTGGGTGTGATGGGATTGATATTTTTGGTGGTTTCAATGCGGAAAGGCACCCAGGACACTGAGATTGGACAGGTTTCTTGTGTAGTAGCTTCCAGTATAGCCGCATGTCATTATATGTCTTGACTAAGTAGGTTGTTGGAACCTAACCCGACGTTACCAGCAGATGTAGGGGATATAGGTTGGTATGGGTTTGTCCTAAGGGCCCAGGGTTCTACTTCTGAAAGGTTTCGTCTTGGTTTTCTCCGTATCGTGGAACAAAATGAGTGTAGTGGTACGAGCAGGTTGACTGGGTCATGCGGGTAAAGTGTACGAACCACTCGAGAGTGTTATAATCTAAGTACTTAGCCGTGTCCCCAGTTATGGACAACTATGAGCAACTAGGCCTGGAACTATTTGGAAGATCTCACTCATCCCAATTTCTCAATTATTAAAACTTGATGGGTGAACATGGGTATAGGAGCATACGAAGCTAAACTGTCTTGTTTCTACATGGGTTTATGCTAGTATGTCCTTACATGAATTGTTTTAAAGAAAGAAAAGTATTTCAAAAGTAGGGAAAAGTTATATTGCTTTATGCAAATGAACCTGAGCTCCAACTATCCAAATATGCATGTAACTGATAGGTTCCATTATATATCCACATAGTAATCCTACTTGCCAATACATTCAAAGTATTGACCACTCGTGGCTGCAACCTTTCATGTTGCACGTTATTCCATTTCTGAGTGATCGTTCATAGGTCGCGAGACTCCACTCAACAATTGTTCGCCTGTGGCACATTTGAAGGATGGAGATCTACCTTGTATTTATTTCCTCGGTGTACTTGAATGATGTAATGTAAATTCTGGATCATATTCGTTATATTTATGATGCACGATTATATTTGGTATCATTTTGTACTGTGTGTGCTAGTGAACCGATCCGGGGATTAACACTATACATAGGAACTCATCCTTATCAGGAGAGGGTGTTACAAGATGGTATCAGAGCTGTGGGTTGACTGTATGATCGTGACCTAAGATTGGAATAGGAAAACCATATAAATTATAAACCCTGTTTCATTCAATCTATTCTCATTTTACAATTCTTTTTAGTATCTTCTTATCACTTTAATACTCATACTCTTCTTCTTTAAAGCATAGAAGGAAGACCCTCTCTAAGAATGAACTCATAATTTTGTACTTATTAGATTGTTGTAATTCTTGATCTATCTTTTCTAATCTCATATTGTTCAAACTTGAGGATAAACACTTCTGCGAGGAAGCGCAAGATAAACAATAGTTCGATAATGTCCACCATATAGTTTTTGATAGGATTTCCGTTAGATCTAGCTATCGATCATTGCAATAACTTGTGTGATAGCTGGTTTATTGTGTTCGGATTGTGCTATTTTCTACCTAAAAGTTTCAGAAATTTTTTTAGAAATTTTATAATATGTTAATGAAGGTTTTGATTAGAAAATCGTGATATTAGTGTTGCAGTTTTCTGCCTGACATGTTTAACCGTGCCATTTTACATTTCTTACTGGTAACTCGGATTGCTCTTATATTTTAGGATCTGGTTCGCAATTTGCTGTGGTATAAGCACAAAAATTGGTTAAAATTCCTGATGCTTTTAAGGTTCCCATAAAAATTCGTGAATACTGCTGTAGTTTCAGGATAGATTTTATCCATTGCTTTCAAGATTGTAGGTTCATCCCCAAACGAATTTTAGTCAAAAGAAAACTACTTTCTGGATGGTATGACACTAAAACAAAACATATGGAACATAAATAAAACTATTTTGTATTGAGTGTTGTTTGTAATGATTGCTTGCTTGTGTGCCAATTGATTATTTTATGTAGTTATGTATGGGTAGTAATATTTCTCTTAGTCCTATTCTATCTATACTCATCTATGCATCCCAAAACAAATGCCACCTTGTCATCAACCCACTAGAATTGATAGTATTTTCACTAGTGTAGTGTATTGGTTTTTAATGACAAATTAGTAATTCTAGCATTGATTGGATATGTAATATGAAGGTCACATAGTTGTGAACAACAAGACAATACACTAACAACAGTAGAGTGAAGAAGAAAAAGATATATAATTTAATAGTTAACCTTGAGATGCCAACTTTAGTTCCCTTAAGGGGGTTAGCCTTGAGAGTATACATATAAAGATAGAATCCACTTAGAAGTTAGAAGATGATCATCGAGAAACCACCCAAAACCTTGCTAGCCATTTCGAATCTCGGGACGAGATTCATCTTAAGAGGGTTAGTTTGTCACATCCCAAGATTTTAGAAATTGGACTAGAAAAAAATTTGTTTTTACATGTCATTCATAAGCATTGCATTGCACCCATGCAAAATTTGCAAGAATTGAATTTGAAAACCCAAACGCTATTTACAATGTGCTAATTTATTCCTATAAGGAATTAAATAGAATTTTATAAAACCCATTATTGATAAGACAACAACTGTTGCTAAATATTAGCTTATTATGATCCATTGAATATTTAAAAAATTTAGAGACAAAAATGAACTCATTTGGAGTTTATTTTCAAAAGTTATTAAACAAGTAAGAAACGGAAATGACTCTAGTGGATCCATGTGGTTTAGAAAAAGAACACATATGCAATATCACAAGTGGATCAATGTGTTTTAGGAAAAGAACACACATGAAATGACTCTAATGGATCCATATGGTTTAGGAAAATAATACGCATGCAATGACTCTAGTGGATCCATGTGGTTTAGGAAAAGAATCCACATGCAATGACTCTAGTCGATCCATGTGGTTTTGAAAAAGAACACACATGGAATGTCACCAGTCGATCAATGTGGTTTAGGAAAAGAACACACATGCAATGTCATCGGTGGATCAACGGGTTTTAGGAAAATAACACTGACACGTCCATAACGTATCAATAATTTTTGATGGTTTTATGCTAATAATATGCTTTTGATACTCCTTTTTATATATAGTTTATGATTTATTTGGACTAACCTAATAATAGTTCCAAAAGTGCACAATGTTCTTGTTTTACACATTGATGTGTAGGAAGTACCAAGAATACAAGTGGAAACCTTGTTGGAGTCAAATTGGGATTTTCCATAAATCTATCTCAGAACTCTTTTTGAAGATGGTCATGTTTCGGGTCGAAGACAGCGTCATACGGAAAACTCATCAACTACAAAGTTGTTGGAAATTTCACGGCAAACGTTCTGAACATAAAATTTAGCTGATTACTATCCCGGACAGGTCCGATAGACCCGATTTACTGCAGCCCAAGATGGGGTGACCGGAATCCGAGAAACTATATAAAGGGAGGAAACCTAATTCGTGGGGGCACCTCCACCAACGAATTTGCAGCCACCAAAGCCACATTTTTGCCTCCCCCATGGATCCCATCTCCATGGGAGAGGGCTCCCAAGAAGCCATGAAGAAAGGGGGCTAAGGGGCAGTGCTCCCTTGTGATACCGGCGGCAGGGAAGGAGTCCTCCGTGCCGCCGCCGGTGCCTCCGCCACCTCTTCACCATCTTCACCGCCTCTTCACCATCTTCACCGCCATCTACATCGAGTCCACCGCCATCTTCATTGCCATTGCTGACTGCCATGATGAGAAGGGAGTAGTTCTCTCTCGAGGCTAAGGGTTCTACCGGTAGCTATGTGTTTATCTCTCTCTCTCTATGCATGATCATATTGTGATCATGAGCTTTGTAATCAAGTAGATCTACCTTGCTACTCAAGTGCTTTAATAGATCTCTGCTCTCCCCATGTAACATCCCAAAACTTCAATCCAAGTTTATCAAAGATCAAATCATCCAAAATTAGGATTAACAAAAACTTTTCCATATTTAAAATGAAAGCATTCATATATGTGTGCATTTAAAATAGGAGTTTTTTTGAATTACCATGATTGTGTGATCCTTTGCTTTTAAAATGTTTCTTAGGTGATTTAAATATCATCTACATCATTCCCAAACTTTTCCTAAAAGAAATCAAATCAAGAAGAATTAAAATGAAGGAATGGTCATTTGGACAAATTTAACTCTCATACCTACTTTGGCTATTCTTAGTACTCAATTCTTAACGGAAACAATTCTTGATCTTTTCACCCCCTGCTAGTACACATAATGAGGTACCAAGGCCCAACTTTTGATCTACTAAAAACCTTCTGTTAACTATTTTAAATGACAGTTTAAAATTGAATCTAATGCATATGCATAGATCACCCCTATTTCAAAAACCATCTAATTGATCACCATTTTCAAAACCCTTGCAACCAGGGACTACCTAGCACTAGTGGAGATCACCCAAAATTTTTGAACTCAAAATTCAAAACTTTTTATCTTGCGGCCATTTCATCAAACGCTTGGCAGGCAGATTACAAACTAAACAAATTTCACTATTTTAAATAGTGTTCTGGCCAAACTTGTTCCCCAAATTGCCACCAAAAACCTCTCCACTACTCCCCCTAACCCTCTCTAGCCCAGCCCCACACTGTGCCACGACCAAATGGTCATGGCCATTAAGGCCGAACCCCCACTTGGGCACCCCACCGGCGACAGCAAGCCACAGCCGCCGCCAACGCCATCCACCGTGTCCTGGAGATAGCCAGTGGTCCACCTCCACCGTCCAACCAGCCCCAGGCCAGAGACATAGGGTAGAGCGGCCAGGAACCGCCACGCCCGGAGCTTGTCGAGCATGCCGACGCTGCCCGCAGAGCACGCACTATCCCCACGTGCACAAGCCGCCGCTCGACACCAGCCCGCGCCCACCGCTCCGCCTCGACCTAGAGAACACCCCAGACACCTCCGTTCGCCGCCCAAAGCCCCACAGCCACCGCTCGCCGTGGACACAGCCACTTCGGCCGCGCAGAGCGCCACCTCACCCCGACTGCATGCCACCGCCCCTACGGCCGCATTGAAGCACTAGAGCACCGCCAGGGGACCGCCCATCAATCGCCATCCCCAGCCATGCTGCTAGCTCGCCGTAGCCATGTCGCCACCGTCGACCGCCCATCCAGCTCGGTCTCACCGTCGAGCCTATAAAAGGAGCCCTCCCCAGCACCAAAGACTCACACCATTCCACTCCCCTCACCTCTCTGAACCTCAACCACCCCTCGCCGGAGCAAGTGGAGCAGCAGCTCGCCGGAATTGGAGCCGGAGCCGCCGCCTCTAGAGAAGAAGGGTGCCGTTGATTCCGGCCACCCCAAGCTCCACCGCGACCACGCCTTGCCTCGCCGTCGTCTTCCACTTCGTTCGCCCGCATCGCCGACCCCGCTGGAGCCCTGGTACGCCCCCAGTAGACCCCCACCGAGCTGTTAGGGTTCGAGCTCGCCGGCGACCTGTCCGTCGTTGACGACGACCCTCAGCCGTAGATCTAGCCTCTAATCGCATGGACCACAGCGCGCGTACCGTTTCACATTTTAAGAGCCGCTGAGAAGTGGGACACCCCTGTCAGCTGAGCCCCGCGCCACGTAGCGCCACTGGGCCGGCCCATTTCCTTTCCCGCGCAAGCCCGTAGATTCAAATCTAGGTTTTTCTTTTTAGTTAGAATATAGTTTCTGTCCAGTGTTTCAAAATTCAATTCTCTGAGTTTGACAAATCCAAATTACATGAAACTAATTCGTTCTGAAAGGTATTGAAATGCTCTATCCAAGCCCGTTGGATTTAATTCATTTAGAGTTATAGATCTCTCATAATAAAAATAAGAAAACAGAAGCTTTTGCAACTTGAAATATTTTTATAAAATCAACCAAGTTAGCTTTTGAGTTCATTCCAACTCTCAAAAATCACATCTCATCATATCTATCCAAATATGTAATAATATTAAGGTTTACAGGCAGTGACTTTGGACTAGTACCAAAATAATGCTATATAGGCATTTCTAGTCACTTTAAATCATTAAATAATGAACTTAAACCAAAGTAATATAGATCCAACCTTTAAATCTCATTCCCACATGTTAGAATATGTGGTTAGGACATGTGTCCACATGATCCCATATTTTGGGGGTGAATATTAAATTTTAGTTAATATTTCAATGAGTAGAAATTACTTTTCCAAAATAAAAAGGTTGAAACTATTGAATTAAACTTGTGATGCTTGTGATGATAATAGATCATCAATTGTGTGGTTTAGAATAATACTTAGCCTAGTTAAGGATTGTTTGGTGATTGTGCACTCCCTATGTATTTCTAGACGATAGTACCGACCAAGCCTTCGAGGAGGAGGAGTTCTACCAAGAAGAAGAAGAAGAAAACTTCAACCACTGCACCAACCAAGGCAAGCTATTAGTGGCAAGCTAACCCTTGCAAACATGCTTTCTTAAGCTATTGTAGCAAGCTAGAATAAAACTAGGTAGTTTAGTAAAGATGCCTTAAGCATACTTTGATCACACCCCCTTTTTCTATTAGTACTCTAAGTCTTATTAACAAGTTTTACCCCCCTTAGTTTACACAAAGTTCTTTAATTAATTTTGAAGGTAGCATAAAGAGTATAAAACTTGACCTACTTAGAAACCTTTAGATGTCATTCTATGGCATGAGATTGATCCCACCTTTCCACCTTAGTGAACACTCTTAACCTAGTGTTTTAGAATAGATCAAAACTTGAGTCACTTTAGATGGGAACACTTGGTGAAAATGAATTGTGAAAACCTTGGAATGATGAGTCATTCTATTGAGATGTTTTGACATGTGTTGAGAAACACAATTGGTTTATGATGATGAAAATGATGAGGCATGAGCCTTAACCCTTTTATAAAACTGATGGTTGGATTCGGATGCGATACCATTCCAAATTTACCGTACAACCACATTACCTGAATTGGGTAAGGCTTAGCTAGAAATTTATATGCATTAGTATTAGTTCCCTCACGGGAGAGGTTTGAGCTGAGGCTACCTCTCAATGATGTCCACCTATGTAGTGCCCAAGATGACTGATGGTCATGGTTGGGAGGCCATGCTCATAGAAGAGGTGCTTGTACTAGGGTGTGTAAAGGGAAGGTTATGTTTGATTATCTGCATACTAAGTATGATGATTCAGGGTTATCCCTGACAGATGAATCGAATCTTGTGGTGAAAGTGTACCACCTCTCCAGAGTGTCAAACTATTCGAATAGCCGCGTCCGCGGTTATGGACAGTTGGAATGGCCATACTGTTTCGTTGTCAGATGTTTTCTAAATAACTTGAAATGAATGATGAACTTTGACTTGACCACAACAGGGTTGTGTTAATGAAACTAGCTTCCCATCTTAAGTGATTCTAGAACTTTAATTTATCTTTTCTTGCTTCAGAACTCAGCTTAGGTTTCAAACTTAACTTGATAGTGGTTCTTTAATTTTAGTACTTTAACTTAGTATTATAACCCTTGCTAGTAGTAGTTTGCGAGTACTTAAAGAGTACTCATGGCTTTTGTCCATGGCTATTATCATGGCCAGACTATGAAGGAGATTATCAAGATGATGGTCAGCAGGACGGCTATGATAACTAGGACTATCTTCCTTCGTTAGCATTGCTTGTGCCCCTGAAGTTGGACCCCACGGCTACGCTATCGTTTATTTCCGCTGCTTGTTGTATTAAAGACTGGATCATGAGATCCGTATTTGTGTAAATCCTTATGTATGGTTTGTAATGGATGATGTACTGTGATATCCAATCCGTTATGTCTCGCAAAAATGGTAATCCTGGGATTGCGAGGTATGGCATAATGGGCATCTGGGATTAAAAATCCGGGTGTTAACACCCCATGTGTGTGAAAGTGACAGCATGCACACCATGGTGGCACTTAGGATAGAGATTATAAATACTTTTTATGAGTTATATTTGGAGTTGGATGTCTCTATGAAATTGTGGTGTTCGTTAGAACCATCTAGTACTCAAGGTGACAGTGTGGGGTTATCTAGATGGCGAAAGCGAACTTTGAGGTGTGCTGTTATAGCCCTACCATGGATTAGAGTATCCAACTAGAGAGTAGTTCTGAGTAGTATCATGAAGAGAATATATTTATATGAGAGTGTTCACTAGTGAAAGTATGATCCCTAGGCCTTGTTTCTAAGTATTGAAACACCATTTACAACTAGATCTGTTACATGTTCGCTTGCTTCCATCTTTTTGACTTTATTCTTTTCCTTCCATCCAGCTATTTTCTAGCACCGTTGCCACTTATAATTATCCATACCACTTGTATTTCACTATCTTTTCGCCGAACTAGTGCACCTATACACCTAACAAGTGTATTGGGTGTGTTGGGGACACAAGATACTTCTTGTATCTTGATTGCAGGGTTGGTTGAGAGAGGATACCTTTGACCACTTCCTCCCTAAGTTCTATAAACCTTGGGTGATCCACTTAAGGGAAAACTTGCTACTGTTCTACAAACCTCTGCACTTGGAGGCCCAACAACTGTCTACAAGAATAGGAGTGTGTAGACATCAAGCTATTTTCTGGCGCCGTTGCCGAGGAGGTAAGCTAAAAGGTACTCACATCCTCCGGTGTGAGTGCTCGAAGTTATTTCCTTTAGATTCTGCATTTCAATCTTTTTGTTTCTTGTTTTTATTTTCACTAGTTAGGCTTAATGGAAAACAACAACAAAATTAGAGAGCTTTATATTATTTATCTTGAGTTAGGACATGAAGTGTTTGAAGAGAAAATTAAAAAACCTATGGAACTTTATTTGCATGCTAATAGCAATGTTTGTCGTGGAAATGGCCACGGCAGTCGCTGCCACTGGCAGCGATTGACTGTTTCGTGAGGAAGAGTTGGCGTCCATCTGCGGTGCGAGATGGGGGCGGATGCACATGGGTTTACCCAGGTTCGGCCCCCCGGAGGGTAAAGAACTACTCCTGCTAGATTAGAGTATTAGAGAACAAGTTACAGGGGTGGCGAGCTCGGCGACTATGCTGCGAGTCGCTTGAGGGGGGTGTATGATGGAACGTGAGTCTCTAAGATACCCTAGGGAGGTTTATATATGAGGCACCTTGCTAGGGTTTACAAGTCACCACCGAACAAGATAAGGATCCGGAGGTTTTGACCTAATCTGACTGGGCTTCTGTTACGCTCCTGGGCCTCCACTCTCTAGTCGCCGGGTTTCTCCTTCCGTTGTTGTCCAGTTTCCATCTTACAGGCGCACTCATAGGCCTTTCGGCCCAATCGAAACATCCTGCTGGGCATACCCCCTTTGGCATATCCCCATCAGTAGTCCCCGAGGCCATCGTTGATGCAGGCGTAGGCATCCTTTTGGCGTTCGGAGTAGGCGAGCCCAATTTGGGCGTCCAGCCGAGTCGGCAATCGGCTCCATCAGAACCAAGGAGAATTTCCCCATGTTTCCATTCACTGCCCCAATGAGCGTTACTGCTACCAAGTCGTTGTTTCGGCGAGTGGAAAATACTGGCGGGTAGCGGGTGAAATAAAGGAGTTGGACCGTCAAATCTGGTCAAACTATCCGTTGGAATTTCCAACGGTAACTTCGGCGCAATTACCGTGAGTAACGGCTATCCCGATTTTGGCGGGTGGTGCTCCCATATAAGGGGAGTGATGGTTCAGCTTTGTAGACCTTCTCCGCATTCTTCATTCTTCCACATTCGTTCTTCCTGTCTCCAATCTCTCTGCCTATATTCTTCCGACTTGTCCTTTCCGCATCGTGCGATTCCACATCCTACCCGATGGCGCCTCCCAAAGGCTCATGGGGGAAATCCAAGTGTACCACAGCCTAACTTAAATCTATCGAGGATGCCGGAGTACTCCGCAAGGGGAACTGGCGGGTTCCTCCCTCCTCCGAGACCGAGCCAAAGCCGCGACCCGGCGAATTCATCTGTGTCCCCAGTCATCTTGAGAGGGGTCTGGGATTCCCCACTTCACTCTTCTTCCGCCGCTTCTGTGCGTACTATGCGACCAAGCCATCAGATCTTGGTCCGCATAGCATCGAGCAGCTGGTGATCTTCATCGCCTTCTGTGAATGCTACCTCAGCTGTAGGCCGTACTTCCAGCTGTGGTTGGAAATCTTCCACGGCCGCATCGGGCGCGAGGCGTCCGGTGGCTTGATGTTGGCCGCAGGTGGCGTCACATTCCAACTGAAGCCGAAGGCCAATTTTGTCAAGCTCCTCCTGCCGAAGAAGGCCGCCAGCGAGTGAAAGAAGAGCTGGTTCTACGTCAAAGAGGCCACTCCCTCCGGCGAGGTGGCTCTTCCCGAATTCACCTCCGATAGAAGCGAGCCTTGCCGGTTGGCGCCGAAGAAGCTTCCCGAAGATCAGCGGATGGCCGTCACGGAAATGATGGACCAGATCCATAAGCTGAAGGACCAGGGGTTAATTCCGATCAACCTCTACAACTGCTGGCTCGGGCAGCGCCTGGTTCCGCTGGCGGCTCGGCCGCAATGGATGTATGAGTACGGCGGGAAGCATGATCCATCCCGAACCAGCAAGGAATCATGGGAGGCCGAGGACTACAAGGCCGCCGTGAAGAAGATCACCGATGCAAAGTTCACCAGTGTGGCGGTCGGGGTCGCCCCGTACACTCCTGTGAAGAACGAAGCCCCCATAGTAAGTTCTCTTCCTAGTCGATGTGTCCGTATTTCAGTCCTCAGTCTCCGCGATTGGTGTTTCACTCGCGGTGGGTCTCAGATTTTCAGGTGTTGGAGGGCTGGCTCCCTCCACTCGATGAAGAGGTTCCCCAGGAGCTGGAGGAAGACTCCGAGGGAGATTCTTCCGACAGCGATGGGGAGGAGGAGGAGGTTCCTCCTCCATCGCCTGTGGCTCGCAAGACCCGCATGCAGAAGCAACATGAGTTCGAGGCGAGCCGCAGCCTGGACGAACACGACAGAGGCGACGAGGTCGCGCAGGAGCACACGTCCCGGCGTACTGCTACACTGTCAAAGCCCGCACGCAAGCCCAAGTCGCCAGCGAAGGGGCCAACGTCACTGTCCAAATCGGTGGTGGTGTTCGAGTCGGATGATGACTCCGATGACGAAGATTCCCCCGAAGTCTCGCACAAGGCTCCAAAGGACACGATCCCGATGAAGGGGTTAGAGGGCGAGGACACTTAGGTGGTGTTAGAGGTTCCCCTGGCAGCGATTGCGCCGACGGTATCGGGGGTTCCAAGCCAAGAAGCGGCTAGGACGATGACATCCAAGTCGCCGCAGCCATAAAGGGCGGCCGCGTCGGAGCCGGAGATCCCGGTGACTGCGGCTTCATCGTCGAGGAAGCCCGCGGTTTCGTGGGCTTCAGACGTCTTCGAGAGGGGGCTCACCCACAAGTTGGGCCCCGAGTTGGACAAGCTCGCCCACATCAGTACCGGGCTTCACGTCCTCCCGGTCGCTAAGTGAGTACTGCTCCTTCATCCCGATTCGCCTCGCTCTTTTTGTATTGTCGTTATGTTGACTATGGGAACTCGTGCAGGTCGGGGGCAAGAAGATTGGCCGTCCTTCGGTGTCTAAGATTCCACCGGCCGCCCCTACGGGAGAGGGAGACCTCCCCAAGAAGAGAAAGGCTGCCGGAGATGTGGCGACCTCGGAAGGCGCGAAGAAGAAGGGGGGCGCTGACGACGCCATAGTCAAGGATAGCGCCGTGGAGCCCAAAGCTGCGTTAGTCACCGAAGAGGTGGTGGCAGCGCAATCGGAACCGGTACTGGCCGCGTCCGTGCCAGAAGCACCGGCCCCGACAACCAGTGCCCCTGCCAGAGCATCGGCGATGTTCCCGCGCTTCATGGCGAGGGGGTTTCCAGGTGTGGCGGATACCCAGTCTCCGCAAAGTCTAGAGATCGTGGATGCAGACATTGGGTTCCGTCGCGGGCGCACTTCCTTCATGATCTCGTCGACTGATGCTGGAGAACTTCACAGGATGCTCGGCGCAGCTATCCAGGTATGTCCAGTCCCCGAGTTCCTAGTCGCTGAATTTCAGCGGCTGGGAACTGAACTTCTTGCTCCTCTCCAGTCCCCGAATTCCTAGTCACTGAATTTCAGTGGCTAGGAATTGAGTTTCTTTCTCCAACTCCAGTCCCCGAGTGGCTAGGAACTGGGTTTTGTTTTGTCAAATGTTGAGGTGTGTTGTTTGCTTGCGGGGATTGCAAAGGGAGTCGACCGATCGGCAGACTGCGAGAGAGCGCTTGGAGCATGACTTGCGCGAAGCTCAAGAGGCGAACCAGCGGCTTCAGGAAACTGTTGGTAAGTATCTGTTTTGTTTTTCTTTTCTTCTGTCAGGTGTGAACAAGTGGTGTGCGGCATGCTGATGGTTTCTCTTGTAGATGGTTTCCCGGCTGCGATTTCCAAGGCCCGTGAGGGGTATGTCCCAGTCGCCGAGCTGGACGCGGTGAATGGACGAATATCCTCCCTGGTCCATGACTTGGAGGAGGCGAGAGCGGTCTCGGTTTCTTCGGAGGAACGAGCGAAGGCTGCTGTTGCTGCGGCTCAGGAAGAACGCAAAGCCACGGATTCCATCATCGTGGGGCTGCACAACAAGCAAACCATCTTGGAGAAGCATGTCACGGAGAACTGCCGCAAACTCCTTGGCGAGTCTCCGTCTTTGCTTGACTCATTTGTCGAGTCCCTGATTGGGGGTTTTCATAGTTTCACTAACGCCTGATTTTGCAGCTGTCATAGGCCAAAGCGATCCGGTGGTGCAGAGCTACAATGCTTCATAGTGTGTGACTGCCGTGGTGAACGTGGCCACGGCTTCGGCGTTGTGCGTCCAAGCATCTCTTCAGGGCATGCGCCCCACCGAAGTTATTCCTGGGGGGCTTACGGATGTGTGGCACTATCTGGAGGAGGTGCCTGTCATCGTGGAGTGGATGACACGCTCAGCGTTCAGGTGCGGGGCCACCATAGCGTTGATCTTAGGTCTCGCCCACTTCCCCGATGACTTCGACCTTGACAACGTGACGAGTGGGTACCCATCGGCGACCGGCACGGTGCAGATGTCGGAGGTGCTGAAGCTGACCGTGAAGGCCGCTCCTTACTCTGATCGGGTCTTGGCAATGGGGGATCTGCTTCCGTACCAGGAGACGGTGTTGGCGCCTGGCGACCCCGAGCCGGAGCACCGCGACATGAAGTCGGAGCAGCCCTTCCGGTCGTCGTTGTCGAAGTCGCTGATGATGTATGCGACGAACCCGTGGCAGCCTTTTGTTCGTGTCAAGGGAGGTGGTGTTGCTTCTTCATCAGGGCCTGTGGAATAAACAATGTAGTTGTCCAATTTGTGAAGTATGCCAAGTGGCGAATGCTGTAAAATATTTTGCAATATATGCCAAGGGTAGTCAATCGGCTCGTATTGCGACTAGGATTATGTGGGTTTTTTTTTGGTTGAGCGAGTCCGCCCTTTAATGGGGTATAACTTGATTGTGTACTTTTATGTATTGTTTTGGTTTAGGCATTGTTTTTTACCTCTCGCGTCTTCTGAGTGGCGAGTCCCCGAGCGCGGGTAGGACTGACTTTGTAAGCGAGTCCCTGAGCATGAGTAGGACTGATTTGTAAGTGAGTCCCTGAGCGTGGTGCCCGACCACGTTGGTCATGTTCCTGTTGCAGGTTGTGGATGCGTTGTTTGTAACGCGTCTCCTCCCCTGGCCCGAAGAGCCAGTCGCTTGGCGAGTCCTAGGCAGCTCTCTTACTTGGTGTGTTCCCGAGCCGCGTGGTGGTTCCCGTTTTGCGGAGTCCCCGTGCATGGTACTTAACCGTTCGAGTCGCTTTGCACGATGATGGGAGGGATAGGTCGCTGTGAGAAGCGTGTACCGGTTGTCTTGGCCTAGTGGGCCAGTCGGGCTAGGCGACTCCAATGGCGGCTCCAGGTTGGTGTTTTCGTGGACGTCCCAAGGCCCGAATATTTCTGGTGCCCTTGTGCCGCACTACTTAGCCGTGCCGATCGCTCGACCAGAGGTTGACTTCCGTAAGTAGCGTATTGCTAATATGTACGAGTGCGAGTGGCACAAGGATATGGTGAGTGGACACAATTTGTGCGATCCGGATGAATTTCATTATATATGTTAGTGGATTACAATGTGAGGTTCTCAGTATAGAACTTTCTCAGGAGGTTTACATTCTATGTCCTCCTGACCTCCAGCTGGCCGTCACCCCGTATGTCGATGAGGTAGTAGGCATCATTGCCAAGGAATTGGCCTATGGAGAACGGCCCCTCCCATGGGGGGAGAGTTTGTGCATGCCCTTCTTGTCTTGGGCCAGTCGTAGGACCAGGTCGCCTTCCTGGAAGGTGCAAGTTCGCACTCGGCGGCTGTGGTAGCGGCGGATTCCTTGCTGGTATATGGTGGTGCGGGAGCGAGCCAGGTCACGTGCCTCGTCGAGTTGATCGATGCTGTCTTGGCGGGCAACCTCGTTGGCCGCCTCGACGTAGTTGGCGACTCAAGGTGAGTCGTGCTCCAGGTCTGTTGGCATCACGGCCTCGGTGCCGTATACCATGAAGAAGGGCGTGAACCCGGTGGAGCGATTGATGGAGGTGCGGATCCCCCATATCACAGAGGGGAGCTCGTCGACCCAAAATCCTGGGGTGCGCTCGAGGGGCACCTCGAGTCGCGGCTTGAGCCCATGTAGGACGCTCTGGTTGGTGCGTTCTGCTTGGCCATTTGACTCCGGGTGGGCGAGTGATGTTTGGTCGAGTCGTATGCCATGTTCTTCATAGAATTCCGCCATGGCCCCCTTGGCGAAGTTGGTGCCATTGTCTGTTATGATGCTGTGCGGGTAGCCGTACCGGTAGATGAGCTCGCGTAGGAACTTGGTGGTTGTCTTGCCGTCGCACTTTTTTATTGGCTTGGCTCGACCCATTTGGTGAACTTGTCGACTGCGACCAGGAGGTGAGTGAATCCAGACGGGGCCTTCTTGAAAGGGCCTACCATGTCCATGCCCCATACGGCGAATGGCCACGTGATGGGGATGGTCTTGAGTGACGAGCCAGGGAGGTGCGTCTGGTGGGCGTATTTCTGGCACCCGACGCATCGTTGGACGATGTTGGTGGTGTCGGCTTGTGCGGTGAGCCACTAGAAACCGTGCCCCATGTCCTTGGAGACTAGCGACTTGGCGCCAGCGTGATGGCCGCAGTCGCCAGCGTGAATATCCTGGAGAATCTTGCTGCCTTCTTCTGGCTATACGCAGCACTGGAACACGCCGGTCACGCTGCGTCTGTGGACCTCGCCGTTGATTATGACGAAGGATTTGCAGCAACGCATGATCATTCGCGCCTTCCTCTCATTGCTTGGTAGGAGTTTGTGTTCCAAGAAGGCGACGTATGGTGCTGTCCAGTCGCTAGGTTCCACAACCATGGCGACTAAGGCTGGTTCTGGTTGCAGTGGGATCCCAACGTCGATCTCTTTTGGTGGGCTGACCGACGGTTTGTGGATGATGTCAAGGAAGACGCCTACTGGTGGCGCTTGTCGGGTCGATCCGATGCGGGAGAGGGCGTCTGCCTCCTCGTTTTTTCGCCTGTCGATCCACTCGACGGAGTAGCCTTCGAAGTGTCCTCCCAACTGGTCGATAGCTTGGTGGTACGCGATCATTGTTGGGGAGACGGCGTCGCACGTCCCGGTGACTTGGCCGGCGACCAGGTCGAAGTCACCGTAGCATCTTAGGCGGTTGACGTTCATCTCCATGGCGTCTCTCATGTCGTGAAGGAGGGCCTCATATTCTGCCATGTTGTTGGTGCAGGGCTTGAAGTTGAGGTGGAGCACGTAGCCGAGCTTGTCTCCTTTGGGAGAGGTCAATATGACCCTAGCCCCTGCACTGTCGGCATTCTTGGAGCCGTCAAAATGGAGCGACCAATAGTGGAGGTATGGGATCTTCTCTAGCTGATGTGCTTCTTCCCAGTCTGCAAGGAAATCAGCCAGGGCTTGCGACTTGATTGCTTTGTGGGGCTCGTACTTGATGTTGTGGATGCCGATTTCGACGGCCCACTTGGCGACTCGCCCGGTCGCCTCGCGATTGCGCATGATGTCTTGCAGGGGCGCGGAGGAGACCACCGCGATTGGGTGCTCCTGGAAGTAGTGTGGGAGTCGCCGCTGTGCTCGGAATACCGCGTCCACCATTTTTTGGTATTGCGGGTAGCGCTATCGTGAGTCCGTTAGGACTTCGCTGATGTAGTAGACGGGGCGCTGTATGGGGCGCTCCTTGCCCTCTTCCGGTCTTTCGACGACCATCACGGCGCTGACGACTCGAGTAGAGGCCACGATGTAAACGAGCATTGGCTCTTTGTCGAGTGGAGCGGCGAGTAGTGGGGCCGCGAGTAGCACTTCTTTGAGCGCTTTGAGTGCGTCATCGGCCTCCGCGTCCCATTGGAACGTGGGGTTCTTGCGCATCAGGCGGTAGAGCGGCATTGCCTTCTCGCCCAGTCGGGGGATGAAGCGACTAAGGACCGTGACTCGCCCTGCCAACTTCTGGATGTCGTGCAGGCATTCGGGTTTCCCGAGTCGCGCGATGGTGTCCATCTTGGTGTGGTTGGCTTCAATGCCTCGCTTGGAGAGTACATATCCCTGGAGTTGTCCGGTGTGGACTCCAAAGGTGCATTTTCCGGGGTTCAGCTTGATGTTGTACCTCCGCAGATTCGTGAAGGTTTCGGCTAGGTCGGCGAGCAGGTCGTCCTGGCGGGTGGATTTTGCCACCACGTCATCGATGTAGACGTGAATGTTGCGGCCAATTTGGCTCTCTAGACACTCCTGCATGCACCTCTGGTATGTGGCACCTGCATTCTTGAGGCCGAATGTCATGGCCGTGTAGCAGAAGGCGCCGAATGGCGTAATGAACGCCGTCTTCTCCTCGTCCTCGACCGCCATCTTGATCTAGTTATAACCAGAGTAAGCGTCAAGGAAGCATAGCGACTCTGATCCTGCGGTCGAGTCGATGATCTGATCGATGCGCGGTAGGACGAACTCCTCCTTCAGGCAGGCGTTGTTGAGGTTGGTGTAGTAGATGCACATTCTCCATGTGTTGTTCTTTTTTAGAACTAGGACTGGGTTTGCTAGCCACTTGGAGTATTTGATTGGCCGGATGAAGCCTGCGGCGAGCAGGCACTGAACTTCCTCGGCGATTGCTCGGCGGCGCTCTTCATTGAAGGGCCGTAGCGACTGCTTTACTGGTCACACTTTGGGGTCGGCGTTGAGTTTGTGCTCAGCGAGTTCCCTTGGGACACCTGGCATATCAGATGTCTTCCATGCGAAGATGTCGCGATTCTCACGGAGCAACCCGATGAGCGCTCTTTCCTATGCGGGGCTCATGTGCGCCCCAATGGTGACCGTCTAGATGGAGTCGCCTGGGACGAGCTCGACGGTGCAGGTGTGCGTGGTCGCCTAGAACGTGAAGTTCGCGGTGGTTGGTTTCTTCAGGATGGTGAGGTCGTCCTTGTTTATGTTGCCCGCGTATTTCGTGATCTCCTCCGCATGGTCGGTCTTCACGGCGATGACGGTGTCGGCGAGCTTGGCGCCTTTGTCCTCGCATTCCACAGCCATGTCGGGGTCGTCGTGGACAGTGATGATGCCGCTTGGCCCGGGGAGCTTCATCATGTTTTACGCGTAGTTGGGGGTCGCCATGAATTTGGCAAACGTCAGGCGTCCCAGCACGCAGTTGTAGGGGCTGCGGAAGTTCACCAGCTCGAATTCGATTCGCTCGGTGCGGTAGTTTGCCGGTGTGCCGAGGGTGACTGGCAGCGTCACTTTTCCGATCGGGTATGCCTTTCGACCGAGGACAATACCGTGGAAGGTTGTCAGGGTCGGCTAGATTGCCGACTCTGGCAGCTGTAGCCTCTTGAACGTGTCCAGGTACATGATGTTGATGGAGCTCCCGCCATCCATTAATGTCTTGGGTAGCCAGTAGTCGGCCACTTTGGGCCTGACTACTAGGGCGACTTGCCCTGGGTACTCGATTCTGGGGGCATGGTCCTGGCGACTCCAAGTGATACTCTGTTCGGACCAATTGAGAAAGCGCGGGATGTTGACCTGAGTCACCGCATTGACGGTGACCACGCGGGCGAGCACCTTTCTCTTGCGCTTGGTGCCGAGTCCGGTGAAGGTGTGTAGCGAGCCGATGGTGGTGCCGAAGCCGCCGCCGTTCCCGTTGTCCCGAGGTGGGTTGTTGTTGGGGTCCTCCCTTGCTCGTCTCGCCTTCTCGATCTCTTTGAGAGAGTGGCAATCAGCGGTGGTGTGGGTGGCGGGTTTTCCCTCCGTGCTATGGTAGATGCAGGGCTTATTGAGCAGCGCGGCAGGGTCGAATTTCGGCCTCGTCGCGTTGTTGGCGCTGTAGTTCCGGCTGTCGCGGTAGTTTCCTCCATCCCGGCGGTAGTTCTTGGAGTCGCGTTGGCCGTAGCCGGCGTTGGCGACGAAGTCAACTCGCCCGTCCGTGTGGCGCTTGCCGATGATGCGGGTGTTGCTCTAGTGCATGCCACGTAGGCGCCCGCTGTCGTGGATGCTGGTGTAGCGTCTTCCTCCCGACACATCGTCGGAGTCTTGGTTGGGGTCCTCCTTCGCATAGCGCTTGGCGATATCGAGGAGGTCGGGGATGTTGTCGAGCGTCCGGTAGACCCTCTTGATCTTAGCGACCAGGGGTTCTTACCGGCACGCGTTCTTGAAGTAGTGTATCGCCGTGTCTGGGTGGATGCCGGAGGCGTTTATCCACAGTTCTCGCCATCTTTGCATCCAGCGGCGAGTTGACTCGCGTTGTCCCTGGATGCATCGCTCCAGGTCCTCTATGGTGGTGGCACGGGTGTAGGAACCCTCGAAGTGCCTGACGAACGCGTCCCGCATTTCTTCCTAGGAATCAATGCTGTCGGCGGGGAGCGTGTTGATCCATTGCCGGGTCGCACCCTCCATCATCAGGGAGAGGTAGCGAGTGGCGAGCAGGTCGGTGTGGCCCGCGATTCCCATTGCCATGAGGTATGTATCCAGCCAGACAGCGGGATCATATGTCGGGTCGTACTTTTCGATCTCCTTGGGGGCCTTGAAGTTGGCGGGGTATTTTTCCCCGCGAATCATGGGCCCAAAGCATTGCGGCCCGACTCGACTGAGTGAGCCTCTTGGTTCCGGGTCGCCGCGATTGGTGAGGGTGTGCCTCAGGTCGTTGGGTTGGCGCAACCGCCACGCCTGGTTGTTGATGATGTTTGTACGGGCATCGATGGGCTGCCCGTTGGTGGCGACCGTGTTATTCGCCAGTCGCGGCTCATTGGTGGACAGCGCGGGATTGGTGGCCCGTGGTTGGTTCGCCAGGGGCTGCGGTGGTGGGCAAGTTAATGCATTGGCCACGGTTGGGTGGCCGCTTGATACCGCCCTGCTTGCTGATGAGCGGGACTACATCCGTCCCCGTGGGTGCCACTGTCGTGGAAATGGCCACGGCAGTCGCTGCCACTGGCAGCGATTGAGTGTTTCGTGAGGAAGAGTTGGCGGCCATCTGCGGTGCGAGATGGGGGCGGATGCACATGGGTTTACCCAGGTTCGCCCCCCCGGAGGGTAAAGACCTACTCCTGCTAGATTAGATTATTGGAGAGCGAGTTACAGGGGTGGTGAACTCGGCGACTATGCTGCGAGTCGCTTGAGGGGGGTGTATGATGGAACGTGAGTCTCTAAGATACCCTAGGGAGGTTTATATATGAGGCACCTCACTAGGGTTTACAAGTCACCACCGAACAAGATACGGATCCGGAGGTTTTGGCCCATCAATGTTGTTAGTATGAATTCTTTGGACACCATTATTGCTAATGCTATGGAAAAGTCTAAGCTTGGGGAAGCTAGTTTTTATGAAAATGATCTTTTTAGTTCCCCAGCTTTGGAAGATAGCTATTCTATTGCTTATGATGATACCAAACCTCCAATATATGATGATTACAATGATGAATATGATATTTTAAGTCCACCTACTGTTGATGAGAAAATTTATTATGATTACAATATGCCTCCTATATTTGATGATTATGGTGATGAGAATAATAATGATAGCTATTTTGTTGATTTTGCTCCCACTACAATTAATAAGAATGACTATTTTTATGTGGAGAGTATTAATTATTTTATGCATGTGGCTCATGATAAGAATGTTTTATGTGATAGTTATATTGTTAATTTTATTCATGATGCTACTGAAATTTATTATGAGAGAGGGAAACATGGTTTTATGCATCACAACAATATTAAGTTTCCCCTCTTTATGTTGAAAGTCTTGAAGTTGCACTTGTTTTGCTTTACTATGCTTGTTGCTTTGTGCTTTCATGACTTGTTTCTTTACAATATTCCTATGCATAGGAAGTGGGTTATACTTAAATGTGTTTTGAATTTGCTTCTTGATGCTCTCTTTTACTTCAATTCATATTTCTTATGTGAGCATCTTCTCAAACTATCAAGCCTAACTTAAAGGCATTAAAGAAAAGTTCTTATTGGGAGATAACCCAAAAGTTTTAGTTGAGTCTTGGAAGTTATTGCTTCAGTAATAACCTCTCCTTATCATTTTTGTATGGTTTTTGTGCCAAGAGTAACCTCTAATGAGAGAGAAGTAATGCTTGGAAAAGTTGCTGTCCCGAAACAAATTTTTGTCTTCACTGTAAACATTCGTGTAAAATCTTTGTATGTTGTTTTGAGGCATGATTTTTTGTGCTTCTGCCCCAGGTTGTTAGCTAACTTCCGTTAGTTCAACACTTTTCGATTTGAGCAACATAAGGTCTTTGAAAAAATTGGTTTTTACCTACTAGTCTGTTTTGACAGATTTCTGCCATTATTTGCATTTGCTTCTTGTTGATTCCTTTTAGGGTTCTTTTTGGGGAATTGAGCTTTTTGAGGGAAGAGCTACAGTATCTTGTGTTTTAATGGAAGTTTTACTTGTGTTGAAGCTGAACCAAAAGACTTATTATCTTGAGTACACTAATGTTGCTAATGAAGATTGTGTGAAGTTTTGTATGAAGGAAAATTTTAGGTGTATGGAGAGAATGATGTAATGAGATGAAGAATGGACTAAATATCAAGCTTGGGGATGCCACACGTGTCACCCCAATAAATATCCAAGAAGTACAAGCGTCAAAGCTTGGGGATGTCCAAGGCATCCCCTTCTTCATCAATAAAAGTCTCAGGTTTCTTCTAAGCACTTCATTTTTATTGTTTCATGCACAATTGTGTTGTTCTTGGAGCATAGTTGTTTTTGTTTCTTTGTTTGGTTTTCTTAAATAAGTTGGTTCGATCCCAACACACTTCTTTTGGAGAGAGACAAACCCCGTTATTCATTGCCAATAACACTCTAGTTTTCATTCTTATTGTTTTGTGAGTGTTCTCCTTTGCTAGCACTGTGTTTAGCCTTAGTTTTCTTGTGCTTTCAGCTTATAACTTTTTAGTTTTTGTTTTTGGATTTGTGAGACAAGCTCACTGATCCTTATTTATTATTATCTTTGTGAGTTCTTTCAAATAGGTTGGTTTGGATTGGAAAAGAGTAGGAAAAGTTCATGCTTAAGTGGTATAAAAGGAGTTTGTTTTTGACTGTGGCCTATGCTTTGTCATGCCATGCTTGATATTGTTTTGGCTTTATGCTTAGTGATCTTTGATGTAGCATGACTTGTTATAAATAATTGAGATTGCTTAATGTGCCTTTGAAGAATCATGCATTGTTTTAGCATATTAAAGCATAGTATTGTGGTATTCTCCTTTGATGCTTTATTTGGGTTGATTTGGCGCATGCTCACACCATGTTAAGACTATCACAAGTCACCATAGCCTCTATGATCCTTTAGTTTTTGACTTGTAATATCACTTTATGCTTTAATTAATGATGTTTTATCGCTTTGCATGATTATGGCCATTATTGCTCTCTTAGTTGGTTGCTCCTAGTCTTTTGCTAGCCTCCATAACCAAGTATGAGTTCCACTCATGCATCCAACTCCAAATAAAACCAAGTTATTCAAAAGAGTCCACCATACCTACCTATTAGCATTTGCTATGCCAAGTATATTCATGTTTTTATCTACCTTCCAAATTAAACTTGTTATGAGAAAACTAGTGATTAAAGCTCTCATGAACTTGATGGCACACTTTACTTTTCTTACCCCTAATAAACTTGAACCATTGTGTCATCTATGTTGAATATGCTTGCACTTATATGTTGGGGATTAGCAGAACCATGTTGTCATGATGAACGCTTTCAACATTGCACTTGTACATTGTACCTAGTTGATATCATGCTCTTTTGTCTATGTATGTCATCGGTGTGAAATGAAAGGGGAGCTTGTAAGTCCATGGACTTATGTATATGTGTTAGAGAAACAACAGGGCCACTGGTCTAATCCATGCCTAATCATGGTGGAAACCTGCAGCGTAACCATAATGAGAAATCTATGAAGCATTCTTCTTATAAAAAAAAGAGATAGAGACTGAGAAAAAGAGAAAAAGAAAAAAAGAAAAAAAAAAGATGAGAAAAGAGGAAAGAGAGAAAAAATCACCATTTTCCCATGGTAAATAAGAAGATTGCTGAGATGCTCGTTGTCTGCTTGCCTTGTCACTTTGATATGGGGATTCTTCCGTATCATCGGCCAAGGGGTACCCCGTTGGCGGTTCTCTATGATACACATGTACTTACTATGACAAGAACTTACCGGTAACTAAACTTGAGTAGCATGAGGAGCGGACCTCCTATTCAAGGGACATGAGATTTCCAACTTATACTTTGTCAAGCATATACTCCATAGTTTGTTCACTTTAACCTTAATAACTTCAAGATGCTTATGATAGGGGCAATGAGAGCTGAAAGCTTATAAGTACCATAATTTTTGGAAGCTCCTTATGAGACTTGAATCCCTGCTTCCTTCTATGAAAGCCTTTTTTTACTTTTATATTGAGTCTCCATTTTATATCTTTATGCACCTATTAAAAGAGCATAGTGGTCATTCTTAGTTTAATATGCATTCTACCAAAACTTGTTGATTGATTCATAACTTTGATATTGCTTGTTCTTAAACCATTTGTATCTAGTCACCCTTATGAACTTTGAAGGTGTCCTATGCATTTATGTTTTGCTACTACATGAGGTACAAACTGAATGCCACTATGCTATGTTTTCTATATGTGAAACAAATAAACGTCTTTCAATGTATTGTTATTCATGATCTTTTGTTTGTACATTTTCATGTTACAACATAGTTGCTATGTCTTATTGTTAGAACTATATCTTTCATCTTCATGTTTAGAGTACCTTGATCCCAGCTAACAATGCTTTTATAGTAATGATGATTAAGATTGTGTTGGCTGCAGGTCACGTCAAAAATTATATTTTTTTATCGTTTACCTACTCGAGGATGAGCAGGAACTAAGCTTGGAGATGTTGATACGTCCATAACGTATCTATAATTTTTGATGGTTTTATGCTAATAATATGCTTTTGATACTCCTTTTTATATAAAGTTTATGATTTATTTGGACTAACCTACTAATAGTTGTAAAAGTGCACAATGTTCTTGTTTTAGACTTTCATGTGTAGGAATTACCAAAAATATAAGTGGAAACCTTGTTGGAGTCAAATTGGGATTTTCCAGAAATCTGTCTCAGAACTCTTTTTGAAGATAGTCACGTTTCGGGTCAAAGACGATGTCAAACGGAAAACTCTTCATCTACGAACTTGTTGGAAATTTCGCGACAAACGTTCTGGACATAAAATTTAGCTGATTCCGAGCTTGTACGGGCCCGATAGACCCGATTTACTGCATCCCAAGATGGGGTGACGGGAATCCGAGAAGCTATATAAAGGGAGTAAACCTAATTCGTGGGGGGCACCTCCACCCACGAATTTGCAGCCACCAAAGCCATGTTTTTGCCTCCCAAGAAGCCATGAAGGAAGGGGGCTAAGTGGCGGTGCTCCCCTGTGATACCGGCGGCGGGGAAGGAGTCATCCGCGCCGCCGCCGGTGCCTCCGCCACCTCTTCACCATCTTCACCGCCTCTTCACCATCTTCATCGCCATCTCCATCGAGTCCACCGCCATGTTCATCGCCATTGCTGACTGCCATGATGAGAAGGGAGTAGTTCTCTCTCGAGGCTAAGGGTTCTACCGGTAGCTATGTGTTTATCTCTCTCTCTATGCATGATCATATTGTGATCATGAGCTTTGTAATCAAGTAGATCTACCTTGCTACTCAAGTGCTTTAATAGATCTCTTCTTTCCTCATGTGTGTGAAAGTGACAGCATGCACACCATGGTGACACTTAGGCTAGAGATTACAAATACTTGTTATGAGTTATATTCGGAGTTGGATGTCTCTATGAAATTGTGGTGTTTGTTGGAACCATCTAGTGCTCAAGGTGACAATGTGAGGTAATCTAGATGGGGAAATCGAACGTTGAGGTGTGCTGTTATAGCCCTACCATGGATTAGAGTGTCCATCCGGAGAGTAGTTCAGAGTAGTATCATGAAGAGAAGATATTTATATGAGAGTGTTCACTACTGAAAGTATGATCCCTAGTCCTTGTTTCTAAGTATTGAAACACCGTTTGCAACTATATATGTTACATGTTTGCTTACTTCCATCTTTTTGCCTTTAATCTTTTCCTCCCATCCAGCTATTTTCTGGCACCGTTGCCACTTATAATTATCCATACCACTTGTATTTCACTATCTCTTCGCAGAACTTGTGCACCTATACACCTGACAAGTATATTGGGTGTGTTGGGGACACAAGAGACTTCTTGTATCTTGATTGCAGGGTTGCTTGAGAGGGGATACCTTTGACCACTTCCTCCCTGAGTTCGATAAACCTTGGGTGATCCACTTAAGGGAAAACTTGCTGTTGTTCTACAAACCTCTGCATTTGGAGGCCCAACAACTGTCTACAAGAATAGAAGTGCGTAGCCATCAAACACACATGCAATGACTCTAGTGAATCAATGTGGTTTAGGATAAGAACACGCATGCAATCACTCTAGGGGATCCATGTGGTTTAGGAAAAACACACATGCAATGTCACTAGTGGATCCATGTGGTTTAGGAAAAGAACACACATGCAATGTCACTAGTAGATCAATGTGGTTTAGGAAAAGAACACACATGAAATATCACCGGTGGATCAATGTGTTTTAGGAAAAGAACGCACATGCAATTATTCTAGTGGATCCATGTGGTTTACGAAAAGAACACACATGAAATGACTCTAGTGGATACATGTGGTTTAGGAAAAGAATATACATGCAATAACTCTAGTGGATCCAGGTGGTTTAGGAAAAGAACACGCATGCAATGTCACAACGGGATCAATGTGGTTTAGAAAAAGAACACACATGAAATGTCACCGGAGGATAAATGGGTAATAGGAAAAGAACACACATGCAATGACTCTACTGAATCCATGTGGTTTAGGAAAAGAACACACATGAAATGACTCTAGTGGATCCATGTGGTTTAGGAAAAGAACACACATTCAATGTCACTAGTGGATCAATGTGATTTACAAAAAGAACACACATGCAATGACTCTAGTGGATCAATGTGGATTAAGAAAATAACACACATGTAATGACTCTTGTGGATCCATGTGGTTTAGGAAAATAACACACATGAAATGTCACCAGTGGATCAATGTGGTTTAGGACAAGAACACACATGCAATGACTCTAGTGGAGCCATGTGGTTTACAAATAGAACACACATGCAATATCACTAGTGGATCCATGTGGTTTAAGAAAATAACACACACATGCAATGTCACTAGTGGATCAATGTGTTTTAGGAAAAGAACACACATGAAATGACTCTAGTGGATCCATGTGGTTTAGGAAAAGAACACACATGAAATGACTCTAGTGAATCCTTGTGGTTTAGGAAAAGAACATACATGCAATGACTCTAGTGGATCCAGGTGGTTTAGGAAAAGAACACACATGCAATGTCACAAGTGGATCAATGTGGTTAGGAAAAGAACACACATGAAATGTCGTCGGAGGATAAATGGGTTATAGGAAAAGAATACACATGCAATGACTCTACTGAATCCATGTGGTTTAGGAAAAGAACACGCATGCAATGACTCTAGTGGATCCATGTGGTATAGGAAAAGAACACACATGGAATGACTCTAGTGGATCCATGTGGTTTAGGAAAAGAACACACATTCAATGTCACTAGTTGATCAATGTGATTTACAAAAAGAACACACCTGCAATGACTCTAGTGGATCCATGTAGTTTAACGAAAGAACACATATGCAATTTCACTAGTGGATCAATGTGGTTTAGGAAAAGAACACACATTCAATCAGTCTGGTGGATCCATGTGGCTTAGGAAAAGAACATAATTGCAATGACTAGTGGATCCATGTGGTTTAGAAAAAGAACACACATGCAATGTCAAGTGGATCATTGTGGTTTAGGAAAACAACACACATGCAATGTCACTAGGGGATCCATGGGGTTTAGAAAAAAGAACACACATGCAATGACTCTAGTGGATCCATGTGGTTTAGGAAAAGAACACGCATGCAATGACTCTAGTGGATCAATGTGGTTTAGGAAAAGAACACACATGCAAGGACTCTAGTGGATCCATGTGGTTTAGGAAAAGAACACACATGCAATGTCACCAGTGGAACAATGTGGTTTAGGAAAAGAACACAAATGCAATGACTCTAGTGGATCCATGTGGTTAAGGAAAATAACACACATGCAATGACTCCAGTGGATCCATGTGGTTTAGGAAAACAACACACATGCAATGTCTCTAGTGGATCCATGTGGTTTAGGAAAAGAACACACATGCAATGACTCTAGTGGATCCATGTGGTTTAGGAAAAGAACACACATGCAATGACTCTAGTGGATCCATGTGGTTTAGGAAAATAACACACATGTAATGACTCTAGTAGATCCATGTGGTTTAGGAAAATAACACACATGTAATGTTACCAATGGATCAACGTGGTTTTAGGAAAAGAACACACATGCAATGACTCTAGTGAATCAATGAGGTTTAGGATAAGAACAGACATGCAATCACACTAGTGGATCCATGTGGTTTAGGAAAAAGACACATATTCAATGTCACTAGTGGATCCATGTGGTTTAGGAAAAAGAACACACATGCAATGTCACTAGTGGATCAATGTGGTTTAGGAAAAGAAAACACATGAAATGTCACCGGTTGATCAATGTGTTTTAGGAAAAGAACCCACATGCAATTAATCTAGTGGATCCATGTGGTTTAGGAACAGAACACACATGCAATGACTCTAGTGGATCCATGTGGTTTAGGAAAAGAACACACATGCAATGACTCAAGTGAATCCATGTGGTTTAGGAAAAGAACACACATGCAATGTTACTAGTGGATCAATGTGGTTTAGGAGAAGAACACACATGAAATGTCATCGGTGGATAAATGGGTTTGAGGAAAAGAACACACATGTAATGACTCTACTGAATCCATGTGGTTTAGGAAAAGAACACACATGCAATGACTCTAGTGGATCCATGTGGTTTAGGAAAAGAACACACATGCAATGACTCTAGTGGATCCATGTGGTTTAGGAAAAGAACACACATGCAATGTCACTAGTGGATCAATGTGGTTTAGGAAAAGAACACACATGAAATGACTCTAGTGGATCCATGTAGTTTAACGAAAGAACACACATGCAATTTCACTAATGGATCAATGTGGTTTAGGAAAATAACACACATTCAATGACTCTAGTGGATCCATGTGGTTTAGGAAAAGAACATAATTGCAATGACTAGTGGATCCATGTGGTTTAGAAAAAGAACACACATGCAATGTCAAGTGGATCATTGTGGTTTAGGAAAACAACACACATGCAATGTCACTAGTGGATCCATGGGGTTTAGAAAAAAGAACACACATGCAATGACTCTAGTGGATCCTTGTGGTTTAGGAAAAGAACACACATGCAATGACTCTAGTGGATCAATGTGGTTTAGGAAAAGAACACACATGCAAGGACTCTAGTGGATCCATGTGGTTTAGGAAAAGAACACACATGCAATGTCACCAGTGGAACAATGTGGTTTAGGAAAAGAACACAAATGCAATGACTCTAGTGGATCCATGTGGTTAAGGAAAATAACACACATGCAATGACTCTAGTGGATCCATGTGGTTTAGGAAAAGAACATACATGCAATGACTCTAGTGGATCCAGGTGGTTTAGGAAAAGAACACACATGCAATGTCACAAGTGTATCAATGTGGTTAGGAAAACAACACACATGAAATGTCGTCGGAGGATAAATGGGTTATAGGAAAAGAATACACATGCAATGACTCTACTGAATCCATGTGGTTTAGGAAAAGAACACGCATGCAATGACTCTAGTGGATCCATGTGGTCTAGGAAAAGAACACACATGGAATGACTCTAGTGGATCCATGTGGTTTAGGAAAAGAACACACATTCAATGTCACTAGTTGATCAATGTGATTTACAAAAAGAACACACCTGCAATGACTCTAGTGGATCCATGTAGTTTAACGAAAGAACACATATGCAATTTCACTAGTGGATCAATGTGGTTTAGGAAAAGAACACACATTCAATCAGTCTGGTGGATCCATGTGGCTTAGGAAAAGAACATAATTGCAATGACTAGTGGATCCATGTGGTTTAGAAAAAGAACACACATGCAATGTCAAATGGATCATTGTGGTTTAGGAAAACAACACACATGCAATGTCACTAGTGGATCCATGGGGTTTACAAAAAAGAACACACATGCAATGACTCTAGTGGATCCATGTGGTTTAGGAAAAGAACACACATGCAATGACTCTAGTGGATCAATGTGGTTTAGGAAAAGAACACACATGCAAGGACTCTAGTGGATCCATGTGGTTTAGGAAAAGAACACACATGCAATGTCACCAGTGGAACAATGTGGTTTAGGAAAAGAACACAAATGCAATGACTCTAGTGGATCCATGTGGTTTAGGAAAATAACACACATGTAATGACTCTAGTAGATCCATGTGGTTTAGGAAAATAACACACATGTAATGGTACCAATGGATCAACGTGGTTTTAGGAAAAGAACACACATGCAATGAATCTAGTGAATCAATGAGGTTTAGGATAAGAACAGACATGCAATCACACTAGTGGATCCATGTGGTTTAGGAAAAAGACACATATTCAATGTCACTAGTGGATCCATGTGGTTTAGGAAAAAGAACACACATGCAATGTCACTAGTGGATCAATGTGGTTTAGGAAAAGAACACACATGAAATGTCACCGGTTGATCAATGTGTTTTAGGAAAAGAACCAACATGCAATTAATCTAGTGGATCCATGTGGTTTAGGAAAAGAACACACATGCAATGACTCTAGTGGATCCATGTGGTTTAGGAAAAGAACACACATGCAATGACTCTAGTGGATCCATGTGGTTTAGGAAAATAACACACATGTAATGACTCTAGTAGATCCATGTGGTTTAGGAAAATAACACACATGTAATGTTACCAATGGATCAACGTGGTTTTAGGAAAAGAACACACATGCAATGACTCTAGTGAATCAATGAGGTTTAGGATAAGAACAGACATGCAATCACACTAGTGGATCCATGTGGTTTAGGAAAAAGACACATATTCAATGTCACAAGTGGATCCATGTGGTTTAGGAAAAAGAACACACATGCAATGTCACTAGTGGATCAATGTGGTTTAGGAAAAGAACACACATGGAATGTCACCGGTTGATCAATGTGTTTTAGGAAAAGAACCCACATGCAATTAATCTAGTGGATCCATGTGGTTTAGGAATAGAACACACATGTAATGACTCTAGTGGATCCATGTGGTTTAGGAAAAGAACACACATGCAATGACTCTAGTGAATCCATGTGGTTTAGGAAAAGAACACACATGCAATATCACTAGTGGGTCCATGGGGTTTAGAAAAAGAATACACATGCAATGACTCCAGTGGATCCATGTAGTTTAGGAAAAGAACACGCATGGAATGACTCTAGTGGATCAATGTGGTTTAGGAAAAGAACACACATGCAATGACTCGAGTGGATCCATGTGGTTTAGGAAAAGAACACACATGCAATGTCACCAGTGGATCCATGTGGTTTAGGAAAAGAACACACATGCAATGACTCTCGTGGATCCATGTCATTTAGGAAAAGAACACACATGCAATGATTCTAGTGGATCAATGTGATTTACAAAAAGAACACACATGCAATGACTCTAGTGGATCAATGTGGATTAAGAAAATAACACACATGTAATGACTCTTGTGGATCCATGTGGTTTAGGAAAATAACACACATGAAATGTCACCAGTGGATCAATGTGGTTTAGGACAAGAACACACATGCAATGACTCTAGTGGAGCCATGTGGTTTACAAATAGAACACACATGCAATATCACTAGTGGATCCATGTGGTTTAAGAAAATAACACACACATGCAATGTCACTAGTGGATCAATGTGTTTTAGGAAAAGAACACACATGAAATGACTCTAGTGGATCCATGTGGTTTAGGAAAAGAACACACATGAAATGACTCTAGTGAATCCTTGTGGTTTAGGAAAAGAACATACATGCAATGACTCTAGTGGATCCAGGTGGTTTAGGAAAAGAACACACATGCAATGTCACAAGTGGATCAATGTGGTTAGGAAAAGAACACACATGAAATGTCGTCGGAGGATAAATGGGTTATAGGAAAAGAATACACATGCAATGACTCTACTGAATCCATGTGGTTTAGGAAAAGAACACGCATGCAATGACTCTAGTGGATCCATGTGGTATAGGAAAAGAACACACATGGAATGACTCTAGTGGATCCATGTGGTTTAGGAAAAGAACACACATTCAATGTCACTAGTTGATCAATGTGATTTACAAAAAGAACACACCTGCAATGACTCTAGTGGATCCATGTAGTTTAACGAAAGAACACATATGCAATTTCACTAGTGGATCAATGTGGTTTAGGAAAAGAACACACATTCAATCAGTCTGGTGGATCCATGTGGCTTAGGAAAAGAACATAATTGCAATGACTAGTGGATCCATGTGGTTTAGAAAAAGAACACACATGCAATGTCAAGTGGATCATTGTGGTTTAGGAAAACAACACACATGCAATGTCACTAGGGGATCCATGGGGTTTAGAAAAAAGAACACACATGCAATGACTCTAGTGGATCCATGTGGTTTAGGAAAAGAACACGCATGCAATGACTCTAGTGGATCAATGTGGTTTAGGAAAAGAACACACATGCAAGGACTCTAGTGGATCCATGTGGTTTAGGAAAAGAACACACATGCAATGTCACCAGTGGAACAATGTGGTTTAGGAAAAGAACACAAATGCAATGACTCTAGTGGATCCATGTGGTTAAGGAAAATAACACACATGCAATGACTCCAGTGGATCCATGTGGTTTAGGAAAACAACACACATGCAATGTCTCTAGTGGATCCATGTGGTTTAGGAAAAGAACACACATGCAATGACTCTAGTGGATCCATGTGGTTTAGGAAAAGAACACACATGCAATGACTCTAGTGGATCCATGTGGTTTAGGAAAATAACACACATGTAATGACTCTAGTAGATCCATGTGGTTTAGGAAAATAACACACATGTAATGTTACCAATGGATCAACGTGGTTTTAGGAAAAGAACACACATGCAATGACTCTAGTGAATCAATGAGGTTTAGGATAAGAACAGACATGCAATCACACTAGTGGATCCATGTGGTTTAGGAAAAAGACACATATTCAATGTCACTAGTGGATCCATGTGGTTTAGGAAAAAGAACACACATGCAATGTCACTAGTGGATCAATGTGGTTTAGGAAAAGAAAACACATGAAATGTCACCGGTTGATCAATGTGTTTTAGGAAAAGAACCCACATGCAATTAATCTAGTGGATCCATGTGGTTTAGGAACAGAACACACATGCAATGACTCTAGTGGATCCATGTGGTTTAGGAAAAGAACACACATGCAATGACTCAAGTGAATCCATGTGGTTTAGGAAAAGAACACACATGCAATGTTACTAGTGGATCAATGTGGTTTAGGAGAAGAACACACATGAAATGTCATCGGTGGATAAATGGGTTTGAGGAAAAGAACACACATGTAATGACTCTACTGAATCCATGTGGTTTAGGAAAAGAACACACATGCAATGACTCTAGTGGATCCATGTGGTTTAGGAAAAGAACACACATGCAATGACTCTAGTGGATCCATGTGGTTTAGGAAAATAACACACATGTAATGACTCTAGTAGATCCATGTGGTTTAGGAAAATAACACACATGTAATGTTACCAATGGATCAATGTGGTTTTAGGAAAAGAACACACATGCAATGACTCTAGTGAATCAATGAGGTTTAGGATAAGAACAGACATGCAATCACACTAGTGGATCCATGTGGTTTAGGAAAAAGACACATATTCAATGTCACTAGTGGATCCATGTGGTTTAGGAAAAAGAACACACATGCAATGTCACTAGTGGATCAATGTGGTTTAGGAAAAGAAAACACATGAAATGTCACCGGTTGATCAATGTGTTTTAGGAAAAGAACCCACATGCAATTAATCTAGTGGATCCATGTGGTTTAGGAACAGAACACACATGCAATGACTCTAGTGGATCCATGTGGTTTAGGAAAAGAACACACATGCAATGACTCAAGTGAATCCATGTGGTTTAGGAAAAGAACACACATGCAATGTTACTAGTGGATCAATGTGGTTTAGGAGAAGAACACACATGAAATGTCATCGGTGGATAAATGGGTTTGAGGAAAAGAACACACATGTAATGACTCTACTGAATCCATGTGGTTTAGGAAAAGAACACACATGCAATGACTCTAGTGGATCCATGTGGTTTAGGAAGAGAACACACATGCAATGACTCTAGTGGATCCATGTGGTTTAGGAAAAGAACACACATGCAATGTCACTAGTGGATCAATGTGGTTTAGGAAAAGAACACACATGAAATGACTCTAGTGGATCCATGTAGTTTAACGAAAGAACACACATGCAATTTCACTAATGGATCAATGTGGTTTAGGAAAATAACACACATTCAATGACTCTAGTGGATCCATGTGGTTTAGGAAAAGAACATAATTGCAATGACTAGTGGATCCATGTGGTTTAGAAAAAGAACACACATGCAATGTCAAGTGGATCATTGTGGTTTAGGAAAACAACACACATGCAATGTCACTAGTGGATCCATGGGGTTTAGAAAAAAGAACACACATGCAATGACTCTAGTGGATCCTTGTGGTTTAGGAAAACAACACACATGCAATGTCTCTAGTGGATCCATGTGGTTTAGGAAAAGAACACACATGCAATGACTCTAGTGGATCCATGTGGTTTAGGAAAAGAACACACATGCAATGACTCTAGTGGATCCATGTGGTTTAGGAAAATAACACACATGTAATGACTCTAGTAGATCCATGTGGTTTAGGAAAATAACACACATGTAATGTTACCAATGGATCAACGTGGTTTTAGGAAAAGAACACACATGCAATGACTCTAGTGAATCAATGAGGTTTAGGATAAGAACAGACATGCAATCACACTAGTGGATCCATGTGGTTTAGGAAAAAGACACATATTCAATGTCACTAGTGGATCCATGTGGTTTAGGAAAAAGAACACACATGCAATGTCACTAGTGGATCAATGTGGTTTAGGAAAAGAAAACACATGAAATGTCACCGGTTGATCAATGTGTTTTAGGAAAAGAACCCACATGCAATTAATCTAGTGGATCCATGTGGTTTAGGAACAGAACACACATGCAATGACTCTAGTGGATCCATGTGGTTTAGGAAAAGAACACACATGCAATGACTCAAGTGAATCCATGTGGTTTAGGAAAAGAACACACATGCAATGTTACTAGTGGATCAATGTGGTTTAGGAGAAGAACACACATGAAATGTCATCGGTGGATAAATGGGTTTGAGGAAAAGAACACACATGTAATGACTCTACTGAATCCATGTGGTTTAGGAAAAGAACACACATGCAATGACTCTAGTGGATCCATGTGGTTTAGGAAAAGAACACACATGCAATGACTCTAGTGGATCCATGTGGTTTAGGAAAATAACACACATGTAATGACTCTAGTAGATCCATGTGGTTTAGGAAAATAACACACATGTAATGTTACCAATGGATCAATGTGGTTTTAGGAAAAGAACACACATGCAATGACTCTAGTGAATCAATGAGGTTTAGGATAAGAACAGACATGCAATCACACTAGTGGATCCATGTGGTTTAGGAAAAAGACACATATTCAATGTCACTAGTGGATCCATGTGGTTTAGGAAAAAGAACACACATGCAATGTCACTAGTGGATCAATGTGGTTTAGGAAAAGAAAACACATGAAATGTCACCGGTTGATCAATGTGTTTTAGGAAAAGAACCCACATGCAATTAATCTAGTGGATCCATGTGGTTTAGGAACAGAACACACATGCAATGACTCTAGTGGATCCATGTGGTTTAGGAAAAGAACACACATGCAATGACTCAAGTGAATCCATGTGGTTTAGGAAAAGAACACACATGCAATGTTACTAGTGGATCAATGTGGTTTAGGAGAAGAACACACATGAAATGTCATCGGTGGATAAATGGGTTTGAGGAAAAGAACACACATGTAATGACTCTACTGAATCCATGTGGTTTAGGAAAAGAACACACATGCAATGACTCTAGTGGATCCATGTGGTTTAGGAAGAGAACACACATGCAATGACTCTAGTGGATCCATGTGGTTTAGGAAAAGAACACACATGCAATGTCACTAGTGGATCAATGTGGTTTAGGAAAAGAACACACATGAAATGACTCTAGTGGATCCATGTAGTTTAACGAAAGAACACACATGCAATTTCACTAATGGATCAATGTGGTTTAGGAAAATAACACACATTCAATGACTCTAGTGGATCCATGTGGTTTAGGAAAAGAACATAATTGCAATGACTAGTGGATCCATGTGGTTTAGAAAAAGAACACACATGCAATGTCAAGTGGATCATTGTGGTTTAGGAAAACAACACACATGCAATGTCACTAGTGGATCCATGGGGTTTAGAAAAAAGAACACACATGCAATGACTCTAGTGGATCCTTGTGGTTTAGGAAAAGAACACACATGCAATGACTCTAGTGGATCAATGTGGTTTAGGAAAAGAACACACATGCAAGGACTCTAGTGGATCCATGTGGTTTAGGAAAAGAACACACATGCAATGTCACCAGTGGAACAATGTGGTTTAGGAAAAGAACACAAATGCAATGACTCTAGTGGATCCATGTGGTTAAGGAAAATAACACACATGCAATGACTCTAGTGGATCCATGTGGTTTAGGAAAAGAACATACATGCAATGACTCTAGTGGATCCAGGTGGTTTAGGAAAAGAACACACATGCAATGTCACAAGTGTATCAATGTGGTTAGGAAAACAACACACATGAAATGTCGTCGGAGGATAAATGGGTTATAGGAAAAGAATACACATGCAATGACTCTACTGAATCCATGTGGTTTAGGAAAAGAACACGCATGCAATGACTCTAGTGGATCCATGTGGTCTAGGAAAAGAACACACATGGAATGACTCTAGTGGATCCATGTGGTTTAGGAAAAGAACACACATTCAATGTCACTAGTTGATCAATGTGATTTACAAAAAGAACACACCTGCAATGACTCTAGTGGATCCATGTAGTTTAACGAAAGAACACATATGCAATTTCACTAGTGGATCAATGTGGTTTAGGAAAAGAACACACATTCAATCAGTCTGGTGGATCCATGTGGCTTAGGAAAAGAACATAATTGCAATGACTAGTGGATCCATGTGGTTTAGAAAAAGAACACACATGCAATGTCAAATGGATCATTGTGGTTTAGGAAAACAACACACATGCAATGTCACTAGTGGATCCATGGGGTTTACAAAAAAGAACACACATGCAATGACTCTAGTGGATCCATGTGGTTTAGGAAAAGAACACACATGCAATGACTCTAGTGGATCAATGTGGTTTAGGAAAAGAACACACATGCAAGGACTCTAGTGGATCCATGTGGTTTAGGAAAAGAACACACATGCAATGTCACCAGTGGAACAATGTGGTTTAGGAAAAGAACACAAATGCAATGACTCTAGTGGATCCATGTGGTTTAGGAAAATAACACACATGTAATGACTCTAGTAGATCCATGTGGTTTAGGAAAATAACACACATGTAATGGTACCAATGGATCAACGTGCTTTTAGGAAAAGAACACACATGCAATGAATCTAGTGAATCAATGAGGTTTAGGATAAGAACAGACATGCAATCACACTAGTGGATCCATGTGGTTTAGGAAAAAGACACATATTCAATGTCACTAGTGGATCCATGTGGTTTAGGAAAAAGAACACACATGCAATGTCACTAGTGGATCAATGTGGTTTAGGAAAAGAACACACATGAAATGTCACCGGTTGATCAATGTGTTTTAGGAAAAGAACCCACATGCAATTAATCTAGTGGATCCATGTGGTTTAGGAAAAGAACACACATGCAATGACTCTAGTGGATCCATGTGGTTTAGGAAAAGAACACACATGCAATGACTCTAGTGGATCCATGTGGTTTAGGAAAATAACACACATGTAATGACTCTAGTAGATCCATGTGGTTTAGGAAAATAACACACATGTAATGTTACCAATGGATCAACGTGGTTTGAGGAAAAGAACACACATGCAATGACTCTAGTGAATCAATGAGGTTTAGGATAAGAACAGACATGCAATCACACTAGTGGATCCATGTGGTTTAGGAAAAAGACACATATTCAATGTCACAAGTGGATCCATGTGGTTTAGGAAAAAGAACACACATGCAATGTCACTAGTGGATCAATGTGGTTTAGGAAAAGAACACACATGGAATGTCACCGGTTGATCAATGTGTTTTAGGAAAAGAACCCACATGCAATTAATCTAGTGGATCCATGTGGTTTAGGAATAGAACACACATGTAATGACTCTAGTGGATCCATGTGGTTTAGGAAAAGAACACACATGCAATGACTCTAGTGAATCCATGTGGTTTAGGAAAAGAACACACATGCAATATCACTAGTGGGTCCATGGGGTTTAGAAAAAGAATACACATGCAATGACTCCAGTGGATCCATGTAGTTTAGGAAAAGAACACGCATGGAATGACTCTAGTGGATCAATGTGGTTTAGGAAAAGAACACACATGCAATGACTCGAGTGGATCCATGTGGTTTAGGAAAAGAACACACATGCAATGTCACCAGTGGATCCATGTGGTTTAGGAAAAGAACACACATGCAATGACTCTCGTGGATCCATGTCATTTAGGAAAAGAACACACATGCAATGATTCTAGTGGATCCATGTGGTTTAGGAAAAGAACACACATGCAATGACTCTAGTGGATCCATGTGGTTTAGGAAAATAACACACATGTAATGACTCTAGTAGATCCATGTGGTTTAGGAAAATAACACACATGTAATGTTACCAATGGATCAACGTGGTTTAGGAAAATAACACACATGTAATGTTACCAATGGATCAACGTGGTTTTAGGAAAAGAACACACATGCAATGACTCTAGTGAATCAATGAGGTTTAGGATAAGAACAGACATGCAATCACACTAATGGATCCATGTGGTTTAGGAAAAAGACACATATTCAATGTCACTAGTGGATCCATGTGGTTTAGGAAAAAGAACACACATGCAATGTCACTAGTGGATCAATGTGGTTTAGGAAAAGAACACACATGAAATGTCACCGGTTGATCAATGTGTTTTAGGAAAAGAACCCACATGCAATTAATCTAGTGGATCCATGTGGTTTAGGAATAGAACACACATGCAATGACTCTAGTGGATCCATGTGGTTTAGGAAAAGAACACACATGCAATGACTCAAGTGAATCCATGTGGTTTAGGAAAAGAACACACATGCAATGTCACTAGTGGATCAATGTGGTTTAGGAGAAGAACACACATGAAATGTCATCGGTGGATAAATGGGTTTGAGGAAAAGAACACACATGTAATGACTCTACTGAATCCATGTGGTTTAGGAAAAGAACACACATGCAATGACTCTAGTGGATCCATGTGGTTTAGGAAAAGAACACACATGCAATGAATCTAGTGGATCCATGTGGTTTAGGAAAAGAACACACATGCAATGTCACTAGTGGATCAATGTGGTTTAGGAAAAGAACACACATGAAATGACTCTAGTGGATCCATGTAGTTTAACGAAAGAACACACATGCAATTTCACTAATGGATCAATGTGGTTTAGGAAAATAACACACATTCAATGACTCTAGTGGATCCATGTAGTTTAGGAAAAGAACATAATTGCAATGACTAGTGGATCCATGTGTTTTAGAAAAAGAACACACATGCAATGTCAAGTGGATCAATGTGGTTTAGGAAAAGAACACACATGCAATATCACTAGTGGATCCATGGGGTTTAGAAAAAGAATACACATGCAATGACTCCAGTGGATCCATGTAGTTTAGGAAAAGAACACGCATGGAATGACTCTAGTGGATCAATGTGGTTTAGGAAAAGAACACACATGCAATGACTCGAGTGGATCCATGTGGTTTAGGAAAAGAACACACATGCAATGTCACCAGTGGATCCATGTGGTTTAGGAAAAGAACACACATGTAATGACTCTCGTGGATCCATGTCGTTTAGGAAAAGAACACACATGCAATGATTCTAGTGGATCCATGTGGTTTAGGAAAAGAACACACATGCAATGACTCTAGTGGATCCATGTGGTTTAGGAAAATAACACACATGTAATGACTCTAGTAGATCCATGTGGTTTAGGAAAATAACACACATGTAATGTTACCAATGGATCAACGTGGTTTAGGAAAAGAACACACATGAAATGTCATCGGTGGATCAATGGGTTTTAGGAAAAGAACACACATGCAATGACTCTAGTGAATCAATGAGGTTTAGGATAAGAACAGACATGTAATCACACTAGTGGATCCATGTGGTTTAGGACAAAGACACATATTCAATGTCACTAGTGTATCCATGTGGTTTAGGAAAAAGAAACACACATGCAATGTCACTAGTGGATCAATGTGGTTTAGGAAAAGAACACACATGGAATGTCACCGGTTGATCAATGTGTTTTAGCAAAAGAACCCACATGCAATTAATCTAGTGGATCCATGTGGTTTAGGAATAGAACACACATGTAATGACTCTAGTGGATCCATGTGTTTTAGGAAAAGAACACACATGCAATGACTCTAGTGAATCCATGTGGTTTAGGAAAAGAACACACATGCAATATCACTAGTGGGTCCATGGGGTTTAGAAAAAGAATACACATGCAATGACTCCAGTGGATCCATGTAGTTTAGGAAAAGAACACGCATGGAATGACTCTAGTGGATCAATGTGGTTTAGGAAAAGAACACACATGCAATGACTCGAGTGGATCCATGTGGTTTAGGAAAAGAACACACATGCAATGTCACCAGTGGATCCATGTGGTTTAGGAAAAGAACACACATGCAATGACTCTCGTGGATCCATGTCATTTAGGAAAAGAACACACATGCAATGATTCTAGTGGATCCATTTGGTTTAGGAAAAGAACACACATGCAATGACTCTAGTGGATCCATGTGGTTTAGGAAAATAACACACATGTAATGACTCTAGTAGATCCATGTGGTTTAGGAAAATAACACACATGTAATGTTACCAATGGATCAACGTGGTTTAGGAAAATAACACACATGTAATGTTACCAATGGATCAACGTGGTTTTAGGAAAAGAACACACATGCAATGACTCTAGTGAATCAATGAGGTTTAGGATAAGAACAGACATGCAATCACACTAGTGGATCCATGTGGTTTAGGAAAAAGACACATATTCAATGTCACTAGTGGATCCATGTGGTTTAGGAAAAAGAACACACATGCAATGTCACTAGTGGATCAATGTGGTTTAGGAAAAGAACACACATGAAATGTCACCGGTTGATCAATGTGTTTTAGGAAAAGAACCCACATGCAATTAATCTAGTGGATCCATGTGGTTTAGGAATAGAACACACGTGCAATGACTCTAGTGGATCCATGTGGTTTAGGAAAAGAACACACATGCAATGACTCAAGTGAATCCATGTGGTTTAGGAAAAGAACACACATGCAATGTCACTAGTGGATCAATGTGGTTTAGGAAAAGAACACACATGAAATGACTCTAGTGGATCCATGTAGTTTAACGAAAGAACACACATGCAATTTCACTAATGGATCAATGTGGTTTAGGAAAATAACACACATTCAATGACTCTAGTGGATCCATGTAGTTTAGGAAAAGAACATAATTGCAATGACTAGTGGATCCATGTGTTTTAGAAAAAGAACACACATGCAATGTCAAGTGGATCAATGTGGTTTAGGAAAAGAACACACATGCAATATCACTAGTGGATCCATGGGGTTTAGAAAAAGAATACACATGCAATGACTCCAGTGGATCCATGTAGTTTAGGAAAAGAACACGCATGGAATGACTCTAGTGGATCAATGTGGTTTAGGAAAAGAACACACATGCAATGACTCGAGTGGATCCATGTGGTTTAGGAAAAGAACACACATGCAATGTCACCAGTGGATCCATGTGGTTTAGGAAAAGAACACACATGTAATGACTCTCGTGGATCCATGTCGTTTAGGAAAAGAACACACATGCAATGATTCTAGTGGATCCATGTGGTTTAGGAAAAGAACACACATGCAATGACTCTAGTGGATCCATGTGGTTTAGGAAAATAACACACATGTAATGACTCTAGTAGATCCATGTGGTTTAGGAAAATAACACACATGTAATGTTACCAATGGATCAACGTGGTTTAGGAAAAGAACACACATGAAATGTCATCGGTGGATCAATGGGTTTTAGGAAAAGAACACACATGCAATGACTCTAGTGAATCAATGAGGTTTAGGATAAGAACAGACATGCAATCACACTAGTGGATCCATGTGGTTTAGGACAAAGACACATATTCAATGTCACTAGTGTATCCATGTGGTTTAGGAAAAAGAAACACACATGCAATGTCACTAGTGGATCAATGTGGTTTAGGAAAAGAACACACATGGAATGTCACCGGTTGATCAATGTGTTTTAGCAAAAGAACCCACATGCAATTAATCTAGTGGATCCATGTGGTTTAGGAATAGAACACACATGTAATGACTCTAGTGGATCCATGTGTTTTAGGAAAAGAACACACATGCAATGACTCTAGTGAATCCATGTGGTTTAGGAAAAGAACACACATGCAATATCACTAGTGGGTCCATGGGGTTTAGAAAAAGAATACACATGCAATGACTCCAGTGGATCCATGTAGTTTAGGAAAAGAACACGCATGGAATGACTCTAGTGGATCAATGTGGTTTAGGAAAAGAACACACATGCAATGACTCGAGTGGATCCATGTGGTTTAGGAAAAGAACACACATGCAATGTCACCAGTGGATCCATGTGGTTTAGGAAAAGAACACACATGCAATGACTCTCGTGGATCCATGTCGTTTAGGAAAAGAACAGACATGCAATGATTCTAGTGGATCCATGTGGTTTAGGAAAAGAACACACATGCAATGACTCTAGTGGATCCATGTGGTTTAGGAAAATAACACACATGTAATGACTCTAGTAGATCCATGTGGTTTAGGAAAATAACACACATGTAATGTTACCAATGGATCAACGTGGTTTAGGAAAATAACACACATGTAATGTTACCAATGGATCAACGTGGTTTTAGGAAAAGAACACACATGCAATGACTCTAGTGAATAAATGAGGTTTAGGATAAGAACAGACATGCAATCACACTAGTGGATCCATGTGGTTTAGGAAAAAGACACATATTCAATGTCACTAGTGGATCCATGTGGTTTAGGAAAAAGAACACACATGCATTGTCACTAGTGGATCAATGTGGTTTAGGAAAAGAACACACATGAAATGTCACCGGTTGATCAATGTGTTTTAGGAAAAGAACCCACATGCAATTAATCTAGTGGATCCATGTGGTTTAGGAATAGAACACACATGCAATGACTCTAGTGGATCCATGTGGTTTAGGAAAAGAACACACATGCAATGACTCAAGTGAATCCATGTGGTTTAGGAAAAGAACACACATGCAATGTCACTAGTGGATCAATGTGGTTTAGGAGAAGAACACACATGAAATGTCATCGGTGGATAAATGGGTTTGAGGAAAAGAACACACATGTAATGACTCTACTAAATCCATGTGGTTTAGGAAAAGAACACACCTGCAATGACTCTAGTGGATCCATGTGGTTTAGGAAAAGAACACACATGCAATGAATCTAGTGGATCCATGTGGTTTAGGAAAAGAACACACATGCAATGTCACTAGTGGATCAATGTGGTTTAGGAAAAGAACACACATGAAATGACTCTAGTGGATCCATGTAGTTTAACGAAAGAACACACATGCAATTTCACTAATGGATCAATGTGGTTTAGGAAAATAACACACATTCAATGACTCTAGTGGATCCATGTAGTTTAGGAAAAGAACATAATTGCAATGACTAGTGGATCCATGTGTTTTAGAAAAAGAACACACATGCAATGTCAAGTGGATCAATGTGGTTTAGGAAAAGAACACACATGCAATATCACTAGTGGATCCATGGGGTTTAGAAAAAGAATACACATGCAATGACTCCAGTGGATCCATGTAGTTTAGGAAAAGAACACGCATGGAATGACTCTAGTGGATCAATGTGGTTTAGGAAAAGAACACACATGCAATGACTCGAGTGGATCCATGTGGTTTAGGAAAAGAACACACATGCAATGTCACCAGTGGATCCATGTGGTTTAGGAAAAGAACACACATGTAATGACTCTCGTGGATCCATGTCGTTTAGGAAAATAACACACATGCAATGATTCTAGTGGATCCATGTGGTTTAGGAAAAGAACACACATGCAATGACTCTAGTGGATCCATGTGGTTTAGGAAAATAACACACATGTAATGACTCTAGTAGATCCATGTGGTTTAGGAAAATAACACACATGTAATGTTACCAATGGATCAACGTGGTTTAGGAAAAGAACACACATGAAATGTCATCGGTGGATCAATGGGTTTTAGGAAAAGAACACACATGCAATGACTCTAGTGAATCAATGAGGTTTAGGATAAGAACAGACATGCAATCACACTAGTGGATCCATGTGGTTTAGGACAAAGACACATATTCAATGTCACTAGTGTATCCATGTGGTTTAGGAAAAAGAAACACACATGCAATGTCACTAGTGGATCAATGTGGTTTAGGAAAAGAACACACATGGAATGTCACCGGTTGATCAATGTGTTTTAGCAAAAGAACCCACATGCAATTAATCTAGTGGATCCATGTGGTTTAGGAATAGAACACACATGTAATGACTCTAGTGGATCCATGTGTTTTAGGAAAAGAACACACATGCAATGACTCTAGTGAATCCATGTGGTTTAGGAAAAGAACACACATGCAATATCACTAGTGGGTCCATGGGGTTTAGAAAAAGAATACACATGCAATGACTCCAGTGGATCCATGTAGTTTAGGAAAAGAACACGCATGGAATGACTCTAGTGGATCAATGTGGTTTAGGAAAAGAACACACATGCAATGACTCGAGTGGATCCATGTGGTTTAGGAAAAGAACACACATGCAATGTCACCAGTGGATCCATGTGGTTTAGGAAAAGAACACACATGCAATGACTCTCGTGGATCCATGTCGTTTAGGAAAAGAACACACATGCAATGATTCTAGTGGATCCATGTGGTTTAGGAAAAGAACACACATGCAATGACTCTAGTGGATCCATGTGGTTTAGGAAAATAACACACATGTAATGACTCTAGTAGATCCATGTGGTTTAGGAAAATAACACACATGTAATGTTACCAATGGATCAACGTGGTTTAGGAAAAGAACACACATGAAATGTCATCGGTGGATCAATGGGTTTTAGGAAAAGAACACACATGCAATGACTCTAGTGAATCAATGAGGTTTAGGATAATAACAGACATGCAATCACACTAGTGGATCCATGTGGTTTAGGACAAAGACACATATTCAATGTCACTAGTGTATCCATGTGGTTTAGGAAAAAGAACACACATGCAATGTCACTAGTGGATCAATGTGGTTTAGGAAAAGAACACAGATGGAATGTCACCGGTTGATCAATGTGTTTTAGGAAAAGAACCCACATGCAATTAATCTAGTGGATCCATGTGGTTTAGGAATAGAACACACATGTAATGACTCTAGTGGATCCATGTGGTTTAGGAAAAGAACACACATGCAATGACTCTAGTGAATCCATGTGGTTTAGGAAAAGAACACACATGCAATATCACTAGTGGGTCCATGGGGTTTAGAAAAAGAATACACATGCAATGACTCCAGTGGATCCATGTAGTTTAGGAAAAGAACACGCATGGAATGACTCTAGTGGATCAATGTGGTTTAGGAAAAGAACACACATGCAATGACTCGAGTGGATCCATGTGGTTTAGGAAAAGAACACACATGCAATGTCACCAGTGGATCCATGTGGTTTAGGAAAAGAACACACATGCAATGACTCTCGTGGATCCATGTCGTTTAGGAAAAGAACACACATGCAATGATTCTAGTGGATCCATGTGGTTTAGGAAAAGAACACACATGCAATGACTCTAGTGGATCCATGTGGTTTAGGAAAATAACACACATGTAATGACTCTAGTAGATCCATGTGGTTTAGGAAAATAACACACATGTAATGTTACCAATGGATCAACGTGGTTTAGGAAAAGAACACACATGAAATGTCATCGGTGGATCAATGGGTTTTCGGAAAAGAACACACATGCAATGACTCTAGTGAATCAATGAGGTTTAGGATAAGAACAGACATGCAATCACACTAGTGGATCCATGTGGTTTAGGACAAAGACACATATTCAATGTCACTAGTGTATCCAAGTGGTTTAGGAAAAAGAACACACATGCAATGTCACTAGTGGATCAATGTGGTTTAGGAAAAGAACACACATGGAATGTCACCGGTTGATCAATGTGTTTTAGGAAAAGAACCCACATGCAATTAATCTAGTGGATCCATGTGGTTTAGGAATAGAACACACATGTAATGACTCTAGTGGATCCATGTGGTTTAGGAAAAGAACACACATGCAATGACTCTAGTGAATCCATGTGGTTTAGGAAAAGAACACACATACAATGTCACTAGTGGATCAATGTGGTTTAGGAGAAGAACACACATGAAATGTCATCGGTGGATAAATGGGTTTGAGGAAAAGAACACACATGAAATGACTCTGCTGAATCCATGTGGTTTAGGAAAAGAACACACATGCAATGACTCTAGTGGATCCATGTGGTTTAGGAAAAGAACACACATGCAATGACTCTAGTGGATCCATGTGGTTTAGGAAAAGAACACACATGCAATGTCACTAGTGGAGCAATGTGGTTTAGGAAAAGAACACACATGAAATGACTCTAGTGGATCCATGTAGTTTAACGAAAGAACACACATGCAATTTCACTAATGGATCAATGTGGTTTCGGAAAATAACACACATTCAATGACTCTAGTGGATCCATGTGGTTTAGGAAAAGAACATAATTGCAATGTCTAGTGGATCCATGTGTTTTAGAAAAAGAACACACATGCAATGTCAAGTGGATCAATGTGGTTTAGGAAAAGAACACACATGCAATGTCACTAGTGGACCCATGGGGTTTAGAAAAAGAATACACATGCAATGACTGCAGTGGATACATGTAGTTTAGGAAAAGAACACGCATGGAATGACTCTAGTGGATCAATGTGGTTTAGGAAAAGAACACACATGCAATGACTCGAGTGGATCCATGTGGTTTAGGAAAAGAACACACATGCAATGTCACCAGTGGATCCATGTGGTTTAGGAAAAGAACACACATGCAATGACTCTAGTGGATCCGTGTCGTTTAGGAAAAGAACACACATGCGATGATTCTAGTGGATCAATGTGGTTTAGGAAAAGAACACACATGCAATGACTCTAGTGGATCCATGTGGTTTAGGAAAAGAACACACATGCAATGTCACTAGTGGATCAATGTGGTTTAGGAAAATAACACACATGAAATGACTCTAGTGGATCCATGTAGTTTAACGAAAGAACACACATGCAATTTCACTAATGGATCACTGGTTTAGGAAAATAACACACATTCAATGACACTAGTGGATCCATGTGGTTTAGGAAAAGAACATAATTGCAATGACTAGTGGATCCATGTGTTTTAGAAAAAGAACACACATGCAATGTCAAGTGGATCAATGTTGTTTAGGAAAAGAACACACATGCAATGTCACTAGTGGATCCATGGGGTTTAGCAAAAAAATACACATCAATGACTCCAGTGGATCCATGTAGTTTAGGAAAAGAACACGCATGGAATGACTCTAGTGGATCAATGTGGTTTAGGAAAAGAACACACATGCAATGACTCGAGTGGATCCATGTGGTTTAGGAAAAGAACACACATGCAATGTCACTAGTGGATCCATGTGGTTTAGGAAAAGAACACACATGCAATGACTCTAGTGGATCCATGTCGTTTAGGAAAAGAACACACATGCGATGACTCTAGTGGATCCATGTGGTTTAGGAAAAGAACACACCTGGAATTTCACCAGTGGATCCACGTGGTTTAGGAAAAGAACACACATGCAATGACTCTAGTGGATCCATGTGGTTTTGGAAAATAACACACATGCAATGTCACAAGTGGATTAATGTGGTTTAGGAAAAGAACACACATGAAATGTCACTGGTGGTGTAACATCCCAATTTCAGCAATCCTGATTAGTTTTCCAGAATGCAAAATTTAGGGAGAACGAATACTTTTTCTGGTTAAGTGTTGTAGTGTTTGCCTGTTGTTTGTTTGTGCTTATGCATCTGAATGTATAGCATATGATATACTCCTTACCTTACCACCAATTGACAAAAGCAAGTTAACAAAACTGTCTTGGCTCATTTTACATTTTCTCAAATGTTCTGGCATTTCAAAAACCTAAGCCAAGGTGCCTTTGCAACTCTAACTATTTTAGCTTCTTCTATTGCCAAAATTATGGAGATCTATAAGATCTAACATCCTTATGTTCTCAAGACAGAACCTTCAAAATACTCTTACCTCTAGGTTTCTCTAAAACCTTTTATAAAGCTTTTGAATTCTACTCTTGGTAGAGATACCAAGGACTCTCACCTCATTCAAACTCCAAACTTTCAAAATACCCATCCTTACCTCAAGCTATGCTTGATGTTAACCCTAGTAGTAGTAGATTTGCTTGTAAGATGAGTTGCCTTGATCTGTTTAGATGAATTTCCGTGATATGTTGTCTAACTTGTTTGTTTAGGAACTAAAGTGAGATACCCTAGGAGCTCATCCTGTAGGATCAAACTAAACTAAGATTACAAAACCCTAAGAAAGATTCCCAAGCTGGACCTGATCTCTAGTCACTAAGTAATCCTTAAAAACCATTAACTAGATCACCTCTGATATTATTTCTTTCTAGAAGCTTCCAAATCAAAATAGACCAATATCAAGCATGGATCCCTTCTACTCAATATAAACCTCAACCTCATCCATTTTATGATAATTTGGAACCTTGCATCCTCTCAAAATTATCCCATGTTATATTCTAGTCAAAATCTCCAACTCTGCCAAAAATGACTGTCTGGATATCTGATATCAATATCACATCTTTGAGTCTCCCTCATTTCTAATCCTTCTGCATATTTGGTAATGCACTTGAACTAGCTTGTATATCATCATAAAGACTACCAAGGCCCACTATTGCTCTTGGTTAGACCCTCCTCTAACCCACTTGTTCTTGATGGTTTGGTAGGCAAGAAATAAACTTTTTTTGCAAATCTTATCAACAAGCCTATTTTGGCGGAAGCTCACACCTTCATCCTACCTTCTTTGGACCAACTGTTTGAATGATTGTTTTTTACTCATAAAGGTCTAGCAGTAACTACTTAACTTGTTCCAAATGGATCCTTGTGCTTCAAAAACCCACAAGGTTTTGAAGGCTTTTTGATAATCTACTTTGGCAGGCTTATTTTATTCAAAGTTTTGAATCAATCCTTGGAGAGCTCAAGCACGATCAAGCTAAAACCTCTACACCATGGTGATCTACATCACTTGGTCTATCCATCCATATATTCCATGACCCAAGAGGAGATCTGAGCTCCAAGATCCAACAAGATTTTGAAGGCAATAAAATAACTTTACCCTGGATCTTTAATCTCATGTTTTCCACCAACATGAACTTGGATTCTCAACACCCAAGGTTGAAAATGCTATATACACCTTGTGTACATCCTCTAACTTGATTAGAAAGATTTATCAAATATTATCCATAATTATTATGGCTCAAAAACTATTTAATTCCTTTAATGGACAAAAATTCCAAAACTCCCTATATAAAAGAAAGTTGAATTTTCTACAAATAACTTTTCTAACTTAGGTCACTTTTGAGGCCTATATGTCATACCCTATCTCCCCACTTCAAAAATAATTATTTTGAAGAGTTTTAATAATTCTTTTTGCCTATTGTTTCTTAAATGGCAGAAATGGAGAAATAAATGTTTGAAATACTTTCCTGCATCAATAAATTCAGGGAAAATTATCCAATGTGTGAAATCATATTTAGGGCTATCTTACATCAAAAACCAACCTTGTCCAATGTAAAAAATATCAAATGAGCTTCTAAAATCCATCTCTGCACTTTTTGAATAAATGGTTTTTAGGGGACTTTAAAACCTTGGAAAAATCTCAAATAATTCCTAGAAGGTTATCTTGACCACCTCTATATACCAGCACTTTTATATCATCTTGCCAATATCAAATTTTGAAACTCTCTCTGAGGATCTTCATTTGGGCTAAATCATCTACGTTGACAAAAATTGAACTAAGACCTATCCAAAATCCATACCAACTTGCAAAGCCCTTCTCCACAACACCCAACACTCTCCCTGGTCGACCCCCACTATAGCTGTACTGTAGATCTGCCCCACCTTTGTCTCTTATGATTGTCCATGAGGAGACATAGGCTAGGTCCTTTTCTCCCCTTCTTTAAATCTCTTGCAGCTGCCACCCACTGTCCCTCTCTACTCCTACACGACCTAGAGCACCCCCACCTCTCTCCACCGCCCTCAGCACCCAATAGGGAGGCCATGGACCTGCCCTTGCCCTCCCATAAACATACTACATCATGGACCTCCCTCACTCGTGATAAAAAGGCCAGAGACCAGCCAGCCCCTCTCGGCCCCTCATTTGCTCCCCCTCCCTTCCACTCATCTCCCCCGAGCTCCATATCCTTTATTTCCCTCTTGACTAGCCACAAGAAGAAGAACCACCCTTTTAGGCCATTATTCAGCTCGAGCTTGAGGTCACTTCTCCCTTGCTCCCCTCCCCTTGCATGTGGACTCACAATGATCCTCTACCTCGGATCTACCTCCCCCGAGACTTAGAGCTCCTCCCTAGCCTTTCCTTGACCAGGAGAAAGGAGAGAAGATCCTTCAGCCATTTTCGAGCTCCATCCCGTAGGCTCTCTCCCCACCTCCTCTCCATCAACATGTCACCCTATGAAGACCTGATCATACCCCTCTAATACCGCTCTTCTTTTTCCTTGCAGCAACCCCAGCAGCGCTCTCCGGCGAACCTATATGGTTTCGGCCTTGGGCGCCGATGTGTTGGACGTTTACCACCACCAAAACCCCTACTTCCTACCCCTGTTGGAGTTAGCTTCGTGCGCCGCATTGATCCCCCACATGCCAGGCGCTCCTCGGAGCTCTGGTAAGCTCCACCGTGCTGCCAGAGCCCCTCTAGGCTTTCGACCACCACCATGCTTGTCTCACCGGGGACGATGATCCTGAGCGATGGATCCCTTCTTGATCCAACGGTCGTGGTCTCTTGGTGCCAGTTCGAGCTCCGTGCTCGCTAACGGTCGGACCCCACCTGGTGGGTTCGAACCAGGTCTCCCGTGTGCCGATGCCGCCTGTCTAGGCTGGGATTTCCCTCCTTGGCCCATCTCAGTCCAAAGGTCTGGCTCGCGTCGCCCCTCTCCCTATTTCCTTTATTTAAATGTATTTCTAGATCCAGAAAATTTACTGGATGGTTTAAATCGTTCTACAAATGGAAACCAGCTCCATTTGCCTCGATCTAAAATTTCTAGGGTTTCTGAATGTTTTTGATCAACTGGAAGTGCTCCAACTTCACCAAAAGAATACCCATTTTAATCATAATAAAATATCTACCCAGATGTATCCATTTCAATAATGACTTCCTTCTATGAGTTTTACAACTCCAAATGGAGTAAAACCTTTGAGTACTAAAACATATAGATGATACCTTGCATGTACAACTAGCCCCATCCTAGTTTGTTTCCTGGTTTTCCCTTAACAAAAATAACAATAATAAGCCAAATCTGCCTTTGGAAAATTCTTGAGGCCAAACCAAAATTGGTACTGATCAAATTCCAACTCCAAGTGATGTGGTACCTTAGTACCTATCAAAACCTAGGAGATCCCTTTTTATTGAACCTCTTTTGATTTATGGTGATTTAAATATCTTTGCCTAGTGTGGTTTTAGTAGATAAATCCCCACAGCAGTTTTACAACTCCAAAAAGGATGCTTCAAATTCCTACAGAAAGGTATTCTAAATACCTACCATGTTCCTTTGGAATAACATCAATAGCTCCTGTAGAATATATATGGTGAAAAAGACAAAACCCTCTAGAACTACCTTTGGGAATTTCCTGAGAGCGTTCTGGTAAATATTTTGAAGTGATTTGAGCTCTCGCTGAACCAGTACATAAAGTTCTACTTAACCATCTAAGGAAATAATTTTTTGAACTACGGATCTTTTATGGTGAATTTTTTACCTAAACTAGAGGTTATTTCACTAGAAACATCATAACTAAATAAAGAAAATTGATAAAATCATGAAATCACTTTTGTTGGCCTTGTTATTTCAATACCTATCTGTTGATTTAAATTTTGCATATTAATATCATATAGGACCAAGGCTTAGTTCCAAACCCCTTTATTAAGTGGTTTTGGCAAATAAATCCTAAAGGCAATTCCACAAAGGCTTTCTTAATAATTCCAAATGCTATGATCTCAATATAACAAACCTACTGAATTGAATGATGTGTTGTATGTTTGCTTGCTGTATGGAAAAGCTTCTTGCATGCCTTGTGTTGATTGTTGCCTTGTTTGCTTGCATGTGCTATCTCTGATGATGATAGTTGCGATTAGATCAAAGACCGGAAGAAGTGGTTATTATTGAATGATTATGGTACTCTAAGAAGAAGTCCATGGACATATATTTCCAGATTGCTAATCACAGGCAAGCCACCTTCTTGCTCATAAGCCTTGTCCTACTATTTTACTTATGCATGTTTTATCTTCTGTTTTATGACAACTGCATTGTTTTACTATATTATGATCTATATCTGGTAGTGGCTTGGCTCCTCCAAACCATTACACATTGGTACTACTAAGTACACCCCCTTGATGACACCTAATTTACCATACTATGGTAGATGGTGTATAACACCATACCCCTTTGGAGACCCTATTTTAGCCGAAGCAAAACTAGAGGATGGGAAGACACCCGAAAAAGTTTTACAAAATGTTTATGGCAAAACCTTGGTGAGGTTTGACCTACCAAGGGAAGTTTGAGAAAATAAAAAGGTTTTGTTTTAAATGCTAAAAGATGGAGGAAAATGTTTATGAAAATGCACCCGGTTCTTTGTAGTTTTGCCAGAACAATTAACTCGTGCAACCACATTACCCCGGAGTGGGACGAGGCTTAACTCAAAGTAGTTCACTCTGATATGGTAATTCTCACTGCTACGTATGGGGGATCATCTCCCTCAAAATCCGGGCTTACCTTTACATAAAGGGTCAACTATTAAACAGTTACCTAGAGGGAGCAGAGTCACCCATTTGAGTGACTGGACGAACTATGAGCCCTTCATTAAAAGTGCCCCCTCCAGGTCTGAGTGGGGTGCTCCGGTTGGTCCGTGGATCCAGACGTCCTAGTCTTGAGGGGAACAACTCATAGGGTAGGGCCCATGTCAGAGTGGACTTTCCGAGGGTTATGTTTGATTATCCGAACCCTGCATACTGTAACATCTCAAAAATATTAAACAAGCTAATCAAGTTCTTATCACTCAAGATTTGGGTTAACAAAAACTTTTACTCCTAAACCCATATGAGTGCATGTGTGATTTATATTAATGCATGAATGCTTGTCTTTGCCATGATTGATTGCTATGAATGCTAACGATTAGTTTAAATATGAATACCACATCATCTAGGTCATTTCCAAATAGAATCAAATCAAAATAAAATCAAATATGAGGCATATGATCAAATGGTCACTTTGGCCAAAATTAACCACTAGCCTACTTTGGGCATCTCTACTAAAATATTTCCAATAGAAACAATTCTAGTTCTTTTCAGCCCTTGCTATACTGAGTAAAAATGAACCCAAGAAAAAATTTCCAATCTATAGAAACCAAGTTTAAATCTATTTGAGAGGCAATTCAAATTTGAATCAAGTATAGATGCATAGATCATTATTTTTCAAAAACCACTCAAACCTCCACAAATTGACAATCCCTAGCAACCAGAGACTACCAAGCATGTGACCAGCTCACTCACCAAAAATCATGAAAAAATTCAAAGGTTAAGTTCATGCGGCCAATTAGTCGAACACTTAGTAGACAGAGTACAAATTCAACAACTATCTACTGTTTGGAATCAAACTTTTTCTCATGCTTGTACTGCAATCAACCCAATAAATCACCCATGACCATCCCTAGTACTTGGCCGTGAAGTGGAGCAACCTCACTTGCCGCAGTGACCAGTGCCATGACCGTACCGAGCATGCCTTGCTGGTCGACCATGGACCAGTCGCCACACGCCGCGCTGCCCTCTCCCATGATGCCTAGCTGATAGCCGTGACCTCATCGCCCTGCTCTGTCCACCCCTTGACCAATGGCGAGGAGTGGAGAAGCCAGAGCAGCCGCGCCCATTTATGTCTCTGCCATGCCAAGAGCACGACGGAGCGCCGAAGCCGCCTCGCGCACACATGCCGCGCCTCTCTCTCCGCGTGTACCCGCACCCGCCGCGTCACTAGCCACCTAGGAGACACGATGATTCGCCGCCACACGCCCCGTGACCACCGTACTCGATGATGAACACCTCCGTACCTGAATAGAGCGCCGACATAGCCCGACCGACTGAGACTGCCCCTTGTCGTGCTACTACGTGTGTGACGATCGCCGCAGTCCACCGCGTCGACCCACACCATCCGCCATGCCTAGCATGACCTGTAGCAACATCGTCGATGAGCCCGACCATGCCGCCCTGCCTCCAATGCCGGTGTATAAATAGGAGCAACCACAGACCTCAAACGGCACACCATTTCACTCTCCACTCTCTCAGACACCTCACCGACTCTTCCCCGGAGCTAGGCGAGCACCACGTCGCCCAAATTTGGCCAGAGCCCGCCGCTGCAGTGAAGGAATGGCGCCGTTGATTGGAGCCACCCAGGAGCCGCCACGACCACCAATCGACTCGCCGTCGTCTACCAGCGCATTCGTCCCCATCACCGGACCTAGCTAGAGCCCTGGTAAGCCTCCCACAACCCCCACCGTACCACTAGGTTTAGAATCTCGCCAGATCTCTGTGACGTAGACGATGAACCTCATCTGTAGATCTTGTCCTATCGTAGCACTAAGATTTGCTGATACCGTTTCGATTAGATAGAGCCGCTGATGCATGGGACCAACCTATCAGCAGCCCGCTGTGCACGCGCTGTGTAGTTGGGCCGGCCCATTTCTTTTCCCGCACAGAGCCCAACGATTCAAATAGAATTTTGCCATTTAGTTAAAAACCCTATTCAGTAGCTATATTCAAAATTGAATTCAAAGAGTTGTACTAAACCAAATTGCATGATTCCAATTGTGTTAGAAAGGTATTGAAAATATCTAATCACTCCCTTTGGATTCAAACCATTTGAAATTATAGATCACCTATACCAAAAATAACAAGACAGAGAGTTTTACCACTTCAAACATTTTTATAAAATCAACCATAAATGCTTTTGAGTTGATTCCAACTCTCAAAAATCACATTTACCATGCTCTACATGAATATGTAAAAATATTTGGTTTTACAGATATTAAACATGGACTAGTATTAAAAGAATGCTATATAGGCATTTCTAGTCACTTTAATATTATTAAATAGTAATATTATATCTTGTAATATATGAACACCACTTTAGATCACATTCCCAAAGTATTAGAATATGTGGAGATGACATGTGTCAATATGATCCCATATTTTAATTGGAGAATATTAAATATTAAGTATTTTTCAATGAGTAGAAATTACCTTTCCCAAAATAAGATAAATAAGCATGTGCCATTAATTCACGTGATGAGTAGGATGATGCTAGATCATCTAATGTGAGCCCTTATATGCTAAATAGAAATAGTGAAGTGTTGTTTGGTGATTGTGTACCTCGTATATATTTATAGACACTAGTACCGACTCGGGCTACGACGAGGAGGAGTACTTCGAGGAAGAAGAAGAGAACTTCAATGACTCCACCCAACAAGGCAAGCTATTAGTGCAAGCTAACTAATGCAAGATGTAGTAGGCATGCTTGGTTATGCAAATTTGATTATACCCATCCCAGGTTTTACTTGCAAGCTTTACTTTTCCCTTTTACTAAAGTTTCTTACTTAGTTAATGAATTGTGATTAATGGAAAATAGGATGGATCCCCTCAAGATCCTAAAACTAGTGTTGGATACTTATACTTGATTAGCACCCCCCCCATAGTGATACCCTCAATACTAGTGGCTAGTGCTAAGCTAAAACTTGATCACTTAGATGGGAATAATTGGAGAAAAGGATTATGAAAACCTTGGAATGATGATTCATTCTATTGAAATGTTTTGACATGTGTTATGAAACACAATGGTTTGATGATGACACTGAAGCAGGCATGAGCCTTGACTTTGATAAGAACTAATGGTTGGGTTCGAATGCGATACCATTCCAATTTTACCATACACCCACATTACCTGAGTTGGCTAGAGTTTAACTGAAAGTTTATATGTCTTAGTATGGGTTCCCTTGGGGAAGAGGTTGAGCTGAGGCTACCTCGTGAATATGAATGTCTACCTATGTAGTGCCGAGGATGGCAGATGGCCATGGCTGGAGGTGCCTCTACTATGGTGTGTAATTGAAAGGTTAGGATAGATTATCCGCATACCAAGTATGATGATTCAGGTTACCCTGACGGATGTATCGAATCTTGTGGTAAAAGTGTACCACCTTTCTAGAGTGTTAAACTATTCGAATAACCGCCGCGTTATGGACAGTTGGAGTGTCCATAATGTTCCGTTGTCACATGTTTTCATGACTTGAACAATGACTTTGACTTGACCACAACAAGGTTGTGAACATGAAAACTAGATTCACACTTAAGTAATTGATACATTGCAAATGTATCTATAAATTTTGATGTTCCATGCTTGGTTTTATCTACTTTCTTGTGTTTTGTCCACACTTTGGAGTACATTTCATATGTTTTCTTGGACTAACCTATTAACAAGAGCCACAGTGCCAGCTGCCTGTTTTCTGCTATTTTTGGTTCCAGAAAAGTTAGAAAATGAATATTCTCGGAATTGGACAGGACAAATGCCAAAGTTGCTATTTTACCAGAAGACATCTAGAGCTAGAATACGAGACGGAGAAGGGTTGGGGCCCGGCCACACCACCTGGACACGTGGCCAGGCCTGGCTCGTGCCAGGGGGTGGTCTGGTCGACCCCAGTATCCCCTCGGCCTCTCCTTCCGCCTATATATTGCCTCCGATACCAAAACCCTAAGTACCCGATCAAAATTCCACGAAAGAGTCTGTAGCCGCCGTCATCTCGATCCCTAGATCGGGAGGGATCTGAAGCTCTTCCCGGCACCCTACCGGAGAGGGGAATTCACCCTGGAGGCCTTCTTCATCATCATGCAAGCCTCCGGTGTGATGCGTGAGTAGTTCATCTCTGGACTTTGGGTCCATGTAGTATCTAGATGGCTGGTTCTCCTCCTTTGTGCTTTCATGTCTATATCTTGTGAGCTCCATTCATGATCAAGATCATCTATTTGTAATTCTGCATGTTGTGTTTGCGGGGATCCGATGGATATTGAGATGCTATTTCAGATTGATTATTGATTCTATCATGTCTTTGTTATTTGTGATCTTGCATGCTTTCCATTGTTAGTAGCTATCTTGGCCAAGTAGATGCTAGCAACTCCAAGAGTTAGTATTTATGCTCGATAGTGGGTTCATGCCTTTGGTAATCTGGGGAATTGACAGAAACCTCTAAGGTACTAGATGTGCTGTTGCTACTAGGGAGAAAACAACAATCCTTTTTTCATAGAACAATCGTATTGTTTACTTTACACGCAATTCATAAAGCAATAATCTGTTGCTTGCAACTTAATACTAGAGGGTGTTCAGATGATAACCTAAAGGTGGATTATTTGTCATAGATGCAGTTGGATGGCGGTCTATGTATAATGTTGTAATGCCCAATCAAGTCTCAAAGGAGTCAAGATGATTACTACATGCTTGTATGCTTTCTTGATGTTTGTCAATTGCCCCGCCGTAATTTGTTCACCCATCATGTTATCTATCTTAAGGAGAGCCACCTCTAGTGAACTATGGACCCCGGTCCTTTCTTTTAGATACAATCTACAAACTGTTTACTGCTTTGTGTTTACTTTCTGCAAACTATTACTTCCTTCCATTTGATACGTTTAATCCTTTGTTTTCAGCAAAATCGGTGAGATTGAAAACCTCATCGCAAGTTGGGGGCAAAGTTCTGTGGTTGTGTTGTGTAGGTCTCCACGTTGCTGCTGGCACCGGTAGTGCGCCCTGCCAACGTTCAGCTAGCTACACCTTTGGGGTGTTTCCTTGCTCCTACTGGATTGATAACCTTGGTTTCTTACTGAGGGAAAACTTATTGTTGTGCTCATCATACCTTCCTCTTGGGGTTCCCCAATGAGCTCGATATATCTGGGCCATCAATCAAGCTTTTTCTGGCGCCGTTGCCAGGGAGCCAAGGACATCTTCACAAGGGGAGTCCCTCATAACCAATCTCTTTACTTTGTTATTTTTGTTTTGCTTAGTTTCTTTTTGTTTTGGTTGCTTGTTTCTTTATCGAAAACAGAAAAAAATTAGTTTTACAAGTTTGCTTTCTTTATCAAAAACACAAAAAAATGACTACTCTTGAAAACACTAAGTTGTGTGACTTCACTAGCACCAACAACAATGATTTCATGAGTACACCTATTGCTCCACATGTCCCTGAAGCTACTTTCTATGAGATAAAACCTGCTTTACTCAATCTTGTTATGAGAGAACAATTTTCTGGTATTGGTAATGAAGATGCTGCTGCCAATCTAAATAACTTTGTTGAACTTTGTGAGATGCAAAAGCATAGGGATATAGATGGTGATATTATTAAGCTGAAATTGTTTCCTTTCTCTTTGAGAGGAAAAGCTAAAGAATGGTTGAATTCCTTAACTAGGAATAGTATTGATTCTTGGACTAAGTACAAAGATGCTTTCATTGGAAAATACTATCCTCCTGCTAAGATTATATCTATGAGAAGTGAAATAATGAAATTTAAACAATCTAATAATGAACATGTTGCTCAATCTTGGGAAAGAATGAAATCTTTGGTAAAGAATAGTCCCACTCATGGACTGACTGCTTGGATGATCATCCAAACTTTTTATGCAGGATTGAACTATTCTTCAAGGAACCTATTGGATTCTGCTGCTGGAGGTACCTTTATGACCATTAGTTTGGGTGCTGCAGCAAAGCTTCTGGATAATATGATGGTTAACTACTCCGAATGGCATACTACAAGAGCTCCACAAGGTAAGAAGGTAAATTCTATTGAGGAAACCTCCTCCTTGAGTGATAAGATTAAGGTTATTATGTCTATGCTTGTTAATGGGAAAGCCCATATTGATCCAAATAATGTTCCTTTAGCCTCTTTGGTTGCTCAAGAAGGGCAAGTTGATGTGAACTTCATAAGAAATAACAATTTTAGCAACAATGCCTACAGGAATAATTTTGGTAACAACAATTATAAGCCATATCGTCCCAACAATGGTAATGCTTACGGAAATTCCTACAACAATAATAGGAGTGCTCCATCTGAACTTGAAGTCATGCTTAAAGACTTTATTAGTAAGAAAACTACTTTCAATAAAACTATTGAGGAAAAACTCTATAATGCTGAAAGAAATATAACATCTTTGGCTGAAGCTCAATCTTCTTTGAATAAAATGGCTGCTAAACCTGAAACTAATGATAATCCCTTTGCAGCTACTAATGCCATACAAGTAAGAATTGATGAAAATGTTAGACTATTAGCCGAATTACATGCTAAGTGGGAAAGAGAAGATGAAATTGCTAGAAACATTAGTGTTTCTACTATCACTACCACTAGTGTTGAGGCTAGTAATAGTTCTACTACTTTAGATGATAATTTTGATTTTGATCTTGATGGTTGCAATATCTTTGAAGTTACTAAGTTCCTACAAAAGCTTGCTAAAATACCTAATGCTAGTGCTATGAACATGGCCTTTACAAAACACATTACTGATGCTCTCATAAGGATTAAAGAAGAAAATATGAAACATAAAGCTTCTATTCCTATAAAACAAGAAGATGGTTGGAACCCATCATTAATATGAAAGTGAATGATTTTGATTTCAAAGCTTTATGTGATCTTGATAGTACTGTTTCTATTATGCCTAGAAGGATTAATGATATGCTTGATTTGCCTCCACTTTAAGATTGTTATTTGAATGTCCCACTTGATGATAATGCTAAAAAGAAACTCATGGGGAGTATTAATGATGTTCTTATTATGGTTAACAATGCCTATGTCCCTGTTGATTTCTATGTTTTGGATGTTGAATACAATGCTTCTTGTCCTATTACTTTGGGAAGACCTTTTCTTAGAACTGTTGGTGCCATTATTGATATGAAAGAAGGCACCATTAAATATCAACTCCCACTCAAGAAAGGTATACAACACTTCCCTAAGAAGATAGAGAATATTTCTTTTGCATCTCCTATGAAAACAAAATTTGGTCTTAATGCTTCTTCATTCGAGAACACTTGATTCTTTTTCTTGCTTCTTATGCCTAACTTAAAGGCGTTAAAGAAAAGTATTTATTGCGAGATAACCCAAAAGTTTTAGATGAGTCTTGGAAGTTATTACTTCAGTAATAACCTCTCCTTATCCTTTTTATTTGCTTTTTGTGCCAAGAGTAACCTCTAATGAGAGAGAAGTAATGATTTTTATGCTTCACCCTAAAAATTCATGTAAAATCTCTGAAAGTCTTTTTGAGGCTTGATTTTTTTTGATTCTGCCCCAAGTTGTTATCTAACTTTCGTTAGTTCAACACTTTTTGATTTGAGCAACAGAAGGTCTTCGAAAAAATTCGTCTTTACCTGCTGGTCTGTTTTGACAGATTTCTGCCATTTTCTGCATTTGCTTCTTGTTGGTTCCTTTTTGAGTTCTTTTGGGGAATTGAGCTTTTTGAGGGAAGTGATACAGTAGCTAGTGTTCTAATGGAAGTTTATTGGTGTTAGAACTGAACCTAAAGATTTATTATGGAAGGAATGAGTAATGAGATTAAAGATGGACTAAAGCTCAAGCTTGGGGATGCCACACGTGTCACCCCAAGAAATATGCAAGAATTACAAGCATCAAATCTTGGGGATGCCCAAGGCACCCCCCTCTTCATCAATAAAAATCCCAGGTTTCTTCCAAACGCTTCATTTTTATTGTTTCATGCACAGTTTTGTTGTTCTTGGAGCGTCTTCTTTTTCGTTTTTGTTTTGGTTTTTCATTTGCTTTGTTTGCTTAGTTTTATGAATAAATTGGTTGGACCCCCTCTTTCATACATTGGTTTTCAAATAGTTTGGTTTAGTTTGGAAAAGAGTAGGAAAGTTCATGCTTAGTGTTAAAGAGAGCTTGTTTTTGAGTGTGGCCTATGCTTTTTCATGCCATGCTTGATATTGTTTTGGATTTATGCTTAGTATTATTTGTTGTAGCATGACTTGTTATAAACAATTGAGATTGCTTAATGTGCCTTGGATGAATCATGCGTTGTTTTAGCATATTAAAGCATAGTATAGTGGTGTTCTCCTTTGATGCTTCATTTGGGTTGACTTAGTCCATGCTCACACCATGTTATGACTATCTCAAGTCACCATAGCCTTTATGATCCTTTAGTTTTCAACTTGTAGTATCACTTTATTCTTTGATCAATGATGTTTTGTCGCTCTGCATGATTATGGCCATTATTTCTCTCTTAGTTTGTCGCTCCTAGTCTTTTGCTAGCCTCCACAACCAAGTATGAGTTCCACTCATGCAACCAACTCCTTAAACCAAGTTATTCCCAAGAGTCCACCATACCTACCTACTGGTATTTGCTATTCCAAGTATATTCATGTTTTTTACCTTCCAAATTAAAGCTCTCACAAACTTGATGGCACACTTACTTTCTTGCATTTAATAAACTTGAACCATTGGGTCCTTCTTTGTTGCGTATATGCTTGCGCTTTATAAGTTGAAATTAGCAGAACCATGTATCATGGGGAACGCTATCAACATTGCACTTGTACTTTGTACCCTGTTGATATCATGTTCTTTTGATTATGGATCCTGGTGGTGTGAAATAAAAGTGGAACTTGTAAGATCATGGAGTTTGTATGTGTGTTAGAGAAACGCCTGGGCCGCTAGCCTAAGCCATGCCTAATCATGGTGGAAACTTGCAGCATAACCATAATGAGCACTCTATGAAGCATCCTCAATAAAAACCTATGCAAATAGCAAATAAAAACACCGCTGAGATGCTCATTGTCTACTTGCCTTGTCATTTTGATTATGGGATAGCTCCTGTATCATGTGCAAGGGGTACCCCGTTGGCGGTTCTTTATGATACATATGTACTTACAATGACAAGAGCTTACTTGTGACTAAAGTTGAGTAGCATGAGGTTCGGTCTTCATAAGTAAGGGGCATGAGATTTTAGTTTATAACTTGTCAAGCATATCCTCTTAGTTGTGTCACTTTAACCTTAATCACTTCAAGATGCTTATGATAGGGGCAATGAGAGCTGAAAGCTATAAGTACCATAATTTTTGGAAGCTCTTTATGAGACTTGAATCCCTACTTCCCTCTATGAAGGCCTTTCTTCCACCATTATATTGAGTCTCCACCTTCTATCTTTATGCACCTACTTTGAGAGCATAGTGGCCATTGTTAGTTCTATGTGCATTGTCCCAAGACTAGTTGATTGATGCATAACTTGATATTGCTTTTTTTAAACTATTTGTATCTAGTCACTCTTATGAACTTTGAAGGTGTCCTATGCATTTAGATTTGCTACTCTATGAGGGAAAAGCTGAATACTATTATGTTATGTTTTCTTTATGTGAAACAAACAAACGTCTTGCAAAGCATTGTTATTCATGAATCTTTTGTTTGTGCCTTTTTGTGTTGCATCATAGTTTCTTTGTCTTATTGCTAGAACTTTGTCTTTCATGTTATGATTGACGTACTATGATCCCAGCTTTAAATGTTTTACAAATACTTTGATCAAGTTTATGATGGTGCATGTCACCTCAAAAATTATTCTTTCTTTTTATCACTTACCTACTCGAGGACGAGCAGGAGTTAAGCTTGGGGATGTTGATACATTGCAAATGTATCTATAATTTTTGATGTTCCATGCTTGGTTTTATCTACTTTATTGTGTTTGTCCACACTTTGGAGTACTTTTCATATGATTTCTTTGACTAACCTATTAACAAGAGCCACAATGCCAGCTGCCCGTTTTCTGCTGTTTTTGGTTCCAGGAAAGTCAGAAAATGAATATTCTCGGAATTGGACTGGACATCTGGAGCCAAAATACGAGACGGAGAAGGGCTGGGGCCCGGCCACACCACCTGGCCACACGGCCAGGCCTGGCCCGCACCAGTGGGTGGTCTTGCCGAACCCAGCACCCCCTCGGCCTCTCCTTCCACCTATATATTTCCTCCGATACCAAAACCCTAAGTACCCGATCAAAATTCCATGAAAGAGTTTGTAGCCGCCGTCATATCCATCCCTAGATCGGGAGGGATCTGAAGCTCTTCCCGGCACCCTGCTGGAGAGGGGAATTCACCCTGGAGGCCTTCTTCATCATCATGCAAGCCTCCGGTGTGATGTGTGACTAGTTCATCTCTGGACTACGGGTCCATGTAGTAGCTAGATGGCTGGTTCTCATCCTTTGTGCTTTCATGTCTAGATTTTGTGAGCTCCATTCATGATCAAGATCATCTATTTGTAATTCTGCATGTTGTGTTTGCGGGGATCCGATGGATATTGAGATGCTATTTTAGATTGATTATTGATTCTATCATGTCTTTGTTATTTGTGATATTGCATGCTTTCCGTTGTTAGTAGCTATATTGGCCAAATAGATGCTAGCAACTCCAAGAGTTAGTATTTATGCTCGATAGTGGGTTCATACCTCTAGTAATCTGGGGAAGTGACAGAAATCTCTAAGGTACTAGATGTGCTGTTGCTACTAGGGAGAAAACAACAATCCTTTGTTCATAGAACAATCATATTTTTTACTTTACACGCAATTCGTAAAGCAATAATCTGTTGCTTGCAACTTAATACTGGAGGGGGTTCGGATGATAACCTGAAGGTGGATTATTAGTCATAGATGCAGTTGGATGGCGGTCTATGTATAATGTTGTAATGCCCAATCAAGTCTCAAAGGAGTCAAGATGATTAGTATATGCTTGTATGCTTTCTCGATGTTTGTCAATTGCCCTGCTGTAATTTGTTCACCCAACATGTTATTTATCTTAAGGAGAGCCACCTCTAGTGAACTATGGACCCTGGTCCTTTCTTTTACATACAATCTACAAACTGTTTACTACTTTGTGTTTACTTTCTGCAAACTATTACTTCCTTCCATTCGATATGTTTAATCCTTTGTTTTCAGCAAAACCGGTGAGATTGATAACCTCATCGCAAGTTGGGGGCAAAGTTCTGTGGTTGTATTGTCCAGGTCTCCATGTTGCTGCTGGCACCGGTAGTGTGCCCTGTCAATGTTCAGCTAGCTACACCTTTGGGGTGTTTCCTTGCTCCTACTGGATTGATAACCTTGGTTTCTTACTGAGGGAAAACTTGTTGTTGTGCTCATCATACCTTCCTCTTGGGGTTCCCCAACGAGCTCGATATATTTAGGCCATCAATCAGTAATCTAGGGAACTAAATTAGGTCTTTACTCTGCAAGGCATTCTAGAATAAACCTGGATTTTTTGCAAACAAACCTAGAGCTTAAGATTCCTACTAGCTTTACCTTGCTTATACTAGTGATAGTTTGTGAATACTTATAGATTACTCATGGCTTTGTCCCTGGCTATTCCCAGGGCCAGACTATGAGGAGGAGTACCTAAAAGATGGATAGCATGAGGTCTATGATAACTAGGATCATCCCCCATCGTCAACATTGCCTATGACTATGAAGATGGAGTCTACTATGTTATATTTTCCGCTGCTCTGATTTGTATTAAGACTGGATCATGAGATCCTTTATTTGTAAGACTATTATGGTTTGTAACGGATGATGTACTGTGGTACCAATTATGTTATGTCTCGCAAAAATGGTAATCCTGGGATTGCGATGTACGGCATAACAGGCATCAGGACTTAAAAATCTGGGTGTTGACAGATACTAGTGTATGACGATTCGCGGTGAACCGCGACGGATGTATCGAATCTTGTGGGTAAAGTGTGCAACCTCTACAGATTGTAAATCTATTCGAATAGCCGTGTCCATGGTCATGGATGGTTGGGAAGGTTGCTGTAGAGCGGTGCTGGATTTTAATTTCAAAAAGGACTTTGGAAAACCAAAGGCTTTGGAAAGGAGTTTGGTCATGAGATGACCGGAAGGAAGAAACAAATGGGTGACCCAATCCTAGTGTTTTCCAAAACTTTTCAAAAAGGTTTCTAAAAATGTTTTACAAAAGCTTTCAACAAGGATATGTAGATGCTATATCTATAAGAGAAACTATTTGAGAAAAGAACCTCTCTTGGAGCCCTCCTACTACCACGGCCATATTGCATATCCTCTTGTTATTATTATCTTCTTAACGTGGTTTGCGAGTACATTCAAAGTACTCACTGGCATTGTCCCTGGATATTAACTTGGTCAGATATCAAGAGGAAGGTGATGTTGACGATTATGCGAGCTAGGATGTTTTCCCAGTCAGTCGCCTGTAGGTTAAGGCATGGATCGGGTTTTACGCTTGATGAAGTTCTGCTAGTGATGATTAATGTAGCCATAATGGCATGTAAGGTATGACATGTATCCATTTAAGTAATGGATGTTTACTTTGATACTTGTCGGTTATGTGCCATGACTAACTGATCATGGGATCGTGGTGTATGCATAACAGGGATTCTCAGAGGATTAATCTGGGGGCCCTGCAGACTTGGTATCAGAGCCATCATGCCTGTAGGAGAACCTTAGTTATCATGGTCGTTAGACATGAAAACTATTTTTGGAAACACCAGTTTTCGAAAAGTAATTCCTCAAAACATTTTGAAATATTCTACTTCTTATCTCATTCTAGTTTAAATGATTATGAAAATGGTTTCCTCTATCTCTCATCCAAATTTCAAACCTACGGATTTCAATGAACTAGGACCTAGAAACCGGTGAAGATGATGCAGACGAGACGGAGAGAAGCAACTACTAGCAAACATAAGGAGACTACAAGATCACCCTCCCAGTGGAATCAACATAACTAGAAGAAATCAAGTGCTGCACTATCGAGAAGCTTCCAAGGACTCGGTGAAGGCTTCATATGCAAGATAGTGACTCCGGCCTTAAGAAAAATGACGTCTAGGATAACTAGTACTAAGATAGGATTCCCTTATATTGCGAGTAGTTAACACCTTGGTCCCTATAGTAGACCGTGTTTGCTTTCCTAAGTGCATGATGTGTTGCTTGATGTGTGTTATTTGCGAAGAACATTGTGACCCTACTACTATGCTCACCTTGTATGCATGTTCTCTCTTGATTGCCCCAAGACAAATGATTTTAAGAATCAATACCCTACCTAGTAACTCAGAAAACCCCCATGTTAGTTGTCGCTAACGAGAACCCAGACTAACCTCAAGAGTTATGAGAGGAAGAGTACATTAAGAACCATATGTCCGACATCGCCAAATGAGAACAACTTGAAGTTCCCCCTCAGCGGGATGGCCTACTTCATCAAACTCAACTCTCACGACTCGTCACCATCACTGGACGCCATCAATCGCCGGTCGACAAGAGCAAGAGTCCCATTGAAACTGGAAGACTATCTCCGAAGGCTCCCTACTACTCCCGAGAAACCACGCGATATGTTAACCTAGACAGGAAGTAAAGAGCTAACTACACCAACCTTCGGTATATTAGAGCTTTCGACCCCCTCAAGAGACTAGCTATTCTAGTTGACCCTGCCCAAACCAAAGGGAAGTTCCTCACCAGAAAGGGAGATTGCTCCAAAAACCTGAAGACAAGGAGGCATGAAGGCATCGAGTCTTATCCGCTAACGAGCAAAAGCAATGCAAAGAGTTCAAGTGAAGATGTTTTCTATGAAGTTAGCTACCCTACATTGTCTGAAGACTAGCAAGAAAAGTCGTTAACCGCTAACTTGCCCTAAGCTAACCCCATAAAACTTCGTTAGGAAACCACCCACGACAAGGTTCACGCGATAGAACAACACTCGAGGACCTTAACTCAAGACCCAAGGAGATGCATGCTTCATCAGCATCACACCAGCACCTCAAGATGAAAGATCTACACCCTTCTCGAAGACCCTTAGTGAAGCTCTAAGGTGGAAAGACTGCGTCTTTCCGCTCAAACTCCGAAGACAATCTATCGGAGATACTTCAGGAATATTTCCAATTTTGAAGTCATTCTCCAGGAATCAACTCGAGGGTCATCGAAACGCAATAGGATAGACCCCTTCAATAGCCGGCAAAAGTGTATGCAATCTTCCAGTACCAAAGAAGCCCCAAATCCAGACAACCAGAATGACTAAAGTTGACCAGACTACATAAGCCGACAAAACTATTGTAACATCCCAATTTCAGCAACCCTGATTAGTTGTCCTGTTGTTTGACTATGTTTATGCTTATGATTGTGTATTAGAAGAGATACTCCTTACCTCAACACTAGTTGACAAAAGCTAATAATACAATATGTTTCCAAATCACCACATCCTAAGCAATAATACAAAGTGGGATCTGATCTCTAGATACTAGGTGATCATCTAAAACCCTTAACCAGATCAGCTCTGAAGTGATCTAATTCTAGAAGCTTCCAAGTCAATGAAGACCAGTATCAAGCAAGGATCCTTCCTAATCAATCTACACTTCAACATCATCCACTTGATGATGCTTTGGTACCTTGAGACCCATCGAAATCATCAACACCCACATTCTAGTCAAAAACCCTAAGTCTTCCAAATTTGGCTGTCTGGAAAACTATTTCCAACATCACCTTTTTGAATGCCTCCTTTTCTCAACTCTTGTGCATTTTTGAAAATGCATTTGAACCATATTGTTAACCATCATAAGGACTACCAAGGCCCAGTCTTTCCCTTGGTTATATCATCTTCTAGGCCACTTGTTCCTGATGGTTTTGCAGGCAAGAAAATAACTATACCTGCCAATCTAGTCAACTTGCCTATTTTGACAGAAGCTCACTCCATCATCCAACCTTCTATGGACCAACTATTTGCGTGGTTGTGTTCTACTCATATAGGTCTATCAATATCTACTTCACTTGTTCCAAGTGGATCTTTGTGCTTCTTAAACCACACAAGGATTTGAAGGCTAGTTGATAATCTGCTTTGGTAGGCTTATTATATTCAAAGTTTGAAAGCATGTCTTGGTGATCTCAGGCAGGATCAAGCTCAACCATCTACACCATTGCAATCTACATCACTTTATCTATCCATCCATATATCCCCTTCCCCAAGGGGAGACTTGATCTCCAAGATCCAACAAGGTTTTGGTTGCATGAAAACAATCTTACCCAAGATCCTTAAATTTCTAGTTTTCACCAAAATCAACTTGGATTATCCAACCCCAAGGTTGCAAATGCTTGCTACACCTTTTCTACATAATCTACCTTGATCATCAAGATTTATAAAATTTTATCCATATTTATTATGGACCAAATCTATTTAATTCCTTTAATACACAAAATCTCCAAAACTCCTTTCCCAATGGAAAGTTTGTTTTTTGCCAAAACACTCCTCCAACTTTTTGCTCAATCGAGGTCCATATATCATACCCTGCACTCCCATCTAAAAAATAATTAGTTTTGAGATCATTTATTATTTCTTTTTGCCTATTTCCTTAAATGGCAAAAATGAAATAATAAATGTTTTAAATACTTTTAATCCTCAATAAATCTCGGGAAACTTCTACTAAGTGTGTATTCACAATTGGGACCACCTCACATCAAAATCCAACAATGTCCAATGTAAAAGTATAAAATGAGCTCCAATACTTCAATTCTGCATTTTTTGAATAAATGGATTTAAGTGGACTTCTAATCTTCTGAAAAATCCCAAAAAAATCCTAGAGATGCATCCTAACCTTACCCATCTACCAGCATACTTATCTCAATTGGTCAAGATCAAAAATCAAGAAATAAAACTTGATCATCCCTTATGGTAGATTTGAACATTTAGCCTTTTTGTATCAAAAGCGAAACCAAACCCTCTCTCTAACCTTGCCAAGAAACCTTATACAGCACCCACCCCTCCTCTAGTCGACCATCACTGTAGCACGACCACTATAGCTCCCCCTCCCTTGTCTCTTGTGTTTGGAAGAGGAGTAGAGAGAAGAGAGACAGCCATAATATGACAAAAATCTCTTCCAACTTGCTGCAGCAGCTGCCCTGCCTCTCCCAGCCCTGGTGCACTACCCTATACCCATCTCACCCCTCTCCACCGCCCTCCTTGACCAATCCCAAGCCAGCTCCACCCCTCCTCCATGCCCAAAATGGACATTTCCACCCTAGGCCACCATACCTCAGGTTAAAAGCACCAGAGGCACCCCCGCGCCTCTCTCGCCCCTCATTCTCCCCTACCCCTCACACCTACCTCCCCCGAGCTTCCCTAACTCTCCCCACCTATGTCCTGGTCAGGAGAAGAGAGAAATCTCCTGTCGGCCATTGATGATCTCGAGCTTGAGGTGCCCTCTCCCGAGATTTTCTCCACTTGCATGTGGCCCTCCCGCACCCCTCTATCCCTGATCTACCATCCTCTAGCTCCAGAGATCCATCCATGCCGCATCCTGACCGGGAAATGAGGAATAGCTCCTCTCGGCCTTATTCAAGATATGGCCCGTGTACTCCCTCCTCTATGCTTTTCCCTTCTGCGTGAACCCTCCCGGACTTGCCTTGATCCGCTCTACCTAACCCTACATTTCTTCTTGGCTTCTCCCTATCGCAGGTACCAACTCTGTCGGGCTCCGACGAGACACTCTCGGGTGCGGACATGCGGGCCTATTCCCGGCGCCGAACCGACCCTTGCCGCCCACTACCGGCCTCGCTGTGATGCGCCGCATTTCCCCGTCGTCTCCCCGACATCTCCCTCGCCCCAGGTGAGTCCCGTCGTCGCTCCTCGAGCTCAGCTAGGGTTCCGCCGCCGCCGGATGGTCTGTTTGGGGATGACGGCGGGCAGCCGTTCCATCTTACTAGATCCAACGACTCATGTTCCCTCGTACCACTTCACTGGCGTCAGCGGCTGACAAGCGGGAACCGCCTGTCGGTTTAAACCGCTGGATCCTGCTCGCAGCCTAGCCTAGTGGGCCAACGCCGTGCTCCGCGGCCCATTTCGGTGCCTGACCCTGGCCTGCTATGCTTGTTTTTTTCTTTTTAAGTAGAATTTTCCAGTAGGCTCTAAATTGACTCAAAGGTTTATTTAAAACAAAAATGGAAACTACCCTTTTTGTCCAGATCAAAAAAATTACCATGTACCTTAGAGTGTTGTGCAACATGCAGAACTAGTATTTTGCCAAAAATAATTGTTATTATTTATTGGCAAATTATCTAATAAGATGTATCAATCTCAACCAACAAACTCCTCAGGGAACTCCCTAGATCCATTTAACATGAAACAAGATTCATATGTTAGATATTCATCTTACCCATCAACGGACCTTGGTCCCATGCTAAGGTGCACAAGAGTTTGGTCCATGTAGAAATAACAAAAATAGGACAAATCTGACTTCAGAAAATTCCATAGATCAATTAGTACAAGATTTTGAGTTGGTTTCAACTCTCTGTGAGGTGGCTCACCGATATATATCAAAACCCAGGAGCTCATGATTTATTGAGCTTCTACAAAATTTTAAGAATTTAAACATTTGTTCCCATAGTGTTATTGTAGCATCCCAATTGTCTAACAATTGCAATGCTACTAGCCTAGTCTATATAATGCTACCTTAATATATATAGAGTTGTTGCATCATCATCATATCATGCTCATGTCATCATGCCTCCTTGCATTTGAGCATCATATAAAACCCCTTTTCATTTGGTTCTTATCTCATATGCATTGTTAATTGTATTTGCCTCTTGATATTGTATTTGGTTCTTGATATATTGTTTAATGCCCAAGTTGAGTTGGGGGCATATCTCTTATTAACTCCACCACCTTTTTCTTTCACCACCTTATAATTCCACCATCCAACCAAATATGAGCTTGGCACTTATTGGTTTTACCTCTAGCTTATGTGGGTTGGGATGGATCCAATTCTTTATCCACATACTCTCATCTTAGCATCATGTTGTTTTCACAATATTGAAACATGAGAGCCACATGGCCACCTTTGCATGCCCTGTGAGTGGAACCTTTTCCTAGCTTCCTTATGTGTTGTTCTGGGGTTATCATCATGTTGGGATATTTTTGTGGGCTTATTAAATACCTAGTGGCATATACACCCTAGCAAGTCCCAAATATAATCTAATGTGATCATCTCCACATACTCCACTGGGAATTCTTTCTAAATTCCTTGCTTGGGCCTTACTCCATAATTTGGGATGCATGATAATAATGCCATGAAATAATATTGTCTTCACAAGTATCAACATGGCATTAAATATTTTGCATGGCCCACGCAAGCACCATCTTTTGCTTGTTATTTGGATTTTATTTGTTCTTGGAGTGGATTATCTCTACCTCTATCTTTTCTTTTGGCTTGATCTTATTTGATCATGCTTAAACCACCTTACCACATCCCTCTTTTTCTCTTTTACCACCTTTCTTGCTTGTTCAAGTGTGGAGCATGCAAGCTCCTTAAGCCCTAATCCATCACCCCTCTCCCTAATCATCTATCCTAGATCCTCCCCATCACCTACCCATCTAACCTTACCCCATCATCACCATACCCTCTCTACCCCAACCTAGCTAAACCCTAAACCTAACCCATGATCTACCCTATCCCTCCAAACCCTAACCCGAGTCCTCTCTAACCCTAGACCGAGCCCATGCTATCTATACCCCCTCTCCCTCGGCCTCTCTCTTCTCTCTTCTTTGCTGGCCCCACCTGGCCCCACCTAGCAGCCTCTCTGCCCTCCCCCTTTCTTTGGCTACAAGACAAAGGAGGGAGAGACCTAGCCCGAGCCCCCCTCCCCCTCACCTTTTTCAAAGCCATCACCCCCATGTGATCCTCTCCCTCCCCTCTTATCTGTAACACCAGCCCCCACGTGCCTCCTCCCCATCCAGATCGAGATCCAGGAAGCCCCAGATCCTCTCCTTCCTCCCCACAACCTCCTAGCCATGGCCATGGTGCTTCCAAACCCTAGCTCCGGTCTACCTTTGCTAGCCGACGATCCCGAGCACACCAAGACGATCCAGTAGCACTAGGGCCTGCCCCTGCTTCCTCTTCGACGCCTAGGCCGCAGGGTAGCGCCAGAAGCTCGCCGGAGAAGCCTCGCCGCCGCCGCGTCCGCGTGCACCAGGAGTACTCCGGCCTGCTGCCTCCTCGACGATCTGGTCCACCCCGAGCACGTACGTCTGCACCGACGAGCTCCTGGTGAGCCCCTCTACCCCCTAGACAAGGTCCTATCCCCTCTCGTGCACCATAGCTCCGCCGGCCTCCGTCGAGCACCCTGCGTGCGCGCGCGTCGCCGCAGTCACCGCCAGCGTGCGCGTCAGCAGCAGCTACAGTGTTCGTTCGGCCTCTGTTTTCCGCCCTGCCCCGCGCGCTACAGCCCACCCCCATAGTCGCTTGCTTAACGAAAATTGTATCCCTTGTGTCCCTCTTCGTCTTTCATTTTTAGAGCGACCCGTTTCATCCAGAGGAGGCGTCGCCATCGTCGCCGGAAGTTGGCCAGAACCGCCGCCGCCAGTGTCGCGTCCGTCAGCGATAGCAGCAGGCCACTGGCCGTTTTGCGCAGAAGCCCCTGCCCTTTTTCCCGCCTAAACCCGCGCTCCCCGAACCCCACCTGTCAGCCTCGTTGCGATTTTGCGCGAGAACCCCTGAAAGATCCAGCCCATCTCAGACCAGCCCCTCCCAGCGCGCCGGGATCGCCCACGTGTCCGGCACACGTTGGCATCGCCCGCGTGTGGCCCTGCGCTCGCTTGGCCCCGCCTGTCAGTCACTACGGCTAGGTGAACCCGCGGTGTATATAGAATTGCCACGCGCTGAGTTGCCCAGTCAGCGTTCGACCCCACCTGTCACTGACTGCGGCTAGAACTGTCTGTGTGAGAAAAGTATTTCTGCAAATCTGATTTAAATTCAAATCTTTTTCTGATTATTTCAAATTCAAATTTAATTCTGTTTTAAATAGCTTTTCAAATATTAATCCAAATAATACATATAATATATGTTTTCAAATCAGAAAAATATGAGGATTTCAAATATGCCATTCAAAATCTATTTTGAACATTTAAAATTCCAAGTTTAGTTAAATTACAATAAAATTGCCCTTTCGTCTTAAATAATTAATAACTTTTTTTTTATAACTCCAAATTTAACAAATAATATGTCTAAAATGATTAGCTCGACGAGACCTTACTGTTTATGCATTCCATGGTTTGATTTGAAGCATGCATCATATAAATATATTGTATGCAGCAACTTAATTGAGAATAAAATGGGGCCAAAACTAAATAAAATGCTTTATTGTTGTATTCCACACCGCACCCATGCCATGCTACCTTAATGCCATGCAAATTGTGCATCATTCATCATGGCATGATTGTTTGCTTGATGCATTTTATTCATATGCTTGCGCACTTTATTTATGTTGTCCCTTGTTTGTTTGGTTCTTCTTCGAATAGACGCTGAGCAGGGGATATATCAAGAGAACCAGGAGCATTACCCAGATCCATTCCTTGCTTCAACTGAGCTGCCAGGCAAGCACTACCACATGCTTGCATACATACAGTACCTATTGCATCTATCTTATTCTTGCATCATTGAGTCGCGATTGCATTAAATTGAATCCCAAGTATTGCATAGCCTTTACTTTTAAACCCCACCGAAGCTTGTTCCTCCATCCCATGAGCCATTACTACAGGAGTTGTTTGAGCCATGCGAGTCGTAGAACAGCATGTGTAGGGTATGTGAGTGTCTGATGGATAACGAGGTACCTATACAACTTAACCTGAGTAGTAATGGGATAACTAATGAAAGTGGCATCGGTGAGCCATATTCGCTATTTGGTTTTTCAGGCTCACTTGTGTCCCGTAAGACCCCGAGTACTTGATTCCTGTTCCAAGATTATTCGCGCTATCCACATCCGGGAGGCCTTATGGACCCCCCTGAGCCAGAGCTTGATTCATTCTTATTTCTTGGGGCCACAAACTAGTTTGAGGTTTTATTTACTATACTGTACTTATGCCAGGCTTTACTGCTTTATTTAAATTGTGCGAGGTACTGCACACTGTACTGTTTAGGAAAGCGGAGTGTATTCGCGGTGTCGACAAGCCCAGTCACATTTTCGGGTTCCCAGTCGTTCACAGCCATTGACGCAAACCTTGAGTCCGTCTCGGAGTTAGCTAACTTCGTTGCGGGTAGCTCAATGGGGTGGCCCCCTGAAATATTTCTGAATCCTGTGATCGCTTTGTCGTGACTGTCTCGTTGGTTTTGATTTGGTTTTTCCGAGGCATATCGAGTGTGTGTTGCTATTTGTGCACCCCTGCAGGGTAAAACTTTCTGAAAGCCGTGTCCGCGGTTATGGACGACTTGGAGCACAGTTTCTCGATCATAGACAAGCATAACTAAAGTACCGCTTTTAATTTGACTAGACTAGGTATCTGACTAGTAAATAGTGCAACACTCACGGAATGGATAATAAAACTGCCAACGGATGGGGTGTTAGGTTGTTCGTCCGCTTCCTCGTCGGTAAGCGAGGAGGAGGATGGATCTGTGGATATTACCGTTTTAACTATTATAACTGTTGTTATTAATTCACGGACATCCGTCTATCTCTGGTTAGGCGGATGGTTAGCGAGTATCTATAGAATTGTTAGGGTTTATCTTTTGCTGCAATTGCGTCACCCCAGGTTGTGTCCCCTTTTGAGGCATAAAGACTTGCTGAGTACCCCTAGGGTCTCACACGATAAATTATTGGTTCAGATGAACAGGTACCCTCGCAAGATGGATACTGGGTGGAAGAGACGGACGATGTGGGCAACGATCATTCGGTGTAGAGATTCCGGGAACGGGGATCCGTGAGATCTGTGGGCAGGATGTGCTTATTTATGGGGCATCTTATGCCGATTTGCTTCTTATCCGTACTCGGATTTTGTCTTCCGCTTCCGCTTGATACTCTGTTGATTGATGTATGAGGAGATATCCCAAACTATTATATCTATCTAGGATATTTGGATCTTGCCGTATGGCGTTGCTATATTTCCTTTCTTTTTAGATGGAATGGCTCTGATGTACTATTGTATGGTGGCTTGCATACATACTCATTTGTGTATGTAGTTGATCCCTTCGCCTGCCGATTACGCTGCCCGTTCTTGTCCCGATGTTTGGAAATGGTTGGGACGGCCGAAAGGTCTACCTGTGAGTGGCATTTGGGCCCCACCGTACTATTTCAACCATTTCTGATCATCCAGGCTTGTACTAGGAGCGTAATTCACCGAGGTAGTTACAATTGGTATCAGAGCCATCCCGACCTTCAGGGTCTCAGCCAAATGGTCGTTGTCTGTCTAGCAAAATATTTTGGTAGTTATGTATACTAGGGAAAAACAAAACGCGAGAGTAGGACTGCTTCCACTTTTCTTCTTACCCACCCACCACCCTTTTCTGGTAAGGAAGTGTAACGTTTTCAATCCTCTTCTTAAAATTCAAACTAGGATTCACGTGTTCTGGGTTTCCGTAGTACCATAGAAAGTGTGTGTGTGTGTGTGTAATTCCTTGTCTATCTGTTGCATCCTTTTGTTATCACAATCTGCCTTTGGTTATCAACTGTTGGTACATTCCATATTGACAGGCTTTTGAAAACCGGCACGATCTATCTGACTCCTTGTTGACCGGTGCCATCTTCTTAAAGGGTGTTCTTCTGTGCAAGCATCTGATGCTAATCTCTATCTGCTAAGTGATTTTGCGCATCTATTGGTATTTTAATGCCGAAAAATGCGGGAAATTTTTCTTTGCTATATCTGTGTTTCCACACTCCTTTTCCAGTCGTGTGTGAAACATTATCTATCTCCCTTTTATCAGCATGTCCATGCCAACTCATTCTTTTGTCACCGGCGCTTGATCCTAGAGTTTCTTTTCATCTCCAATCCTCTTGGGCTAATTACATAACATGTGTCGATCCGATGCTGGTGATTGTAATTTGGCTCTCGGCATAGCTATATTCCACTCATGATAAGTGTCGATTGGAATATGGAAAATGCTATCAACCGTCACCATCTGGAGGATAAGGTTATCTCCTGTGATTTCGAGTACACCGTGATCATATCTATGCATATTCAAGCATCTTTGGCAATCCGGAGTTTCTCAAGGCACTACGGCCGTCTATCATCTGTTCATCATGCTGCACCTCTCTTGGAACTCCATATCTGCAAAATTCTCTTTGAGACGAGGGAATTGCATCTTTTCGTCTCTAATAGCTTGCTTAAGGTATGATCTATCATCGTTTCTTACCCAAGATCTCTTTATCTTTGTAACCGGTGTTCTGATCGACAATGTGAATCAGGTGACATCTCTTTTTCTTCCGAAGGACTAGATAATCTATTCTTCCAGTGCATCTTCTTCAACACGAACCCGTGCTCGTAATAATGATCTTTCAAAGAGCGTTGAGCTCAGGAAGTGTTCGAGCATTTGTTCGTTTCTTCCGCCTCTTGAACTTGGTATTCTGGGAATATCCTGTTAATCCATGGTGGTATATGTTGATAATATGCTTGCCTATTCCATATCAATGGAAGGGCATGGAAGATCATCTGTGTCTCTTTCTCTCAAGCTTCGTGAGCACTGCCTGTGTGCAAAGCTCCCAAAGTGGAAATTCTGGCTTTTTGAAGTCACCTATCTCGGCCACGTCCTTCTGCTAAATAGATCGCTTCAATTCTGGAATCAGCAAGTTCATTGTTAATTCCATCTTCCATCTTCAACCAATCCGGAGTTGTTCCTTGTTGGCAAGTTATCATCGTCGTTCCGCTAAAGTTTATCCTCAAGACCGCTAAATCTCTCTCTATCTTTTCAAGAAGAACATGGAGTTCCTTCACCTCAGTCTCGTCAAGTGATCTTTTGAAAACCTCTCGTTATATCATATATGCTCAATCCACCGGAGGCCATGAAGACTTTTCAGATCTTTCGTAATCCTTCGGTTAAAGTTGGTGCTATCTTTCTGTAGCTGTTGAATCTTGCAGTTGTCTCCGTGATCTTCCTTCTTATCTTTCCGGTGGCTGGTTACTTCAGACAGGACGACAACATCACCACCCTTATCTATCTTGGATCCGGTGAATCGTTTGCATCTATCTTTGTTTTCTTACGGAAGTTCCATGACCTCTTCTTATCAATACCTTCAGTCTGTTTCGGTAGTTGGGTTGCATGGTTTTCTTATTCATGTGCGGAGTAATGCTTTGAGTGCGGGATGGAGTAGCTACCATACCACTACTCTTATCATTCGCTCTTGTACATTGAATTGGTGAATTAATGTGATTCCACTCATTCCACGGAAGTTAGAAGTGGCCTTATCCCTCGATACTTTTACTTCCGTCCTTGTCTTTCCGGAGTGCTCTCTCGAAGAAAGTAATCAATAATCTCTTGTTGGTGGTTTTTCTATTCTAGGTGGAGCAAAATCTTCAATTATCTGGTGTAAGCAAACACAAACCCTTTTCTATCCTCGTTTTTCTACCGGTGTTTGATATCCCCAAACAAGATGAAAGGAAGCTATCTCTCTCTCTGTTCCATCAATTCTTTTCTGTGGTAATCGGGCTTCACATCCATCTCCGGAAGTTATATCCGCGCACCTCAATTGCGTGATCCTTCAGAGTATTACCGGCGCAACAAGAATCTAATCCGGCGATGTCTAGCTAAATCTTTCTGTTCATATCAAGGGACTCTATTGTTGAAGGCAATATTGTTCCGAAATTCATTTCAAAAATCCGAGAGAGGATACGATGCTATTGTCATAGTGCTTCAAAACCTCTCCAATCTAGCTCTTCTCTTCCGGCGAGATAAAGATCCATCCTCTCTAGTATCAGAAAATCTTCAATCTTAACGGTGTGTCTATCTTGATCCATGATACATCATCTTCTCCTTCCTTTCACAAGTGGTTCTATCCTTTTATCATGTTTCTTGAGAAAACCGGAGCTATGTCCATCCTATCCTTCTTGTATCACGGCAATCCTTCAACTCTTCTATCCGTTGTTCGTGAAGCAAAACGCAAAACTCGCAACAAGTCTAGCAAGTTTTGCAAGGTGTAGTGGTCGCACCATTCCATTCTTCATCATCTTGGGAACGTCAGGGTCACCTTCGTTCGAACACCCGCCTCTTCTTGTGTTGATCTCTTTTTCCTAGGAATCTCGGGGCGAGATTCTTGTTTAGTGGGGGAGAGTTGTAGCATCCCAATTGTCTAACAATTGCAATGCTACTAGCCTAGTCTATATAATGCTACCTTAATATATATAGAGTTGTTGCATCATCATCATATCGTGCTCATGTCATCATGCCTCCTTGCATTTGAGCATCATATAAAACCCCTTTTCATTTGGTTCTTATCTCATATGCATTGTTAATTGTATTTGCCTCTTGATATTGTATTTGGTTCTTGATATATTGTTTAATGCCCAAGTTGAGTTGGGGGCATATCTCTTATTAACTCCACCACCTTTTTCTTTCACCACCTTATAATTCCACCATCCAACCAAATATGATCTTGGCACTTATTGGTTTTACCTCTAGCTTATGTGGGTTGGGATGGATCCAATTCTTTATCCACATACTCTCATCTTAGCATCATGTTGTTTTCACAATATTGAAACATGAGAGCCACATGGCCACCTTTGCATGCCCTGTGAGTGGAACCTTTTCCTAGCTTCCTTATGTGTTGTTCTGGGGTTATCATCATGTTGGGATATTTTTGTGGGCTTATTAAATACCTAGTGGCATATACACCCTAGCAAGTCCCAAATATAATCCAATGTGATCATCTCCACATACTCCACTTGGAATTCTTTCTAAATTCCTTGCTTGGGCCTTACTCCATAATTTGGGATGCATGATAATAATGCCATGAAATAATATTGTCTTCACAAGTATCAACATGGCATTAAATATTTTGCATGGCCCACGCAAGCACCATCTTTTGCTTGTTATTTGGATTTTATTTGTTCTTGGAGTGGATTATCTCTACCTCTATCTTTTCTTTTGGCTTGATCTTATTTGATCATGCTTAAACCACCTTACCACATCCCTCTTTTTCTCTTTTACCACCTTTCTTGCTTGTTCAAGTGTGGAGCATGCAAGCTCCTTAAGCCCTAATCCATCACCCCTCTCCCTAATCATCTATCCTAGATCCTCCCCATCACCTACCCATCTAACCTTACCCCATCATCACCATACCCTCTCTACCCCAACCTAGCTAAACCCTAAACCTAACCCATGATCTACCCTATCCCTCCAAACCCTAACCCGAGTCCTCTCTAACCCTAGACCGAGCCCATGCTATCTATACCCCCTCTCCCTCAGCCTCTCTCTTCTCTCTTCTTTGCTGGCCCCACCTGGCCCCACCTAGCAGCCTATCTGCCCTCCCCCTTTCTTTGGCTACAAGACAAAGGAGGGAGAGACCTAGCCCGAGCCCCCCTCTCCCTCGGCCTCTCTCTTCTCTCTTCTTTGCTGGCCCCACCTGGCCCCACCTAGCAGCCTCTCTGCCCTCCCCCTTTCTTTGGCTACAAGACAAAGGAGGGAGAGACCTAGCCCGAGCCCCCCTCTCCCTCACCTTTTTCAAAGCCATCACCCCCATGTGATCCTCTCCCTCCCCTCTTATCTGTAACACCAGCCCCCACGTGCCTCCTCCCCATCCAGATCGAGATCCAGGAAGCCCCAGATCCTCTCCTTCCTCCCCACAACCTCCTAGCCATGGCCATGGTGCTTCCAAACCCTAGCTCCGGTCTACCTTTGCTAGCCGACGATCCCGAGCACGCCAAGACGATCCAGTAGCACTAGGGCCTACCCCTGCTTCCTCTTCGACGCCTAGGCCGCAGGGTAGCGCCAGAAGCTCGCCGGAGAAGCCTCGCCGCCGCCGCGTCCGCGTGCACCAGGAGTACTCCGGCCTGCTGCCTCCTCGACGATCTGGTCCACCCCGAGCACGTACGTCTGCACCGACGAGCTCCTGGTGAGCCCCTCTACCCCCCAGACAAGGTCCTATCCCCTCTCGTGCACCATAGCTCCGCCGGCCTCGGTCGAGCACCCTGCGTGCGCGCGCGTCGCCGCAGTCACCGCCAGCTTTCGCGTCAGCAGCAGCTGCAGCGTTCGTTCGGCCTCTGTTTTCCGCCCTGCCCCGCGCGCTACAGCCCACCCCCGTAGTCGCTTGCTTAACGAAAATTATAGCCCTTGTGTCCCTCTTCGTCTTTCGTTTTTAGAGCGACCCGTTTCGTCCAGAGGAGGCGTCGCCATCGTCGCCGGAAGTTGGCCAGAACCGCCGCCGCCAGTGTCGCGTCCGTCAGCGACAGCAGCAGGCCGCTGGCCGTTTTGCGCAGAAGCCCCTGCCCTTTTTCCCGCCTAAACCCGCGCTCCCCAAACCCCACCTATCAGCCTCGTTGCGATTTTGCGCGAGAACCCCTGAAAGATCCAGCCCATCTCAGACCAGCCCCTCCCAACGCGCCGGGATCGCCCACGTGTCCGGCACACGTTGGCATCGCCCGCGTGTGGCCCTGCGCTCGCCTGGCCCCGCCTGTCAGTCACTACGGCTAGGTGAACCCGCGGTGTATATAGAATTGCCGCACGCTGAGTTGCCCAGTCAGCGTTCGACCCCACCTGTCACTGACTGCGGCTAGAACTGTCTGTGTGAGAAAAGTATTTCTGCAAATCTGATTTAAATTCAAATCTTTTTCTGATTATTTCAAATTCAAATTTAATTCTGTTTTAAATAGCTTTTCAAATATTAATCCAAATAATACATATAATATATGTTTTCGAATCAGAAAAATATGAGGATTTCAAATATGCCATTCAAAATCTATTTTGAACATTTAAAATTCCAAGTTTAGTTAAATTACAATAAAATTGCCCTTTCGCCTTAAATAATTAATAACTTTTGTTTTATAACTCCAAATTTAACAAATAATATGTCTAAAATGATTAGCTCGACGAGACCTTTCTGTTTATGCATTCCATGGTTTGATTTGAAGCATGCATCATATAAATATATTGTATGCAGCAACTTAATTGAGAATAAAATGGGGCCAAAACTAAATAAAATGCTTTATTGTTGTATTCCACACCGCACCCATGCCATGCTACCTTAATGCCATGCAAATTGTGCATCATTCATCATGGCATGATTGTTTGCTTGATGCATTTTATTCATATGCTTGCGCACTTTATTTATGTTGGCCCTTGTTTGTTTGGTTCTTCTTCGAGTAGACGCTGAGCAGGGGATATATCAAGAGAACCAGGAGCATTACCCAGATCCATTCCTTGCTTCAACTGAGCTGCCAGGCAAGCACTACCACATGCTTGCATACATACAGTACCTATTGCCTCTATCTTATTCTTGCATCATTGAGCCGCGATTGCATTAAATTGAATCCCAAGTATTGCATAGCCTTTACTTTTAAACCCCACCGAAGCTTGTTCCTCCATCCCATGAGCCATTACTACAGGAGTTGTTTGAGCCATGCGAGTCGTAGAACAGCATGTGTAGGGTATGTGAGTGTCTGATGGATAACGAGGTACCTATACAACTTAACCTGAGTAGTAATGGGATAACTAATGAAAGTGGCATCGGTGAGCCATATTCGCTATTTGGTTTTTCAGGCTCACTTGTGTCCCGTAAGACCCCGAGTACTTGATTCCTGTTCCAAGATTATTCGCGCTATCCACATCCGGGAGGCCTTATGGACCCCCCTGCGCCAGAGCTTGATTCATTCTTATTTCTTGGGGCCACAAACTAGTTTGAGGTTTTATTTACTATACTGTACTTATGCCAGGCTTTACTGCTTTATTTAAATTGTGCGAGGTACTGCACACTGTACTGTTTAGGAAAGCGGAGTGTTTTCGCGGTATCGACAAGCCCAGTCACATTTTCAGGTTCCAGTCGTTCACAGCCATTGACGCAAACCTTGAGTCCGTCTCGGAGTTAGCTAACTTCGTTGCGGGTAGCTCAATAGGGTGGCCCCCTGAAATATTTCTGAATCCTGTGATCGCTTTGTCGTGACTGTCTCGTTGGTTTTGATTTGGTTTTTCCGAGGCATATCGAGTGTGTGTTGCTATTTGTGCACCCCTGCAGGGTAAAACTTTCTGAAAGCCGTGTCCGCGGTTATGGACGACTTGGCGCACAGTTTCTCGATCATAGACAAGCATAACTAAAGTACCGCTTTTAATTTGACTAGACTAGGTATCTGACTAGTAAATAGTGCAACACTCACGGAATGGATAATAAAACTGCCAACGGATGGGGTGTTAGGTTGTTCGTCCGCTTCCTCGTCGGTAAGCGAGGAGGAGGATGGATCTGTGGATATTACCGTTTTAACTATTATAACTGTTGTTATTAATTCACAGACATCCGTCTATCTCTGGTTAGGCGGATGGTTAGCAAGTATCTATAGAATTGTTAGGGTTTATCTTTTGCTGCAATTGCGTCACCCCAGGTTGTGTCCCCTTTAGAGGCATAAAGACTTGCTGAGTACCCCTAGGGTCTCACACGATAAATTATTGGTTCAGATGAACAGGTACCCTCGCAAGATGGATACTGGGTGGAAGAGATGGACGATGTGGGCAACGATCATTCGGTGTAGAGATTCCGGGAACAGGGATCCGTGAGATCTGTGGGTAGGATGTGCTTATTTATGGGGCATCTTATGCCGATTTGCTTCTTATCCGTACTCGGATTTTGTCTTCCGCTTCCGCTTGATACTCTGTTGATTGATGTATGAGGAGATATCCCAAACTATTATATCTATCTAGGATATTTGGATCTTGCCGTATGGCGTTGCTATATTTCCTTTCTTTTTAGATGGAATGGCTCTGATGTACTATTGTATGGTGGCTTGCATACATACTCATTTGTGTATGTAGTTGATCCCTTCGCCTGCCGATTACGCCGCCCGTTCTTGTCCCGATGTTTGGAAATGGTTGGGACGGCCGAAAGGTCTACCTGTGAGTGGCATTTGGGCCCCACCGTACTATTTCAACCATTTCTGATCATCCAGGCTTGTACTAGGAGCGTAATTCACCGAGGTAGTTACAGTTATCACTAGATATATCATCACAGTAGTTCCACAACTCCAAAAAGGTTGTTTCCAATTTCTACAGAAAGGTATTCGAAATGCCTACCATGTGCCATTAGAATCAACTCAAAAGCTTCTGTAGATTTAATTTGGTAAAAAGACAAAATAGCTCTAGAACTACCTTTGGGAATTTCCTGAGGGCATTCTGGTAATTATTTTGGAGTGATTCCAACTCTCAGCTATTCAGTACATCAATCCCTATAAAATAATCCAAGGAATTAATTTTTGGAGCTCCATAACCTTTCTAGTGATTTATTCCCTAAAACTAGAAGTTATTTCACTAGGAAAATCATAACTATTTAAAGAAAAGTGATAAAATAGTGAAACCACTTTTGTTGGTTTCATTTTATCAACACCTATATGTTGGTATTATTTTTACTCAATGGTACCATACAGAATAGGTCCTTGGTCCAAAACCCCTCTTAGGTTGTTCCTCGGCTATAAACCCTAAGGGATGTTCATCCATGTCTCCAAGGCCATCTCCATCTCCTAAATCCAATCTTATCAAAAACCTACTGATTTGTAAACTTGTTTGGTTCATCGCTTGATGTATGTAATGATGCTTGTATTGCTTTATGTTGATTGTGCCCTTGTTTGCTTGTATGTGCTATCTTGACGACGATAGTTGCGATGAAATCGGAGAGCGGAAGAAGTGGTAATTATTATTGGTATTGTTGGGTATTCTAAGAAGTCCAGCGACATATTGCTGCTCATCAGGCAAGCCACCTTCTTTCTCATAAGACTTGTCCTATTGTTTTACTTATGCATGATTTATCTACTGTTTACGAAACTGCATTGTTTTCTTATATGATGATCTATATTCGGTAGTGGCTTGGCTCCTACAAACCATTACACGTTGGTACTACTAAGTACAACCCCCCCCCTTGGTGATGCCTACATGTCACTAGTATGGTAGATGGTGTATAACACCATACCCTTTGGAGACCCCGATTTAGCCGAAGCAAAGCTATAGGATGGGAAGACCCCAGAAAAGTTTACAAAATGTTATATGATGAAACCTTGTTGAGGTTAAACCTACCAAGAGATGTTTGAGGAAATAAAAAGGGTTTTGTTTTACAAAATGCTGAAGGAAAGATGGAGGACAAAGGTTTACAAAAACGCACCCGGTTCTTTGCAGTTTTGCTAGAACAATTAACCCGTGCGACCACATTACTCTAGAATGGGACAGGGCTGGATTTGATGTTTGTTTATTCTGGTATAAGCTGCCTCGCAACGACTACAGGGGATAAAAATCCCTAGAGGGTGGGCCTTCTCCTGTAAGGGTCCATGTGAGACATCGACCTGGAGAAGGAACGAAGGGTCTACGGGCCTCCACGCATTACTATGAGCCCCTCATTGAAAGCGCACACTTGGGAAGTGGAAAAAAGCGCTACGGTTGCCTTGAGAACTATATAGGACGTCCTAGTGTTGAGGGGAACGACACTCATAGGGTAGGCGCTTATATTGGAGTGGGCATCCGGAGAGTCTTGATCGGTTACTCGACCCACGATCGGTGTAGATCTGGGTAGTGTACCCAGATGGTGTGGGTAAAGTGTGCAACCTCTGCAGAGTGTAAATCTATTCGAATAGCCATGTCTACGGGATGGCCGGTGGGGAAGGTTGCTATAGAGTGGTGCTGGTTTTGTTTTCAAAAGGGATTTCAGAAAAGCAATGGCTTTGGAAATGTTTTGACCATGGGATGGTCGGAAAGGTACATGTTTTGACCATGGGATGGTCGGAAAGGTACATGTTTTGACCATGGGATGGTCGGAAAGGAAGGAAAGGAGTTTGGTCATGGGATGACCGGAAGGACAAAACAAAAGGGTGACCCAATCCTAGAATTTTCGTAAAAACTTTGCAAAAAGGTTTCTAAAATGTTTTACAAATGTTTTCAACAAAGTTATGTAGATGCTATATCTACAAGAGAAACTATTTGAGAAAATAAACTCTCTTGGAGCCCTCCTACTACCAAAGCCATACTACATATCCTGTTGTTATTATTATTCTCATAAGGTGGTTTGCGAGTACATTCAAAGTACTCACTAGCATTGTTCCTGGCTATTAACTTGGTCAGATATCAAGAAGAGGATGAAGTTGACGGCTATGCAAGCTAGGAAGTTCTCCTAGTCAGTTGCTTGTATGTTAAGGCATGGCTCGGGCTCTACGCTTGATGATGTTCCGCTGATGATTATTGATGTAGCCATAATGGCATGTAAGGTATGACATGTATACGCTTTAGTAATGGATGTTTACTTTGATACTTGTCGGTTATGTGCCATGACTAACTGATCATAGGATCGTGGTGTATGCATAATAGGGATTCTCGGAGGGTTAAATCCGGGGGCCCCACAACTATCCTCCCAAGGGTTCAAAGAAGACTGCGGAGTCAATGTCTACGAAGATTACACAAAGGTCCTCCTCGGCTATTCCAGTTGAAGACCCACTTAAAGGATCACTGGATCACTAATCCCCTTAGTCTAACCCATTTAGAGGACTTCCAACTTCAATAGTTTCTAATAGGCAAAGTACGAATAAAGTAGTATATGAGCCTCGTAGGACCAAATTGGAAGACATCATCTAGAGACTTCAACTCTGGCCGGAAGATTGGCGATATTCTTCAAACATCATCTGGCGATTCTAAAAAAAAGGATTACGTTATATTTAAGTTACCTTTGACTAACCCTAAGGGGGAAAGACTGCGTCTTTCCTACAAAATAGACTAACCATCTATCAGAAGCAACCTCTGGAGTTATACCCAAATCATGAACTAGGATACGATAAGCCCTTAAGATAAACGCCGCAAATCTTTACAGAAGAAAGATCACTCATCGCCATTAGGACTGAAGTCTTCTCAACGATCCGTCCATCCAAGAAGACTGAAGCTCAACTTCATCGACATAGTAATGAGGTTCAAAGAAAAAGTTCTTAAGTTAGTATGCTTAAGACGCATAATACTAACTCGAGCCCCCAATCCCCTAACTCTACTCTCCTAAATCTCGGGACGAGATTCTTTTAAGGGGGAAAGGTTTGTAACATCCCAATTTCAGCAAGCCTGATTAGTTGTCTAGAACGCAAAAAATCAAGGGGAACAAAAACTTTTTTTTGGTTAAGTATTGGAGTGTTTTCCCGTTGTTTGTTTGTGCTTATGCATCTGAATGTATAGCATATGATATACTCCTTACCTCACCACCAATTGACAAAATCTAGTAAACAAAACTGTCTTGGCTCATTTTATATTTTCTCAAATGTTCTGGCATTTCAAAAACCTGAGCCAAGGTGCCTTTGCAACCCTAAATATTTTAGTCGCTTCTATTGCCAAATTATGGAGATCTATAAGATCTAACCTCCTTATGTTCTCAAGACAGAACCTTCAAAATACTCTTACCTCTAGGTTTCTCTAAAACCTTTTATAAAGCTTTTGAATTCTACTCTTGGTAGAGATACCAAGGACTTTCACCTCATTCAAACTCCAAATTTTCAAAATACCCATCCTTACCTCAAGCTAAGCTTGATGGTAACCCTAGTAGTAGTAGATTTGCTTGTAAGATGAATTGTCTTGATCTGTTTAGATGAATTGCCTTGATATGATGTCTAACTTGTTTGTTTAGGAACTAAAGTGAGCTACCCTAGGAGCTCATCCTATAGGATGAAACTAAAATAAGGTTACAAAACCCTAAGCAAGATTCCCAAGCTATACCTGATCGCTAGTCACTAAGTAATCCATAAAAACCATTAACCAGATCACCTCTGATATTATTTCTTTCTAGAAGCTTCCAAATCAAAATAGACCAATATCAAGCATGGATCCGTTCTACTCAATCTAAACCTTAACCTCATCCATTTTATGATAATTTGGAACCTTGCATCCTCTCAATATTATTCCCTCTTATATTCTAGTCAAAATCTCCAACTCTGCATTTTTGAGTCTGGAAATCTGATATCAATATCACATCTTTGAGTCTCCGTCATTTCTAATCCTTTTTCATTTTTGGTAATGCACTTGAACCATATTGTAGAACATCCTATAGACTACCAAGGCCCACTCTTGACCTTGGTTAGACCATCCTCTAACCCACTTGTTCTTGATGGTTTTGTAGGCAAGAAAATAACTTTTTCTGCAAACCTTATCAACTAGCCTATTTTGTCAGAAGCTCACACCTTCATCCTACCTTCTTTGGACCAACTCTTTGCATGATTGAGTTTGACTCATAAAGTTCTAGCAGTAACTACTTCACTTATTCCAAATGGATCCTTGTGCTTCAAAAACCCACAAGGTTTTGAAGGCTTTTGATAATCTGCTTTGGCAGGCTTATTTTATTTAAAGTTTCGAATCAATCCTTGGAGAGCTCAAGCATGATCAAGCTCAAACCTCTACACCATGGTGATATACATCACTTGGTATATCCATCCATATATTCCATTCCCCAAGGGGAGATCTGAGCTCCAAGATCCAACAAGATTTTGAAGGCAATAAAATAACTTTACCCTAGATCCTTAATCTCATGTTTTCCACCAACATCAACTTGGATTCTCAACACCCAGGGTTGAAAATGCTAGATACACCTTGTTTACATCCTCTAACTTGATTAGAAAGATTTATCAAATATTATCAATAATTATTATGGCTCAAAAACTATTTAATTCCTTTAATGGAGAAAAACTCCAAACCTCCCTATATAAAAGAAAGTTGAATTTTCTCCAAATCACTTTTCCAACTTAGGTCAATTTTGAGGCCTATATGTCATACCTTGTCTCCCCACTTCAAAAATAATTATTTTGAAGAGTTTTAATAATTCTTTTTGCCTATTTCCTTAAATGGAAGAAATGGAGAAATAAATGTTTTAAATACTTTCCTTCATTAATAAATTTAGGGAAAATTCTCCAACGTGTGAAATCATATTTAGGGCCACATGACATCAAAAACCAAACTTGTCCAATGTAAAAATATCAAATGAGCTTCTAGAATCCATCTTTGAACTTTTTGAATAAATCGTTTTTAGGGGACTTTAAGACCTTGGAAAAATCTCAAATATTTCCTAGAAGGGTATCTTGACCACCTATATATACCAGCACTTTTATATCATCTTGCCAACATCAAATTTTGAAACTCTCTTTGAGGATCTTCATTTGGGTTAAATCATCTACCTTGACAAAATTTGAACTAAGACCTATCCAAAATCCATACCAACTTGCAAAGCACTTCTCCACAGCACCCAACACTCTCCTTGGTTGACCCCCTCTGTAGTTGTACTCTAGCTCTGCCCCACCTTTGTCTCTTATGCTTGTCCATGAAGGAGACATAGGCTAGGTCCTTTTCTACCCTTCTTTCAATCTCTTGCAGCAGCCACCCACTGTCCCTCTCTGCTCCTACACGACCCAGAGCACCCCCACCTCTCTCCAGCGCCCTCAGCACCCAATAGGGAGGCCATGGACATGACCTTGCCCTCCCATAAACATAGTACATCATGGACCTCCCTCGCTCGTGATAGAAATGCCAGAGGCCATCCAGCCCCCTCTCGGCCCCTCATTTGCTCCCCCTCCCTTCCACTCATCTCCCCCGAGCTCCCCATCCTTTCTTTCCCTCTCCACTGGCCACAAGAAGAAGAACCAACCTTTTCAGCCATTATTGAGATCGAGCTTGAGGTGCCTTCTCCCTTGCTCCCCTACCCTTGCATGTGGCCTCACAATGATCCTCTACCTCAGATCTACTCCCCCGAGCATCAGAGCTCCTCCCTAGCCTTTCCCTGGCTAGGAGAAAGGAGAGAAGATCCTTCGGCCATTTTAGAGCTCCATGCCATATGCTCTCTTCTCACCTCCTCTCCATCTACATGTAACCCTACAAAGACCTGCTCGTCCCCCTATAGCTAACACCTCTCTTCTTTTTCCCAGCAGCAACCCCAGCAGCGCTCTCCGGTGAACCTCTACGGTTTCCGCCTTGGGTGCCGATGTGCTAGATGTTTACTAATGTCTACGCACTTATATTCTTGTAGAGAGTTGTTGGGCCTCCAAGTGCCGAGGTTTATAGAACAACAGCAAGTTTCCCTTAAGTGGATTACCCAAGGTTTATCGAACTCATGGAGGAAGTGGTCAAAGGTATCCCTCTCAAGCAACCCTGCAATCAAGATACAAGAAGTCTCTTATGTCCCCACACCCAATACACTTGTCAGGTGTATAGGTGCACTAGTTCGGCGAAGAGATAGTGAAATACAAGTGGTATAGATAATTATAAGAGGTAACGGTGCCAGAAAAGAGCTTGACGGGTAGGAAGAGACTAAAGGCAATATGAAATAAAGATGGAAGCAAGCAAACATGTAACATATCTAGTAGCAAACGATGTTTCAATGCTTAGAAACAAGGCCTAGGGATCATACTTTCACTAGTGAACACTCTCATATAAATATCTTCTCTTTATGATACTACTCTGAACTACTCTCCGGTTGGACATTCTAATCCATGGTAGGGCTATAACAGCACACCTCAAAGTTCACTTTCCCCATCTAGATAACCCCTCACTATCACCTTGAGCGCTAGATGGTTCCAACAAACACCACCATTTCATAGAGACATCCAACTCCAAATATAACTCATACCAAGTATTTGTAATCTCTAGCCTAAGTGCCACCATGGTGTGCATGCTATCACTTTCACACACGTGGGGAGAGCCAGAGAACTATTAAAGCACTTGAGTAGCTGCTGACTCATGTACTAACGAGCTCATTGGGGAACCCCAAGAGGAAGGTATGATGAGCATAGTAGTAAGTTTCCCTCAGTTATGAAACCAAGGTTATCAATCTAGAAGGAGCAAGGAAACACCCCAAAGGTGAAGCTAGATGAACTTTGGCAGGGCGCACTACCGGTGCCAGCAGCAACCCGTAGACCTGCACAACACAACAAAAGAACTCTGCCCCCAACTTGCGATCAGGTTGTCAATCTCACCGGTTTTGCTGAAAACAAAGGATTAAACGTATCGAGTGGAAGAAAGTAATAGTTTGCAGAAAGTAAACACAAAGAAGTAAACAGTTGATTGTAGATTGAAAGTAAAAGAAAGGACCGGGGTCCATAGTTCACTAGAGATGGCTCTCCTTAAGATAGATAACATATTGGGTGAACAAATTACAGCGGGGCAATTGACAAACATCGAGAAAACATACAAGCATATACTACTCATCTTGACTCCTTTGAGATTCGATTGGGCATTACAACATTATACATAGACCGCCATCGAACTGCATCTATGACTAATAATCTACCTTCATGTTATCATCTGAACCCCCTCCAGTATTAAGTTGCAAGCAACAAATAATTGCATTATGAATTGCGTGTAATGTAAACAATACGATTGTTCTATGAACAAGGGATTGTTGTTTTCTCCCTAGTAGCAACAGCACATCTAGTACCCTAGATATTTCTGTCACTTCCCCAGATTACCAGAGGCATGAACCCACTATCGAGCATAAATACTAACTCTTGGAGTTGGTAGCATCTACTTGGCCAAGATAGCTACTAACAACGGAAAGCATGCAAGATCACAAATAACAAAGACATGATAGAATCAATAATCAATCTGAAATAGCATCTCAATATCCATCGGATCCCCGCAAACACAACATGCAGAATTACAAATAGATGATCTTGATCATGAACGGAGCTCACATGATCTAGACAGGAAAGCACAAAGGAGGAGAACCAGCCATCTAGCTACTACATGGACCCGTAGTCCAGAGATGAACTACTCACGCATCACACCGGAGGCTTGCATGATGACGAAGAAGGCCTCCAGGGTGAATTCCCCTCTCCGGCAGGGTGCCAGGAAGAGCTTCAGATCCCTCCTGATCTAGGGATGGAGATGACGGCGGCTACAGACTCGTTCATGGAACTTTGATTGGGTACTTAGGGTTTCCGTATCAGAGGCAATATATAGGCGGAAGGAGAGGCAGAGGGGGTGCTTGGGCTGGCCACACCACCCCCTAGCGCGGGCCAACCCTGGCCGTGTGGCTAGGTCGTGTGGCCGCCCTCTGGCCCTTCTCCATCTCGTATTCTGGCTCCAGGTGTCCCCTAGTAAAATAATGACTTTGCCTTTTGTCCCTTCCAATTCCGAGAATATTTATTTTTTGACTTTCCTAGAACCAAAAATAGGAGAAAACAGGCAGCTGGCACTGTGGCTCTTGTTAATAGGTTAGTCCAAGAAATCATAAGAAAAGTACTCCAAAGTATGGAACATCAAAAATTATAGATACATTTGCAATGTATCAACATCCCCAAGATTAACTCCTGCTCGTCCTCGAGTAGGTAAGTGATAAAAAGAAAGAATAATTTTTGAGGTGACATGCACCATCATAAACTTGATCAAAGTATTTGTAAAACATTCAAAGCTGGGATCATAGTACTTCAATCATAACATGAAAGACAAAGTTCTAGCAATAAGACAAAGAAACTATGATGCAACATGAAACGACATAAACAAAAGATTCATCAATAACAATGCTTTGCAAGACGTTTGTTTGTTTCACATAAAGAAAACATAGCATAGTGGTATTCAGCTTGTCCCTCATAGAGTAGCAAATATAAATGCATAGGACACCTTCAAAGTTCATAAGAGTGACTAGATACAAATAGTTTAAAACAAGCAATATCAAGGTATGCATCAAACAACAAGTCTTGGGAGAATGCACATAGAATTAAAAATGGCCACTATGCTCTCAAAGTAGGTGCATAAAGATAGAAGGTGGAGACTCAATATATAAGTGGAAGAAAGGCCTTCATAGAAGGAAGTAGGGATTCAAGTCTCATAAAGAGCTTCCAAAAATTATGGTACTTAATAGCTTTCAGCTCTCATTGCCCCTATCATAAGCATCTTGAAGTGATTAAGGTTAAAGGGAATAAACTATAGTGTACATGCTTGACGAAGTATAAGTTAGAAATCTCATGTCCCTTGAATACGAGGGCCACTCCTCATGCTACTCAAGTTTAGTCACCGGTAAGTTCTTGTCATCATAAGTACATGTGTATCATAGAGAACCGCCAACGGGGCACCCCTTGCCCGATGATACAGAAGAATCCCCATATCAAAATGACAAGGCAAGCAGACAACGAGCATCTCAGCAATCTTCTTATTTACCATGGGAATATGGTGCTTTTTTCTCTCTTTCCTTTTTTCATAATCTCTTTTTTTTCTTTTTCTCTTTTTTTTCTCAATATCGGACTCATTTTTTTATAATAAGAATGCTTCATAGACATCTCATTATGGTTACGCTGCAGGTTTCCACCATGTCAGCATGGATTAGACCAACGGCCCGGGACTTACAAGCTCCCCTTTCATTCCACACCGACGACATCCATAGACAAAAGAGCATGATATCAACTAGGTACAAAGTACCAGTGCAATGTTGAAAGCGTTCCCCATGATAGCATGGTTCTGCGAATCCCCAACAAATAAGTGCAAGCATATACAACATAGACGACACAATGGTTAAATTTTATTAAGGGCAAGAAAAGTAAAGTGTGCCATCAAGTTTGTGAGAGCTTTAATCACTAGTTTTCTCATAACAAGTTTAATTTGGAAGGTAAACAAAAAACATGAATATACTTGGAATAGCATATGCTAATAGGTAGGTATGGTGTACTCTTTGGAATAACTTGGTTTAGGGAGTTGGATGCATGAGTGGAACTCATACTTGGTTGCGGAGGCTAGCAAAAGACTAGGAGCAACAAACTAAGAGAGCAATAATGGCCATAATCATGCAGAGTGACAAAACATCATTGATCAAAGCATAAAGTGATACTACAAGCTGAAAACTAAAGGATCATAGAGGCTATGGTGACTTGAGATAGTCATAACATGGTGTGAGCATGCGCCAAGTCAACCCAAATAAAGCATCAAAGGAGAATACCACAATACTATGCTTTAATATGCTAAAACAACGCATGATTCTTCAAAGGCACATTAAGCAATCTCGATTGTTTATAGCAAGTCATGCTAAAGCAAAGAATACTAAGCATAAAGCCAAAACAATATCAGGCATGGCATGACAAAGCATAGGCCACAGTCAAAAACAAGCTCTCTTTGCCACTTAAGCATGAACTTTCCTACTCTTTTCCAATCCAAACCAAACTATTTGAAAACCAATGTATGAAATAGGGGGTCCAACCAATTTATTCAGAAAAATAAGCAAACAAAGCAAACGAAAAAGAAGACGCTCCAAGAACAACACAACTATGCATGAAACAATAAAAATGAAGCGTTTGGAAGAAACATGGGATTTTTATTGATGAAGAAGGGGATGCCTTGGGCATCCCCAAGTTTTGACGCTTGTACTTCTTGGATATTTCTTGGAGTGACACGCGTGGCATCCCCAAGCTTGAGCTTTAGTCCATCCTTCATCTCATTACTCATTCCTTCCATACACCTGAAATTTTTCCTTCATACAAAACTTCACACAATCTTTATTAGCAACATTAGTGCACTCAAGATAATAAGTCTTTAGGTTCAGTTCTAACACCAATAAAACTTCCATTAAAACACAAGCTATTGTAGCACATCCCTCAAAAATCTCAATTCCCCAAAAGAACTCAAAGAGGAACCAACAAGAAGCAAATGCAGAAAATGGCAGAAATCTTTCAAAACAAACCAGCACGTAAAGACGAATTTTGTCAAATACCTTCTGTTGCTCAAATCAAAAAGTGTTGAATTAACGAAAGTTAGATAACAACCTGGGGCAGAAGCACAAAAATACACACCTAAAAAGGACGTATAGAGATTTTACATGAATTTTTATGGTGAAGCACAGAAATCTATTTCAGGACAGCAACTTTCCCAATTATTAGTTCTCTCTCATTAGAAGTTACTCTTGGCACAAAAAGAAAATAAAAAGGATAAGGAGCGGTTATTACTGAAGTAATAACTTCCAAGTCTCATCTAAAACATTTGGGTTATCTCCCAATAAGTACTTTTCTTTAACGCCTTTCAGTTAGGCATAAGAAGCAAGAAAGAATCAAGTGCTCTCAAATGAAAAAGCATTAAGGTTAATACCAGAAATATCTTCAACAAGGCAAGGTATCTCATCCAAATAAGTTCTCGAGGATCCTCTCTCAACGCTCTTGGGTTCACTATTTTCATCAAATGGGTTTTGGGGATAATCCAATCAAGATTCTTTTCTATGGCTTCGTGCATTGCTACAAGTTTAAAAGGTATTGGTATCTTAATTTCCTCCCAATTAGGTTCAGTTTTGCTCACCTTTTCTCGTGTACCAACAACATCTACACATGAGCCTAGCATATTGAATCGTTCAAAGACTTTTCTAGCTTCCTTGGCAACATCATAGAATTCCTTAAGCAAAGTTTCTAGAATAAAATCCCTCTTTTCAGAGTCCTAAATTTCCTTAAGTTTAAGAAACATTACTTGCATTAAGGGGTTAAGGTTAACAAACCTAGCTTCCAACATGTGAACTAAAGAAGATGTAGCAATCTCATAGTTTGGAGCAAGTTCTGCAAGGGATCTATCCTCAATATCCTCATGTTTACTAACATGATTGAAGAAATCTTCAATATTATCTTTTCCAATTATAGAACCACTACCTATTGAAAGGTCTTTCAGGGTGAATTTAGGGATCAACATGGTGAGCTAAGGAAGAGGTAACAACTGTAGAAAGACTTAAATTTTTTTGTGTTTTTAATAAAGAAAGCAAACTTGTAAAACTATTTTTTTGTGTTTTTGATAAAGAAACAAGCAAACAAAACAAAATTAAACTAAGCAAAAGAAAAATAACAAAGTAAAGAGATTGGTTATGAGGGACTCCCCTTGTGAAGATGTCCTTGACTCCCCGGCAATGGCGCCAGAAAAATACTTGCTGACTCATGTACTAACGAGCTCGTTGGGGAACCCCAAGAGGAAGGTATTATGAGCACAGCAGTAAGTTTCCCTTAGTTATGAAACCAAGGTTATCAATCAAGTAGGAGCAAGGAAACACCCCAAAGGTGAAGCTACCTGAAATTTGGCACAGCGCACTACTGGTGCCAGCAGCAACGCGAAGACCTGCACAACACAACCACATAACTCTGTCCCCAACTTGCGATGAGGTTGTCAATCTCACCGGTTTTGCTGAAAACAAAGGATTAAACGTATCGAGTGGAAGAAAGTAATAGTTTGCAGAAAGTAAACACAAACTAATAAATAGTTGATTGTAGATTGAAAGTAAAAGAAAGGACCGGGGTCCATAGTTCACTAGAGGTGGCTCTCCTTAAGATAGATAACATGTTGGGTGAACAAATTACAGCAGGGAAATTGACAAACATCGAGAAAACATACAAGCAAATACTACTCATCTTGACTCCTTTGAGATTCGATTGGGCATTACAACATTATACACAGACCGCCATCCAACTGCATCTATGACTAATAATCCACCTTCAGGTTATCATCCGAACCCCCTCCGGTATTAAGTTGCAAGAAACGGATAATTGCATTACGAATTGCGTGTAAAGTAAACAGTACGATTGTTCTATGAACAAAGGATTGTTGTTTTCTCCCTAGTAGCAAAAGCACAACTAGTACCTTAGAGATTTCTGTCACTTCCCTAGATTACCAGAGGCATGAACCCACTATTGAGCGTAAATACTAACTCTCGGAGTTGTTAGCATCTACTTGGACAAGATAGCTACTAACAACGGAAAGCATGCAAGATCACAAATAACAAACACATGATAGAACCAATAATCAATCTGAAATAGCATCTCAATATCCATTGAATCCCCGCAAACACAACTTGCAGAATTACAAATAGATGATCTTGATCATGAATGGAGCTCACAAGATCTAGACATGAAAGCACAAAGGAGGAGAACCATCCATCTAGCTACTACATGGACACGTAGTCTAGAGATGAACTAATCATGCATCACACCGGAGGCTTGCATGATGATGAAGAAGGCCTCTAGGGTGAATTCCCCTCTCCGGCAGGGTGCCGGGAAGAGCTTCAAATCTCTCCCGATCTAGGGATGGAGATGATGGCGGATACAGACTCTTTCGTGGAATTTTGATCGGGTACTTAGGGTTTCCGTATCAGAGGAAATATATAGGCGGAAGGAGAAGCCGAGGGGGTAACTGGGCTGGCCACACCACCCCCTGGCGCGGGCCAAGCATAGTTGCGTGACCATGTGGAGTGGACGCCCTCTGGCCCTTCTCCGTCTCGTATTCTGGCTCCAGGTGTCCCCCGGTAAAATAATGATTTTGGCTTTTGTCCCATCCAATTCCGAGAATATTCATTTTCTGACTTTCCTGGAACCAAAAACAGCAGAAAACAGGAAGCTAGCACTATGGCTCTTGTTAATAGGTTAGTCCAAGAAATCATATGAAAAGTACTCCAAAGTGTGGACAAAACACAAGAAAGTAGATAAAACCAAGCATGGAACATCAAAAATTATAGATACATTTGCAATGTATCAGTAGCCAGGTAGATCTACTGGATTACAAAGCTCATGATCACAATATGATCATGCATAGAGAGAGATATGAACACATAGCTACCGGTAGAACCCTTAGCCTCGAGGAAGAACTACTCCCTCATCATCATGGGAATCAGCAACAGCGATGGAGATGGTGGTGGAGATCGATGGAGATGGCTCTGGGGGCACTTCCCTGTCCCGGCAGGGTGCCGGAACAGAGACTTTCTGTCCCCCAAATCTACCCTTCGGTGGCGGCGGCGCTGCATAAATTTTCATGGCTAGAGGCTGGATGATTTAGGGTTTTCTCATTGGGAGGCTTCTTATAGGCAAAGGGGCAATGTCAGAGGGTGGACCAGGGGCCCACACCACCTGGTGGCACGACCAGGAGGACCCGCGCCACCACATGGTGTGGCCAGCCCCTGGCCCCTCTCCGTCTCGACTTCTAGCTCCATGAGTCTTCCGGTAAAATATTGACTTTGCCTTTTGTCCGGTCCAATTCCGTGAATATTCATTTTCTGGCTTTTCTGGAACCAAAAACAGTAGAAAACAGGCAACTGGCGCTGTGGCATCTTGGTAATAGGTTAGTTTCAGAAAATGTGTACAAGTACTCCAAAGTGTGGACAAAACATAAGAAATTAGATATAAAACAAGCATGGAACATCAAAAATTATAGATACGTTTGCAACATATCATTTACCACCACCAAAACCCCTGCTTCCGCCCACCGTTGGGGTCGGCTTTGTGTGCCGCATCGATCCCCCACATGCCAGGTGCTCCTCGGAGCTCTGGTTAGCTCCACCATGCCGCTGGAGCCCCTCTAGGGTTTCGACCGCCGCCACGCCTGTCTCATCGGGGATGATGAACCCGAGCGATGGATCCCTTCTTGATCCAACGGCCGTGGTCTCTCGGTACCGGTTCGAGATCCGCGCTCGCTGATGGTTGGACCCCACCTGGTGGGTTCGAACCAGGTCTCCTGCTTGCCGATGCCGCCCGGTTGGGCCGGGATTTCCCTCCGTGGCCCATCTCAGTCCAAAGGTCTGGCTCGCGTCTCCCCTCTCCTATTTCCTTTATTTAAATGTATTTCCAGATCCAGAAAATTTACTAGTTGGTTTAAATCATTTTGAAAATGGAAACCAGCTCCATTTGCCCACATCTAAAATTTCAAGGGTTTCTGAATGTTTTCATCAACTGGAAGTACTCCAACTTCACCAAAAGAATACCCATTTTAATCATAATAAAATATCTACCCAGATGTATCCATTTCAATAATGAGTTCTTTTGTGAGTTTTACAACTCAAAATGGAGTAAAACCATTGAGTACTAAAAGGTATAGATGATACCTTGCATGTACGACTGGCCCCATCCTAGTTTGTTTCCTAGTTTTCCCTTAACAAAAATAACAATAATAAGCCAAATTTGCCTTTGGGAAATTATTGACGCCAAACCAAAATTGGTACTGATCAAATTCCAACTCCAAGTGATGTGGTATGTCAGTACCTATCAAAAACTAGGAGATCCCTTTTTATTGAACCTCTTTTGATTTATGGTGATTTAAATGTCTCTACCTAGGGTGGTTTCAGTAGATAAATCCCCACTGCATTTTTACAACTCCAAAAAGGATGCTTCTGATTCCTACAGAAAGGTATTCTAAATACCTGCCATGTGCCTTTAGAATAACATCAATAGCTCCTGTATAAAAAATATGGTGAAAAAGATAAAAACCCTCCAAAACTGCCTTTGGGAATTTCCTGAGGGCATTCTGGTAAATATTTTGAAGAGATTTCAACTCTCACTGAACCAGTACATAAAATCCTACTTAACCATCCAAGTAAATAATTTTTGGAACTATAGATCTTTTATGCTGAATTTTTCACCTCAACTAGAGGTTATTTCACTAGAAAAATCATAACTAAATATAGAAAATTGCTAAAATCATGAAATCACTTTTGTTGGACTTGTTATTTCAATACCTAACTGTTGATATAAATTTTGTATATTAATATCATACAGGACCAAGTCTTAGTTCCAAACCCCTTTATTAAGTGGTTTTGGCAAATAAATCCTAAAGGCAATTCCACAAAGGCTTTCTTAATAATTCCAAATGCTATGATCTCAATATAACAAACCTACTGAATTGAATGATGTGTTGTATGTTTGCTTGCTGTATGGAAAAGCTTCTTGCATGCCTTGTGTTGATTGTTGCCTTGTTTGCTTGCATGTGCTATCTCTGATGATGATAGTTGCGATTAGATCAAAGACCGGAAGAAGTGGTTATTATTGAATGATTATGGTACTCTAAGAAGAAGTCCATGGACATATATTTCCAGATTGCTAATCACAGGCAAGCCACCTTCTTGCTCATAAGCCTTGTCCTACTATTTTACTTATGCATATTTTATCTTCTGTTTTATGACAACTGCATTGTTTTACTATATTATGATCTATATCTGGTAGTGGCTTGGCTCCTCCAAACCATTACACATTGGTACTACTAAGTACACCCCCTTGATGACACCTAATTGACCATACTATGGTAGATGGTGTATAACACCATACCCCTTTGGAGACCCTATTTTAGCCGAAGCAAAACTAGAGGATGGGAAGACACTCGAAAAAGTTTTACAATTGTTTATGGCAAAACCTTAGTGAGTTTTGACCTACCAAGGGAAGTTTGAGAAAATAAAAAGGTTTTGTTTTACAAAATGCTAAAAGATGGAGGAAAATTTTTTACGAAAATGCACCTGGTTCTTTGTAGTTTTGCCAGAACAATTAACCCGTGCAACCACATTGCCCCGGAGTGGGACGGGGCTTAACTCAAATTAGTTCATTCTGATATGGGAATTCTCACTACTACGTATGGGGGATCATCTCCCTCAAAATGCGGGCTTACCTTTACAGAAAGGGTCACCTATTAAACAGTCACCTGGAGGGAGCAGAGTCACCCATGTGAGTGACCGGGCGAACTATGAGCCCTACATTAAAAGTACCCCCTCTAGGTCTGAGTGGGGTGCTCAGGTTGGTCCGTGGATCCAGACGTCCCATTCTTGAGGGTAAAAACTCATAGGGTAAGGCCCGTGTCGAAGTGGACTTTCCGAGGGTTATGTTTGATTATCCGAACCCCGCATACTGGTGTATGACAATTCATGGTGAACCGCGACGGATGTATCGAATCTTGTGGGTAAAGTGTACAACCTCTGCAGAGTGTAAATCTATTCGAATAGCTGTGTCCACGGTCATAGACGGTTGGGAAGGTTGCTGTAGAGTGGTGCTGGTTTTCGATTTCAAAAAGGACTTTGGAAAAGCGAAGGCTTCGGAAACAAGTGTGGTCATGAGATGATCGGAAGGAAGAAACAAATGGGTGACCCAATCCTAGTGTTTTCCAAAACTTTTCAAAAAGGTTTATAAAAATGTTCTACAAAAGCTTTCAACAAGGATATGTAGAAGCTATATTTACAAGAGAAACTATTTGAGAAAAGAACCTCTCTTGGAGACCTCCTACTACCATAGCCATATTGCATATCCTCTTGTTATTATTATCTTCTTAAGGTGGTTTACGAGTACATTCAAAGTACTCACTAGCATTGTCCCTGGCTATTAACTTGGTTAGATATCAAGAGGAAGCTGACGTTGACGACTATGCGAGCTAGGATGTTTTCCCAGTCTGTTTCCTATAGGTTAAGGCATGGCTTGGGTTCTATGCTTGATGAAGTTCCGCTGATGATGATTAATGTAGCAATAATGGAATGTAAGGTATGACATGTATCTATTTAAGAAATGGATGTTTACTTTGATACTTTTCGGTTATGTGCCATGACTAACTGATCATGGGATCATGGTGTATGCATAACAGGGATTCTCGGAGGATTAATCCGAGGGCCCCACAGGTGGATCAATGTGTTTTAGGAAAAGAACACACATGCAATTAATCTAGCGGATGCATGTGGTTTAGGAAAAGAACACACATGCAATTAATCTAGCGGATGCATGTGGTTTAGGAAAAGAACACACATGCAACGACTCTAGTAGATCCATGTGGTTTAGGAAAAGAACAAACATGCAATGACTCTAGTGGATCCATGTGGTTTAGGAAAATACACACATGCGATGACTCTAGTGGATCCATGTGGTTTAGGAAAAGAAAACACATGCAATGTCACTAGTGGATCAATGTGGTTTATGAAAAGAACACACATGAAATGTCAGCGGTGGATCAATGGGTTTTAGGAAAAGAAAACACATGCAATGACTCTAGTGAATCAATGTGGTTTAGGATAAGAACACACATGCAATGACTCTAGTGGATCCATGTGTTTTAGGAAAAAAACACATGCAATGTCACTAGTGAATACATGTGGTCTAGGAAAATAACAGACATGCAATTTCACTAGTGGATCAATGTGGTTGAGGATAAGAACACACATGAAATGTCACCGGTGGATCAATGTGTTTTAGGAAAGAACGCACATGCAATTAATCTAGTGGATCCATGTGATTTAGGAAAAGAACACACATGCAATGACTCTAGTGGATCCATGTGGTTTAGGAAAATAACACACATGCAATGACTCTAGTGGATCCATGTGCTTTAGGAAAATAACACACATGCAATGTCACCACTTGATCAATGTGGTTTAGGAAAAGAACACACATGAAATATCACAGGTGGATCAATGTGTTTTCGGAAATGAACACACATGCAATTAATCTAGTGGATCCATGTGGTTGAGGAAAGAAAATAATTGCAATGACTAGTGGATCCATGTGGTTTAGAAAAACAACACACATGTAATGTCAAGTGGATCAATGTGGTTTAGGAAAAGAACACACATGCAATGTCACTAGTGGATCCAGGGGGTTTAGAAAAAGAACACACATGCAATGAGTCTAGTGGATCCATGTGGTTTAGGAAAATAACACGATTGCAATGACCAGTGGATCCATGTGGTTTAGGAAAAGAACACACATGCAATGACTCTAGTGGATCCATGTGGTTTAGGAAAAGATCACACATTTAATGACTCTAGTGGATCCATGTAGTTTAGGAAAAGAACACACATGCAATGTCTCTAGTGGATCAGTGTGGTTTAGGAAAAGAACACACATATAATGTCACTAGTGGATGAATGCTGTTTAGGATAAGAACACACATGCAATGACTCTAGTGAATCCATGTGGTTTAGGAAAAGAACACACACACACAATGACTCTAGTGGATCCATGTGGTTTACGAAAAGAACACAATTGCAATGACTAGTGGATCCATGTGGTTCAGAAAAAAAACAAACATGCAATGTCACTAGTGGATCAATGTGGTTTAGGAAAAGAACACACATGCAATCACTCTATTGGATCCATGGGGTTTAGAAAAAGAAGACACATGCAATGACACTAGTGTATCCATGTGGTTTAGTAAAAGATCACACATGCAATGACTCTAGTGGATCCATGGGGTTTAGGAAAAGAACACACATGAAATGTCACTAGTTTATCCATGTGGTTTAGGAAAAGATCACACATGCAATGACACTAGTGGATCATTGTGGTTTAGGGAAAGAACACACATGAAATGTTAGTACTGGATCCATGTAGTATAGGAAAAGAACACACATGCAATGTCACTAGTGGATCAATGTGGTTTAGGAAAAGAACACACATGAAATGTCATCGCTGGATCAATGGGTTTTAGGAAAAGAACACACATGCAATGACTCTAGTGAATCAATGTGGTTTAAGATAATAACACACATGCAATGACTCTAGTGGATCCATGTGGTTTAGAAAAAACACATGCAATGTCACTTGTGGATCCATGTGGTTTAGGAAAAGAACACACATGCCATGTCACTAGTCTATCAATGTGGTTTAGGAAAATAACACACATGAAATGTCACCGGTGGATCAATGTGTTTTAGGAAAAGAACACACATGCAATTAATCTAGTGGATCCATGTGGTTTAGGAAAGGAACACTCATGCAATGACTCTAGTGGATCCATGTGGTTTAGGAAAAGGACACACATGCAATCATTCTAGTGGATCAATGTGGTTTAGGAAAAGAACACACATGCAATGTCACTAGTGGATCGATGTGGTTTAGGAAAAGAACACACATGAAATGTCATTGGTGGATAAATGGGTTTTAGGAAAAGAACACACATACAATGACTCCACTGATTCCATGTGGTTTAGGAACAGAACACACATGCAATGTCTTTAGTGGATCCATGTGGTTTAGGAAAAGAACACACATGCAATGACTCTAGTGGATCCATGTGGTTTAGGAAAATAACACACATGCTATGTCACCAGTGGATCAATGTGGTTTAGGAAAAGAACACACATGCAATCACACTAGTGGATCCATGTGGTTTAGGAAAAGAACACACATGCAATGACTCTAGTGGATCCATGTGGTTTAGGAAAAGAACACACATGCAATGACTCGAGTGGATCCATGTGGTTTAGGAAAAGAACACACATGCAATGACTCTATTCGATCAATGTGGTTATTCAAAGAACACACATGCAATGACTCTAGTGGATTCATGTGTTTTAGTAAAATAACACACATGCAATGTCACTAGTGGTTAAATGTGGTTTAGGGAAAGCACACACATGCAATGACTCTAGTGGATCCATGTGGTTTAGGAAAAGAACATAATTGCAATGACTAGTGGATCCATGTGGTTTAGAAAAAGAACACACATGTAATGTCCAGTGGATCAATGTGGTTTAGGAAAAGAACAATCATGCAATGTCACTAGTGGATCCATGGGGTTTAGAAAAAGAACACACATGCAATGACTCGAGTGGATCCATGTGGTTTAGGAAAAGAACACACATGCAATGACTCCATTCTATCAATGTGTTTTAGGAAAAGAACACACACGCAATGACTCTAGTGGATCCATGTGTTTTAGGAAAAGAACACACATGCAATGTCACTAGTGGATAAATTTGGTTTAAGGAAAGAACACACATGCAATGACTCTAGTGGATCCATGTGGTTTAGGAAAATAACACAATTGCAATGACTAGTGGATCCATGTGGTTTAGGAAAAGAACACACATGCAATGACTCTAGTGGATCCATGTGCTTTAGGCAAAGAACACAGATGCAGTGACACTAGTGGATCAATGTGGTTTAGGAAAAGAACACACATGCAATGTCGCTGCTAGACCAATGTGGTTTAGGAAAAGAACACACATGCAATGACTCTAGTAGATCAATGTGGATTAGCAAAAGAACACACATGCAATCACTCTAGTGGATCAATATAGTTTAGGAAAAGAACACACATTTAATGTCACTAGTGGATCAATGTGGTTTAGGAAAAGAACACACATGAAATGTCATCGGTGGTTAAATGGGTTTTAGGAAAAGAACACACGTACAATGACTCGACTGAATCCATGTGGTTTAGGAAAAGAACACACATGCTATGTCTCTAGTGGATCCATGTGGTTTAGGAAAAGAACATACATGCAATGACTCTAGTGGATCCATGTGGTTTAGGAAAACAACACACATGCTATGTCACCAGTGGATCAATGTGGTTTAGGAAAAGAACACACATGCAATCACACTAGTGGATCAATGTGGTTTAGGAAAAGAACACACATGCAATGACTCTGGTGGATCCATGTGGTTTAGGAAAAGAACACACATGCAATGACTCGAGTGGATCCATGTGGTTCAGGAAAAGAACACACATGCAATGACTCTATTCGATCAATGTGGTTTAGGAAAAGAACACACACGTAATGACTCTAGTGGATCCATGTGTTTTAGTAAAAGAACACACATGCAATGACACTAGTGGATAAATGTGGTTTAGGGAAAGAATACACATGCAATGACTCTAGTGGATCCATGTGGTTTAGAAAAAGAACACACATGTAATGTCAAGTGGATCAATGTGGTTTAGGAAAAGAACACACATGCAATGTCACTACTGGATCCATGTGGTTTAGAAAAAGAACACACATGCAATGACTCGAGTGGATCCATTTGTTTTAGGAAAAGAACACACATGCAATTACTCTATTCTATCAATGTGGTTTAGGAAAAGAACACACACGCAATGACCCTAGTGGATCCATGTGTTTTAGGAAAAGAACACACATGCAATGTCACTAGTGGATAAATTTGGTTTAGGGAAAGAACACACATGCAATGACTCTAGTGGATCCATGTGGTTTAGGAAAATAACACAATTGCAATGACTAGTGGATCCATGTGGTTTAGGAAAAGAACACACATGCAATGACTCTAGTGGATCCATGGGGTTTAGGAAAAGAACACACATGCAATGATTCTAGTGGATCCATGTGGTTTAGGAAAAGATCACACATGCAATGACTCTAGTGGATCCATGTAGTTTAGGAAAAGAACACACATGCAATGTCTCTAGTGGATCAATGTGGTTTAGGAAAAGAACACACATACAATGTCACCAGTGGATCAATGTTGTTTAGGATAAGAACACACATGAAATGACTCTAGTGAATCAATGTGGTTTAGGAAAAGAACACACACACAATGACTCTGGTGGATCTATGTGGTTTAGGAAAAGAACACAATTGCAATGACTAGTGGATCCATGTGGTTCAGAAAAAGAACACACATGTAATGTCACTAGTGGATCAATGTGGTTTAGGAAAATAACACACATGCAATGACTCTATTGGATCCATGGGGTTTAGAAAAAGAACACACATGCAATGACACTAGTGTATCCATGTGGTTTAGTAAAAGATAACACATGCAATGACTCTAGTGGATCCGTGTGGTTTAGGAAAAGAACACACATGAAATGTCACTAGTGGATCCATGTGATTTAGGAAAAGATCACACATGCAATGACTCTAGTGGATCCATGTGGTTTAGGGAAAGAACACACATGAAATGTCACTATTGGATCCATGTAGTTTAGGAAAACAGCACCCATGCAGTGTGACCAGTCGATCAATGTGGTTTAGGAAAAGAACACACATGAAATGTCATCGGTGGATCAATGGTTTTAGGAAAAGAACACACATGCAATGACTCTAGTGAATCAATGTGGTTTAGGATACTAACACACATGCAATGACTCTAGTGGATCCATGTGGTTTAGAAAAAACACATGCAATGTCACTTGTGGATCCATGTGGTTTAGGAAAAGAACACACATGCAATGTCACTAGTGGATCAATGTGGTTTAGGAAAATAACACACATGACATGTCACCGGTGAATCAATGTGTTTTAGGAAAAGAACACACATGCAATTAATCTAGTGGATCCATGTGGTTTAGGAAAAGAACACACATGCAATGACTCTAGTGGATCCATGTGATTTAGGAAAATAACACACATGCAATCACTCTAGTGGATCAATGTGGTTTAGGAAAAGAACACACATGCAATGTCACTAGTGGATCAATGTGGTTTAGGAAAAGAACACACATGAAATGTCATCGGTGGATAAATGGGTTTTAGGAAAAGAACAAACACACAATGACTCTACTAAATCCATGTGGTTTAGGAGAAGAACACACATGCAATGACTCTAGTGGATCCATGTGGTTTAGGAAAAGAACACACATGCAACGACTCTAGTGGATCCATGTGGTTTAGGAAAAGAACACACATGCGATGTCACTAGTGGATCAATGTGGTTTAGGAAAAGAACACACATGCAATCACATCAGTGGATCCATGTGGTTTAGGAAAATAACACACATGCAATGACTCTAGTGGATCCATGTGGTTTAGGAAAAGAACACACATGTAATGACTCTAGTGGATCCATGTGGTTTAGGAAAAGAACACAATTGCAATGACTAGTGGATCCATGTGCTTTAGGAAAAGAACACAGATGCAGTGACACTAGTGGATCAATGTGGTTTAGGAAAAGAACACACATGCAATGTCGCTGCTAGACCAATGTGGTTTAGGAAAAGAACACACATGCAATGACTCTAGTAGATCAATGTGGATTAGCAAAAGAACACACATGCAATCACTCTAGTGGATCAATATAGTTTAGGAAAACAACACACAGGCAATGTCACTAGTGGATCAATGTGGTTTAGGAAAAGAACACACATGAAATGTCATCGGTGGTTAAATGGGTTTTAGGAAAAGAACACACGTACAATGACTCGACTGAATCCATGTGGTTTAGGAAAAGAACACACATGCTATGTCTCTAGTGGATCCATGTGGTTTAGGAAAAGAACATACATGCAATGACTCTAGTGGATCCATGTGGTTTAGGAAAACAACACACATGCTATGTCACCAGTGGATCAATGTGGTTTAGGAAAAGAACACACATGCAATCACACTAGTGGATCAATGTGGTTTAGGAAAAGAACACACATGCAATGACTCTGGTGGATCCATGTGGTTTAGGAAAAGAACACACATGCAATGACTCGAGTGGATCCATGTGGTTCAGGAAAAGAACACACATGCAATGACTCTATTCGATCAATGTGGTTTAGGAAAAGAACACACACGTAATGACTCTAGTGGATCCATGTCTTTTAGTAAAAGAACACACATGCAATGACACTAGTGGATAAATGTGGTTTAGGGAAAGAATACACATGCAATGACTCTAGTGGATCCATGTGGTTTAGGAAAAGAACATAATTGCAATGACTAGTGGATCCATGTGGTTTAGAAAAAGAACACACGTGTAATGTCAAGTGGATCAATGTGGTTTAGGAAAAGAACACACATGCAATGTCACTACTGGATCCATGTGGTTTAGAAAAAGAACACACATGCAATGACTCGAGTGGATCCATTTGTTTTAGGAAAAGAACACACATGCAATTACTCTATTCTATCAATGTGGTTTAGGAAAAGAACACACACGCAATGACCCTAGTGGATCCATGTGTTTTAGGAAAAGAACACACATGCAATGTCACTAGTGGATAAATTTGGTTTAGGGAAAGAACACACATGCAATGACTCTAGTGGATCCATGTGGTTTAGGAAAATAACACAATTGCAATGACTAGTGGATCCATGTGGTTTAGGAAAAGAACACACATGCAATGACTCTAGTGGATCCATGGGGTTTAGGAAAAGAACACACATGCAATGATTCTAGTGGATCCATGTGGTTTAGGAAAAGATCACACATGCAATGACTCTAGTGGATCCATGTAGTTTAGGAAAAGAACACACATGCAATGTCTCTAGTGGATCAATGTGGTTTAGGAAAAGAACACACATACAATGTCACCAGTGGATCAATGTTGTTTAGGATAAGAACACACATGAAATGACTCTAGTGAATCAATGTGGTTTAGGAAAAGAACACACACACAATGACTCTGGTGGATCTATGTGGTTTAGGAAAAGAACACAATTGCAATGACTAGTGGATCCATGTGGTTCAGAAAAAGAACACACATGTAATGTCACTAGTGGATCAATGTGGTTTAGGAAAATAACACACATGCAATGACTCTATTGGATCCATGGGGTTTAGAAAAAGAACACACATGCAATGACACTAGTGTATCCATGTGGTTTAGTAAAAGATAACACATGCAATGACTCTAGTGGATCCGTGTGGTTTAGGAAAAGAACACACATGAAATGTCACTAGTGGATCCATGTGATTTAGGAAAAGATCACACATGCAATGACTCTAGTGGATCCATGTGGTTTAGGGAAAGAACACACATGAAATGTCACTATTGGATCCATGTAGTTTAGGAAAACAGCACCCATGCAGTGTGACCAGTCGATCAATGTGGTTTAGGAAAAGAACACACATGAAATGTCATCGGTGGATCAATGGTTTTAGGAAAAGAACACACATGCAATGACTCTAGTGAATCAATGTGGTTTAGGATACTAACACACATGCAATGACTCTAGTGGATCCATGTGGTTTAGAAAAAACACATGCAATGTCACTTGTGGATCCATGTGGTTTAGGAAAAGAACACACATGCAATGTCACTAGTGGATCAATGTGGTTTAGGAAAATAACACACATGACATGTCACCGGTGAATCAATGTGTTTTAGGAAAAGAACACACATGCAATTAATCTAGTGGATCCATGTGGTTTAGGAAAAGAACACACATGCAATGACTCTAGTGGATCCATGTGGTTTAGGAAAATAACACACATGCAATCACTCTAGTGGATCAATGTGGTTTAGGAAAAGAACACACATGCAATGTCACTAGTGGATCAATGTGGTTTAGGAAAAGAACACACATGAAATGTCATCGGTGGATAAATGGGTTTTAGGAAAAGAACACACACACAATGACTCTACTAAATCCATGTGGTTTAGGAGAAGAACACACATGCAATGACTCTAGTGGATCCATGTGGTTTAGGAAAAGAACACACATGCAACGACTCTAGTGGATCCATGTGGTTTAGGAAAAGAACACACATGCGATGTCACTAGTGGATCAATGTGGTTTAGGAAAAGAACACACATGCAATCACATCAGTGGATCCATGTGGTTTAGGAAAATAACACACATGCAATGACTCTAGTGGATCCATGTGGTTTAGGAAAAGAACACACATGTAATGACTCTAGTGGATCCATGTGGTTTAGGAAAAGAACACAATTGCAATGACTAGTGGATCCATGTGCTTTAGGAAAAGAACACAGATGCAGTGACACTAGTGGATCAATGTGGTTTAGGAAAAGAACACACATGCAATGTCGCTGCTAGACCAATGTGGTTTAGGAAAAGAACACACATGCAATGACTCTAGTAGATCAATGTGGATTAGCAAAAGAACACACATGTAGTGACACTAGTGGATCCATGTGGTTTAGCAAAAGAGCACACATGCAATGTCATCAGTGGGTCCATGTGGTTTAGGAAAAGAACACACATGCAATGTAATGAGTGGATGAATGTATTTTACGAAAAGAATACGCATGCAATGTCACCTGTGGATCAATGTGGTTTAGGAAAAGACCACACATGCAATGACAGGAGTGGATCCATGTGGTTAAGAAAAATAACACCCATGCAATGTCACTAGTGGATCAATGTGGTTTAGGAAAATAACACAATTGCAATGACTAGTGGATCCATGTGGTTCAGAAAAAGAACACACATGCAATGTCACCCGTGGATCAATGTGGTTTAGGAAAAGAACACACATGCAATGACTCTATTGGATCCGTGGGGTTTAGAAAAAGAACACACATGCAATGACACTAGTGTATCCATGTGGTTTAGGAAAAGATCACACATGCAATGATTCTAGTGGATCCATTGGTTTAGGAAAAGAACACACATGAAATGTCACTAGTGGATCCATGTGGTTTAGAAAAAGATCACACATGTAATGACTCCAGTGGTTCCATGTGGTTTAGGGAAAGAACACACATGAAATGTCACTAGTGGATCAATGTGGTTTAGGAAAAGAACACACATGAAATGTCATCGGTGGTTAAATGGCTTTTAGGAAAAGAACACACATACAATGACTCTACTGAATCCATGTGGTTTAGGAAAAGAACACACATGCAATGTATTTAGTGGATCCATGTGGTTTAGGAAAAGAACACACATGCAATGACTCTAGTGGATCCATGTGGTTTAGGAAAAGAACACATATGCTATGTCACCAGTGGATCAATGTGGTTTAGGAAAAGAACACACATGCAATCACACTAGTGGATCCATGTGGTTTAGGAAAAGAACACACATACAATGACTCTAGTGGATCCATGTGGTTTAGGAAAAGAACACACATGCAATGACTCGAGTGGATCCATGTGGTTTAGGAAAAGAACACACATGCAATGACTCTATTCGATCAATGTGGTTATTCAAAGAACACACATGCAATGACTCTAGTGGATCCATGTGTTTTAGTAAAATAACATACATGCAATGTCACTAGTGGATAAATGTGGTTTAGGGAAAGAACACACATTCAATGACTCTAGTGGATCCATGTGGTTTAGGAAAAGAACATAATTTCAATGACTAGTGGATCCATGTGGTTTAGAAAAAGACCACACATGTAATGTCAAGTGGATCAATGTGGTTTAGGAAAAGAACACTCATGCAATGTCACTAGTGGATCCATGGGGTTTAGAAAAAGAACACACATGCAATGACTCGAGTGGATCCACGTGGTTTAGGAAATTAACACACATGCAATGAATCTATTCTATCAATGTTGTTTAGGAAAACAACACACACGCAATGACTCTAGTGGATCCATGTGTTTTAGAAAAAGAACACACATGCAATGTCACTAGTGGATAAATTTGGTTTACGGAAAGAACACACATGCAATGACTCTAGTGGATCCATGTGGTTTAGGAAAATAACACAATTGCAATGACTAGTGGATCCATGTGGTTTAGGAAAAGAGCACACATGCAATGTCATCAGTGGGTCCATGTGGTTTAGGAAAAGAGCACACATGCAATGTAACAAGTGGATGAATGTGGTTTAGGAAAAGAATACGCATGGAATGTCACTTGTGGATCAATGTGGTTTAGGAAAAGACCACACATGCAATGTCAGGAGTGGATCCATGTGGTTAAGAAAAATAACACCCATTCAATGTCACTAGTAGATCAATGTGGTTTAGGAAAAGAACACAATTGCAATGACTAGTGGATCCATGTGGTTCAGAAAAAGAACACACATGCAATGTCACCCCTGGATCAATGTGGTTTAGGAAAAGAACACACATGTAATGCCTCTATTGGATCCGTGGGGTTTAGAAAAAGAACACACATGCAATGACACTAGTGTATCCATGTGGTTTACGAAAAGAACACAATTGCAATGACTAGTGGATCCATGTGGTTCAGAATAAGAACAAACATGCAATGTCACTAGTGGATCAATGTGGTTTAGGGAAAGAACACACATGCAATCACTCTATTGGATCCATGGGGTTTAGAAAAAGAAGACACATGCAATGACACTAGTGTATCCATGTGATTTAGTAAAAGATCACACATGTAATGACTCTAGTGGATCCATGGGGTTTAGGAAAAGAACACACATGAAATGTCACTAGTGTATCCATGTGGTTTAGGAAAAGATCACACATGCAATGACTCTAGTGGATCCATGTGGTTTAGGGAAAGAACACACATGAAATGTCACTACTAGATCCATGTAGTATAGGAAAAGAACACACATGCAATGTCACTAGTGGATCAATGTGGTTTAGGAAAAGAACACACATGAAATGTCATCGGTGGATCAATGGGTTTTAGGAAAAGAACACACATGCACTGACTCTAGTGAATCAATGTGGTTTAAGATAATAACACACATGCAATGACTCTAGTGGATCCATGTGGTTTAGAAAAAACACATGTAATGTCACTTGTGGATCCATGTGGTTTAGGAAAAGAACACACATGCAATGTCACTAGTGTATCAATGTGGTTTAGGAAAATAACACACATGAAATGTCACCGGTGGATCAATGTGTTTTAGGAAAAGAACACACATGCAATTAATCTAGTGGATCCATGTGGTTTAGGAAAGGAACACTCATGCAATGACTCTTGTGGATCCATGTGGTTTAGGAAAAGGACACACATGCAATCATTCTAGTGGATCAATGTGGTTTAGGAAAAGAACACACATGCAATGTCACTAGTGGATCGATGTGGTTTAGGAAAAGAACACACATGAAATGTCATTGGTGGATAAATGGGTTTTAGGAAAAGAACACACATACAATGACTCCACTGAATCCATGTGGTTTAGGAAAAGAACACACATGCAATGTCTTTAGTGGATCCACGTGGTTTAGGAAAAGAACACACATGCAATGACTCTAGTGGATCCATGTGGTTTAGGAAAAGAACACACATGCTATGTCACCAGTGGATCAATGTGGTTTAGGAAAAGAACACACATGCAATCACACTAGTGGATCCATGTGGTTTAGGAAAAGAACACACATGCAATGACTCTAGTGGATCCATGTGGTTTAGGAAAAGAACACACATGCAATGACTCGAGTGGATCCATGTGGTTTAGGAAAAGAACACACATGCAATGACTCTATTCGATCAATGTGGTTATTCAAAGAACACACATGCAATGACTCTAGTGGATCCATGTGTTTTAGTAAAATAACACACATGCAATGTCACTAGTGGTTAAATGTGGTTTAGGGAAAGAACACACATGCAATGACTCTAGTGGATCCATGTGGTTTAGGAAAAGAACATAATTGCAATGACTAGTGGATCCATGTGGTTTAGAAAAAGAACACACATGTAATGTCAAGTGGATCAATGTGGTTTAGGAAAAGAATAATCATGCAATGTCACTAGTGGATCCATGGGGTTTAGAAAAAGAACACACATGCAATGACTCGAGTGGATCCATGTGGTTTAGGAAAAGAACACACATGCAATGGCTCCATTCTATCAATGCGTTTTAGGAAAAGAACACACACGCAATGACTCTAGTGGATCCATGTGTTTTAGGAAAAGAACACACATGCAATGTCACTAGTGGATAAAGTTGGTTTAGGGAAAGAACACACATGCAATGACTCTAGTGGATCCATGTGGTTTAGGAAAATAACACAATTGCAATGACTAGTGGATCCATGTGGTTTAGGAAAAGAGCACACATGCAATGTCATCAGTGGGTCCATGTGGTTTAGGAAAAGAGCACACATGCAATCACACGAGTGGATGAATGTGGTTTAGGAAAAGAATACGCATGGAATGTCACTTGTGGATCAATGTGGTTTAGGAAAAGACCACACATGCAATGTCAAGAGTGGATCCATGTGGTTAAGAAAAATAACACCCATGCAATGTCACTAGTAGATCAATGTGGTTTAGGAAAAGAACACAATTGCAATGACTAGTGGATCCATGTGGTTCAGAAAAACAACACACATGCAATGTCACCCCTGGATCAATGTGGTTTAGGAAAAGAACACACATGTAATGCATCTATTGGATCCGTGGGGTTTAGAAAAAGAACACACATGCAATGACACTAGTGTATCCATGTGGTTTACGAAAAGAACACAATTGCAATGACTAGTGGATCCATGTGGTTCAGAAAAAGAACAAACATGCAATGTCACTGGTGGATCAATGTGGTTTAGGAAAAGAACACACATGCAATCACTCTATTGGATCCATGGGGTTTAGAAAAAGAAGACACATGCAATGACACTAGTGTATCCATGTGATTTAGTAAAAGATCACACATGCAATGACTCTAGTGGATCCATGGGGTTTAGGAAAAGAACACACATGAAATGTCACTAGTGTATCCATGTGGTTTAGGAAAAGATCACACATGCAATGACTCTAGTGGATCCATGTGGTTTAGGGAAAGAACACACATGAAATGTCACTACTGGATCCATGTAGTATAGGAAAAGAACACACATGCAATGTCACTAGTGGATCAATGTGGTTTAGGAAAAGAACACACATGAAATGTCATCGGTGGATCAATGGGTTTTAGGAAAAGAACACACATGCAATGACTCTAGTGAATCAATGTGGTTTAAGATAATAACACACATGCAATGACTCTAGTGGATCCATGTGGTTTAGAAAAAACACATGCAATATCACTTGTGGATCCATGTGGTTTAGGAAAAGAACACACATGCAATGTCACTAGTGTATCAATGTGGTTTAGGAAAATAACACACATGAAATGTCACCGGTGGATCAATGTGTTTTAGGAAAAGAACACACATGCAATTAATCTAGTGGATCCATGTGGTTTAGGAAAGGAACACTCATGCAATGACTCTAGTGGATCCATGTGGTTTAGGAAAAGGACACACATGCAATCATTCTAGTGGATCAATGTGGTTTAGGAAAAGAACACACATGCAATGTCACTAGTGGATCGATGTGGTTTAGGAAAAGAACACACATGAAATGTCATTGGTGGATAAATGGGTTTTAGGAAAAGAACACACATATAATGACTCCACTGAATCCATGTGGTTTAGGAAAAGAACACACATGCAATGTCTTTAGTGGATACATGTGGTTTAGGAAAAGAACACACATGCAATGACTCTAGTGGATCCATGTGGTTTAGGAAAAGAAGACACATGCTATGTCACCAGTGGATCAATGTGGTTTAGGAAAAGAACACACATGCAATCACACTAGTGGATCCATGTGGTTTAGGAAAAGAACACACATGCAATGACTCTAGTGCATCCATGTGGTTTAGGAAAAGAACACACATGCAATGACTCGTGTGGATCCATGTGGTTTAGGAAAAGAACACACATGCAATGACTCTATTCGATCAATGTGGTTATTCAAAGAACACACATGCAATGACTCTAGTGGATCCATGTGTTTTAGTAAAATAACACACATGCAATGTCACTAGTGGTTAAATGTGGTTTAGGGAAAGAACACACATGCAATGACTCTAGTGGATCCATATGGTTTAGGAAAAGAACATAATTGCAATGACTAGTGGATCCATGTGGTTTAGAAAAAGAACACACATGTAATGTCAAGTGGATCAATGTGGTTTAGGAAAAGAACAATCATGCAATGTCACTAGTGGATCCATGGGGTTTAGAAAAAGAACACACATGCAATGACTCGAGTGGATCCATGTGGTTTAGGAAAAGAACACACATGCAATGACTCCATTCTATCAATGTGTTTTAGGAAAAGAACACACACGCAATGACTCTAGTGGATCCATGTGTTTTAGGAAAAGAACACACATGAAATGTCACTAGTGGATAAATTTGGTTTAAGGAAAGAACACACATGCAATGACTCTAGTGGATCCATGTGGTTTAGGAAAATAAGACAATTGCAATGACTAGTGGATCCATGTGGTTTAGGAAAAGAACACACATGCAATGACTCTAGTGGATCCATGGGGTTTAGGAAAAGAACACACATGCAATGAGTCTAGTGGATCCATGTGGTTTAGAAAAAGAACACACATGCAATGACTCGAGTGGATCCATGTGGTTTAGGAAAAGAACACACATGCAATGGCTCCATTCTATCAATGTGTTTTAGGAAAAGAACACACACGCAATGACTCTAGTGGATCCATGTGTTTTAGGAAAAGAACACACATGCAATGTCACTAGTGGATAAAGTTGGTTTAGGGAAAGAACACACATGCAATGACTCTAGTGGATCCATGTGGTTTAGGAAAATAACACAATTGCAATGACTAGTGGATCCATGTGGTTTAGGAAAAGAGCACACATGCAATGTCATCAGTGGGTCCATGTGGTTTAGGAAAAGAGCACACATGCAATCACACGAGTGGATGAATGTGGTTTAGGAAAAGAATACGCATGGAATGTCACTTGTGGATCAATGTGGTTTAGGAAAAGACCACACATGCAATGTCAAGAGTGGATCCATGTGGTTAAGAAAAATAACACCCATGCAATGTCACTAGTAGATCAATGTGGTTTAGGAAAAGAACACAATTGCAATGACTAGTGGATCCATGTGGTTCAGAAAAACAACACACATGCAATGTCACCCCTGGATCAATGTGGTTTAGGAAAAGAACACACATGTAATGCCTCTATTGGATCCATGGGGTTTAGAAAAAGAACACACATGCAATGACACTAGTGTATCCATGTGGTTTACGAAAAGAACACAATTGCAATGACTAGTGGATCCATGTGGTTCAGAAAAAGAACAAACATGCAATGTCACTAGTGGATCAATGTGGTTTAGGAAAAGAACACACATGCAATCACTCTATTGGATCCATGGGGTTTAGAAAAAGAAGACACATGCAATGACACTAGTGTATCCATGTGATTTAGTAAAAGATCACACATGCAATGACTCTAGTGGATCCATGGGGTTTAGGAAAAGAACACACATGAAATGTCACTAGTGTATCCATGTGGTTTAGGAAAAGATCACACATGCAATGACTCTAGTGGATCCATGTGGTTTAGGGAAAGAACACACATGAAATGTCACTACTGGATCCATGTAGTATAGGAAAAGAACACACATGCAATGTCACTAGTGGATCAATGTGGTTTAGGAAAAGAACACACATGAAATGTCATCGGTGGATCAATGGGTTTTAGGGAAAGAACACACATGCAATGACTCTAGTGAATCAATGTGGTTTAAGATAATAACACACATGCAATGACTCTAGTGGATCCATGTGGTTTAGAAAAAACACATGCAATGTCACTTGTGGATCCATGTGGTTTAGGAAAAGAACACACATGCAATGTCACTAGTGTATCAATGTGGTTTAGGAAAATAACACACATGAAATGTAACCGGTGGATCAATGTGTTTTAGGAAAAGAACACACATGCAATTAATCTAGTGGATCCATGTGGTTTAGGAAAGGAACACTCATGCAATGACTCTAGTGGATCCATGTGGTTTAGGAAAAGGACACACATGCAATCATTCTAGTGGATCAATGTGGTTTAGGAAAAGAACACACATGCAATGTCACTAGTGGATCGATGTGGTTTAGGAAAAGAACACACATGAAATGTCATTGGTGGATAAATGGGTTTTAGGAAAAGAACACACATACAATGACTCCACTGAATCCATGTGGTTTAGGAAAAGAACACACATGCAATGTCTTTAGTGGATACATGTGGTTTAGGAAAAGAACACACATGCAATGACTCTAGTGGATCCATGTGGTTTAGGAAAAGAAGACACATGCTATGTCACCAGTGGATCAATGTGGTTTAGGAAAAGAACACACATGCAATCACACTAGTGGATCCATGTGGTTTAGGAAAAGAACACACATGCAATGACTCTAGTGCATCCATGTGGTTTAGGAAAAGAACACACATGCAATGACTCGTGTGGATCCATGTGGTTTAGGAAAAGAACACACATGCAATGACTCTATTCGATCAATGTGGTTATTCAAAGAACACACATGCAATGACTCTAGTGGATCCATGTGTTTTAGTAAAATAACACACATGCAATGTCACTAGTGGTTAAATGTGGTTTAGGGAAAGAACACACATGCAATGACTCTAGTGGATCCATATGGTTTAGGAAAAGAACATAATTGCAATGACTAGTGGATCCATGTGGTTTAGAAAAAGAACACACATGTAATGTCAAGTGGATCAATGTGGTTTAGGAAAAGAACAATCATGCAATGTCACTAGTGGATCCATGGGGTTTAGAAAAAGAACACACATGCAATGACTCGAGTGGATCCATGTGGTTTAGGAAAAGAACACACATGCAATGACTCCATTCTATCAATGTGTTTTAGGAAAAGAACACACACGCAATGACTCTAGTGGATCCATGTGTTTTAGGAAAAGAACACACATGAAATGTCACTAGTGGATAAATTTGGTTTAAGGAAAGAACACACATGCAATGACTCTAGTGGATCCATGTGGTTTAGGAAAATAACACAATTGCAATGACTAGTGGATCCATGTGGTTTAGGAAAAGAACACACATGCAATGACTCTAGTGGATCCATGGGGTTTAGGAAAAGAACACACATGCAATGAGTCTAGTGGATCCATGTGGTTTAGGAAAAGATCACACATGCAATGACTCTAGTGGATCCATGTAGTTTAGGAAAGGAACACTCATGCAATGACTCTAGCGGTTCCATGTGGTTTAGGAAAAGAACCCACATGCAATCACTCTAGTGGATCAATATGGTTTAGGAAAAGAACACATAGGCAATGTCACTAGTGGATCAATGTGGTTTAGGAAAAGAACACACATGAAATGTCATCGGTGGTTAAATGGGTTTTAGGAAAAGAACACACGTACAATGACTCGACTGAATCCATGTGGTTTAGGAAAAGAACACACATGCAATGTCTCTAGTGGATCCATGTGGTTTAGGAAAAGAACACACATGCAATGACTCTAGTGGATCCATGTGGTTTAGGAAAAGAACACACATGCAATGACTCTATTCGATCAATGTGGTTATTCAAAGAACACACATGCAATGACTCTAGTGGATCCATGTGTTTTAGTAAAATAACACACATGCAATGTCACTAGTGGTTAAATGTGGTTTAGGGAAAGAACACACATGCAATGACTCTAGTGGATCCATGTGGTTTAGGAAAAGAACATAATTGCAATGACTAGTGGATCCATGTGGTTTAGAAAAAGAACACACATGTAATGTCAAGTGGATCAATGTGGTTTAGGAAAAGAACAATCATGCAATGTCACTAGTTGATCCATGGGGTTTAGAAAAATAACACACATGCAATGACTCGAGTGGATCCATGTGGTTTAGGAAAAGAACACACATGCAATGACTCCATTCTATCAATGTGTTTTAGGAAAAGAACACACACGCAATGACTCTAGTGGATCCATGTGTTTTAGGAAAAGAACACACATGAAATGTCACTAGTGGATAAATTTGGTTTAAGGAAAGAACACACATGCAATGACTCTAGTGGATCCATGTGGTTTAGGAAAATAACACAATTGCAATGACTAGTGGATCCATGTGGTTTAGGAAAAGAACACACATGCAATGACTCTAGTGGATCCATGGGGTTTAGGAAAAGAACACACATGCAATGAGTCTAGTGGATCCATGTGGTTTAGGAAAAGATCACACATGCAATGACTCTAGTGGATCCATGTAGTTTAGGAAAGGAACACTCATGCAATGACTCTAGCGGTTCCATGTGGTTTAGGAAAAGAACCCACATGCAATCACTCTAGTGGATCAATATGATTTAGGAAAAGAACACACAGGCAATGTCACTAGTGGATCAATGTGGTTTAGGAAAAGAACACACATGAAATGTCATCGGTGGTTAAATGGGTTTTAGGAAAAGAACACACGTACAATGACTCGACTGAATCCATGTGGTTTAGGAAAAGAACACACATGCAATGTCTCTAGTGGATCCATGTGGTTTAGGAAAAGAACACACATGCAATGACTCTAGTGGATCCATGTGGTTTAGGAAAACAACACACATGCTATGTCACCAGTGGATCAATGTGGTTTAGGAAAAGAACACACATGCAATCACACTAGTGGATCAATGTGGTTTAGGAAAAGAACACACATGCAATGACTCTGGTGGATCCATGTGGTTTAGGAAAAGAACACACATGCAATGACTCAAGTGGATCCATGTGGTTCAGGAAAAGAACACACATGCAATGACTCTATTCGATCAATGTGGTTTAGGAAAAGAACACACACGTAATGACTCTAGTGGATCCATGTGTTTTAGTAAAAGAACACACATGCAATGGCACTAGCGGATAAATGTGGTTTAGGGGAAGAATACACATGCAATGACTCTAGTGGATCCATGTGCTTTAGGAAAAGAACATAATTGCAATGACTAGTGGATCCATGTGGTTTAGAAAAAGAACACACATGTAATGTCAAGTGGATCAATGTGGTTTAGGAAAAGAACACACATGCAATGTCACTAGTGGATCCATGTGGTTTAGAAAAAGAACACACATGCAATGAGTCGAGTGGATCCATTTGGTTTAGGAAAAGAACACACATGCAATTACTCTATTCTATCAATGTGGTTTAGGAAATGAACACACATGCAATGACTCTAGTGGATCCATGTGGTTTAGGAAAATAACACAATTGCAATGACTAGTGGATCCATGTGGTTTAGGAAAAGAGCACATATGCAATGTCATCAGTGGGTCCATGTGGTTTAGGAAAAGAGCACACATGCAATCACACGAGTGGATGAATGTGGTTTAGGAAAAGAATACGCATGGAATGTCACTTGTGGATCAATGTGGTTTAGGAAAAGACCACACATGCAATGTCAAGAGTGGATCCATGTGGTTAAGAAAAATAACACCCATGCAATGTCACTAGTAGATCAATGTGGTTTAGGAAAAGAACACAATTGCAATGACTAGTGGATCCATGTGGTTCAGAAAAACAACACACATGCAATGTCACCCCTGGATCAATGTGGTTTAGGAAAAGAACACACATGTAATGCCTCTATTGGATCCGTGGGGTTTAGAAAAAGAACACACATGCAATGACACTAGTGTATCCATGTGGTTTACGAAAAGAACACAATTGCAATGACTAGTGGATCCATGTGGTTCAGAAAAAGAACAAACATGCAATGTCACTAGTGGATCAATGTGGTTTAGGAAAAGAACACACATGCAATCACTCTATTGGATCCATGGGGTTTAGAAAAAGAAGACACATGCAATGACACTAGTGTATCCATGTGATTTAGTAAAAGATCACACATGCAATGACTCTAGTGGATCCATGGGGTTTAGGAAAAGAACACACATGAAATGTCACTAGTGTATCCATGTGGTTTAGGAAAAGATCACACATGCAATGACTCTAGTGGATCCATGTGGTTTAGGGAAAGAACACACATGAAATGTCACTACTGGATCCATGTAGTATAGGAAAAGAACACACATGCAATGTCACTAGTGGATCAATGTGGTTTAGGAAAAGAACACACATGAAATGTCATCGGTGGATCAATGGGTTTTAGGAAAAGAACACACATGCAATGACTCTAGTGAATCAATGTGGTTTAAGATAATAACACACATGCAATGACTCTAGTGGATCCATGTGGTTTAGAAAAAACACATGCAATGTCACTTGTGGATCCATGTGGTTTAGGAAAAGAACACACATGCAATGTCACTAGTGTATCAATGTGGTTTAGGAAAATAACACACATGAAATGTCACCGGTGGATCAATGTGTTTTAGGAAAAGAACACACATGCAATTAATCTAGTGGATCCATGTGGTTTAGGAAAGGAACACTCATGCAATGACTCTAGTGGATCCATGTGGTTTAGGAAAAGGACACACATGCAATCATTCTAGTGGATCAATGTGGTTTAGGAAAAGAACACACATGCAATGTCACTAGTGGATCGATGTGGTTTAGGAAAAGAACACACATGAAATGTCATTGGTGGATAAATGGGTTTTAGGAAAAGAACACACATACAATGACTCCACTGAATCCATGTGGTTTAGGAAAAGAACACACATGCAATGTCTTTAGTGGATACATGTGGTTTAGGAAAAGAACACACATGCAATGACTAGTGGATCCATGTGGTTTAGGAAAAGAACACACATGCTATGTCACCAGTGGATCAATGTGGTTTAGGAAAAGAACACACATGCAATCACACTAGTGGATCCATGTGGTTTAGGAAAAGAACACACATGCAATGACTCTAGTGGATCCATGTGGTTTAGGAAAAGAACACACATGCAATGACTCGAGTGGATCCATGTGGTTTAGGAAAAGAACACACATGCAATGACTCTATTCGATCAATGTGGTTATTCAAAGAACACACATGCAATGACTCTAGTGGATCCATGTGTTTTAGTAAAATAACACACATGCAATGTCACTAGTGGTTAAATGTGGTTTAGGGAAAGAACACACATGCAATGACTCTAGTGGATCCATGTGGTTTAGGAAAAGAACATAATTGCAATGACTAGTGGATCCATGTGGTTTAGAAAAAGAACACACATGTAATGTCAAGTGGATCAATGTGGTTTTGGAAAAGAACAATCATGCAATGTCACTAGTGGATCCATGGGGTTTAGAAAAAGAACACACATGCAATGACTCGAGTGGATCCATGTGGTTTAGGAAAAGAACACACATGCAATGACTCCATTCTATCAATGTGTTTTAGGAAAAGAACACACACGCAATGACTCTAGTGGATCCATGTGTTTTAGGAAAAGAACACACATGAAATGTCACTAGTGGATAAATTTGGTTTAAGGAAAGAACACACATGCAATGACTCTAGTGGATCCATGTGGTTTAGTAAAATAACACAATTACAATGACTAGTGGATCCATGTGGTTTAGGAAAAGAACACACATGCAATGACTCTAGTGGATCCATGGGGTTTAGGAAAAGAACACACATGCAATGAGTCCAGTGGATCCATGTGGTTTAGGAAAAGATCACACATGCAATGACTCTAGTGGATCCATGTAGTTTAGGAAAGGAACACTCATGCAATGACTCTAGCGGTTCCATGTGGTTTAGGAAAAGAACCCACATGCAATCACTCTAGTGGATCAATATGGTTTAGGAAAAGAACACATAGGCAATGTCACTAGTGGATCAATGTGGTTTAGGAAAAGAACACACATGAAATGTCATCGGTGGTTAAATGGGTTTTAGGAAAAGAACACACGTACAATGACTCGACTGAATCCATGTGGTTTAGGAAAAGAACACACATGCAATGTCTCTAGTGGATCCATGTGGTTTAGGAAAAGAACACACATGCAATGACTCTAGTGGATCCATGTGGTTTAGGAAAAGAACACACATGAAATGACTCTATTCGATCAATGTGGTTATTCAAAGAACACACATGCAATGACTCTAGTGGATCCATGTGTTTTAGTAAAATAACACACATGCAATGTCACTAGTGGTTAAATGTGGTTTAGGGAAAGAACACACATGCAATGACTCTAGTGGATCCATGTGGTTTAGGAAAAGAACATAATTGCAATGACTAGTGGATCCATGTGGTTTAGAAAAAGAACACACATGTAATGTCAAGTGGATCAATGTGGTTTAGGAAAAGAACAATCATGCAATGTCACTAGTGGATCCATGGGGTTTAGAAAAAGAACACACATGCAATGACTCGAGTGGATCCATGTGGTTTAGGAAAAGAACACACATGCAATGACTCCATTCTATCAATGTGTTTTAGGAAAAGAACACACACGCAATGACTCTAGTGGATCCATGTGTTTTAGGAAAAGAACACACATGAAATGTCACTAGTGGATAAATTTGGTTTAAGGAAAGAACACACATGCAATGACTCTAGTGGATCCATGTGGTTTAGGAAAATTACACAATTGCAATGACTAGTGGATCCATGTGGTTTAGGAAAAGAACACACATGCAATGACTCTAGTGGATCCATGGGGTTTAGGAAAAGAACACACATGCAATGAGTCTAGTGGATCCATGTGGTTTAGGAAAAGATCACACATGCAATGACTCTAGTGGATCCATGTAGTTTAGGAAAGGAACACTCATGCAATGACTCTAGTGGATCCATGTGGTTTAGGAAAAGGACACACATGCAATCATTCTAGTGGATCAATGTGGTTTAGGAAAAGAACACACATGCAATGTCACTAGTGGATCGATGTGGTTTAGGAAAAGAACACACATGAAATGTCATTGGTGGATAAATGGGTTTTAGGAAAAGAACACACATACAATGACTCCACTGAATCCATGTGGTTTAGGAAAAGAACACACATGCAATGTCTTTAGTGGATACATGTGGTTTAGGAAAAGAACACACATGCAATGACTAGTGGATCCATGTGGTTTAGGAAAAGAACACACATGCTATGTCACCAGTGGATCAATGTGGTTTAGGAAAAGAACACACATGCAATCACACTAGTGGATCCATGTGGTTTAGGAAAAGAACACACATGCAATGACTCTAGTGGATCCATGTGGTTTAGGAAAAGAACACACATGCAATGACTCGAGTGGATCCATGTGGTTTAGGAAAAGAACACACATGCAATGACTCTATTCGATCAATGTGGTTATTCAAAGAACACACATGCAATGACTCTAGTGGATCCATGTGTTTTAGTAAAATAACACACATGCAATGTCACTAGTGGTTAAATGTGGTTTAGGGAAAGAACACACATGCAATGACTCTAGTGGATCCATGTGGTTTAGGAAAAGAACATAATTGCAATGACTAGTGGATCCATGTGGTTTAGAAAAAGAACACACATGTAATGTCAAGTGGATCAATGTGGTTTTGGAAAAGAACAATCATGCAATGTCACTAGTGGATCCATGGGGTTTAGAAAAAGAACACACATGCAATGACTCGAGTGGATCCATGTGGTTTAGGAAAAGAACACACATGCAATGACTCCATTCTATCAATGTGTTTTAGGAAAAGAACACACACGCAATGACTCTAGTGGATCCATGTGTTTTAGGAAAAGAACACACATGAAATGTCACTAGTGGATAAATTTGGTTTAAGGAAAGAACACACATGCAATGACTCTAGTGGATCCATGTGGTTTAGTAAAATAACACAATTGCAATGACTAGTGGATCCATGTGGTTTAGGAAAAGAACACACATGCAATGACTCTAGTGGATCCATGGGGTTTAGGAAAAGAACACACATGCAATGAGTCTAGTGGATCCATGTGGTTTAGGAAAAGATCACACATGCAATGACTCTTGTGGATCCATGTAGTTTAGGAAAGGAACACTCATGCAATGACTCTAGCGGTTCCATGTGGTTTAGGAAAAGAACCCACATGCAATCACTCTAGTGGATCAATATGGTTTAGGAAAAGAACACATAGGCAATGTCACTAGTGGATCAATGTGGTTTAGGAAAAGAACACACATGAAATGTCATCGGTGGTTAAATGGGTTTTAGGAAAAGAACACACGTACAATGACTCGACTGAATCCATGTGGTTTAGGAAAAGAACACACATGCAATGTCTCTAGTGGATCCATGTGGTTTAGGAAAAGAACACACATGCAATGACTCTAGTGGATCCATGTGGTTTAGGAAAAGAACACACATGCAATGACTCTATTCGATCAATGTGGTTATTCAAAGAACACACATGCAATGACTCTAGTGGATCCATGTGTTTTAGTAAAATAACACACATGCAATGTCACTAGTGGTTAAATGTGGTTTAGGGAAAGAACACACATGCAATGACTCTAGTGGATCCATGTGGTTTAGGAAAAGAACATAATTGCAATGACTAGTGGATCCATGTGGTTTAGAAAAAGAACACACATGTAATGTCAAGTGGATCAATGTGGTTTAGGAAAAGAACAATCATGCAATGTCACTAGTGGATCCATGGGGTTTAGAAAAAGAACACACATGCAATGACTCGAGTGGATCCATGTGGTTTAGGAAAAGAACACACATGCAATGACTCCATTCTATCAATGTGTTTTAGGAAAAGAACACACACGCAATGACTCTAGTGGATCCATGTGTTTTAGGAAAAGAACACACATGAAATGTCACTAGTGGATAAATTTGGTTTAAGGAAAGAACACACATGCAATGACTCTAGTGGATCCATGTGGTTTAGGAAAATTACACAATTGCAATGACTAGTGGATCCATGTGGTTTAGGAAAAGAACACACATGCAATGACTCTAGTGGATCCATGGGGTTTAGGAAAAGAACACACATGCAATGAGTCTAGTGGATCCATGTGGTTTAGGAAAAGATCACACATGCAATGACTCTAGTGGATCCATGTAGTTTAGGAAAGGAACACTCATGCAATGACTCTAGCGGTTCCATGTGGTTTAGGAAAAGAACCCACATGCAATCACTCTAGTGGATCAATATGGTTTAGGAAAAGAACACATAGGCAATGTCACTAGTGGATCAATGTGGTTTAGGAAAAGAACACACATGAAATGTCATCGGTGGTTAAATGGGTTTTAGGAAAAGAACACACGTACAATGACTCGACTGAATCCATGTGGTTTAGGAAAAGAACACACATGCAATGTCTCTAGTGGATCCATGTGGTTTAGGAAAAGAACACACATGCAATGACTCTAGTGGATCCATGTGGTTTAGGAAAAGAACACACATGCAATGACTCTATTCGATCAATGTGGTTATTCAAAGAACACACATGCAATGACTCTAGTGGATCCATGTGTTTTAGTAAAATAACACACATGCAATGTCACTAGTGGTTAAATGTGGTTTAGGGAAAGAACACACATGCAATGACTCTAGTGGATCCATGTGGTTTAGGAAAAGAACATAATTGCAATGACTAGTGGATCCATGTGGTTTAGAAAAAGAACACACATGTAATGTCAAGTGGATCAATGTGGTTTAGGAAAAGAACAATCATGCAATGTCACTAGTTGATCCATGGGGTTTAGAAAAATAACACACATGCAATGACTCGAGTGGATCCATCTGGTTTAGGAAAAGAACACACATGCAATGACTCCATTCTATCAATGTGTTTTAGGAAAAGAACACACACGCAATGACTCTAGTGGATCCATGTGTTTTAGGAAAAGAACACACATGAAATGTCACTAGTGGATAAATTTGGTTTAAGGAAAGAACACACATGCAATGACTCTAGTGGATCCATGTGGTTTAGGAAAATAACACAATTGCAATGACTAGTGGATCCATGTGGTTTAGGAAAAGAACACACATGCAATGACTCTAGTGGATCCATGGGGTTTAGGAAAAGAACACACATGCAATGAGTCTAGTGGATCCATGTGGTTTAGGAAAAGATCACACATGCAATGACTCTAGTGGATCCATGTAGTTTAGGAAAGGAACACTCATGCAATGACTCTAGCGGTTCCATGTGGTTTAGGAAAAGAACCCACATGCAATCACTCTAGTGGATCAATATGGTTTAGGAAAAGAACACACAGGCAATGTCACTAGTGGACCAATGTGGTTTAGGAAAAGAACACACATGAAATGTCATCGGTGGTTAAATGGGTTTTAGGAAAAGAACACACGTACAATGACTCGACTGAATCCATGTGGTTTAGGAAAAGAACACACATGCAATGTCTCTAGTGGATCCATGTGGTTTAGGAAAAGAACACACATGCAATGACTCTAGTGGATCCATGTGGTTTAGGAAAACAACACACATGCTATGTCACTAGTGGATCAATGTGGTTTAGGAAAAGAACACACATGCAATCACACTAGTGGATCAATGTGGTTTAGGAAAAGAACACACAGGCAATGACTCTGGTGGATCCATGTGGTTTAGGAAAAGAACACACATGCAATGACTCGAGTGGATCCATGTGGTTCAGGAAAAGAACACACATGCAATGACTCTATTCGATCAATGTGGTTTAGGAAAAGAACACACACGTAATGACTCTAGTGGATCCATGTGTTTTAGTAATAGAACACACATGCAATGACACTAGCGGATAAATGTGGTTTAGGGAAAGAATACACATGCAATGACTCTAGTGGATCCATGTGCTTTAGGAAAAGAACATAATTGCAATGACTAGTGGATCCATGTGGTTTAGAAAAAGAACACACATGTAATGTCAAGTGGATCAATGTGGTTTAGGAAAAGAACACACATGCAATGTCACTAGTGGATCCATGTGGTTTAGAAAAAGAACACACATGCAATGACTCGAGTTGATCCATTTGGTTTAGGAAAAGAACACACATGCAATTACTCTATTCTATCAATGTGGTTTAGGAAAAGAACACACACGCAATGACCCTAGTGGATCCATGTGTTTTAGGAAAAGAACACACATGCAATGTCAGTAGTGGATAAATTTGGTTTAGGGAAAGAACACACATGCAATGACTCTAGTGGATCCATGTGGTTTAGGAAAATAACACAATTGCAATGACTAGTGGATCCATGTGGTTTAGGAAAAGAACACACATGCAATGACTCTAGTGGATCCATGGGGTTTAGGAAAAGAACACACATGCAATGATTCTAGTGGATCCATGTGGTTTAGGAAAAGATCACACATGCAATGACTCTAGTGGATCCATGTAGTTTAGGAAAAGAACACACATGCAATGTCTCTAGTGGATCAATGTGGTTTAGGAAAAGAACACACATACAATGTCACCAGTGGATCAATGTTGTTTAGGATAAGAACACACATGAAATGACTCTAGTGAATCAATGTGGTTTAGGAAAAGAACACACACACAATGACTCTGGTGGATCTATGTGGTTTAGGAAAAGAACACAATTGCAATGACTAGTGGATCCATGTGGTTCAGAAAAAGAACACACATGCAATGTCACTAGTGGATCAATGTGGTTTAGGAGAAGAACACACATGCAATGACTCTATTGGATCCATGGGGTTTAGAGAAAGAACACACATGCAATGACACTAGTGTTTCCATGTGGTTTAGTAAAAGATAAGACATGCAATGACTCTAGTGGATCCGTGTGGTTTAGGAAAAGAACACACATGAAATGTCACTAGTGGATCCATGTGATTTAGGAAAAGATCACACATGCAATGACTCTAGTGGATCCATGTAGTTTAGGAAAGGAACACTCATGCAATGACTCTAGCGGTTCCATGTGGTTTAGGAAAAGAACCCACATGCAATCACTCTAGTAGATCAATATGGTTTAGGAAAAGAACACACAGGCAATGTCACTAGTGGATCATTGTGGTTTAGGAAAAGAACACACATGAAATGTCATCGGTGGTTAAATGGGTTTTAGGAAAAGAACACACGTACAATGACTCGACTGAATCCATGTGGTTTAGGAAAAGAACACACATGCAATGTCTCTAGTGGATCCATGTGGTTTAGGAAAAGAACACACATGCAATGACTCTAGTGGAGTCATGTGGTTTAGGAAAAGAACATAATTGCAATGACTAGTGGATCCATGTGGTTTACAAAAAGAACACACATGTAATGTCAAGTGGATCAATGTGGTTTAGGAATAGAACAATCATGCAATGTCACTAGTTGATCCATGGGGTTTAGAAAAATAACACACATGCAATGACTCGAGTGGATCCATGTGGTTTAGGAAAAGAACACACATGCAATGACTCCATTCTATCAATGTGTTTTAGGAAAAGAACACACACGCAATGACTCTAGTGGATCCATGTGTTTTAGGAAAAGAACACACATGAAATGTCACTAGTGGATAAATTTGGTTTAAGGAAAGAACACACATGCAATGACTCTAGTGGATCCATGTGGTTTAGGAAAATAACACAATTGCAATGACTAGTGGATCCATGTGGTTTAGGAAAAGAACACACATGCAATGACTCTAGTGGATCCATGGGGTTTAGGAAAAGAACACACATGCAATGAGTCTAGTGGATCCATGTGGTTTAGGAAAAGATCACACATGCAATGACTCTAGTGGATCCATGTAGTTTAGGAAAGGAACACTCATGCAATGACTCTAGCGGTTCCATGTGGTTTAGGAAAAGAACCCACATGCAATCACTCTAGTGGATCAATATGGTTTAGGAAAAGAACACACAGGCAATGTCACTAGTGGATCAATGTGGTTTAGGAAAAGAACACACATGAAATGTCATCGGTGGTTAAATGGGTTTTAGGAAAAGAACACACGTACAATGACTCGACTGAATCCATGTGGTTTAGGAAAAGAACACACATGCAATGTCTCTAGTGGATCCATGTGGTTTAGGAAAAGAACACACATTCAATGACTCTAGTGGATCCATGTGGTTTAGGAAAACAACACACATGCTATGTCACCAGTGGATCAATGTGGTTTAGGAAAAGAACACACATGCAATCACACTAGTGGATCAATGTGGTTTAGGAAAAGAACACACATGCAATCACACTAGTGGATCAATGTGGTTTAGGAAAAGAACACACAGGCAATGACTCTGGTGGATCCATGTGGTTTAGGAAAAGAACACACATGCAATGACTCGAGTGGATCCATGTGGTTCAGGAAAAGAACACACATGCAATGACTCTATTCGATCAATGTGGTTTAGGAAAAGAACACACACGTAATGACTCTAGTGGATCCATGTGTTTTAGTAATAGAACACACATGCAATGACACTAGCGGATAAATGTGGTTTAGGGAAAGAATACACATGCAATGACTCTAGTGGATCCATGTGCTTTAGGAAAAGAACATAATTGCAATGACTAGTGGATCCATGTGGTTTAGAAAAAGAACACACATGTAATGTCAAGTGGATCAATGTGGTTTAGGAAAAGAACACACATGCAATGTCACTAGTGGATCCATGTGGTTTAGAAAAAGAACACACATGCAATGACTCGAGTGGATCCATTTGGTTTAGGAAAAGAACACACATGCAATTACTCTATTCTATCAATGTGGTTTAGGAAAAGAACACACACGCAATGACCCTAGTGGATCCATGTGTTTTAGGAAAAGAACACACATGCAATGTCAGTAGTGGATAAATTTGGTTTAGGGAAAGAACACACATGCAATGACTCTAGTGGATCCATGTGGTTTAGGAAAATAACACAATTGCAATGACTAGTGGATCCATGTGGTTTAGGAAAAGAACACACATGCAATGACTCTAGTGGATCCATGGGGTTTAGGAAAAGAACACACATGCAATGATTCTAGTGGATCCATGTGGTTTAGGAAAAGATCACACATGCAATGACTCTAGTGGATCCATGTAGTTTAGGAAAAGAACACACATGCAATGTCTCTAGTGGATCAATGTGGTTTAGGAAAAGAACACACATACAATGTCACCAGTGGATCAATGTTGTTTAGGATAAGAACACACATGAAATGACTCTAGTGAATCAATGTGGTTTAGGAAAAGAACACACAGACAATGACTCTGGTGGATCTATGTGGTTTAGGAAAAGAACACAATTGCAATGACTAGTGGATCCATGTGGTTCAGAAAAAGAACACACATGCAATGTCACTAGTGGATCAATGTGGTTTAGGAGAAGAACACACATGCAATGACTCTATTGGATCCATGGGGTTTAGAGAAAGAACACACATGCAATGACACTAGTGTTTCCATGTGGTTTAGTAAAAGATAAGACATGCAATGACTCTAGTGGATCCGTGTGGTTTAGGAAAAGAACACACATGAAATGTCACTAGTGGATCCATGTGATTTAGGAAAAGATCACACATGCAATGACTCTAGTGGATCCATGTAGTTTAGGAAAGGAACACTCATGCAATGACTCTAGCGGTTCCATGTGGTTTAGGAAAAGAACCCACATGCAATCACTCTAGTAGATCAATATGGTTTAGGAAAAGAACACACAAGCAATGTCACTAGTGGATCATTGTGGTTTAGGAAAAGAACACACATGAAATGTCATCGGTGGTTAAATGGGTTTTAGGAAAAGAACACACGTACAATGACTCGACTGAATCCATGTGGTTTAGGAAAAGAACACACATGCAATGTCTCTAGTGGATCCATGTGGTTTAGGAAAAGAACACACATGCAATGACTCTAGTGGATCCATGTGGTTTAGGAAAAGAACATAATTGCAATGACTAGTGGATCCATGTGGTTTACAAAAAGAACACACATGTAATGTCAAGTGGATCAATGTGGTTTAGGAATAGAACAATCATGCAATGTCACTAGTTGATCCATGGGGTTTAGAAAAATAACACACATGCAATGACTCGAGTGGATCCATGTGGTTTAGGAAAAGAACACACATGCAATGACTCCATTCTATCAATGTGTTTTAGGAAAAGAACACACACGCAATGACTCTAGTGGATCCATGTGTTTTAGGAAAAGAACACACATGAAATGTCACTAGTGGATAAATTTGGTTTAAGGAAAGAACACACATGCAATGACTCTAGTGGATCCATGTGGTTTAGGAAAATAACACAATTGCAATGACTAGTGGATCCATGTGGTTTAGGAAAAGAACACGCATGCAATGACTCTAGTGGATCCATGGGGTTTAGGAAAAGAACACACATGCAATGAGTCTAGTGGATCCATGTGGTTTAGGAAAAGATAACACATGCAATGACTCTAGTGGATCCATGTAGTTTAGGAAAGGAACACTCATGCAATGACTCTAGCGGTTCCATGTGGTTTAGGAAAAGAACCCACATGCAATCACTCTAGTGGATCAATATGGTTTAGGAAAAGAACACACAGGCAATGTCACTAGTGGATCAATGTGGTTTAGGAAAAGAACACACATGAAATGTCATCGGTGGTTAAATGGGTTTTAGGAAAAGAACACACGTACAATGACTCGACTGAATCCATGTGGTTTAGGAAAAGAACACACATGCAATGTCTCTAGTGGATCCATGTGGTTTAGGAAAAGAACACACATGCAATGACTCTAGTGGATCCATGTGGTTTAGGAAAACAACACACATGCTATGTCACCAGTGGATCAATGTGGTTTAGGAAAAGAACACACATGCAATCACACTAGTGGATCAATGTGGTTTAGGAAAATAACACACATGCAATCACACTAGTGGATCAATGTGGTTTAGGAAAAGAACACACAGGCAATGACTCTGGTGGATCCATGTGGTTTAGGAAAAGAACACACATGCAATGACTCGAGTGGATCCATGTGGTTCAGGAAAAGAACACACATGCAATGACTCTATTCGATCAATGTGGTTTAGGAAAAGAACACACACGTAATGACTCTAGTGGATCCATGTGTTTTAGTAATAGAACACACATGCAATGACACTAGCGGATAAATGTGGTTTAGGGAAAGAATACACATGCAATGACTCTAGTGGATCCATGTGCTTTAGGAAAAGAACATAATTGCAATGACTAGTGGATCCATGTGGTTTAGACAAAGAACACACATGTAATGTCAAGTGGATCAATGTGGTTTAGGAAAAGAACACACATGCAATGTCACTAGTGGATCCATGTGGTTTAGAAAAAGAACACACATGCAATGACTCGAGTGGATCCATTTGGTTTAGGAAAAGAACACACATGCAATTACTCTATTCTATCAATGTGGTTTAGGAAAAGAACACACACGCAATGACCCTAGTGGATCCATGTGTTTTAGGAAAAGAACACACATGCAATGTCAGTAGTGGATAAATTTGGTTTAGGGAAAGAACACACATGCAATGACTCTAGTGGATCCATGTGGTTTAGGAAAATAACACAATTGCAATGACTAGTGGATCCATGTGGTTTAGGAAAAGAACACACATGCAATGACTCTAGTGGATCCATGGGGTTTAGGAAAAGAACACACATGCAATGATTCTAGTGGATCCATGTGGTTTAGGAAAAGATCACACATGCAATGACTCTAGTGGATCCATGTAGTTTAGGAAAAGAACACACATGCAATGTCTCTAGTGGATCAATGTGGTTTAGGAAAAGAACACACATACAATGTCACCAGTGGATCAATGTTGTTTAGGATAAGAACACACATGAAATGACTCTAGTGAATCAATGTGGTTTAGGAAAAGAACACACACACAATGACTCTGGTGGATCTATGTGGTTTAGGAAAAGAACACAATTGCAATGACTAGTGGATCCATGTGGTTCAGAAAAAGAACACACATGCAATGTCACTAGTGGATCAATGTGGTTTAGGAGAAGAACACACATGCAATGACTCTATTGGATCCATGGGGTTTAGAGAAAGAACACACATGCAATGACACTAGTGTTTCCATGTGGTTTAGTAAAAGATAAGACATGCAATGACTCTAGTGGATCCGTGTGGTTTAGGAAAAGAACACACATGAAATGTCACTAGTGGATCCATGTGATTTAGGAAAAGATCACACATGCAATGACTCTAGTGGATCCATGTAGTTTAGGAAAGGAACACTCATGCAATGACTCTAGCGGTTCCATGTGGTTTAGGAAAAGAACCCACATGCAATCACTCTAGTAGATCAATATGGTTTAGGAAAAGAACACACAGGCAATGTCACTAGTGGATCATTGTGGTTTAGGAAAAGAACACACATGAAATGTCATCGGTGGTTAAATGGGTTTTAGGAAAAGAACACACGTACAATGACTCGACTGAATCCATGTGGTTTAGGAAAAGAACACACATGCAATGTCTCTAGTGGATCCATGTGGTTTAGGAAAAGAACACACATGCAATGACTCTAGTGGATCCATGTGGTTTAGGAAAAGAACATAATTGCAATGACTAGTGGATCCATGTGGTTTACAAAAAGAACACACATGTAATGTCAAGTGGATCAATGTGGTTTAGGAATAGAACAATCATGCAATGTCACTAGTTGATCCATGGGGTTTAGAAAAATAACACACATGCAATGACTCGAGTGGATCCATGTGGTTTAGGAAAAGAACACACATGCAATGACTCCATTCTATCAATGTGTTTTAGGAAAAGAACACACACGCAATGACTCTAGTGGATCCATGTGGTTTAGGAAAAGAACACACATGAAATGTCACTAGTGGATCCATGGGGTTTAGGAAAAGAACACACATGCAATGACTCTAGTGGATCCATGTGGTTTAGGAAAATAACACAATTGCAATGACTAGTGGATCCATGTGGTTTAGGAAAAGAACACACATGCAATGACTCTAGTGGATCCATGGGGTTTAGGAAAAGAACACACATGCAATGATTCTAGTGGATCCATGTGGTTTAGGAAAAGATCACACATGCAATGACTCTAGTGGATCCATGTAGTTTAGGAAAGGAACACTCATGCAATGACTCTAGCGGTTCCATGTGGTTTAGGAAAAGAACCCACATGCAATCACTCTAGTGGATCAATATGGTTTAGGAAAAGAACACACAGGCAATGTCACTAGTGGATCAATGTGGTTTAGGAAAAGAACACACATGAAATGTCATCGGTGGTTAAATGGGTTTTAGGAAAAGAACACACGTACAATGACTCGACTGAATCCATGTGGTTTAGGAAAACAACACACATGCAATGTCTCTAGTGGATCCATGTGGTTTAGGAAAAGAACACACATGCAATGACTCTAGTGGATCCATGTGGTTTAGGAAAACAACACACATGAAATGTCACTAGTGGATCCATGGGGTTTAGGAAAAGAACACACATGCAATCAAACTAGTGGATCAATGTGGTTTAGGAAAAGAACACACATGCAATGACTCTGGTGGATCCATGTGGTTTAGGAAAAGAACACACATCCAATGACTCGAGTGGATCCATGTGGTTCAGGAAAAGAACACACATGCAATGACTCTATTCGATCAATGTGGTTTAGGAAAAGAACACACACGTAATGACTCTAGTGGATCCATGTGTTTTAGTAATAGAACACACATGCAATGACACTAGCGGATAAATGTGGTTTAGGGAAAGAATACACATGCAATGACTCTAGTGGATCCATGTACTTTAGGAAAAGAACATAATTGCAATGACTAGTGGATCCATGTGGTTTGGAAAAAGAACACACATGTAATGTCAAGTGGATCAATGTGGTTTAGGAAAAGAACACACATGCAATGTCACTAGTGGATCCATGTGGTTTAGAAAAAGAACACACATGCAATGACTCGAGTGGATCCATTTGGTTTAGGAAAAGAACACACATGCAATTACTCTATTCTATCAACGTGGTTTAGGAAAAGAACACACACGCAATGACCCTAGTGGATCCATGTGTTTTAGGAAAAGAACACACATGCAATGACTCTATTGGATCCATGGGGTTTAGAGAAAGAACACACATGCAATGACACTAGTGTTTCCATGTGGTTTAGTAAAAGATAAGACATGCAATGACTCTAGTGGATCCGTGTGGTTTAGGAAAAGAACACACATGAAATGTCACTAGTGGATCCATGTGATTTAGGAAAAGATCACACATGCAATGACTCTAGTGGATCCATGTAGTTTAGGAAAGGAACACTAATGCAATGACTCTAGCGGTTCCATGTGGTTTAGGAAAAGAACCCACATGCAATCACTCTAGTAGATCAATATGGTTTAGGAAAAGAACACACAGGCAATGTCACTAGTGGATCATTGTGGTTTAGGAAAAGAACACACATGAAATGTCATCGGTGGTTAAATGGGTTTTAGGAAAAGAACACACGTACAATGACTCGACTGAATCCATGTGGTTTAGGAAAAGAACACACATGCAATGTCTCTAGTGGATCCATGTGGTTTAGGAAAAGAACACACATGCAATGACTCTAGTGGATCCATGTGGTTTAGGAAAACAACACACATGCTATGTCAACAGTGGATCAATGTGGTTTAGGAAAAGAACACACATGCAATCACACTATTGGATCAATGTGGTTTAGGAAAAGAACACACACGCAATGACTCTTGTGGATCCATGTGGTTTAGGAAAAGAACACACATGCAATGACTCGAGTGGATCCATGTGGTTCAGGAAAAGAACACACATGCAATGACTCTATTCGATCAATGTGGTTTAGGAAAAGAACACACACGTAATGACTCTAGTGGATCCATGTGTTTTAGTAAAAGAACACACATGCAATGACACTAGTGGATAAATGTGGTTTAGGGAAAGAATACACATGCAATGACTCTAGTGGATCCATGTGCTTTAGGAAAAGAACATAATTGCAATGACTAGTGGATCCATGTGGTTTAGAGAAAGAACACACATGTAATGTCAAGTGGATCAATGTGGTTTAGGAAAAGAACACACATGAAATGTCACTAGTGGATCCATGTGGTTTAGAAAAAGAACACACATGCAATGACTCGAGTGGATCCATTTGGTTTAGGAAAAGAACACACATGCAATTACTCGATTCTATCAATGTGGTTTAGGAAAAGAACACACACGCAATGACCCTAGTGGATCCATGTGTTTTAGGAAAAGAACACACATGCAATGTCAGTAGTGGATAAATTTGGTTTAGGGAAAGAACACACATGCAATGACTCTAGTGGATCCATGTGGTTTAGGAAAATAACACAATTGCAATGACTAGTGGATCCATGTGGTTTAGGAAAAGAACACACATGCAATGACTCTAGTGGATCCATGGGGTTTAGGAAAAGAACACACATGCAATGATTCTAGTGGATCCATGTGGTTTAGGAAAAGATCACACATGCAATGACTCTAGTGGATCCATGTGGTTTAGGAAAAGAACACACATGCAATGTCTCTAGTGGATCAATGTGGTTTAGGAAAAGAACACGCATACAATGTCACCAGTGGATCAATGTTGTTTAGGATAAGAACACACATGAAATGACTCTAGTGAATCAATGTGGTTTAGGAAAAGAACACACACACAATGACTCTGGTGGATCTATGTGGTTTAGGAAAAGAACACAATTGCAATGACTATTGGATCCATGTGGTTCAGAAAAAGAACACACATGCAATGTCACTAGTGGATCAATGTGGTTTAGGAAAAGAACACACATGCAATGACTCTATTGGATCCATCGGGTTTAGAAAAAGAACACACATGCAATGACACTAGTGTATCCATGTGGTTTAGTAAAAGATAAGACATGCAATGACTCTAGTGGATCCGTGTGGTTTAGGAAAAGAACACACATGAAATGTCACTAGTGGATCCATGTGATTTAGGAAAAGATCACACATGCAATGACTCTAGTGGATCCATGTGGTTTAGGGAAAGAACACACATGAAATGTCACTATTGGATCCATGTAGTTTATGAAAACAGCACCCATGCAGTGTCACCAGTCGATCAATGTGGTTTAGGAAAAGAACACACATGAAATGTCATCGGTGGATCAATGGTTTTAGGAAAAGAACACACATGCAATGACTCTAGTCAATCAATGTGGTTTAGGATACTAACACACATGCAATGACTCTAGTGGATCCATGTGGTTTAGAAAAAACACATGCAATGTCACTTGTGGATCCATGTGGTTTAGGAAAAGAACACACATGCAATGTCACTAGTGGATCAATGTGGTTTAGCAAAATAACACACATGACATGTCACCGGTGAATCAATGTGGTTTAGGAAAAGAACACACATGCAATTAATCTAGTGGATCCATGTGGTTTAGGAAAAGAACACACATGCAATGACTCTAGTGGATCCATGTGGTTAGGAAAATAACACACATGCAATCACTCTAGTGGATCAATGTGGTTTAGGAAAAGAACACACATGCAATGTCACTAGTGGATCAATGTGGTTTAGGAAAAGAACACACATGAAATGTCATCGGTGGATAAATGGGTTTTAGGAAAAGAACACACATACAATGACTCTACTAAATCCATGTGGTTTAGGAGAAGAACACACATGCAATGACTCTAGTGGATCCATGTGGTTTAGGAAAAGAACACACATGCAACGACTCTAGTGGATTCATGTGGTTTAGGAAAAGAACACACATGCGATGTCACTAGTGGATCAATGTGGTTTAGGAAAAGAACACACATGCAATGTCTCTAGTGGATCCATGTGGTTTAGGAAAATAACACACATGCAATGACTCTAGTGGATCCATGTGGTTTAGGAAAAGAACACACATGTAATGACTCTAGTGGATCCATGTGGTTTAGAAAAAGAACACAATTGCAATGACTAGTGGATCCATGTGCTTTAGGAAAAGAACACACATGCAGTGACACTAGTGGATCAATGTGGTTTAGGAAATGAACACACATGCAATGTCGCTGCTAGACCAATGCGGTTTAGGAAAAGAACACACATGCAATGACTCTAGTAGATCAATGTGGATTAGCAAAAGAACACACATGTAGTGACACTAGTGGATCCATGTGGTTTAGCAAAAGAGCACACATGCAATGTCATCAGTGGGTCCATGTGGTTTAGGAAAAGAACACACATGCAATGTAACGAGTGGATGAATGTATTTTAGGAAAAGAATACGCATGCAATGTCACCTGTGGATCAATGTGGTTTAGGAAAAGACCACACATGCAATGACAGGAGTGGATCCATGTGGTTAAGAAAAATAACACCCATGCAATGTCACTAGTGGATCAATGTGGTTTAGGAAAATAACACAATTGCAATGACTAGTGGTTCCATGTGGTTCAAAAAAAGAACACACATGCAATGTCACCCGTGGATCAATGTGGTTTAGGAAAAGAACACACATGCAATGACTCTATTGGATCCGTGGGGTTTAGAAAAAGAACACACATGCAATGACACTAGTGTATCCATGTGGTTTACGAAAAGAACACAATTGCAATGACTAGTGGATCCATGTGGTTCAGAAAAAGAACAAACATGCAATGTCACTAGTGGATCAATGTGGTTTAGGAAAAGAACACACATGCAATCACTCTATTGGATCCATGGGGTTTAGAAAAAGAAGACACATGCAATGATTCTAGTGGATCCATTGGGTTTAGGAAAAGAACACACATGAAATGTCACTAGTGGATCCATGTGGTTTAGAAAAAGATCACACATGTAATGACTCCAGTGGTTCCATGTGGTTTAGGGAAAGAACACACATGAAATGTCACTAGTGGATCAATGTGGTTTAGGAAAAGAACACACATGAAATGTCATCGGTGGTTAAATGGGTTTTAGGAAAAGAACACGCATACAATAACTCTACTGAATCCATGTGGTTTAGGAAAAGAACACAAATGCAATGTATTTAGTGGATCCATGTGGTTTAGGAAAAGAACACACATGCAATGACTCTAGTGGATCCATGTGGTTTAGGAAAAGAACACACATGCTATGTCACCAGTGGATCAATGTGGTTTAGGAAAAGAACACACATGCAATCACACTAGTGGATCCATGTGGTTTAGGAAAAGAACACACATGCAAAGACTCTAGTGGATCCATGTGGTTTAGGAAAAGAACACACATGCAATGACTCGAGTGGATCCATGTGGTTTAGGAAAAGAACACACATGCAATGACTCTATTCGATCAATGTGCTTATTCAAAGAACACACATGCAATGACTCTAGTGGATCCATGTGTTTTAGTAAAATAACACACATGCAATGTCACTAGTGGATAAATGTGGTTTAGGGAAAGAACACACATTCAATGACTCTAGTGGATCCATGTGGTTTAGGAAAAGAACATAATTTCAATGACTAGTGGATCCATGTGGTTTAGAAAAAGACCACACATGTAATGTCAAGTGGATCAATGTGGTTTAGGAAAAGAACACTCATGCAATGTCACTAGAGGATCCATGGGGTTTAGAAAAACAACACACATGCAATGACTCGAGTGGATCCACGTGGTTTAGGAAATTAACACACATGCAATGACTCTATTCTATCAATGTTGTTTAGGAAAACAACACACACGCAATGACTCTACTGGATCCATGTGTTTTAGGAAAAGAACACACATGCAATGTCACTAGTGGATAAATTTGGTTTACGGAAAGAACACACATGCAATGACTCTAGTGGATCCATGTGGTTTAGGAAAATAACACAATTGCAATGACTAGTGGATCCATGTGGTTTAGGAAAAGAGCACACATGCAATGTCATCAGTGGGTCCATGTGGTTTAGGAAAAGAGCACACATGCAATTTAACGAGTGGATGAATGTGGTTTAGGAAAAGAATACGCATGGAATGTCACTTGTGAATCAATGTGGTTTAGGAAAAGACCACACATGCAATGTTAGGAGTGGATCCATGTGGTTATGAAAAATAACACCCCATGCAATGTCACTAGTAGATCAATGTGGTTTAGGAAAAGAACACAATTGCAATGACTAGTGGATCCATGTGGTTCAGAAAAAGAACACACATGCAATGTCACCCCTGGATCAATGTGGTTTAGGAAAAGAACACACATGTAATGCCTCTACTGGATCCGTGGGGTTTAGAAAAAGAACACACATGCAATGACACTAGTGTATCCATGTGGTTTAGGAAAAGATCACACATGTAATGATTCTAGTGGATCCATTGGGTTTAGGAAAAGAACACACATGAAATGTCACTAGTGGATCCATGTGGTTTAGAAAAAGATCCACACATGTAATGACTCTAGTGGCCATGTGGTTTAGGGAAAGAACACACATGAAATGTCACTAGTGGATCAATGTGGTTTAGGAAAAGAACACACATGAAATGTCATCGGTGGTTAAATGGGTTTTAGGAAAAGAACACACATACAATGACTCTACTGAATCCATGTGGTTTAGGAAAAGAACACACATGCAATGTCTCTAGTGGATCCATGTGGTTTAGGAAAAGAACACATATGCAATGACTCTAGTTGATCCATGTGGTTTAGGAAAAGAACACGCATGCTATGTCACCAGTGGATCAATGTGGTTTAGGAAAAGAACACACATGCAATCACACTAGTGGATCAATGTGGTTTAGGAAAAGCACACATGCAATGACTCTAGTGGATCCATGTGGTTTAGGAAAAGAAAACACATGCAATAACTCGAGTGGATCCAAGTGGTTCAGGAAAAGAACACACATGCAATGACTCTATTCGATCAATCTGTTTAGGAGAAGAACACACACGCAATGACTCTAGTGGATCCATGTGTTTTAGTAAAAGAACACACATGCAATGTCACTAGTGGATAAATGTGGTTTAGGGAAAGAATACACATGCAATGACTCTAGTGGATCCATGTGGTTTAGGAAAAGAACATAATTGAAATGACTAGTGGATCCATGTGGTTTAGAAAAAGAACACACATGTAATGTCAAGTGGATCAATGTGGTTTAGGAAAAGAACACACATGCAATGTCACTAGTGGATCCATGTGGTTTAGAAAAAGAACACACATGCAATGACTCGAGTGGATCCATTTGGTTTAGGAAGAGAACACACATGCAATTACTCTATTCTATCAATTTGGTTTAGGAAAAGAATACACACGCAATGACTCTAGTGGATCCATGTGTTTTAGGAAAAGAAAACACATGCAATGTCACTAGTGGATAAATTTGGTTTAGGGAAAGAACACATAGGCAATGACTCTAGTGGATCCATGTGGTTTAGGAAAATAACACAATTGCAATGACTAGTGGATCCATGTGCTTTAGGAAAAGAACACACATGCAATGACTCTACTGGATCCATGGGGTTTAGGAAAAGAACACACATGTAATGACTCTAGTGGATCCATGTGGTTTAGGAAAATATCACACATGCAATGACTCTAGTGGATCCATGTAGTTTAGGGAAAACAATACACATGCAATGTATCTAGTGGATCAATGTGGTTTAGGAAAAGAACACACATACAATGTCACCAGTGGATCAATGTTTTTTAGGATAAGAACACACATGCAATGACCCTAGTGAATCAATGTGGTTTAGGAAAAGAACACACACACAATGACTCTGGTGGATCTATGTGGTTTAGGAAAAGAACACAATTGCAATGACTAGTGGATCCATGTGGTTCAGAAAAAGAACACACATGCAATGTCACTAGTGGATCAATGTGGTTTAGGAAATGAACACACATGCAATGACTCTATTGGATCCATGGGGTTTAGAAAAGGAACACACATGAAATGACACTAGTGTATCCATGTGGTTTAGTAAAAGATCAGACATGCAATGACTCTAGTGGATCCATGTGGTTTAGGAAAAGAACACACATGAAATGTCACTAGTGGATCCATGTGGTTTAGGAAAAGATCACACATGCAATGACTCTAGTGGATCCATGTGGTTTAGGGAAAGAACACACATGAAATGTCACTATTGCAACCATGTAGTTTAGGAAAACAACACCCATGCAGTGTCACCAGTAGATCAATGTGGTTTAGGAAAAATACACACATGAAATGTCATCGGTGGATCAATGGGTTTTAGGAAAAGAACACACATGCAATGACTCTAGTGAATCAATGTGGTTTAGGATAATAACTCACATGCAAAGACTCTACTGGATCCATGTGGTTTAGAAAAAAACGCATGCAATGTCACTTGTGGATCCATGTGGTTTAGGAAAAGAACACACTTGCGATTTCACTAGTGGATCAATGTGGTTTAGGAAAATAACACACATGAAATGTCACTGGTTGATCAATGTGTTTTAGGAAAAGAACACACATGCAATTAATCTAGTGGATCCATGTGGTTTAGGAAAATAACACACATGCAATGACTCTAGTGGATCCATGTGGTTTAGGAAAAGAACACACATGCAATCACTCTAGTGGATCAATGTGTTTTAGGAAAAGAACACACATGCAATGTCACTAGTGGATCAATGTGGTTTAGGAAAAGAACACACATGAAATGTCATCGGTGGATAAAAGGGTTTTAGGAGAAGAACACACATGCAATGACTCTACTGAATCCATGTGGTTTAGGAAAAGAACACACATGCAATGACTCTAGTGGATCCATGTGGTTTAGGAAAATAACACACATGCAATGACTGTAGTGGATCCATGTAGTTTAGGAAAAGAAAACACATGCGATGTCACTAGTGGATCAATGTGGTTTAGGAAAACAACACACATGTAATCACATCAGTGGATCCATGTGGTTTAGGAAAAGAACACACATGCAATGACTCAAGTGGATCCATGTTGTTTAGGAAAAGAACACACATGCAATTACTCTAGTGGATCCATGTGGTTTAGGACAAGAATAGAGATGCAATACATCTAGTGAATCGATGTGGTTTAGGAAAAGAACACACATGCAATGACTCTAGTGGATCCATGTGGTTTAGGAAAAGAACACACATGCAATGACTCTAATGGATCCATGTGGTTTAGGAAAAGAACACACACGCAATGTCACAAGTGGATCAATGTGGTTTAGGAAAAGAACACACATGAAATGTCATCGGTGGATAAATTGGTTTTAGGAAAATAACACACATGCAATGACTCAACTTAATCCATGTGGTTTAGGAAAAGAACACACATGCAATGTCACTAGTGGATCAATGTGGTTTAGGAAAAGAACACACAAGCAATGACTCTAGTGGATTAATGTGGTTTAGGAAAAGCACACACATGTAGTGACACTAGTGGATCAATGTGGTTTAGGAAAAGAACACACATGCAATGTCGCTACTAGATCAATGCGGTTTAGGAAAAGAACACACATGAAATGAATCTAGTAGATCAATGTGGTTTAGGAAAAGAACACACATGTAGTTACACTAGTGGATCCATGTGGTTTAGGGAAAGAACACACATGCAATGTCATCAGTGGGTCCATGTGGTTTAGGAAAAGAACACACATGCAATGTCACGAGTGGATCAATGTGGTTCAGGAAAAGAACACGCATGAAATGTCACCTGTGGATCAATGTGGTTTAGGAAAAGAACACACATGCCATGTGAGGAGTGGATCCATGTGGTTTAGAAAAATAACACCCAAGCAATGTCATTAGTAGATCAATGTGGTTTAGGAAAATAACACACATGAAATGTCACCTCTGGATCAATGTGGTTTATGAAAAGAACACACATGCAATGTTACTGGTGGATCAATGTGGTTTAGGAAAAGAACAAACATGCAATGTCACCAGTGGCTCAATGTGGTTTAGGAAAATAACACACATGCAATGTCTCTAATGGATCAATGTGGTTTTGGAAAAGATCACACATGCAATGACTAGTGGATCCATGTGGTTTAGGAAAAGAGCACACATGAAGTGACTCTATTGGATGAATGTGGTTTAGTAAAAGAACGAACATGCAATGTCACTAGTGGATCAAAGTAGTTTAGTGTGGGGCCCTCAGATTAATCCTCCGAGAATCCCTGTTATGCATATAACCATGATCCCATGATCAGTTAGTCGTGGCACATAACCGACAAGTATCAAAGTAAGCATCCAATACATAACTAATACCTATCATACCTTATTTGCCATTATGGCTACATCGATCAACATCAGTGAAACTTCATTAAGCGTAGAGCCCGAGCCATGCCTTAACCTATAGGCAACTGACTGGGAGAACGTCCTAGCTTGCATAGTCGTCCACTTCACCTTCTTCTCGATATCTGACCAAGTTAATAGCCAGGGACAATGCCAGTGAGTAGATTGAATGTACTCGCAAACCACCTTAATAGAATAATAAAAAAAGAGGATATACAATATGGCTGTGGCAGTAGGTGGGATCCAATGGAGGTTCTTTTCTCAAATAGATTCTCTTGTTTGTATAGCATCTACAAATCTTTGTTGAAAACTTTTGTAAAACATTTTGGAAACCTTTTTGAAATTTTTTGGAAACACTAGGATTGGGGTACCCATTTGTTCCCGTCTTCAGGTCGTCCCACGACCAAACTCCTTTCTCCCCCTTCCGACCATCCCATGGTCCAAACCTTTGTCCTTTACGACCATCCCATGGTGAAAACATTTCCAAAGCCATTTCTTTTCTGAAATCCTTTTTGAAAACAAAACCAGCACCGCTCTACAGAAGTTTGTCCAACCTGTCCATAACCGCGGACACGGCTATTTGAATAGATTTACACTCTGCAGAGGTTGCACACTTTACCCACACCATCCGGGTACACTACCCTGATCTACACCGATCGTGGGCCGAGTAACCGATCAAGACTCTCCGGATGCCCACTCCAATATAAGTGCGTACCCTATGACTGTTGTTCCCCTCAACACCGGAACGCCCTATATAGTTCTCAAACCAACCGGAGCGCTTTTTACACTTCCCAAGTGTGAGCTTTCAATGAGGGGCTCATAGTAACGCGTGGAGGCCCGCGGACCCTTTGTTCCTTCTCCCAGTCGATGTTTTACATGGACCCTTACAGGAGAAGGCCCACCCTCCAGGGATTTTTATCCCCTGTAGTCGTTGCGAGGCAGCTTATACCAGAATAGACAAACATCAAATCCAGCCAGGTCCCATTCTAGAGTAATGTGGTTACACAGGTTAAGTTGTTATAGCTAAACTTCAAAGAACCGTGTGCGTTTTCATAAACCTTTTTCTTTCTCAACATCCCTTGGGAGGTCCCACCTGACCAAGGTTTTATCATAAAACATTTGGTAAAACTTTTCCGGGGTCTTCCCATCCTATAGCTTTGCTTTGGCTAAAACAGGGTCTCCAAAGGGTTATGGTGTTATACACCATCTTTTCTACTAGGGGCCAGTAGGTGTCATCAACGGGGTTTGTACTTAATAGTACAAAAGTGTAATAGTTAGGAGGAGCCAAACCACTACCATATATACATCAACATATAGTAAACAATGTAGTTTTTAATAAACAGTAGATAAAACATGCATAAGTAAAACAGTAGGACAAGGCTTATGAGCAAGAAGGTGGCTTGCCTGATGATCAGCAATATGGCAATATGTCCCTGGACTTCTTCTCAGAATACCCAATAATAACAATAATATGAACCATGTTCTGATCTCCAATTTCACCGCAACTATCATCGTCAAGATAGCACATGCAAGCAAACCAAACCACAATCAACACAAGGCATACAAGCATCATTACAATACAGCAAACAAACATACCACACATTACTCAAATCAGTAGGTTTTGATAGATTGAGTGGGTTGTAATTGGAATTGCTTTAATTGCCCTTGTGGTCTTTGTTTTATGATGTATTTGTCCAAATACCACCTATTAAGGGTATTTAGAACTAGGCTTGGGTCTGTATGATATCAATATGCAAAGATGATATCATCAGTTAGGTATTGACAAAATAAGACCAACAAAATTGGTTTCACTATTTTATCACTTTTCTTTAATTTCTTATGAATATTCTAGTGATAAAAGCTCTAGTTTTAGGAAATAATTCACCAAAATAGTTCTAGAGCTCCAAAAATTATTTCCTTGGATGAATTAGTGGTTTTTGATGTACTGAGTAGCTGAGAGTTGGAAGCACTCTAAAATAGTTACCAGAATGCCCTCAGGAAATTCCCAAAGGCAGTTCTGCAGCTATTTTGTCTTTTTCACCAAATTAAATCTACAGAAGCTTTTGATTTGATTCAAAGGACACATGGTAGGTATTTCGAATAGCTTTCTGAAGAAATTGGAATCAACCTTTTTGGGGTTACAGAACTACTGAGGTGGTTTTATTAGAGAATTAACTCCACACAGAATAGTTTAAATCCTAATAGATCCACCAAGACTTAAGTAAATTTGGGCTCCTGGGGTTTTATGGATAATATGATTTAGGAGCCTTGAGAGTTGGAATTGGGTCAATACCATCTTTGGATGGACCTAGGGAATTTTCTAAAGTCAGATTGGTCTTGTATTTGTTAATTTGGCTACAGTAACGATAATGCTCCACTTGACACGAGTCCAAAGCCATGAGATAGGTATAGGTAATACCTACAGGGGGCACTTGGTTTTACTCCAATTGGAGTTGTAAAACTCACAGAAAGATTTTATTAGTGGAATTGGACTCCTCTCGATAAATATTTTCCTAGGATTATCCTGGACCCTATTTGGGAAAACCACTGATGCTGCATGTTTAAGAAAACATCTATAAACCCTAATAATTTTAGATATGGTGTTTATGTTTTGATTTCCATTTTCAAACGGATTTAAACCAGACTGTCAAAACAAATCTGAAATTTGTTTTAAATAAAAAGGGAGAGGGGACACGGGTACTGGGCCGGATTCGGGAATAGCTGGGCCACACAGTCCTCGGGCCGGCCCAAAACAGCGCCTCTGCGCGCGGGAGGCAGCGTTCGAATTCGAAGAGCGGGACCCAGGTGTCGGCGACACATAGCCCCGAAGGGGTATTAGAGACTCAGGGCCGTCCGATCTAAGGAGATCCGATGGCGTCGCGTCGTCGTCCTCGCTGGAAAGAGCCTGGCAGCAGCGGAACCCTAGGATGGTCGGGGAAGCTCGGGGGTGCTCCCCTGGGGGCGGGGAGGAGCCAAGGATGGTCCAGGGCAAAGCGGCGTTCAGCGGCGATCCCGGTGATGGGCGGCAGCGATGGTTTCGTCCCTGGGAAGAGCCTCGTGCTAGGATGACAGAGAGGAACCTCCTCGGAGCTTGACCGTGGCGATGGTAGAGGTGGTCCTGGGCCAAAAGAAGAACATGATTAGATAGAGGAGGAGGAGGGGGTCACCGTAGGGTGACATGCAGAGGGAGAGAGCAAGAGGGGGAGGAATCTTGCTCGATTATTGGAGGAGGCCAAAGTTTTTCTTTTCTCTCCCTCTCGAACGATATAGAGCAGGGGAGAGGGAGAGGAGGCTCTGCGAGGTGAGGTGGACTAGGAGGGAGGCAAATGAGCCAGAGAGGGGAGCTGGGTGGCCTCTGGCCTATTTAACCGCGAGGGAGTAGTCCATCATGGACTTGGTCCATTGAGCATGTGAGGGAGGAGGGAAACTAGGGGGAGGATGTTGTGGGCGGGGAGGGTGGTATCTGGTCGGGTTGTAGGTCAGAGAGAGGGAGGGTTGCTGCTGTGGCAAGCTCTGAAGAGATTTTGTCATCTTTTGGTTGTCTGTCTTCTCTCTACTCATCTTCCAAACACAAGAGACAAGGGAGGGGGAAGCTATATTGGTCGTGCTACAGTGATGGTCGACCAGAGGATGGGTGGGTGTTGTACAAGCTTGCTTGGTAAGGTTGGAGAGAGGGTTTGTTTGGTTTTTGGTGCTAAAAGGATAAATGTTCAAATCTGCCATAAAGGATGATCAAGAGTTATTTCTTGATTTTTGATCTTGACCAACTGAGGGAAGGATGCTGGTAGATGGGTAAGGTTAAGATGCATCTCTAAGATTTATTTGGGATTTTTCAGAGAATTCTAGATGCACTTTATATCAATTATTCAAATAGTGCAGAAATGGTTTTTAGGAATTTATTTGGTATTTTTGAATTGGACCGGTGGATTTTTTGATGTGGGATGGTCCCAAATGTGAATACACACTTAGGGGAATTTTCCTAAGATTTATTGAGTCTTAAAAGCATTAAAAATAATTATTATTCCACTTTTGCCATTTAAGAAAATAGGCAAAAATAAATAACAAATGTTCCCAAAAATATTTATTTTTGATATGGGAAGGTAGGGTATGATATATATGACTCATAGGTAGCTTGAGTTGGCAAGGTCCTTTGGAGAAAAGCAATCTTGCCTTTAGAAAGAGAGTTTTGGAGTTTCTGGCCATTTAGGAGGTTTAATAGATTTTGGTCCATAATAAATATGGGTAATTATTGATAAATCTTTATAATCAAGGTAGATGGTTAACACAAGGTGTAACAAGCATTTTCAACCTTGGGATTTGAGAAGTCAAGGTGATTTTGATGGAAAACAAGGAAAAAGGGATCTAGGGTAAAGTTGTTGTCATACCAACAAAACATTGCTGGATCTTGGAGCTCAGAGCTCCCCTTGGGGCATGGGTTAGATGGATGGATAGACCAAGTGAGGTATATCAACATGGTACAGAAGTTTGAGCTTGATCTTGCTTGAGTTCATGAAGGATTGATTTCAAACTTTGAATAAAATAAGCCTGCCAAGGCAGATTATCAACTAGCCTTCAAAACCTTGTGGGTTTAAGAAGCACAAAGATCTACTTGGAACAAGTGAAGTAGATATTGATAGACCTATATGATTAGAACACAACCATGCCAAGAGTAGGTCCATAGAAGGTGGGATGGTGGTGTCAGCTTCTGTCAAAGTAGGCATGTTGACTAGATTTGCAGGAATAGTTGTTTTCTTGCCTGCCAAACCATCAAGAACAAGTGGGTTGGAGGATGATCTAACCAAGGGAAAGAGTGGTCCTTTGTAGTCCATAGGATGGTTAACAATATGGTTCAAATGCATTTTCAAAAATGCACAGGGGTTGAGAAAAGGAGACATTCAAAAAAGTGATGTTGAAACAGATTCTAGACGTAACCAAATTTGGCAGATTTAGGGTTTTTGACTAGAATGTGGGTGGTGATTATTTTGATGGGATGCAAGGTACCAAAGCATCATCAAGTGGATGATGTTGACGTGTAGAGGGAGTAGGAACTATCCTTTCTTGATATTGGTCTTCATTGACTTGGAAGCTTCTAGAAGGGATCACTTCAGAAGGGGTCTGGTTAGGGGTTTTAGATGATCACCTAGTAGTTAGAGATCAGATCCATCTTTGTATTCTTGCTTAGGGTGTGGTGATTTGGAACCATCTTGATCCTAGTGATGAGCTCCTAGAGTAGCTCATACTATCTCCTAAGCAGCCAAATAAAGCAGCAGATCAAGGCAATTCATCAGACAGCAGTTCAAGGCAGTTCGTCTTAGAAACTAAGCAATCTTACTACTGGGGTTACCATCAAGCTTGGCTTGAGGTAAGGATGGGAAATTTTTAAAGGTTGGAGTTTGAATAAGTAAGAGTCATTGGTATCCCTACTGAGAGTAGACTTCAAAAGATTAATAAAGGGGTTTTGGGAAACCTAGAGAGAAGAGTAGTTGAAGGTTTTGTCTTGGAAACATAAGGAGATAGTATTCTATATATCTCCATAGTTTGATCAATAGAAGCTACTAAAATATTTGGTTTGCAAAGGCTTCTTGGCTCAGGTTTTGAAATGCCGGAACATTTGAGAATATGGAAATTAAGCCAAGACAGTTTTGGGAAGTAGCTTTTGTCAACTAGTGTCGAGATAAGGAGTATACCTTCTAATACACAATCATAAGCATAAACATAGTCAAACAACAGGCAAACACTTCATCATTAAACAAGAAAAAGTTTTTGTTCCCCCTGATTTTTGCATTATGGACAACTAATCAGGGTTGCTGAAATTGGGATGTTACAGACCTTTCCCCCTTAAAAGAATCTCGTCCCGAGATTCAGGAGAGTAGGGTTAGGGAAGTTTTTTAAGTCAAGGGTAGTGCTACTGGTTTCAAGCGTACTATCTTACGGACTCCGTCTTTGGGAGTGGTTACTACTTCGATGAAGTTGAGCTTCAGTCTTCCGGGATGCACGGAGAGTTGAGCAGAGTCTAGTCCCGATTGCGAGGGATGGCCTTCTTTTCCTTCCGGACTTGATATCTCGTGGGCTTAGGTTCAGAGGACTACCTTAGTTCTGAGCTTCACGGGGTACTCTTCAGAGGGTAGAATCTACGGTTGGGTGTACCTTTCTCTAAGGATCCACGGCTCTACCTTAGGGGCATAGCGTATCCTATTTAACGATTTTAGGGTCTAAACTCTTGAGTTTGCTTCTGGCGAAGAGTTACTCTATTTTTGTGGGAAATAAGCAGTCTTTCCCACTTAGTTTTAAACTGGGGTAGATCAGAGAGTTGACATAGTCCTTTCTTCTTGGAGCCGTCGGATGATGTTTTGAGGAGTATCACCAATTCTTCCGTCGGGGTTGAAACCTTCAGATGAAGTCCACAAACTTGTCCTATGAGGCTCATATACTACTGTTATTCGTACTTAGCCTATTTGAATCTATTGAAGTCGCAAGTCCCCTAAATGGGTTGGAACTGAGGGGTTAGTGATCCGGTGGTCCTTCGGATAGGTTTTCAGCTGACATAGTGAAGGGATTTCGTAGAATCTTCAGTTTTTTTCTCCTCTGATGAACCGCAAGTTGCTACTTGGTGAAAAGATGTCGGATCTGGGGATCTTTTCTGAAGTATCTTCCAGTAGACAGTCTTCTGGAGTTTGAGTGGAAAGACGCGGTATTTCCACCTTAGAGCTTCACTAAGGTGCTTCGGGAGGGGTGCGGATCTTCTGTCTTGGAGTGCTGACCCGATGTTAGCGGAAGGCTGTATCTTCCCGGAGTCTTGAGCTGAGGCCTTCGAGTGACGCCCTATTCTATAAACGTTGGCAAGTGTGGTTTCCTAATGAAGCCTTATGAAGTTAGCTCAGGGCAAGCTAGCTGTTTATGACTCTCCTGGCTAGTCTTTAGTCAGGGTTGATGCAGTCAGCGTCAGAGAAGAGGTCTTCACTTGAATATCTTACGTTGCTTCTTCTTGAGGGCAGAGTGCACTCGTTGTCTTCATGCATCCTTGTCTTCGAGTTTTTGGATTATTTTTCCTTCTGGTGAGGAACTTCCCGTTGGGTTGGGTAGGGTCGACTAGAATAGTTAGTCTCCTGAGGTGGTTAGAAGACCTAATATACCGGAGGTTAGCGTAGTTAGGTCTTCACTTCTTGTCTTGGTTGACTTATCGGGTGGTTTCTTGTGGATATTGAGGATCCTTCGGTGATTGACCTCCGGCTTCAACGGGATTCTTGCTGTAATAGACTGAGGAACAAGGGAGTGTGGTGCTATTGACGAGTCTTGCGAGGTGATTTTGACGAGGTATGTCGTCCAGCTAAGGTGAAATCTTCGAGTTGATTCTAACTTGATGATGTCGAACTCCTGGTTCTTGCGATGTTTTTCCTCTCATATACTCTCGAGGTTAGTCTGGGTCTCACTACCGACAGCTAACACAAGGGTTTCCTGAGTTACGAGGTGGGTTATCGCTCCTCGTGTCACATTTTTAAGGAGGTCAAAGCAAACCAGAGCATACAAACAAGGCGAACAGAGCGAGGGGATCGCAATGTCCTCGGCAAACAACACACATCAAGCAACACAGGATGCACTTAGGAAAACAAGCATGGTCAACGCTATGGACCAAGGAGTTAACTACTCGCGATGTAGGGAATCCTATTCTTAGGACTATTAACCCTAGATATCATCTTTATTCAGGTCGGAGTCACTATCTTGCCGATAAAGCCTTCGTCGTATCTTGGACGCTTCTTGATAGTGCAACACCCGATGTCTTGTGATTGTAAGGATTCCGTGGGTAGGGCGATATTGTAGTCTCCTTGTGTTTGCTGGTAGTTGCTTATCTTCATCTTGTTCTCATTGTCTTCATCGGGTTCTAGATCCTAGTTATTTAAAATCCGTAGGTTTGAGGTTTGGACGAGAGTAAGAGGAAACCATTTTCGAAAGCATTTACTTAGAGTAAGAGAAGAAGTAGAACTTTTTGAAACTCATTGAGAAACTAGTTTTCGAAAGCTGGGGTTTTCAAAAGCAGGTTCCTATCTAGCGACCATGCTAACTAAAGTTCTCCTACAGTCAGGATAGATCTGATACCAAGTCTGTGGGGCCCCCGGATTAATCCTCCGAGAATCCTTGTTATGCATACAACCACGATCCCATGATCAGTTAGTCGTGGCACATAACCGACAAGTATCAAAGTAAACATCCAATACATAACTAATACATGTCATACCTTATTTGCCATTATGGCTACATCGATCAACATCAGCAAAACTTCATTAAGCATAGAGCCCGAGCCATGCCTTAACCTACAGGCAACTGACTGGGAGAACGTCCTAGCTCGCATAGTTGTCCACTTCACCTTCTTCTCGATATCTGACCAAGTTAATAGCCAGGGACAACTCTAGTGAGTACTTTGAATTTACTCACAAACCACCTTAATAGAATAATAAAACAAGAGGATATGCAATATGGCTGTGGCAGTAGGTGGGCTCCAATGGAGGTTCTTTTCTCAAATAGTTTCTCTTGTAGATATAGCATCTACATATCTTTGTTGAAAACTTTTGTAAAACATTTTGGAAACCTTTTTGAAAAGTTTTAGAAACACTAGGATTGGGGTACCCATTTGTTCCCGTCTTCAGGTCGTCCCATGACCAAACTCCTTTCTCCGCCTTCCGACCATCCCATGGTCAAAACCTTTCTCCTTTACGACCATCCCATGGTCAAAACATTTCCAAAGCCATTTCTTTTCCGAAATCCTTTTTGAAAACAAAACTAGCACCGCTCTACAGAAGTTTGTCCAACCCGTCCATAACCGCGAACACGGCTATTCGAATAGATTTACACTCTATAGAGGTTGCACACTTTACCCACACCATCCGGGTACACTACCCTGATCTACACCGATCATGGGTCGAGTAACTGATCAAGACTCTCCATATGCCCACTCCAATATAAGTGCCTACCCTATGAGTGTTGTTCCCCTCAACACTGGGATTACCTATATAGTTCTCAAGCCAACCGGAGCGCTTTTTACACTTCCCAAGTGTGTGCTTTCAATGAGGGGCTCATAGTAACGCGTGGAGGCCCGAAGACCCTTCGTTCCTTCTCCCGGTCGATGTTTTACATGGACCCTTACAGGTGAAGGCCCACCCTCCATGGATTTTTATCCCTTGTAGTTGTTGCGAGGCAGCTTATACCAGAATAGACAAACATCAAATCCAGCCCTGTCCCATTCCAGAGTGATGTGGTTCCACAGGTTAAGTTGTTATAGCTAAACTGCAAAGAACCAGGTGCGTTTTTGTAAACCTTTTTCTTTCTCAACATCCCTTGGGAGGTCCCACCTCACCAAGGTTTTATCATAAAACATTTGGTAAAACTTTTCCAGGGTCTTCCCATCCTATAGCTTTGCTTTGGCTAAACAGGGTCTCCAAAGGGTTATGGTGTTATACACCATCTATTCTACTAGGCGCCAGTAGGTGTCATCAAGGGGGTTTGTACTTAATAGTATAAAAGTGTAATAGTTCGGAGGAGCCAAACCACTACCATATATACATCAACATATAGTAAACAATGCAGTTTTTAATAAACAGTAGATAAAACATGCATAAGTAAAACAGTGGATCCATGTGGTTTAGAAAAAGAACACCCATGCAGTGTCACTAGTGGATCGATGTGGTTTAGGAAAACAACACACATGAAATGTCACCTCTGGATCAATGTGGTTTAAGAAAAGAACACACACGCAATGACTCCAGTGGATCCATGTGGTTTAGGAAAAGAACACACATGTAATGTCTCAAGTGGATCAATGTGGTTTAGGAGAAGAACACACATGTAATGTCACAAGTGGATCAGTTTAGGAAAAGAACACACATGCAATGACACTAGTGGATCAATGTGGTTTAGGAAAAGAACACACGTGTAGTGACACCACTGGATCAATGTGGTTTAGGAAAAGAACACACATGAAATGAATCTAGTAGATCAATGTGGTTTAGGAAAAGAACACACATGTAGTTACACTAGTGGATCCATGTGGTTTAGGGAAAGAACACACATGCAATGTCATCAGTGGGTCCATGTGGTTTAGGAAAAGAACACACATGCAATGTCACGAGTGGATCAATGTGGTTCAGGAAAAGAACACGCATGAAATGTCACCTGTGGATCAATGTGGTTTAGGAAAAGAACACACATGCAATGTGAGGAGTGGATCCATGTGGTTTAGAAAAATAACACCCATGCAATGTCATTAGTAGATCAATGTGGTTTAGGAAAATAACACACATGAAATGTCACCTCTGGATCAATGTGGTTTATGAAAAGAACACACATGCAATGTTACTGGTGGATCAATGTGGTTTAGGAAAAGAACAAACATGCAATGTCACCAGTGGCTCAATGTGGTTTAGGAAAATAAGACACACGTAATGTCACCAGTGGGTCAATGTGGTTTAGGAAAAGAATACATATGCAATGTCACCAGTGGATCAATGTGGTTTAGGAAAACAACACACATGAAATGTCACTAGAGGATCAATGTGGTTTAGGAAAAGAACACACATGTGATGACTCCAGTGGATCAATGTGGTTTAGTAAAAGAACGAACATGCAATGTCACTAGTGGGTAAAAGTGGTTTAGGAAAAGGACACACATGCACTTACTCCAGTGGATCTATGTGGTTTAGGAAAAGAACACACATGCAATGTCACTAGTGGATCCATGTGGTTTAGAAAAAGAACAACCATGCAATGACTCCAGTGGATGAATGTGGTTTAGTAAAATAACGAACATGCAATGTCACTAGTGGATAGATGCGGTTTAGGAAAAGGACACACGTGCAATGACTCTTGTGGAAGTATGTGGTTTAGGAAAAGAACACACATGCAATGTATCTAGTGGATCAATGTGGTTTAGGAAAAGAGAACACATGCAATGACACTAGTGGATCAATATAGTTTAGGAAAACAGCACACATGTAGTGACACCAGTGGATCAGTGTGGTTTAGGAAAAGAACACACATGCAATGTCTCTAGTGGATAAATATGGTTTAGGAAAAGAGTACACATCCAATGACTATAGTGGATCCATGTGGTTTAGGAAAAGAACACATGCAATGTCACCACTGGATCAATGTGGTTTAGGAAAATAAAACACATGCAATGTCACCAGTGTATCAATGTGGTTTAGGAAAATCACACACATGCGATGTCAATAGTGGATCAATGTGGTTTAGGAAAAGAAGACACACGTAATGTCACTAGTGGGTCAATGTGCTTTAGGAAAAGAACACACATGCAATGTCACCAATGGATCAATGTGGTTTAGGAAAAGAACAAACATGTAGTGACTCCAGTGGATCAATGCAGTTTTGGAGAAGAATACACATGCAATGTCACTAGTGGATCAATGTGGTTTAGGAAAAGAGGACACATGCAATGACTCTAGTGGATCAATGTGTTTTCATAAAAGAACAAACATGCAATGTCACTAGTGGATCAATGTGGTTTAGGAAAAGGACACACGTGCAATGACTAATGGATCTATGTGGTTTAGGAAAACAACACACATGCAATGACTCAAGTGGATGAATGTGGTTTAGAAAAAGAACACACATGCAATGGCTGTAGTGGATCCATGTGGTTTAGGAAAAGAACACACGTGCAATGTCACTAGTGGATCCATGTGGTTTAGAAAAAGAACACCCATGCAGTGTCACTAGTGGATCGATTTGGTTTAGGAAAACAACACACATGAAATGTCACCTCTGGATCAATGTGGTTTAAGAAAAGAACACACAGGCAATGACTCCAGTGGATCCATGTGGTTTAGGAAAAGAACACACATGTAATGTCTCAAGTGGATCAATGTGGTTTAGGAGAAGAACACACATGTAATGTCACAAGTGGATCAGTTTAGGAAAAGAACACACATGCAATGACACTAGTGGAAAAGAACGCACATGTAATATCACATATGCAATGACTCCACTCGATCAATATGGTCTAGGAAAAGAACGCACATGCATTGACTCTAGTGGATGATCATGGTTTGGGAAAATGACACACAAGCAATGACTCTAGTGGATCAATGTGGTTTAGGAAAATAACACACATGAAGTGACACTAGTGGATCAATGTTGTTTAGGAAAAAAAACACATGCAATGTCGCTAGTCGATCAATGTGGTTTAGGAAAAGAACGCACATGCAATAACTCTAGTGGATCAATGTGGTTTAGAAAAAGAACACACATGCAGTGACACTAGTGGATCCATGTGGTTTAGGAAAAGAACACACATGCAATGTCACTAGTGGGTCCATGTGGTGTAGGAAAAGAACACACAGGCAATGCCACGAGTGGATAAATGTGGTTTAGGAAAAGAACACGCATGCAATGTCACATGTGGATCAATGTGGTTTAGGAAAAGAATACACATGCAATGTCAGGAGTGGATCCATGTGGTTTAGAAAAAGAAAACCCATGCAATGTCACTAGTGGATCAATGTGGTTTAGGAAAACAACACACATGAAATGTCAGTTGTGGATCAATGTGGTTTAAGAAAAGAACACACATGCAATGTCACTGGTGGATCAATGTGGTTTTGGAAAAGAACACACATGCAATGTCACCAGTGGCTCAATGTGGTGTAGGAAAAGAACACACATGCAATGTCTCTAGTGGATCCACGTGGTTTAGGAAAATATCACACATGTAGTCACTCTAGTGGATCCATGTGGTTTAGGAAAAGAACACACATGAAGTGACTCTATCGGATCAATGTGGTTTCGAAAATAACACACATGCAATGACTCTAGTGGATCCATGTCGTTTAGGAAAAGAACACACATGCAATGTCACTAGTGGATCAATGTTGTTTAGAAAAATAACACACATGCAATTACTCTAGTGGATCCATGTGGTTTAGGAAGAGATCACACATGAAATGACTCTAGTGGATCAATGTGGTTTAGGAAAAGAACACACATGCAATGTCACTAGTGGATCAATGTGGTTTAGGAAAAGAACATGTGGGGCCCCTGGATAAATCATCCGAGAATCCCTGTTATGCATATAACACGATCCCATGATCAGTTAGTCGTGGCACATAACTAACAAGTATCAAAGTAAACATCCATTACTTAAGCGGATACATGTCATACCTTACATGCCATTATGGCGACATCAATAATCATCAGCCAAACATCATCAAGCGTAGAGCCCAAGCCATGCCTTAACATACAAGCAACTGATTGGGAGAACATCCTAGCTCGCATAGTCGTCATCACCACCTTCTTCCTTGATATCTAACCAAGTTAATAGCAAGGGACAATACCAGTGAGTACTTTGAATGTACTCGCAAACCAGCTTCTTCCTTGATATCTGACCAAGTTAATAGTAATAACAAGAGGATATGCAATATGGCTGTGGTAGTAGGAGGGCTCCAATGGAGGTTCTTTTCTCAAATAGTTTCTCTTGTAGATATAGCATGTCCATATCTTTGTTGGAAACTTTGGTAAACATTTTGGAAACCTTTTTTAAGAGTTTTGGAAAACACTAGGACTGGGTCACCCATTTGTTTCTTCTTCTCGATCAACTCGTGACCAAAACACCTTTCCTTCCTTTCCCACCATCCCCTGGTCAAATCATCTCCAAAGCCTTTACTTTTCTAAAGTCCTTGTTGAAATCAAAACTAGCACCACTCTACAACAACCTTCCCAACCGTCCATGACCGTGGATACGGCTATTCGAATAGATTTACACTCTGTAGAGTTTGTACACTTTACCCACAAGATTTGATCCATCCGCCGCAGTTCACCGCAAATCGTCATACACCAGTATGCGGGGTTCGGATAATCAAACATAACCCTCGAAAGGTCCACTCCAACACGGGCCCTACCCTATGAGTTGTTCCCATCAAGTCTGGACCGACGGACCAACCAGAGCACCCCACTCATACCTGGAGGGGGACACTTTCAATGAAGGGCTCGTAGCTTGACTGGTCACTCGCATGGGTGACTCTGCTTCCTCTAGGTGACTTTTTAATAGTTGACCCTTTTTGTAAAGGTAAGCCCGGATTTTGAGGAAGATGATCCCACATACATAGCAGTGAGAATTCCCATATCAGAGTGAACTACTTTGAGTTAATCCCTATCCCACTCTGGGGTAATGTGGTTGCACGGGTTAATTGTTCTGGCAAAACTGCAAAGAACCAGGTGCATTTTCGTAAACTTTTTCCTCCATCTTTCATCATTTTGTAAAACAAAAACCTTTTTATTTTCTCAAACTTCCCTTGATATGTCAAACCTCACCAAGGTTTTGCCATAAACATTTTGTAAAACTTTTTCGGGGGTCTTCCCATCCTCTAGTTTTGCTTCGGCTAAAGCGGCATCTCCAAAGGTGTATGGTGTTATACACCATCTACCATACTAGTGACAAGTAGGCATCACCAAGGGGTTGTACTTAGTAGTACCAATGTGTAATGGTTTGGTGGAGCCAATCCATTACCAAATATAGCTCAACATAATTTAAAACAATGTAGTTTCATAAATAGTAGGTAAAGCATGCATAAGTAAAATAGTAGACAAGTCTCATGAGCAAGATGGTGGCTTTCCTGTGATTAGCAATCTGGCAATATATGTCCTTGGACTTCTTCTTAGAATACCATAATCATTCAATAATAACCACTTCTTTCGGTCTTCGATATAATCGCAACTATCGTCATCAGAGATAGCACATGTAAGCAAACAAGGCAACAATCAACACAAGTCATACAAGCATCAATTAAATATAACAAACAAACATTCAACATAATAGTAACTTCCTTTATGGGATAAATAGAGTTTGTTGCAAATGGAAATACTATAATTTCCTTTATGGGATTTCCCTTAGGATTTATTTCCCAAAACCGGTTAATAAAGGGGTTTGGAACTAAGGCTTGGCTCTATAGGATATCAGTGTACAAAAATATTATCCACAGATAGGTAGTGATATAACAAGGCGAACAAAAGTGGTTTCATGATTTTATCAATTTTCTATATTTAATTATGGTTTTTCTAGTGAAATAACCTCTAGTTTAAGTGAATAATTCATCATAAAATATCTTCAACTCCAATAAATGTTTCTTCCCAGTTTTCTATAGATTTTTATGTTTAAGACTTTTGAGAGTTGTATTCATCTCAAAATATTTACTACAATGCCCTCAGAAAATCCCCAAAGGCAGTTTTGGAAGGTTTTTGTCCTTTTAACCAGATTTAATCTACATGAGCCTTGGATGTGATTCCAAAAGCACAAGCTAGGTATTTGAATTTCCTTTCTGTAGAAATTGGATTCACTCTATTTGGATTTATAGAACTACTAGATTGATTTTATTAGTGAATTAACTATGCATAGAATAATTTATTTCACTAAAAATCAACCAGGGCTCAATAATTATTGAGCTGCTAGGGTTTGTTGTATATGATAATTTAGTTGTACTGGGAGTTGGAATTATTGCAATACTACCTTTAGTTTGACCTGGCTAAATTCCCAAAGGCAGATTTGGCATGTTTTCTTATTTTTACCTGGAGCAAAGTAAGAAGCAATTTAGAATGGGACCAAGGTGACATGTAAGTTGCTTAGGGTACCTTTCAGCACACAAAGGTTTAAACTCATTTGGAGATATAGAATTGATAGAAAGATTTTATTAGTGGAAAGGACACATCTAGGTGCTTGATTTACTACATTTAATCTTGACATCAACTGGGCTAACCAAGGGTACTTCATGTTTAAGAAAACCTTCAGGTATCCTAGGAAAATTTGATCTAGACATATTAAGGAATTTTACATTTTTGTTTTGAATTAAACCAAGTGGCTTTTCTGTAGATCTATAAATCTCAAATAAAAAGAAAAAGGGGCAGGGATGGCCGGGCCTGATTTGAAGGGAACATGGGCCACCGAGGGGGAAATTGGCCCACCTAGGAGTCTCTCCAAGTGGCGGGAGCCTATTAGAAACGGCCAGGGCGGGGCCCGCCCGTTAGTGGCTCGGGAGGGTGAAGGGGTATGGGGCTCTGTGGTTCGTCGGATTCGAAAGGGGATCGACGGCCCAGAGGCCGTCTTCCTCACTGGGACGCACGCGGCGGTGCTGGGAACCCTAGGCCATGAGGGAAGGAGCGGGGATGGTACCTAGGGGCTCTCCGGCAGTCGGGGATGGTTGGAGGCGACACGGTCGACAACGGCGATCCTAGAGATGGGCTGGAATGATGGGTTCCGTGTCGGGAGGGATCTCGCGTGATGACGCCTGAAGGTACGCTCGCGGGAGCTCACCGAAGATGTTGCATGCTGCAGTTCCTACGGCAAGGAGAAGGCAGGGTTATGGATAGTAGGGGATGGGGGGTCCGAGAAGCTAACATGCAGAGGGAGAGGCGTATGGAGGAGGGCATATGAACCAGATCTTGTGACTTGCCCGAGAGGAGAACCTCTGCTTCTCCCGTGACATGCAGAGACACGGGCTCGGTGAGGGATCTTTGGGGAGAGATATGAGGGATTTGGAGGGGATCTGAGGTGCTGTGGAAGGTCTAGGTAGACCACACTCGTGCATGCAAGCAAGGACCCTAGGAGGAGTATTCTTCATGTTCATGGTGAGCGAGAGCCATAGGAGAAGCGAGGAGCTGGGTGGGGGCTCTCTAGTGGCCAGAGAGGGAAATGGGGTAGGAGGAGAGAGTGGCACTGGCCTCTGGCCTTATAAAAAGAAATGGGTCGGTTCATGGTGCACCACGTCTACAATGGCCAAGGAGGAGAAGGGAGGGCTATGATTGGGAAATGAGGGCGATGCTGGGAGGTGCTGTGAGGATTTCTGGCATGAGCCTAGGGGTAGAGGAGGAGTGGGGTGTTGCTGCAATAATTTTAAGAGGTCAAGACAAGACCTAGGCTTTGTCTCCCTTCTTTACAAAGGCAAAAGACAAGAGAGAGAGTTGAGCTATAGTGTCCAGCTACAGTGGCGTCGACCAAAGAGGTTTCCTATGCTGAGGAGAAGTGTGTGGCAAGTTTGATGAAGGTTTGGTAGGGTTTAGATCATAGTTTTGGATTTTGTCAAATCTTTGCCATACTAAGGATTATCAAGGAAGTTTCAAAACTTGATCTTGGCAAGATGGGATAAAGGTCCTGGTAGATGTATATGATCAGGGCGTATCTCCAAGAATTGTTTGGGATTTATTGGCACATTCCAGATCACTTTTATATCACTTATCCAAAAAACTGTTGAATGTGTTTTATGGAATTAATTTGATATTTTTGAATTGGCAAAGGTGGTATTTTAGTTTAAGATGGTACCAAATATGGATGCACACTTAGGAGAATTTTCCTAAGATTTATTGAAGGGTAAACTTATTTTTAAGCAATTATTCTTGTTTCTGCCAATTAAGAAAATGGGCAAAAAGAATTATTGAAACTATTCAAAAATATTTATTTTTAAAGTGGGAAGATAAGGTATGATACTTGGACTTAAAATGAGCTTAAATATGAGGATATTCTTTGGAGATAACCAAACTTTCTTCTATAGATTAAGAATTGGAGGTTTTGTTAATTAAAGGGATTTAATTGTTTTTGGGCCAAAGAATTATGGATAAGATTTGTTAAATTTTTATACCCAAGGTAGATGGTGTCCACATGTTGTATATACCATTTTCAATATTGAGTTTTGGAAATACATCATGATTTGGAAGGAAAGCAAGAGATATAGGATCTTAGGCAAGGTTATTTTTATGCCACCAAAACTTGGTTGTATCCTAGAGCTCAAAGATCCCCTTGGGGCATAGAGTATATGGAAGGATAGACCAAGTGATGTAGATCACCATGGCGTATAGGTTTGAGCTTGATCATACTTGAGTTCTCCAAGGAGTGATTCGAAACTTTGAATAACATAAGGGTGACATAGCAGATTATCAAATAGCCATCTAAACCTTGTGGGTTTTAGAGGCACAAAGATCCAATTAAAACAAGTGAAGTACATATTGATAGACCTTTATGAGTAGAACACAATCATGGCAAGAGTTAGTCCAAGGAAGGTAGGATGAAGGTGTGAGCTTCTGACCAAGTAGGCTAGTTGATAAGATTTGCAGGAAATATTATTTTCTTGCCTACAAAACTATCAAGAACAAGTGGGTTAGAGGATGGTATAGCCAAGGTAAGGAGTGGACCTTGGTATTCCTTATGATGGTATACAAGATGGTTCAAGTTCATTTCCAAAAATGCACAAGGTCTAAGAAAGAGAGGCACTCAAAGAAGTGATGTTGAAATAGTTTCCAGACTTAGGGTTTTGACTAGAATATGAGTGGAAATGTTTTTGATGGGTTGCAAGGTATCAAATCATCATCAATTGGATGATGTTGAAGTGTATATGGAGTAGGAAGGATCCATGCTTGATATTGGTCTTTATAGACTTGGAACCTTCTAGAAGGAATGAATGCAAAGGTGATCTAGTTAAGGATTTTAGATGATCATCTATTGGCTATAGCTTAGATTCTAGCTTGGTTATTTTTCTTAGGGTTTATACTCTTGTATTTGGTTAGAAGCTAGATGATGATTTCCTAGGGTAGCTCATACTACTTCCTAAGCAGATAAAACAAGCAGCACATCAAGGCTATTTATCAGACAGCAGATCAAGGAAATTCATCTTTAGCAGGCAACTCAACTACTACTAGGGATAACATCAAGCCTAGCTTGAGGTAAATATGGGTATTTTGAAAGGTTGGAGTTTGAATAACATGAGAGTCCTTGGTATCTCTACCAAGAGTGGAACTCAGAAGCTTTATAAAAAAGGTCTTGGAAAACCTGGAGGTAAGAGTAGTTGAAAGTTCTGTCTTGAAAACATAAGGAGATTATATTATATATCTCTCCATAGTTTGGTCAAGAGAAGCTAATAAAATAGTTTGTGTTGCAAAGGCATCTTGGCTCAGGTTTTGAAATGCCAGAACATTTGAGAATATGTGAAATGATCCAAGACAGTTTTGTTAACTAGCTTTTGTCAATTGATGGTGAGGTATGGAGTATATCATATGTTATACATTCATATGCATAAGCAGAAACAAACAACAAGCAACATTGCAGCACTTAACAAGAAAAAGTTTATGTTCCCCCTGATTTTTGCAATCTGGACAACTAGTCACGGTTGCTGAAATTGGGATGTTACAGACCGTTCCCCGTTATAAGAATCCCGTCCCAAGATTCGGGAGAGCAGGGTTAGGGGATTTTGAGTCTAGGTTAGTGTTATGCGTCTCAAGCGTACTAACTTCTAATATTTGTCTTCGACTGAGGTTACTGCATCGGTGAAGTTGAGCTTCAGTCTTCTTGGAGGCACGGAGAGTTGAGTAGGTTCCAGACCAAATTGCGATGGATGATCTTCTTTTCATTTCGGACTCGATATCTCGAGATCCTAGGCTTGGCGAGCTAGTTCTAGATGAAAATTAGCAAAGGGTAGAGTTTATAGCTTGATGTTCTTTTTGACAAGGATCCACAATGATTTCCTTAGGGGCTTATCGTATCTTATTTAATGACTTAGGGCTAAACTTCTGAGGTTGTTTCTGGTAGAGGGTTATGCTATTTTGTGGGAAAGATGCAGTCTATCCCCCTTAAGGTTAAACTAGGGTTGCTCGGGCGTACGTCAATCCTTCCTTCTTGGAGTCGTCGGATCATATTTTGAAGACTGTCATCAACCTTCCTTTTGGAGTTGGAATCTTCATATGACGCCAGCCAGCTAGATCCCACAAGGCTCATAGACTAGTTTTATTCGTACTTAGCCTATCGAAACAGTTTGAGTCGCAGGTCCTCTAAACAGGTTAGAACTGAGGGGTTAGTGCTTCGGTGATCCTTCAGGTGGGTCTTCAACTGAAGTAGGTGAGGACGGTCTTCGAGAAATCTTCTTAGATATTGACTCCTTGGTCAGCTTCGAACCCTTGGGAGCTTAGTTTTGTTGGCTTCCGTAGTCTTGTCGACTTCAAGTATTCTGGTTGTCTGGATTTGGGCTCGATCCTTTGGTACTAAGAGATTGAGTAGACTGCCAATGTTTGTTGGTGAGGGCTATACAATGAGGTTTTCAGGACTCTCGAGTTGATTCTTGGAGAAAGACATCGGATTTGGAAATCTTCCTAAAGTATCTTTTTGGTAGACGGTTTCCTGAAATTGCATGGAAAGACGCAATCTTTCCACCTTAGAGCTTCGCTAAGGTTTCTCAGGAGTGGTGACGATCTTCCGTCTTGAAGTTCTCGCGGGATGTTGAAGAAGGTTGTATCTCCTTGGGTCTTGAGTTGAGGTCCTCGAGTGTCATTCTATTGTGTGAACCTGGTCAGGGTGGTTTCCTAACGAAGCCTTATGGATTTAGCTCTAGGAAGGTTAGCAGTTAACAAGACTTCTTGCTAGATCTTCAGTCAGAGTAGAGGCATCCAGCTTCGGGGAGACTATCTTCACTTGAATTATTGGTGTTGCTTGTGCTCGTTGGTGGAGTAGACTCGGTGTCTTCGTGCATCCTTGTCTTCAGGATTTTGGAGTATTCTGGCATTCTAGGGAGGACTTCACGTTGGTTGGGTCAGGTTGAGTAAAATAGTTAGTCTCCTGAGGTGGTCAGAATCTCTAATATATCGAAGATTAGTGTAGTTAACTCTTTACTTCTTGTTTTATCTAGCAAGTCTTGTGGTTTCTCGAGAGTAGTAGGGAGCCTTCGAGGATAGTCTTCCAGTTTCAATGGGACTCTTGCTCTTGTCGACTGGCGATTGATGGCATCCAGTGTTGGGGACGAGTCGTGAGAGTTGAGTTTGATGAAGTAGGCCATCCTCCTGAGGAGGAATCTTCCAGTTGATCTCATTGGGCAATGTCGGACTTATGGTTCTTAATGTACTCTTCCATTCATAACTCTAGAGGTTAGTCTAGGTTCTCGTTAGCGACAATTAACATTGGGGTTTCTTGAGTTACTATGTGGGTTATCAATTTTTAAAACCATTTGTCTTGGGTCAAATGAGCTAGAACATACATACAAGGTGAACATAGCAGTAGGGTCGCAATGTTCTTCGCAAATAACACACATTAAGCAACACATTATGCACTAAGGAAAACAAACATGGTCTACCAGGGGGACCAAGGAGTTAACTACTCGCGATGTAGGGGAATCCTATCTTAGGGCGATTGATCCTAGAGATCACGGGATTGAGGTCTAGGTCACTATCTGGCGAATGAAGCCTTCGTTGTGTCATCAGACGCTTCTCCATAGTGTAGAACTTGATTTCTTCGGATTATGAGGATTCCACTGGTAGGGCAATCTTGTAATTTCCTTTTGTTTGCTAGTAGTTTATTCTCTTCCTCTTGTCTTCATCGTCTTCACCGGGTTCTAGGTCCTAGTTAGTTGAAATCCATAGAATTGAATTTTGGACGAGAGATAGAGTAAAACAATTTTTGAAATTGTTTGAATTAGGAGAGGATAAGAAGTGGAACTAATCTAAAAGGTGTTGAGAAAGTAGTTTTCGAAAGCCGGTGTTTCCAAAATAGTTTTCATGTCTAACGACCATGCTAACTAAGGTTCTCCTATAGTCATGATGGCTCTGATACCAAGTCTGTGGGGCCCCGGGATTAATCCTCTGAGAATCCCTGTTATGCATACACCACGATCCCATGATCAGTTAGTCGTGGCACATAGCCGACAAGTATCAAAGTAAACATCAATTACTTAAGCGGATACATGTCATACCTTACATGCCATTATGGCTACATCAATAATCATCAGCGAAACTTCATCAAGCGTAGAGCCCAAGCCATGCCTTAACCTATAGGCAACTGACTAGGAGAACATCCTAGCTCGCATAGTCGTCATCACCACCTTCTTCCGTGATATCTGACCAAGTTAATAGCCATGGACAATGCCAGTGAGTAATTTGAATGTACTCAAAAAACCACCTTAAGATAATAGTAATAACAAGAGGATATGCAAAATGGATGTGGTAGTAGGAGGGCTCCAATGGAGGTTCTTTTCTCAAATAGTTTCTCTTGTAGATATAGCATCTACATATCTTTGTTGAAAACTTTGGTAAAAAAATTGGAAACCTTTTTGAAGAGTTTTGGAAAACACTAGGACTGGGTCACCCATTTGTTTCTTCTTTTCGGTCATCTCGTGACCAAAAATCCTTTCCTCCTTTCCGACCATCCTTGTTGGGGGGATACCCCCGGGTAGGGTAACGCCGGGGTATAAGGTCCGAAGTTAGCCGAGGTATGACGCGGTCAAAGCATGTGCTGGCCGGGTCGCCTCAAGGCAGGCCGACCTACGGAGTAACCTGGCCTGTGGTGCATCTCCTTAGCCTTAGCCCGGTCGGCATAAAATATATGCCAGCCATGTTTGTCTGTATATTATGCAGGTACCCTCATAGCCAGATTAGCCACGTCCTAGCCGGACTATCATATGGCTTCCAAGAGAAGGAAGGAATCTCTCGCTGGTCAAAAGGTGGCTTTATTAGCTGTAGCATGAGCAAAGCAAAGCTAAGAGGAGGACCAATGGGTCAAGAGCGATCAAGGTGACGCGGGCAGTGTCGGCTGATGTAGCCCGTGTCTGGTGACGCTTAAAGACAAGGATTACGTTACGGGTTACATCCAAAGCCCGGACGAGCCGATAAAGAGAATAAAGAAGCATCTAGCTTTAGTCGAGGAGCATTTTCGGGGAATATGCTGCCACGTGTGCCCTAACTTTATAACCCAGGCTCCCCTATATAAGGGGCATAGGGCCTCCATGGAGAGGGATCGATCATTTTCTCTCTCTAAGTTAGAACTCAAGGGCTAGATTGTGGGGAGTAAGAGACATCGTCTCCTTCTCGCAAACAACTCGAGGTGCACTTATAACCACCATTGATAGAGAGAATACAAGAACATATGTGCGTGGAATGACCACGTTTTCCCTCCCTGGATTCCCCTAGCACACATTGGCCCCATCTTTAGCCTATCCATGGCATCTGTCGTGCCACCACCATGATAGTTGGGGCCCACTATGGGGCTAGCGGTGCTAGCAGGGGTGAAAATCCGGACGGGAAGCATCTCCAACACCGGCCAACGCGTCGTCTCCGGCCTGGTTCAGCACTTTGGAGCGCCAGACTATGTCAGCAACAACGCAGGGAGCTTCGGTAGGCACCCCCCTCCGTGCAACAACGTCTTCATCAAACTTGGCGTGCATAAGATCTACGTCGGCGTGGATGAGCCTTGCATTCATCCGCGGCACGTCGTCGAGGGAGGCGAACCACCTCTCAGCACAACTCGTGGTGTGCGTATCACTCGCCCCACCAGCAGCGTTGAGGTCTTGATGACCGTGCCAAACGCAGGAGCAAGCAAGGGCCCGACACTAGAGCCGGAAGTCACGCTGAAGCAGACCAGGTCTAGGTTCCCCCTACTAGAGAGGCGGGAGAATGTGCTCCAGAAGGCAATAGATAGCCTAGAGACGCCGATAGCACCTGTGGCAGATCCCGCTCAGGCGCAAGTAGAGTTAGAAGAAACTAGGCGGAAAATGTTAGTTGGGGCAAAGAAAGTAGCAGAGTTGCAGCAGTCCTTGAACATTACTTTGAGAGAATATGCAAAGGCAAACCGCATAGATGGAGTACAAATCCGAGGTAGAAACCTGATTACTGAGATTGACAAGTAATACGAGGCTAGACCGGGTCAGACAGTCACAGGAGGGCTGGAGAGGTACAATACCCCGGCAAAGAACCTCAGGGCACCAAATGCGGCCGCATTCGAGTTAGAAGGTCTAACCGGAGAGGCCCGGCAAAGGCAACAAGAGAGGGTGAACCACTTGCTGAGGGTCGCTTGCCAGCAAAATGAAGAAATGAACAAAGCAAACCCAGCACCACCGGGAGCATGACACATGATTCATTTGGCTAGAAATATACCGAAAAGATCCAGGGGAGCCGCATCATCTTCGGGTCACAATCCCATGAGAGAAGAGGTGGTAAACTCCGCGAGAAAAGACAAGCTGATGGTCCCCTATGGCCCGGTGAGAGCTGGTAAAGGCAAAGCACTGCAAGTTGATGAAGATCGACACAGTACCAGCCGAGGCGAGGCTGGCCGAGGTAATCGCGACCAAGGCAATGCCGGTCAAAGGAATGCTGCCAATGGCAATGCCGGACAGCGTGACCCCGCGGGATTGGGACAAAACTTACCTCAGCAGCTGCAACAGCGCGCACCCCGGTAGGAGAGAAGTGCAGGTCAAGCAGTGCAATAGCAGAATGCTTGTCCAGATCACGAAACATAGAATGATGGTTATTCGGCGATAATCAATGATGGATACCCCAGACCGGATCACCACATAATTGGGTCAAGGCTGGGAAGCAGAAACTTGGATCCAGATCATGCGAGGCTGAAACTGGATAGAATTTATAGGTCGGAGCTAATCGAGGTACAAGGTCCTCCTGGTCCGGCATGCTTTGGGCCCCGAATCATGAAGGAGCCATCGGTGCCGAACATTCAGTTGGCCAGAGGAACCAGAACCTACGATGGTAGTACTAGGACAGAGGATTGGCTCATTGATTACGCAACGGTGGTCAAGATCGCAACTAGAAATTTGAGATGGGCAGTGAGGTATGTGCCACAAATGTTGGAAGGACCAGCGAGAGTTTGGCTGAACAATTTAGCACTAGGAAGTGTTAACTGCTGGCTGGATTTTGAGGAGTTATTCATTAGCAACTTCTCAAGCACTTACAAGAGGCCCAACAGGCCACAGACTTTGGCATTATGCCGGCAAATACCGAATGAGCCAGACCGGGATTTCTTGACTCGGTGGTGCAACGTGCGTAACTCATGCGAGGGAGTAATTGAATCACAAGCAATTGCGTGGTTCGCCCAGGGCTGCAGATATGGAAGTATGTTCTGGCAGAGGATGCAACGAGATATGCCAACCACTTTGGCTGAGACAATCCGGATCGCAGATTCGTATGCATTGGGAGATCCAACGCAACCCCGGTTAATGTCAAGTGAGGCAAACGAGGAATATTACAACCGAGATGGCTCCGGGTCGTCGAGGAGAAATGATTTCTGAGGAAAGAGAAGGGACGAGCATCCGGATAATAGATATAACTCGCAACAGGTGGCAGCGGTAGACCGGGATCAGCCCAATGTCGGCGCCAGCCAGCGCTAGAAAACTAGAGGGCAAAACTGGCAACGGAAAAATGAAGGGAAGAAGCCTTGGACCTCGGAGGAAAAAAAGCAATGGCAAGAACGAAAAGATCGACCGAGGTATATGTTCGAGTCTATGTTGGATCAACCTTGCAAGTTTCATACACCAAGTCCGAATAGTCCAGCAAATCATACGACCCGGCAATGTGAGTGGATGAGGAAATTAGAGCAGGGCAGTTCGGGGAATGCTCAGGCACCTCGGAATGAAGCACCTAGGAATGAGGCACCACGGCAGCCATTACTGACAGGGGGTGCACAGCAACGAATGTTGCCACCACACTACAAGAAATCCGGTCTATTGCAACAAAATTTATTGCCATAGCTAAGTTTTGTTGCAATAAACTGCAATATTACCACAAAAGTGTCATTCGTTGAAATAGGTCCTACATGTTGCCACAATTTAGTTTCGCCGCACTATGTTCCCTATTTGTTGCAATAAAGGCTAGGTATTGCAACGAATTGCATTGTCGTGGTAATAAGGTAGCGATATTGCGACGTTCATGGTTTGTTGCATGAATTAGTTACATTGTTTCAATAGATAATAGGTATTGCAACAAAACAACCCTTCGTGGTCCCGTCGCATTACATGTAATGTTGTGAGCAGGGAAGAAAGCCTCTATAGAGAGTGGGACATCGTGCAAGTTGCGATCAGCCACAACAGACCGCTAGAATGAAAGCGAGCAACCCACATCACTTGTTTCTGCTAGCTGAATCAAATTCAGCCGGACTCATGTAGCTTCAGTCGGTGCATGTGAATCAAATTCAGTTGGTCTCATGGAACTTTGCATGTGAAACAAATTCAAATGGTCTCATGAAGCTTCGGACAGTGCACTACTCATGCACGCATGTAGCTTTTCTTTGACATGGAACTCTCATCCCATTAAGCAAGTGGCGCAGCAGACCTGCTGGCCTCTCAACCAAAGAGACCACACATCTTGCCGAGATAGACCCACAATAGCCAAATCATGTGCCAAATTATTATGAATACAAGAATCAAATTAAAATGTAGATGAGTGAAAGCTCGTGTGTCTCGATACAATACGAATGAAACTTGATGATTGAAGAGCGATATTCTGAGTCTTTACTACCCTAGAACCGTACCGCCCTAGTTTCTATCTATCTGGTAGTGTTTACCGCACTTGTCAAATTACAATCAAAACTAACAACAATTCAAAATTTCGGCAGCACCTCCTTTGTTTCAAAGGACATCCATGACAGGCACACAACAATGTAATGTATATATCCATTATAGATAACGTAAAAAACCATGCAATTCATATATTGCATAACCAGCCACGACATGAGTTATAAAACTAGAGTGACTAAAGGCTCACAGAAAATGTGCAAAGAACTCCACGAACTGTGGTGAAGTACTAAGGATAAACTTGAATTATGTGAGTAAACGTCCGTGAGGTATAGTGTAGAATTGTGCGCCGAAGTGGTGGTGTGCTACTCCTTCACATGCATATAGCTATGCTGAATACCTGAAAAACCAAATAAAAACCAGTTAATTCCCTAGTCGTTCAAACCAATGGAAAGACAGCCTTCGTGTGTCAATATACAATGGAGCAGATGACCAAGTACTAATCTAAATACTTCTATTAAATATGCACTTGTTTTCTAAACAGAACATGGCACGTACTAGCAACCATAGGGTCCAAGGATTTTTAATCTTAGGACCCTGGTTCATATTTATATTAAATATACAACTAGCTGTACAACTAGCTGTTTCAGTATAAAGACTGGACATTGATGAATAACAATACTAAGCACTATTGTTCAAGACTAAGGAAGGAAATAACGATCTTTACTGGCGAGATGATGTATAACAGTATATACGACTTCAAAGAACTAAAATGCTCGATAAGAACTAAGTGAGTATCCAATTCTTGCAGAAGCTATTGTCAAAAAACTATTGTCAAGTGCTCTAAATTACAGAAACAAGAGGATTCAACAAAGATGACAGGCATGTGAGGTAGTACAGTAGATTCAGGAACTACACACGAACTACATGTGCAAAAAGATTCGGAAACATTTGAAAATTTTAGCACAGTGTACAAAAACCATAGTAAGTGCAGGTGCAAACAGATTCAGGAAACCATTCCATATAAACTAGTCCAAACTAGTATAAATATACAACTAGAAACTAGTATAAAATAAGAAAGTGCAGACTAGCTATGGTCAAGATCAAGTAAATAACCACAGTTGGAAATAAACTACTCCAAACTAGTATACATCTAGCTGTTTCAGTACAAGGACTAGGCATTGATGAATAATAGTCAGCACTAAGTACTATTGGTCAAGACTAAGGAAGGAAACAATAATCTTTACCAAGGATAAGAATTAAGTGAGTATCTAGTTCATGCAAAAGTTATTGTCGAAACAATTGACAAATACTCTGAAACAGCAGATCAACAAAGATGACAAGGACATGATGTACTACAAAAATACAGTATGAGCAGCAATATGCAACTTAGCAATATTCATATGTATAACATGTGGAAAGCTCCTTACCAATAGATCAAAACCTAAACAAAGAACCCCTAGTCATCATCCAATCCTTCTTGTCCCAAAGGAGCAACATGGCCATCATTTACGTAAGCCTCATCGTCATCCGTATCATCATCATATTCAATTTGAACTTCTTCAAACTCAACAGGTCTTATATTTTTGATGACCGAAACATCAACGCTGGATCCTTCTACATCATTTCTACACCAACTAGTGATCTCTTCAGGTGTGCTTGGCACTGTAATTTCTGTGTCGACGACATCCAACACGTCTGCCTCACCTTCATCGGCTGCAGCAGCTTCATCAAGGCCTACACCATTTATAGCAGAAGGAGAAAACAAATTGCGTGGATTCATTTTAATCACAGTTGCCCAATCAGGGTTCTTCACATCTCTCACATAGAAAACCTGTTGAGCTTGGAGGCCTAGAATGTAAGGGTCGCCCGTGAATCGGGTTAGAGTAGTGTCAAGGTCAATAATTCCATATTTGTCCTTATTATACCCCCTACTCTAAGTTCTACTGGCTGCAGGCACATCAAACCAGTCACATTGGAATATAACAACCTCCTTATCAGGAGGATAGTCAAAAAATATGATTTCCTTGATCACCCCATAATAATCAATATTTCCTGTGCTGTCATCGCCCTTGACTATGACGCCACTATTTTGGGTACTCAAGTCCTGCTCTATATAGGAATTCCGATAGAAATATCCATTCAGAACTATATGGTTGAAAACACGAGCTCGGTGATCAGGTCCTTTAGCTAGTGCATAAATAAGGCTGCTGACCTTACCATCACTATAGAGTTCTGTGATCTGTTACATGGAATAGAATATGTATGAATCATGAACATACTATGAGGAACATTAGTGAAAATGCGAAATGAACTTACCCGTCTCTCAAACCAGCCAACAAACTCTTCCTTGTGTTGCTTCTAAGGATTTGGACATTTGTTCCTTTTGAGCTCCTCAAGATGTTCACTTCAAAGATATAAATGATTGTTAGTTGAACTAAAAGAATTAATGCACATCATGATGTGAAATAAATACATAGGTATCCTTACTCAATCCATGGCGCAGTTTCCTCACAGTTTGTTATTATGAAATGCCTCATTTGATTAATCTCAGCCAAAGAGAGTGGTTCATGAACAAAACCTTTCTTGGAGTAGTCAACTATACTCATTATACTAATCTCGGTTGCTGATTGATCTGTACCTTTATCTTCATGACGCTCGGACACACCTTGCTTTGTAGGCATGCCATCAAGGAATCGACTACAAAAAGTCATGCACTCTTCAAGGATGTACCCCTCTGCAATAGAACCTTCTGGATGAGCTTTGTTATGCACATATCCTTTCAGTGTATGCAAGTATCGCTCAATTGGGTACATCCATCTGTACAAGACGGGTCCTCCCAACCGGGCCTCTTCAGGTAAATGAACAGGGAGATGCATCATAATATCAAAGAATGTTGGGGGAAAGATCATCTCGAGCTAACATAGAGTTTCTGGAATTGTGTTGCTCAACTTGACCAAATCTTCATCGCTTAACTCCTTGGAGCATAAATCAGAAAATAATTGACTCAGCTGAAGCAATGGGTTAACAACATTCGCTGGCAGAAAGCTTGCGCAATACAATAGGAAGAAGTTTCTGAAATATAACATGGCAATCATGAGTTTTCAATCCACTAATCTTGCACTGCTCGAGGACCACACATCGCTTAATGTGTGAAGCATAGCCATGAGGCATCTTAATGCTCCGTAGAAACTTGAGGAGCATTATCTTCTCCTCCTTTTTTAAAGCATAGCAGCCTTTCTTTATTTCATACTTATGTTTACCGGGCTTTGGATGCTGATCCTTCCTAATTTTTAGGTCCTGCAAATCAAGACGAGCCTTCAGACTATCCTTTGATTTCCCATCCATCTCAAGCAAAGTGCCTAGAATGCTGTCACAAATGTTCTTCTCAATGTGCATAACATCCAGATTGTGCCTAACGAGCAAGTGCTTCCAATATGGGAGTTGGAAAATACACTTTTCTTCCGCCAGTTATGCCAACTCTTAGTTTCCGGTCGCTTTCTCTTAGTTTTTCGCCCAAATGGTGCATTCTCAATGCTTTTGTGTTGTTGTACAACTTGTTCACCTATAAGTGGCTCTGGAGCTTCTCTATGGTCTGTTTTGTTGTTGAACAAAACCTTGTTTCGACGCCATTTGTGGCTCATCGGCAGAAAACGTCGGTGTCCCATATAGCAATGTTTGAGACCATACTTGAGCCATAAAAAATATGTTCTGGAGTGGCAATAAGGACATGCTAGCTTCCCTTTTGTGCTCCAACCAGAAAGCATTGCGTAAGCTGGGAAATCATTGATGGTCCATAACAAGCATGCATACAGCTGGAATTTTTTTACTTGCGGCATCGTACGTGTAAGCACCATCCGGTACAGGGACTTTGAGGTCGTATTTAGGTTTAGCACCAAACAGACATACGGGACCATCTATGTGTTTTAGCAGTTAGAGGAATAATTCAGTACAGGGACTTTGAGGTCGTATTTAGGCCAGAATGAATGCCAGTCGATAAAAATGCCTAAGCTAAAACATACGTTAAGAGGACATGTTCCTTTTCTGCTTTTTCTCTCACTGACTACATCACTGATCAAGGTGTTGAGCGAGGCGATCCGGTTCAGACTAGTGCTGCAGATGAAACAGGAGATGACAAGCAATGGCTTCAAGTCCGGTCCGACGACAATCCTGATCCATTTGTTTTGCCGACACCATCGGTACGACGAGGCATTTGGGAGTTGTGCTTCTTGATGTTTCTAATTTTTTGCTAGGGCCTAGTGTGAATTGCAATTTCACTTATATGTGAATATTAAGTGTGGCCTGCCCAAACTAATTAAGTGTCTGGTGTTGGGAATTGGACTCGAACAGTAAAAGAACCATGTCTGAACTCTGCAGCCTAGGACATTTCAGGTGTTGCAGCTTGGCCATCTAGACAAAAACATCACCAGATCTGTCTCTCCTTTCAAGCAAACAGCACCAAAAATTTGCACTAACTAAGAACCTAGAAATCTACTAACAACTAGAGCACTAACCAAGAACTCGAAAAAGGAAAATCCCTAACCAAGAAACTTGCACTGCATTAGATCGAGACGGTTGGAGCACTAACCGCGGGGAAGGGGAGGAAGACGGCCAGAGGGAGCGGGTTCTGAAGGCAGTGCCTCCGGTGGCAGAGATGGGCGGGTCTAGGGGCGGGGGTGGGACGGCGGGGGTGGGGCGGCGCCTAGGGAAAGCGGCGGAGCTGTTCGCTGCTCTGCTCGTGTGCTCTGCCGAGCTGTGCAACGAGGGGAAATCGGGCCGACCCCGTCGACCTAGTGGGTCGGTTAGTGCCGGCCCCGTCAACCTTGCCTGGATTTTTTTAGTACGACTTGGGTTGTTTTGTCAAATTTATGATATGCCAAATTTTACAGAAATCTAAATGATTTGGTTGTTCACTTTGCATATTTCTTTAAATTAATGTTTTTAGATTTGTCTAAATTCAGATGTATCTAGTCAAAATATGAATAGATAAATCCGAATCTAGACAATTCCGAGAACATTACATTTGAATCTATAAATCTAAAAACACTGATTTGGATAAGATGGAGTAGTTGAATCTCGATATTTTTTTGGATCTAAGAAATTTGTAAACTACAACTGAGTCCTTCTCCACCGGGGACGATGACGCACTCGACGCCACAGCCGGCCACACCATCGCCGGGGACAACACCACTTGGTGAAGGAAAGTTGAAGAGCGTCGTGATGGAGTGGCGTAGAGGCATCCTCATAAGCACGATAGCCAGGAGGTTGTTGCGCGAAACATGGATCTTATTTGGAGGGAGAATGGTGGTCTTCCCATCCACAGCCTTCAGCTTTCCCCATGAAAGCTCCGCCACAGAGGAAAGAGAGACCAAATCGAGCCGGGGAGATCCATACCCACCATCCCGAAACACCCGGGACATGCCTTATTCGAAGGGATGTACGCCCTTGACCAGCTCCTCCGCCTCGCCGCTTGCCACCAGTGGGACACATCAAAGCAGAGTAGGAGCGCAACGTGGTGGATCATACCACCGGAGATCACCAACCGACCCTCAAACACCACAGGGACAGACACCACAAGGGAAATAGGTACAACTACTATGATACAAAGGGGTGGGACCCTCACCCAAACTCCGGCAATCGCCCTGGGAGGGAGGAGGTCTAGGAGGCGAGATGAGGGAGGGGAGAGAGGTGGGAGAGCTGCGTTGTTTCTTGATTTGTTGTGCTAGCTAGGTCAGTCGGCTAGGGTTTGCTACTTGGAAATTGACGAATATATGGGGTGGCTTTGATTTCGGTTGTATGATGAACACGGCTCTATATTCCACCCTGTAAACTAGATGATGATGAGATAGATGAGCTATGGCTTTATTCTGTCATGTGTGTGGAAACCCTAAAACCTTTAACATAGATGATCTATGTTTTTCGTGTAAGTATTTCCATGCGAGATTCTAGTAGTTTTAAAGTGAGGTTGCCATTAGGTGGTGCTCACTAGTTTGCTCGCTCCGGTGGCCGGAGCCGTCAGTGAGTGGTGCTTGATGCCTGCCACTCCCCTTCCTTCCTCTTCTTCTGAAGTCTGCGCTTGGCGTTGTGCAACCCCTCCTGTCTGACCGTGGGGGCAAAGGGGAGGGATTTGGCAGCATCGAGAGGCGCGTGGTGGTTCTCCTCCTGGCCGGCCGTGGTGGCGAGGGGGTCGAGAAGCGCGACGCTCCGTCGAGGCCTTCGAGATGGAGGCCGGAAGGATCTCCTCTCCTGTATGTGTTGGCGCTCTGGTGCAGCGTCAAGCGGTCCCTGGCTGCCTCGTCTGAAGTGCTCCCATGGAGGGAGGTCAGCGGCGCATGCCTGATGGCGGGATCATTCAATAAGAACCTTTCTGGCACCGATGCTGTGCTTTGCTAGAGCGATTCCTCGACGGCGACGACGTCGTTGACTATATCAGCTGAAGGGCAGCCGCTCCTTCTAAGGGACATTTTCCTCCAGGCCATGGTGCCGACGAAGAGGTCTTTCAACTACAAGGTGGCGTGCTCCCTCTGATCCACTCCAAGTGGCGTAGTCCTCGGTGGTGGCGCAGCTGGCCGTGCTTGACAGCGTTCTGATTGCTGTGGGGAAGGAGCTACATGGAGTCCTGGACCTGATCGCGTTTCCGTTGTTAGTTTCAGGGTCTCGTTTGCAAATTGGCACCGCCGCCGATATTCCTATGTGAGATTCTAGTATATCTTTTCACGACGAAGATTCGCCGTCACCGTCTCCGGCTCCTTCGTCACCGGAGCACATTCCCGCCATCCGGAGGTACGCGCACATCGGGGAGTCGTCATTGAGCCACCCACGAGTCGGATGAGGATCGCGAGCCATCGTGGCGGTCCGCGAAATATATTCCATATTGGTTCAAACTATTATTTCTAATTTATTATAATAAAAGATTACTTAAAATAATTACTATCCAAACAAATAATTAAGCGTGTACTCTACTTTGTAGAGATACTCCCTGCTGTCCAATTTAGTTGACTTGGTTTTGTCTAGATTTGGATATATCTAGCCTAAACAAGTCTAAATACATTCGAATTTAGATAAATCTGAGTCAACTAATTTGTATCGGAGTAATTTTTTTCCTTTGAGCTGAACCCTCCCCGCCAACCTCAAATATTTTTAACTTCCCACCAAATTTTGGAGTGTATTCCCGCTGAAAACCCCTCATAAATACCCCGATAATTTCTCTTAGCCCTAATCAAATTATAAAAGCACAAAAATAGATCTGGGTCAACCGAACGAGAAGTCCTCACGGCGTGATGATGGCGCCGTCGACGCTGCGGAACACACCGGAGTCCACCGGGAGAACGTCACAGGTAATTTTCCCCCTTCCATCGCCCTCGACCCAGTGGACCCCTTCCATCGCCCTCAACCTAGCGGACCCCTTCCGTCGCCCTCGACCCTCGCCAGAGCGCCCCTTCCCTCGCCCTCGCCCGTAGCCACAGTTGGCCGTCAATCGTCCGATGGAAGATCCTTGCACGCCGCCGACACCGTCTCCAGCGCGACCCCTCCCATCTAGAGTCGCCCGGTGAACAACGAGGATCTCCTCTGCTCCTCGCCTTAGTCCCCCGCCGTCCTCCTCCACTCTGGTATTTGCCCTGTTCCGGGCCGATTTCAGCCCGCCGCCGCATGAAGCTGAGCGATGTCATCGATCGATCCTCTACCAGGCCTCTAGGACCTCGTCGCCGCTGGCCTGCATGAGGTGGTCGCCACCGAGCTTGCCGCTAGCAGCCTCCACCAAGAAGTATGTACTTCTCTGATTTTTTTTGTTTCCTTTGTCATGCAAGCTCGGTGGGTGACTGATTCGGTGATATAAAGGATTTGCAAGCTCTTGTTTGTGAATGATTTGCATGGTGTATGTGGCGCATATGTATTTACGGAGATGTTTTTTTACTGATTTCGTGATGAACTAGGAAGACGAATGTTGTCTGATGGACTCAATTAGCCATGAAATTTGTGTGCGTGTGTTCGAATTAGTCATCAGCATTCACGTTTATGAGTATACAACATGTGAGTGCCTTTGATTTGATCAATGAACCTTCGCCTGTATTATCCATGGCTCAGGATTTTTCCTTACACGTGATGCTAGTCAAAGAAACGATCACAAATGGCATACTTCCAAACCGACAGAGAAAAAATGATGGATAGATTAGGCATTTCACAACAACCTCTCCCCAAACACACCCTTAATCTTTGATCAGTTAGCAAGTACTTGTGTTCTGAATTTAGGATCAGTTAGCAAGAACACTAAGGAGTACTATATGTGTTCTGAACTTAGGTCCAATTAGCAGTATTCTGTTAGATCATTGGTACATAGCTGGGAAACTGAGCATGCTTCCTTCACAAAAGCTAACAGCACAGCTAGTGCATTTTTTTAGAAACATGAATGGTGTACTGCAACATATGAAGAAATAAAATCTAGGATGTGAGCAGTATAACAATTAACAATTGGTTCATATGAATAAAAGCTTATTCTATGGATGTAACAATAAACAAGCTCTTTCTTAGAGGCAGCTTATTGTTATTGTGTATCATTACTAGAGCCCCAAATTTATTTTGGTTCATATGATTATGTAAATGACACTATGTCTGATCTCTAAGAAATTTGGCTTATGAGTGTCTAGAACAGTATGTATGATCAAGAAGTTACTTGACTAAAGAGTGTCAATACAAATATGTTTATATAGCTAGTTAGGGGCAGATTTTATTTCAGGACAAACTTGTGTTGCATATAGTTCTAGCAAATCCAGGACATCTTTTGTGCAAGCTCATTTTTTATACATTGCATTATTCATATTCACCGGTATAAACGCATTTGGTTGCTCTCCTTTTCAGAACCAATGTAGAGCATGTTAAAATGTGTTTGTTTGATGATATAGCTACCCGCTATGAATATCTTCTGTCAGTTTTGTGTCACTGCGACATCTGTACATCAGCCTATACTCTGTTGGTCTTTCACCCGATTAATCGGAATCAGGATCCACAAATATCACTGCCTATATTCTTGTTGTGCTGAGGCTAAATAAAATTTGTATCTGCAGTTAAGTGAGTAGTAACTCTGAATTCTGATCCTAGTATAGTAGTTGCTATCATTTTCCATCTACTGGCAGCAACACTATTGTATAGTAGTTGTGTGTCCGTAGTGTTGTTTGATGGGTTGCTAACAAATTGGGTCTGAAATTGACTTTAATTCTTACATTACCTATACAAGGGAACAACAACGAATTCAACGCAACACCTTGCTGGTGGGAGACCGATAACAATACAGCGACACCGAGTGCAAGCTTCAGAGGAAGAAGATGATTCACATTACTCCTTTCCGCAAGGTACACAACTTCTTTAATTCTAAATCACTATTCTGAATGATGCACATTGATAATGCTAAGTCCATTAATTTTTCTTGTGTTCAGTAAAGAAAGGATTTGTTTTTGTAACAAGGATGGAAAGTATAATAGCATACAAAAACAAACATGGACAACGCAGATCTGGTAAAAACTTATGACACTTAAGCTGCCTCTACCATTTGCTATAATGCAGAAAATACGGGATTGCTTAATCTTGACAACTCTTAAACCTTATGCAGAAACTCAAGAACAATCTGACACTCCAGTGTCTGCTAATGACATGTGCGCACTTGACGAATGGCCATCCCATGCTCGACGCAACCGTGAACAACTACAGAATGGTACCAATTTTGGTTTATATGTGTGTCTTGGTTTCTTATAATCAAATACCAAGTAATGCAATATTTCTTGTATGATTTGGGTTGTAGAAACTAATGGACAGAAGAAGAAGGGGTGAGATGTTCTCAAGGGTTTAAAAGCATCTAAGAAGCGTTATGCCAATGGATCAGAAAAGCTTAATATTGCGTTCTCTAAACATTTGGGTGGTACAGTAGGAATCAACTACCGCTCATTCCTGGATGACATGGTAGTCATAATGAAAAGAAAGTTACCACTCATTGGAGTGAGAAGGTGGTCGGACATTCACCCTACCATCCATCGACAGATTGTTGTGCATATGATAGTACGTACAACATTTTTCACATGTGATATTTATTTTACCATTGATAATGCACTAATTTAGTATATGCATTTGTTGTATGCATTACAGGATAGATGGGCATTGCAAGATATAGTAGAAGTAGAGGAAAAAATCCTTAAAATTGCGAACGAGCGATATAGAGGCTGGCGAGCAACTCTGAGCTCCACTTACAAGGTATACAAAACAAATGCTGCTAGATTGGCTAATGTGCCAGAAGATTTATGATGAGAAGAATGGGAATGGCTGATTGAGTTCTTTGGCACTGATGCAAAATTTCAGGTTATCTCTAATCTCACTGTTTATGAACTGTGAACTTAGATGAAAGGGCTTGTTTGACTAGTTATATTTTGTTTCAATGAATGGACAGGAAATTAGCCAAAAGAACTCTGATAACCGTAAGAAACTGAAGACAAAACACATAGTTGGATCAAAATCGTACTCACAACTAAGTTTTGAGCAGGTATGAGTCGTAACTAAATATGTATGGTTCGCCGCTAACTATGCTTTCATGTTCCAAGCATCTCATGTTATACTACTTGCAGAGAAACTTGGAAACTGGAGAAGAGCCAGATTGTATTGCTCTTTGAGAACTGGCCCATATGAAGAATGGAACATGGGGTAACCAATACTCGCAGGCTGTTTATGTGAGTAAAATGAATTTTGCTTATTCTCTAGTTCTTTACTATTGTGCATCATGGATGTTTCTTCATCTTATTGGATTGTACTTGTCGTATTTAGGACAAAGCATGTGAAGAGATTCAAAACAAAGAAAATGAAACTCAAGGTCCAATTTCAAGTAAACAAAGAAGCAATATTTTCCAGACTGCATACAAAGACACTCTGAAATGCAAGTCACCGCAGCCTCGTGGGTAGGGATACATGGCCAAACCACCAAGTGGTTCTGAAAGGATTAGGTCCCAACTTGAAGATCAAGCCCGTGCCCAAGCAGAGACCCAAAAGGTAAACTTTGTGCTCACTAATCGGGTCACTGAATTACAAGATCAGTTACTAGCTGAACGTGAAAGCACACAAGAGAGGATTAACTTGGAGCGTGCTGAGAGAGAAAACCTGGAGGAGAAGTTAAAAGAAGAGCGTGTTGAAAGAGAAAAATTGTTGGAAGAGGAGCGTGCTAAAAGGGATAGATTGTTGGAAGAGGAGCGGAGATCAAGAATGAAATTTGAGAGAAATATGATGTCAAAGTTTGCACAGTTGAGCGAACAGATGGGAACCAAATAGACGCAAGCTAATCAGGTGATTATAGTCATATGCTTGTGAACTTGTAAGATCAATTTTGCTTACTTGTGTTGCTAAAAGCGCACTTCTATTGTAGACGTCCAAGAAAACGACTGGTAAAGAAAATAGCAATCCAAACCTGCAAAATACTCTTCTAAAGACCGCTAGTCCTACCGGGGCTGTAGGTACAAGGCACCATATTATTTCTCAAAAGGCGCTCATATAAGCCGCAACAAAGAACAATAGACAGTTTTGAGCAATGGTAAGTCACAACCTTGGTTTTTCTTCATGTCGACCTTCATTTGGTTACACTTCTATTTGTCATCATGTGCATAAGTTCTAAACTATAAGTCTTTAAATTTTATCTATACATTAATGCAGTTGACATAGGCCACTGTTATATATTGTTACCTTGATTCAGTGTTATATTGTTATATGCAAATGCTCTGTGGTCAGTGATACATGTGGATTTAGACAAACTCAAGTCATTTATTTTAGGACGGACAGAGTATGATAAGTAAGTTTAAGTTCATCTAGTGTCGAACTTGGGCTGCTCTTATTATCTCCTCTATTACTTCCTTACGCTATAAGGCTCTTATGAGTAGTCAAAATTACTGCTGATAGGGAGGAGGGATAAGCTGGGAACTTGATCTGTTATTTTTAGTTGAACTCGATCTGTTATTTTCAGTTAGATAAGCTGAGAACTCAATCGGGAGAAGGGTTGTCTGAGTGCCTGTTTGGATACTATTGTTATTTTTAGTTGAACTCAACCATGATTTATAAATACAATAAATAAAACATTTGAGTGCAGATGTGACCATGAAGGAATGTCCTAATTAATAGTTGCTACTATACCTTGATCCGCTAGACTGCTATCCGCTACTATGTCCATTGCTCAGTATACGTAAACTTCAGAGGAAAAAGCAACCGATTGATAAGGTTAACAACGGGATTAGAGAAAGGAAGATGAGTTTAGGTCTGTAGCAGCTGCAGCCACAGCGCTCTCCACCAGCGCCCAAGTCCAGCCCCGCCCGCCTCTAGCACCATGGCGATCTCCTCCAGCAGCTGAAATGTTTTTTTTTTTGAGATGGAACACCTGGTTCCATTAACATCCTGACTCAGCACGCGTGCTGGTCACCATAACATATACATCATCCGGCAAGGATTTTAGCCATAGTGACCGGACATCCTGCTTCCGTACCCCTAAGGCCGCCAGTTCATGGGCCATTTTATTACAAGATCTTGGGCAGAACAAAAAGGAGATTGAACTAAAATTAAGATGACTAAACCACTGCAGGTCCCTGTAGATTATTCCTTCCATGTTGCGATCTAGCGAAGAGTCTTGCATGGCCTTCACCAGATTTGTGCATCAGACTCAACCTGCACATACCCTATTCCCCAGGATGATGCGGCCATGAGCGCCTCCTGGCATGCAATTGCCTCTGCGCCAGCAGCACTGGCCACATGTGCCAGATACCCAGCTCCAGCTCCTCTGATCATTCCCTCCCTGTCGCGTACCACAAAACCCCAACCCCCTACTCCGATCGCATCACAATAGCTGCCATCAGTGTTAATTTTGAGTGTATCACCAACAGGTGCCTGCCACTCCTTCTGCTCTCTCCCTCTCCATGGAGTTTGGTCATTTGAAGGTTTACTTCGACAATACTGCTCGGATTCCAACGCCCAAAACCTAGCTTGTCTCACTGTAGTCTCTCCTGAGAACTGTTGTCCCTCCGAATTTAATTTGTTTCGGGCCAGCCACCATCGCCACAACATGCATACTACCAAAATTCTGTCCTCCGTCTGCAAGTTCAGAATTTCTTGTACTACAGAATCAGCAGCTGAAATAATTGATAGACTACATATTGATAGACTATATAACTAAAAATTATAACAATGCTGAAATAATTTATTGCTTATGTTATGTTGGACTGATTAAGTTGAGCTGAACAATTTCTTCATTCTTTGATTGCAGGATTCAAATATTTAACTGGACTGGGCATTCACTATGCTACGTGGATAGTTTAATCTTTGCACTTGATTAGGATAGCACATTCAGTATGTTGAATGAATGCTGAATTATTTATGGATTTTGCTATGCGAAATATGATATTCTATGAATCTATATTAGATGATATTCTATGAATCTATATCAGATACCTATAGTTCGAATCATGTAATTGAATGCATTTTTTTGGATTGCAATAGTCTATTACCACAACCTAGTTTCTATTGCAATAGGTTAGTACCACGAAAAATATAGTGTTGCGTCATATCTTAGTCGCCACGCCGACTAGTTGTGTTGTAGTAGGAAGTTGCCATGAAATGTTAGTATTGTTGCGATAGTTGTCTGCCACAAATATTTTGGCTGTTGTGATAACCATTTGCCGCCACCAAATTCAACTTTGTTGAAATAGTCCTTTCACCACGAATTGCTTGTATTGTCGCAATAGTTTATCGAGACAAACATTTCGGTTGTTGTGATAACCACTTGGTGCCATAAAATCCAGCTTTGTTGAAACAGTCCTTTCGCTACGAATCGATCGCATTGTCGTAATAGCTTCTCTCTACGCACATTTTGTCCGTTGTAATAACTGTCTATCACCACCAAAACTAGTACGTTGCAATTTTTTGTTACCACGATTTCGAGAGTTGTTGCTATAACTTAATGTCACAACCATAGGGTTTGCGACGAAAGAGGTGTACCCACGAAAACAAGAATTGTTGCTATAGAGTTCAGGTCTATTGCAACAACTGGCTATTGCCACGGAAGGGCATCTGCCATGAAACAAGTGTTGTTGGAATAGGCTATCGCCACAAATGCCTATCGCCACAAAAGACCAATCACCATGATTTTAATCACTGTTGCATTAAGCTATTCCCACGAACATAATTGTGGTATTAAGCAAGTACTGCTACGAGATAAAACGTGGCAACTTGGCACATCGGCGTTGCAATAACACAATTTCTTGCCACGATTTGGTTTTCGTGGCAGTAACCTATTACCATGCGTCTTGTCGCAACGCTTGGCAACGAAAGTCATGTCGTTGCAATAAGTACCTATTGCCACGATTTGGCTCTTATTGCCACAAATCTTGTCGTTGCAATAGACCCAAATCCTTGTAGTGCCACCTCCGCCGAGGTACGAAAATCAGGAAAGGAGGGATGTTGTGCATCAAGTAGACAATAACTAGCAACAAGGCCAAGGTTACCACGCGAATGAGGGACGAAACGAGTACAGGGAGCATCATCAAAGCTAATGTGTGTTTACCACGGAAGAAAATGATGGGAAAAGCTTGCAGCACCGGCAAATGGAGGTAAACACAGTAATGCCTGCAGTAGTGAGATATATGCCCTAGGCGGATCAGGAGATTATGTGGAGTATTAAGGATCACCCAAAGATCATTCCTAGTCCAGGGACCTATGCACTAGTCCTGGATCCGACGTTCATCGGGCCGAATCTCAATAGGAGGTTTTCCAATGTACTGATTGACAATGGCAGTAGCATCAACATTATGTACAAGGATACCATGCACAAGTTGGGAATAACAGAGAACAGGCTGCAAGCAACGAGGACCACCTTTCATGGCATTGTGCTAGCTATTTCCTATGAGCCAATCGGTAAGGTCCGGGTTGATGTATTATTCGGCATGGGAGATAATTGCTGGACTGAAAATTTGGAGTTCGAAGTGGTGAATCTAGAGAGCGCTTATCACGCGTTACTCGGCAGGCCCGCGCTGAACAAGTTCATGGCAAGTACTCACATCAGCTACCTTAAGATGAAACTTCCTGGACCTAGAGGAGTGATAACTGTATCAGGGGACTTCAGGCATTCGACCGAGCGCGCCTCAGCTAGATCTAACTTAGCCGAGTCACTCGTGATAGCTCAAGAAAAAAGTAAGATATTGGAAGTTGCGGCATTGGCTCAATCCGCGCAGAAGCATATGCTGGCTCTGACCAACCCACATGGAAGCGTGTCATTTCAAGAAACCAAGGATACAAAGAAAATGCCTATCGATGATCAGTTCCCAGAGCGCACCTTAACCATTGGTGCCGGGTTAAGCAGCAAATAGGAAAGCGAGCTTGTCAACTTTCTCCGTGAGAATCGGGATATCTTTGCTTGGTCCACATAGGATCTGCAAGGTGTGCCGAGGGAGTTGGCCGATCACTCATTGAACGTAAGACCCAGGGCCAAGCTAGTGAAGTAGCCTCTCCGGCATTTCGCCGAAGACAGAAGGAAAGTAGTTGGGGGATGAGATAGCTAGGCTCCTGGCAGCTGGGTTTATCATAGAAGTACTCTATCCGGATTGGCTCTCTAATCCGGTACTTGTGGAAAAGAAGAAGTATGATCCAAACGTGGTCGTAGTATGGCGCATGTGCATTGATTACACGAACCTGAATAAGGCGTGTCCCAAAGATCCATTCCCACTCCCTAGAATAGATCAAGTCATAGACTCAACTGCCAGATGTGAGATGTTGTAATTCATTGATGCGCATTATGGTTTCCACTAGATACCCCTAAACTCGGATGATCAAATAAAGATTGTGTTTATTACCCCGTACGAGGCTTACTGCTATAGCACTATGTCATTTGGATTACGTAATTCTAGAGCAACGTACTAGCGATGCATGCTAGAATGTTTACATGACCAAATAGGTCGAAACATGCAAGTTTATTTGGATGATGTGGTGATAAAAACTAAGGAAAGCAATACTCTCCTTGATGACATCCGGTAGACATTCGTGAACTTGAGAAGGTTCCGGATGAAGCTTAACCCGGAGAAGTGCACCTTTGGTGTGCCTACAGGAAAGTTACTCGGTTTTCTAGTGTCTAGCCGAGGTATCGAAGCTAACTCGACAAATATCTGGGCCATAGAGAGCATGGAACTGCCAAAATGCCTTAACGATGTGCAGAAGTTCATTGGTTGGCTAGCATCGTTAAGCCGGTTCATATGTAGGCTGGGAGAGAAGGCCTTGCCCCTCTACTAGTTAATGAAAAAGGCAGACAAGTTCACATGGATGCCACAGGCGGATGTAGCATTTCGAGAATTGAAAAAGATGTTGTCTACCGCACCAATCCTAGCCGCACCACTACCCAAGGAGCCTATGTTGTTGTACATAGCCGCGACCAGCCGAGTCATAAGTGTAGTGATTGTAGTGGAACGCAAACAAGAAGGAAGTCAGTGTAAAGGCCAGTGTACTATCTCAGTGAGGTATTACCCGCTTCAAAACAGAATTACCCACACTATCAAAAGATGGCATATGGCGTGTATATGTCGGCCAAGAAACTCAAACACTATTTTGAGGAACACCCCATCAAGGTAATATGTGATGCACCTATATCAGAGATTATGAGTAACAAAGATGCAAGTGGCCGGATAGCAAAATGGGAAATTGAGTTAGCCTCGTATGCACCACAGTTTGACAAAAGAGATGTGATCAAATCGCAGGCTGTGACGGATTTCTTTGTGGACTGGGCCGAGATGCAATATGAGCCACCTCTGCTAGACTCCAATTATTGGCGAATGCACTTCGATGGATCAAAACTGAAAGAAGGGTTGGGCGCCGGAGTAGTGCTTACCTCACCCAAGAAGTATCAATTGAAATATGTCCTTCAAATTCACTTCAGTGCCTCAAATAATGTCACGGAATATGAAGCACTGGTGCATGGCCTCAAAGTGGCAAAAGAAGTGGGGATACGTCGGATACAGTGTTTTGGAGACTCGGATTTGGTGGTGCAACAAGTGTCTGCAAACTGGGATGCTTTGGATGCTAACATGGCCCTTTACATATTCCATGTTCAAAAGATAAGCGGATTTTTCGAAGGATGTGAATTCCATCACATACCTCGGATTAATAACGAGGCGGCCGACACGCTGTCCAAGTTAGGCTATTTCTCGGTAGCCAATCCCCTCCCCAATGTTTCTTTGGAGCACTTGAGAAAACCATCCATTACACCATCACCTGAATCGAACTCAATTTATATCTCGGAACTCTCCGGATCAGGAGCTGCACCTATGGAGATAGGTTGGGGAGGCACCTCAGCAAACCCGAGGACAGCTTCGGTAGACCCGGGGACTGCCTCAGCAAACCCGGGGACTGTTCAGCCAGACCCGGCGGGAGTTATGTCGGTGGATGCGATGGAAATTGACGAGGAACCTTTTCATGTCCGAGCTATACCCGATTTGGCCAAGCCAATTTTTGATTTCCTAAAAGGAGGAATCTTGCCGGATGATGAGATACTCTCAAGGAAGAACCAGAGAAGGGCAAAGGCCTATACCATAATCAATGCCGAACTATACAAGAGAAGTGTAACCACGGTACTACATCAGTACGTTGATTTGGAGGAAGGACTTGACATACTTCGAGATATCCACCAAGGAGAATGTGGTCACCATGCATCTTCAAGAGCGCTAGTGGCAAAAGCTTTCTGGCATGGATTTTATTGGCCAAGTGCTTTGGAACAGGCAGAAGATTTGTTGAGGAAATGCAACGGCTGTCAAAGATACGCCACGAAAACTCATCTACCAATGTCGGAACTCAAAACGATCCCCATTACTTGGCCATTTGCTGTATGGTGCCTAGACATGGTAGGGCCATTTAAGCCAGCTAAAGGAGGAATGGCCCATATCCTAGTTATGGTCGACAAGTTCACCAAATGGATCAAAGTGAAGCCAATCAGGAAATGTGATGGGCCAACAACGGTGAAATTTCTCAAGGATATAACCTTGAGATATGGCTACCCCCACAGTATCATAACCAATAATGGCACAAATATCGATGAAGGAGCATTTGCGAGATTCTGCCGAGAAAAGAAAATCCGGCTAGATCTAGCTTTACTGGCCCACCCCACATCGAACGGGCAAGTGGAGAGATCCAACGGACTGGTATTGTCTAGGATAAAACCCCGGCTCATAGAGCCGCTGCAAAGATCGGCGGGGTGCTAGATAGAAGAACTACCAGTAGTACTATGGAGTTTCAGAAGAACTCTGAATCGATCAACATGTTGTACGCCATTCTTTCTCGTATATGGGGCAGAAGCTGTATTACCAGCCGACATAGAGCATGATTCTCCAAGGGTCACCCAATACACAGAAGACGAAGTGCGCAATGCCTGGCAAAATGATGTTGATCTGCTGGAAGAAGCAAGAGAACCGGCCTTGTCCAGATCCGCCATATATCAGCAAAATCTCCGACACTATCATAGCCGGAAAGTAAACCCTCGAGTCTTCCGGGAAGGTGATCTGGTACTCCGGTTGGTGCAGCGCACTGCTGGCATGCATAAGTTGTCCCCTCGATGGGAATGACCTTTCATCGTAAGTAAAGTTTTGCACAATGATTCCTACTATCTTATTGATGCACAGCCACAGGAAAAGAACAAGGCGGACAGGTTCGGAGAGGAATCTAAGCGGCCCTGGAATGTAGCACTACTTCGTCCTTTTTACACATGACAAAGAGGTGAATGTATCCGAGCTACTCATATGTCGGTATGTAGGTCGACAATGAGCTTATTAATGAAACTATGGCACCCCAAGCAGAAACTCGGGGACTTCCATAATAATTGTTCTTCTTGTTTTTGTATTTTTATGTCGGTTGGGTTAAATCACTTATATCTTAGCCGGATTAGTAATGTGTGAGCACCAAAAACCCAACTCTTCGACTTTGCTGTTGTCCAACAAGAATTGGCTTCATGGCAAGCAAGAGAACATGTTTGGAATGGCAAAGCACATGAAAAACGACTAAGGAAAGGAACTTAAGCGAGAAAACATTTGTTATTCGGACTAACCCTATGTTTACTGTATTTATCTAACGCCGGATTATTTTGAGCTAATCTCAAAGTTTCAAGTATTGTTAAGTCAATTTTTTTGAACCTCGGACTCGTAAGTTGAAAAACTGTATCAAGGTAGACGCGAGCCGAGTCAAAAATTGGGAGAACAAGAAAATGAAACTCGGGGACTTCGCGCCCATGATAATCCAACATTAAGAACTTTGTTCCAAACAGTATAAAATGGTAGAAAAATCAAACCAAGGTACTTAGATACATTTTCACCCGGCATTCTAGGGATCTGACGAATACGGTCAAGTGTTTTTTAAGGAGCAGGGGGAGTAGCCGAATCATCGGCCGAAGGAGGAGGTACGAAGGGGCGGGGTGCTAGCCTCGGCCTCATCCTCGGGGTTGGCCTCGCCATCCTTTGGGTCTTCAGCCTCATCACCAAGTTCAGAGGCCTCACCCTCACTCCCCTCATCTTCGTCACCTTTAGAGACAACTTCATCATCGAAAACGTCAAGGTACCTCGGCCCTTCGTTCCAAGTGTGACAGAAGGAATACTGGATAAGTTTGTTAGCACTGGCTTTGCGACGGGCAACCCATGCCAGATCTTCGGTCCACTTGGATCCAGTGCGCATGTGGGTAAGCAGCCCTAGATCTATTCCTTTGTAACACGAGAGGACGAACTGCAAGGCAATTCAGCCCTGACTCGCACAGCCGACTCACTCCATAGATTCAGCTGATGCTTGCACTCCATCAGTTTGGCGATCAGCGTCGCATTACCTTTAGGAGTGGGCTCAGTGGGCCAGAGGGAGATGAACATCCGCATTGCTGCTGGCATTATGTCTGCGCCGTAGTTCTTCACTAGCTCCATGCGAGTGGAGAAGCTCGCCAGCAGATCCTCTGTATCATATAGGATTGGCTCGGCATCAGGGCCTGTGGGGATACCACGTAGTTCGCGGGACCGGGTTACAGCAGCAGCAAGAGTATCACCTTTTGGAAATTTTCCTAAGAAACAGAGCAGAGGAAACAGTAAGCAAAAGCATTAAATCCGGAGAAATGAAAGTTGAGCGAGGGCAAAAGAACTCACATGCAATCTGGAAGAGAAGTCACTGAAGCTCGGCGTGGACATTGGCGCTGTGGGCTTGGAGTTTCTCATATTCAGAGGTCACAAACGTAAGTTTGTCGTCGGTTTCCTGCAATAAGCTTTGGTCCTTGGAAATTTGCGTGGTTAGACGCTCTTTTTCCTCGGCAAACTCCTGGTCAGCTTTCTCCAGTTCGGACTTATGGAGGTCCTTGAGCCTCTGAATTTCGGCATTCAGCCGAGTGATTTCCGAGACCTGGAGCCGCAACCGAGCTATCTCATCGTCCTTCTTCTTCAGTTCAGCCTCATGTTTCCCTGTTTGTTCGAGAAAATGGGTCATCATATCAGGCATAGGAATGTTGTCTTCAAGAGCAACTACAACAGTGGGGTAATCCGGCGGAACTGGAGTATAAATATCCACCGGGTAAAGAAAAAAGTGCATAATGACGGTGTGAACGAGATATGATACCTTTGATTTCAGCCAGATTTTTCCGCATGATGGTGTTCTCAGCTTCAACCTCGGCTGCATGGTTCGGGTAACAAATTAATACGGATCACAGATAAGTTGAACGAACAGAAATGGAAGTAGGAAAAGTCTAAGTAAGAAAAATTACCCTTCTTCTGGTGCTCCTCTAGGAGTTTGCCATAACGCGCGCGAATGTCTTTATAGGAGTCCAGCAGGCACTGGAACTCAGCAGATCGGCAGTTAGTGGTAATCTGACATAAGCAAGACAATGTCAAGTTTGAAGGCAAATTAAAAATAATTCGAAGTCTACAAGATCCATGCCAACTGGAACTTAACCCGGCTCTAGGCGTGTGGATATTCGAAGTCTACAAGATCCGGTCCAAGTGGAACATAACCCGGCTCTAGGTGTGTCGATATTCGAAGTCTACAAGATCCGGGCCAAGTGGAACTTAACCCGGCTCTAGGTGTGTGGATATTCGAAGTTTACAAGATCCGGGCCAAGTGGAACTTAACCCGACTCTAGGTGTGTGGATATTCGAAGCCTACAAGATCTGGGCCAAGTAGAACTTAACCCGGCTCTAGGTGTGTGGATATTCGAAGTCTACAAGATCTAGGCCAAGTGGAACTTAACCCGGCTCTAGGTGTGTGGATATTCGAAGTCTACAAGATCCAGGACAAGTGGAACTTAACCTGGCTCTAGGTGTGTGGATATTTGAAGTGTACAAGATCCGGGCCAAGGGAACTTAACCCGGCTATAATTTGATCACTATTTGAAATTGCTAAGGACGAAAACTAAATTTTCTAGGAGCATCCAACCGAGTAACAAGTTACTCCCCTCAGAGGCTCGGGGACTAGGGGTATATCTACAAGTGTTCATGCATACAAAGTACCATAGCAGAGAAAAAGAGTTACCTCCATCATCCGGTCAGCCAAAAAGATGGACTTGGTGGCGGAGTTCATTTGCCCGCTGAACTCGGATGGGTCAAACTTCTCTGGTAGATCATCCTTGTTGTCGATGAACTCAACGGTGTTCCAGTTACACACATACTCCAGGAGCAGTGGACTATAACTTTCGCCGCTCGGAGAATAACTCGCCACCAAGCCTCTGACGTGGGCTTCCCGCCTTGTAGATTAAGCTGTAGTAGGGCTGGTATGCAGGACCAGCTATCGGCTACCCTCTGATCCAGTAGCGGGAGACCCAAAGGTGATGCCCTTGGCTGATCTGACAGTTTTCTTGAGTTTGCCGGATGACGGAGGACGCGACAGAAGATCCGAAGCTGCTGATCTGGATGGAGTTTGAGAAGCTGGCAGGAAAATGCCCGCAATAGACATCGTTGATCCGGAGGCAGCCGACGGAGCCTTCCTTTTTGGGGCCTTGGTGGAGGTTGTTACTGTTGAGGTTGTTGGTGTTGCTGCTGCTAGTGCCACTGCTAGTGCTGCTATTGGTACTGATGCTGGTGTTGGTGGTGATGTTGTTGATGCTGCTGGGGCTTTGCTACTGGTGCTGTTGGTGCTATTGGTACTGGGGACGCTGGTGCTGCTGGTTCTGAACACACGTGAACTGGAGAAGAACTTGATTGGGGCGGTGCCGATGAAACTGGCACCTCAACACTGGGTGCTGGGGCCGAAGAGGAACTGGGAAGATCCGGCGTGGCCGTATGCTGAGACGCCCCACTACCCCCCAACACCGACATTGCCGTCCTCATGAAGAGGTGGGCTCTGTTTAGGCGCAGCCGTGGAGCCCTCTTGAATAGGGATAAGCGGGCGAGTATCGTAATCGTGGGGGGGGGGAGATAAGGACTACTCTGGATTGGAGAGGCACTGTCGGAGCCGCTTTGGGGAATAACCCTAGGAGCTCTGGAAAGTAAAAGCACCAAGTCAAGAAGAGAAAGATGAGACAGATAAGAAGCAAAGGTGAAAACGGAAAGGAAAAAACCCCAAGTGCAAATGCAAAGAGACTTACTCGTCCGAGGTTAGGGGTGCCCGAGGCTTGGGCGCCCTCCGGACCGTGCTCTTGGTGGCCGTCTTAGTCGAGGCCTTCACCCAGGACTTATTCTGCCTCTTCTTGGGCGGCGGCGCCTCCGAAGCTGCGGCCGAGGTTGCCGCGCGCTTTTGGGAAGGAGCAGGGACCAGACCACCCGTGGCAAAGGGGGAACCTCGTGGACCTGACCGGCCGGGTTAGCTAAAGATTCGAACATAACCAGATATGCGTAAGAGATGGGAACCGGGTAAAGTACCCCTAGAACCTCAACATCTGAGTCACCGTCATCCGGCCAATCCCTTAAACAAGAGGCCTTACGAGAGCTACGTTTGACGATATCCGAAGTGGGCAGGAAGGTCTCTAGATCAGGCTCCACCTCGTCTTCCTCGGCACGGTCCGGTACCCACTTTCTCGCCAGCACCTCGCCTTCTTCCCGCGGTTGCTGGAGAAATCACTCGGAATAAAGTAGCAATGGTTAAGCTAAGGAAGTTATTAGACATATCAAGAAGACCCGGAAAGGCTGTAAATACTAAGTTTACCTTTGGAGGAGGGTTTTCCTGGGTGTATGGCGCTAGCCCCCATTCCAAAGCCTTGGAGAATTCCTTCTCCACATTGAAAATGGCCTTAACCCGACGGTATACCGCCGAGTTATCGAGCTCAAAAGGTGAAGTCCGGTGGGGGTCAAGGGGGCCACTCAAGTAGCAGATCTTTTGGGCACACTTCTGAAGGGGGAGACCCGGCTGCGGACAAAGGTGATCATAATGTCCTTCCCCCAAAGCTTCTCCTTGAGCAGCTCCTTGATCCGGCGATCAACCAAATTCGCCAGAGGTGTGGGCTGCTTCGAGATACTCTCCCAAAGAGAGGTGTCCGAAGGACTGAGCTTGAAGAGGAGGAGCCGGATCAAGTCCTCGGAAGTTGTGTTCTGGACATAGAAAAAAGTCCAGGCCCAGCCTTTGCAAGACCGGGGGAATGCGGAATTCTTGTGGGGAAATATGGAGGCTCCGCCGCACTGTGTCAGGTGCTTCTCCGCCGGAGTAAGCTCCTTAGCCGGAACAACGTTCTTCCAGACACCAAAGAATTTAATCCACATCTCCTTGGACGGCCAGAGGCTGACATACCCCTCTATGCCGGAGGCGAAAGAGGATAGAGAGGTGATGTCATTGGTACAGAGATGGTGTGGTTGCAACTGGTATGTGGAGATGAAATCATGGAAAAAGTCAGAACCAGGAAGGCCGAAGCCGCAGTGGAAGTGAGAAAGAAAGACAACATACTCCCTAGGATTGGGAGAGGGGGAAATCTCGTCGGCGGCGAGGTGGCAGGCGACGCCGGCGGGAATGCGGCACAAGGCACGCAGCCAATCTAGGTCGTCCTTGCACACGAACGAGCCGTCCCAGCAGTCGCGCTCGCGGCCCTCTTCTTCTTCCTCCTATTGAGCGATCATGGCGGCTTCTTCCTCTGTCATGGCAAAATCAAGGTCCTCGAGGACAAGATTAGAGTAGAAGTAACCGGTGGTGGGGAGCCTGGAAGCGCAGGGCCCCGTGGTGAGGACCTTGGCTGGTAGCGGCAACGCGGGCGCGAGGAGTTGCTAAATGCGGTCGCAGCGGCGCAGCGATGGCCAAGAAGCAGCGGCGGCGGTGGAGTTGCAGTAAGAGAGAAAGGAGGTTGTGGAGCACGAAGGAAATGGGGACTTCCCCAAAGATTGCCCCAGGCCCCCTACTTAACCGCACGAGAGGGCGTGTAGTGGGATCCTTTGTGGTTGCCACGCCACATGCAACGGGCGTGTACACAGCCAAGTCAGCCAATCAGATCGTGGCCACAGCAAGGGCCACAGGGAGCAAAAGATACCATGACGCGATGTAATGATACAGTTAATGAGGCGTTGTAGTGAAGGGACACACCCAGCAGTTATTCCTAACATTGCGACAGTAACTGGCGCATTAAATGCGCGTGGCCCTTAAAATAAGGTGAAATGATGATTACCCTCCACGTAGGACATGGGGAAGCGTACGAGAGAAGGAAAAGATAACCCGAATAAGTGAGCAAAAGACCCGACCAGCAAGGAATAACTTAGAATGAGCCAAGGGATCGCAAAGAGGAAAACCTCCGGGTTACGGGGTAACTCGGCCAATGAGGCAAAGATCCGGATATGGAAACCTGCTGTGGCCTTAACAACTAAAGTTGCTAAGACTACACCAGCTTCGTGGACTAATGTTGGGGGGATACCCCCGAGTAGGGTAACGCCGGGGTATAAGGGCCGAAGTTAGCCGAGGTACAGCGTGGTCAAAGCAAGTGCTAGCCGGGTCGCCTCAAGGCAGGCCGACCTACGGAGTAACCCGTCCCGTGATGCATCTCCTTAGCCTTAGCCTGGCCGGCATAAAATATATGCCGGCCATGTCTGTCTATCTATTATGCAGGTACCCTCATAGCCGGGTTAGCCACGTGCTAGCTGGACTATCATATGTCTTCTAAGAGAAGGAAGGAATCTCCCGCTGGTCAAAAGGTGGCTTTATTAGCTGTAGCATGAGCAAAGCAAAGCGGAGAGGAGGACTAGCGAGTCAAGAGCGATCAAGGTGACACGGGCAGTGTCGGCTGACGTAGACCGTGTCTTGTGATGCTTAAAGACAAGGATTACATTGCGGGTTACATCCAAAGCTTGGACGAGCCGTTAAAGAGAATAAAGAAGCATCTAGCTTTAGTCGAGGAGCATATTCGGGGAATATGCTACCACGTGTTCCCTAACTTTGTAACCCGGGCTCCCCTATATAAGGGGCACCGGGGCCTCCATGGAGAGGGATCGATCATTTTCTTTGTCTAAGTTAGAACTCAAGGGCTAGATTGTGGGGAGTAAGAGACATCGTCTCCTTATCGCGAACAACTCGAGGTGCACTTGTAACCACCATTGATAGAAAGAATACAAGAACATATGTACGTGGAATCACCATGTTTTCCATCCCTAGATTCCCGTAGCACACATTGGCCCCATCTTTAGCCTATCCATGGCATCTTCCATGCCACCACCAGTACAATCCCTTGGTTAATCATTTCCAAAGCCTTTCTTTTCAGAAGTCCTTTTTGAAATCAAAACCAACACTGCTCTATAGCAACCTTCCCAACCGTCCATGACCATGAACACGGCTATTCGAATAGATTTATACTCTGCAGAGGTTGTACACTTTACCCACAAGATTCGATCCATCCACCACGGTTCACCGCGAATCGTCATACACCAGTATGTGGGGTTTGGATAATCAAACATAACCCTCGGAAGGTCCACTCCGACACGGGCCCTACCCTATGACTTGTTTCCCTCAAGACTGGGACGTCAGGATCCACGGGCCACCTGAGTACCCCACTCAGACCTGGAGGGGTCTCTTTCAATGAAGGGCTCATAGTTCGCCCGATCACTCGCATGGGTGACTCTGCTTCCTCCAGGTGACTGCTTAACAATTGACCCTTTATGTAAAGGTAATCCTAGATTTTGAGGGAGATGATCCCCCATACGTAGTAGTGAGAATTCCCATATCAGAGTGAACTACTTAGAGTTAAGCCCCGTCCCACTCCGGGGTAATGTGGTTGCATGAGTTAATTGTTCTAGCAAAACTGCAAAGAACCGGGTGCGTTTTCATAAACCTTTTTCCTCCATCTTTCATCATTTTGTAAAACAAAAACCTTTTGATTTTCTCAAACTTACCTTGATAGGTCAAACCTCACCAAGTTTTTTCCATAAACATTTTGTAAAGCTTTTTCGGGGTCTTCCCATCCTCTAGTTTTGCTTCGGCTTAAGCGGGTCTCCCAAGGGGTATGGTGTTATACACCATCTACCATACCAGTGATAAGTAGGCATCACCAAGGGGGTTGTACTTAGTATTACCAATGTTTAATGGTTTGGAGAAGCTAATACATTACTAGATATAACTCAACATAATTTAGAAGAATGCAGTTTCATAAACAGTAGGTAAAGCATGCATAATTAAAATAGTAGGACAAGTCTCATGAGCAAGAAGGTGGCTTGCCTGTCATTAGTAATCTGGCAATATAAGTCCCTGGACTTCTTCTTAGAATACCATAATCATTCAATAATAACCACTTCTTCCGGTCTTTGATATAATCGCAACTATCATCATCAGAGATAGCACATGCAAGCAAACAAGGCAACAATCAACACAAGGATTACAAGCATCATTTCAATATAGCAAACCAACATTCAACATAACAGTAACTTAGTAGGTTTTGGATAAATAGAGTTTGTTGCAAATGGAAATACTATAATTGCCTTTGTGGGATTTCCTTTAGGATTTATTTGCCAAAACCACTTAATAAAGGGGTTTGGAACTAAGGCTTGGGTATGTAGGAAATCAATGTACAAAAATGATATCCATGGATAGGTAGTGATATAACAAGGCCAACAAAAGTGGTTTCATGATTTTATCAATTTTCTATATTTAATTATGGGTTTTCTAGTGAAATAACCTCTAGTTTAAGTGAATAATTCATCATAAAAGATCTGCAACTCCAATAAATATTTCCTCAGATTTTTTGGTAGACTTTGATGTTTAAGACTTTTGAGAGTTGGATTCATCTAAAAATATTTACTAGAATGCCCTCAAAAAATTACCAAAGGGAGTTCTTGAAGGTTTTTGTCTTTTTAACCAGATTTAACCACATGGGCTTTTGATGTGATTCCAAAAGAACATGCTAGGTATTTAAAATACCTTTATATATAAATTGGATTCACTCTATTTGGATTTATAGAACTACTAGATTGATTTTATTAGTGAATTAACTATGCATGGAATAATTTAATTCACTAAAAATCAACTAGGGCTCAATAATTATTGGACTGCTGTGGTTTGTTGGATATGATAATGTAGTTGTACTGGGAGTTGGAATTAGGGCAATACCACCTTTGGTTTGACCTGGCTAAATTCCCAAAGGCAAATTTGGCCTGTTTTTGTTATTTTTAGCTGGAGCAAAGTATGAAGCAATTTAGGATGGGACCAAGGTGACATGTAAGTTGCTTAGGGAACCTTTCAGCACACAAAGGTTTAAATTCATTTCAAGTTATAGAATTGACAAAAAGATTTTATTAGTGGAAAGGATACATCTAGGTGCTTGATTTACTACATTTAATCTAGAAATCAATTGGGCTAACCAGGGGTACTTCATGTTTAAGAAAACCTTTAGGTATCCTAGAAATTTTTGATCTAGACATACTAAGCCATTTTACATTTTTGTTTTGAATTAAACCAAGTGGCTTTTCTACTGATCTATAAATCTCAAATAAAAAGTAAAAGGGGTAGGGATGGCTGGGCCCGATTTGAAGGGAACATGGTCCACCGAGGGGTAAATCGGCCCACCCGGGAGTCTCCGCGCACGGCAGGAGCCTGTTTGAAATGGCCAGTGTAGGGCCCACCCGTCAGTGGCTCAGGAGGGCGAAGGGGTATGGGGCTCTGTGGTTCATCAGATTAGGAAGGGGATCGACGGTCTAGAGGTTGTCTTCCTCACTGGGACGCGCGTGGCGGTGCTGGGAACCCTAGGCCACGAGGGAAGGAGTAGGGAGGGTACCTGGGGGCTCTCTTTTGGTCGAGGATGGTCGGAGGTGATGCTATCGACACCGGTGATCCTAGAGATGGTCGGGAATGATGGAATCTGCATTGGGAGGGATCTCCCGTGACGACGCCTGTAGGTGTGCTCATGGGAGCTCACCAGAGATGCTGCATGCAGCGGTTGCTGTGGCAAGGAGAAGGCAGGGTTATGGATAGTAGGGGATGGGGGGTCCAGGAAGCTAACAGGCAGAGGGAGAGGCGTAGGGAGGAGGGCATACGAACCAAATCTTGTGACTTGCCCGAGAGGAGAACCTCTGCTTCTCCCGTGACATGCAAAGGCATGGGCTCGGTGAGGGAGCTTTGGGGAGAGATATGAGGGATTTGGAGGGGATCTGAGGTGCTGTAGAAGGTCTAGGTAGATCACACTCGTGCATGCAAGCAAGGACCCGAGGAGGAGTATTCTTCATGTTCATGGCGAGGGAGAGCCAGAGGAGAAGCGAGGAGCTGGGTGGGGGCTCTCTGGTGGCCAGAGAGGGAAATGGGGTAGGAGGAGAGAGTGGCAATGGCCTCTGGCCTTATAAAACAAAGTGGGTCGGTTCATGGTGCACCACGTCTACAATGTCCAAGGAGGAGAAGGGAGGCCTATGATTGGGCAATGAGGGCGATGCTGGGAGGTGCTGTGAGGATTTCTGGCACGAGCCTAGGCATAGAGGAGGAGTAGGGTGCTGCTGCAATAATTTTAAGAGGGCAAGACAAGACCTAGGCTTTGTCTCCCTTTTTTCCAAAGGCAAAAGACAAGGGAGAGAGTTGAGCTACAGTGTCCAACTACAGTGGTGTCGACCAGAGAGGTTTCCTGTGCTGAGGAGAAGTGTGTGGAAAGTTTGATGAAGGTTTGGTGGGGTTTAGGTCATAGTTTTGGATTTTGTCAAATCTTTGCCATACCAAGGATTATCAAGGAAGTTTCAAAACTTGATATTGGCAAGATGGGATAAAGGTGCTGGTAGATGTATGTGATCAGGGTGTATCTCCATGAATTGTTTGGGATTTATTGGCTCATTCTAGATCACTTTTATATCACTTATCCAAAAAACTGCTGAATGTGTTTTATGGAATTCATTTGAGATTTTTGAATTGCCCATGGTGGGATTTTAGTTTAATATGGTCCCGAATATGAATGCACACTTAGGAGAATTTTCCCAAGATTTATTGAAGGGTAAACATATTTTTAAGGAACTGTTTCTTGTTTCTGCCAATTAAGAAAATGGGCAAAAATAATTATTGAAACAATTCAAAAATATTTATTTTGGAAGTGGGAATATAAGGTATGATACTTAGACTTAAAATGAGCTTAAATATTGGGATATGCTTTGGAGAAAACCAAACTTTCTTTTATAGATTAAGATTTGGAGGTTTTGTTAATTAAAGGGATTTAATTGTTTTTGGTCCAAAGAATTATGGATAAGATTTGATAATTTTTTGTATCCAAGGTAGATGATGTACACATGTTGTATATACCATTTGCAAGATTGATTTTTGGAAATACATCATGATTTGGAAGGAAAGCAAGAGATATACGATCTTAGGCAAGGTTATTTTTATGCCACCAAAACTTGGTTGTATCCTGGAGCTCAAAGCTCCCCTTGGGTCATGGAGTATATGGAAGGATAGACCAAGTGATGTATATCACCATGGCATAGAGGTTTGAGCTTGATCATACTTGATCTCTCCAAGGATTGATTCCAAACTTTGAATAAAATAAGGGTGCCATAGTAGATTATCAAATAGCCTTCTAAACCTTGTGGGTTTTAGAGGCACAAAGATCCCATTGAAACAAGTGAAGTAGGTATTGATAATAATTTATGAGTATAACACAATCACGTAAATAGTTGGTCCAAGGAAGGTAGGATGAAGGTGTGAGCTTCTGACCAAGTAGGCTAGTTGATAAGGTTTGCATGAAATATTATTTTCTTGCCTACAAAAACTATCAAGAAAGAGTGGGTTAGAGGATGGTCTATCCAATGTAAGGAGTGTAACTTGGTAGTCCTTATGATGGTATACAAGATGGTTCAAGTGCATTTCCAAAAGTGCACAAGGGTTGAGAAAGAGAGGCACTCAAATAAGTGATGTTGAAACAGTTTCCAGACTTAGTCAAATTTAGCAGATTTAGGGTTTTTGACTAGAATATGAGTGGAGATGTTTTTGATGGGTTGCAAGGTATCAAAGCATCATCAGTTGGATGATTTTGAAGTTTAGATGGAGTATGAAGGACCCATGCTTGATATTGGTCTTTATATGCTTGGAAGCTTCTAGAAGGAATGAATGCAAAGGTGATCTAGTTAAGGATTTTAGATGATCATCTAGTGGCTATAGCTCATATTCCAGCTTGGTTATTTTGTTGGAGATATGCCCTAGAGGCAATAATAAATATAGTTATTATTATATCTTTGTGTTTATGATAAATGTTTACATTCATGCTATAATAGTATTAACAAGGAAACATTAATACTTGTGTGATTTGTAAACTTAATTTGAAGTCCCTAGTAAAGCCTCTGTATAATACTAGCTTGTTGGTTAATAGATGATTATGGTTTCCCTATCATGAACATTGAGATGTTATTAACAACAAGATCATATCGTTAGGAGAATGATATGGTGGACATACTCCTATAGATAAGCGTAGCATAAAGATCAAGTCATTTTAATAGTTCAATTGCTATATGCTTTCTGATACATAGTTATCTGATTCCTTCGACCATGAGATCATGCATATCACCTTTGCCGGATGGATGCTTTGATGACATCAAACACCACACCGTAACTGGGTGGCTATAAAGGTGTCATTGAGTGTTCAGAAAGTATTGGTTGAAACACATGGATCAAGAGTGGGATTTGTCCATCCATATGACGGATAGATATACTCTGGGCCCTCTCGGTGAAATGTCATCCAATTAGCTTGCAAGCATGTGACTGGCTCACAAGAGATCACATATCACGGGAACGAGAAAAGAGTACTTATCAGTAACGAGGTTGAACTAGGTATGCAGAGATACCGACGATCATAACCTCGGATAAGTAAACTATCGTGAGACAAAGGGAAATTGATATCGTATGTAAGTGGTTCATTCGATCGCAAAGTAATCGTAGAAATATGTGGGAGCCATATGAATTTCCAGATACCTCTATTGGTTATTGATCGGAGAAGTGTCTCGATCATGTCCGCATAATTCACGAACCGTAGGGAGACACACTTAAGGATTCGACGTTGTTTGAGTAGTTATGGAATGATGAGAAAGAGACCGAATGTTGTTCGGAGTCTCGAATGGGATTCGGGATATCACGAGGAGATCCGGAATGGTCCGGAGAATAAGATTCATATAAGGAAAGTCCCGTTTCGGAGTTGGGGAATGGTTCCGATGTTTTCATCGGGAACATTCTAGAAGGTTCCGGAATGTCCGGCACTCCGGGGGGGGGGAGGGTACATGAATGTGTCATTGTAAGTTGGAATGATTGCATCATGTACTAGGTGTCTTTGCTGTCCAAAATAAAGGGTTTATTTAAATCCTAAATTGAAAAGTCAAACGGCAATTTTTTGGAAAGAGGAGGAGAAGTGGAAACCGAGTTGGGGAGGGATTCCCTCCTCCCCAAGCCGGCGCCCCACCCAAGCCGAGTTGGGGAGGGACTCCACTCCCTCCCCTTGGCCGGCCAGCCCCTCCACCTATATAAGGAGGGGCAGGGCTCCCTCCTAGCACACAAGTACCTCTCCTCCAAAACCCTAGATTGGCGCCACCACCTCCTGCTGCTGCCGCCACCTCCTAGGGTTGCCCTAGCCGCCGACTTGGGGTGCCCCAAACCCTAGCCGCCGGCTCTAGCACCTCCTCCTTGGTGTATCTAAAACCTAGATCGCCGAGGAACCCTCTCATACTCCACCATACTCGCTCCGGCTTAAGGCGAAGCCCTGCGAGATCTCCCCTCTTCTTCCGGTACCACGCCGTTGTGCTGCCGGAATCGCGAGGAGAGTGCTACAACCTCCGCTGCCTGCTGGAACAAGGGAGAGGAAGGTCTTCGTCGAGTACCGAACGTGTGACCGACTGCGGGAGCGCTGCCGGAACGCGGCGCCGGAAGGATAGTCTACGCGATCTTGAGATCGGAAAGAGTACGACTACATCACCCACGAGAATCTCCTCTCGTTAAACACTTTGGAATCTTCGAGGGTGAGTTATTCCATCGACTCGTTGCTACAATCTAGTAGATAGATCTTGGCTTGTTTGTTTGTATGCGGTAGAAATTTTTTGTTTTCCATGCTACGAAACCCTACATATTTTGCTTAGGGTTTATACTCTTGTATTTGGTTAGAAGATGTATGATGAGTTCCTAGGGTAGCTCATACTACTTCCTAAGCAAACAAAACAAGAGCACATCAAGGCTATTTATCAGACATCAGATCAAGGCAATTCATCTTTAGTAGGAAACTCAACTACTACTTGGGATACCATCAGGTAAAGATGGGTATTTTTAAAGGTTGGAGTTTGAATAAGTTGAGAGTCCTTGGTATCTCTACCAACAGTGGAACTTAGAAGCTTTATAAAAAGGTCTTGGAAAACCTAGAGGTAAGAGTAGTAGAATGTTCTGTCTTGAAAACATAAGGAGATTATATTATATATATCTCCATAGTTTGGTCAAGAGAATCTAATAAAATAGTTTGGGTTGCAAAGGCATCTTGGCTCCGGTTTTGAAATGACAGAACATTTGAGAATACGTAAAATGAGCCAAGACAGTTTTGTTAACTAGCTTTTGTCAATTGATGGTGAGGTAAGGAGTATATCATATGTTATACATTCATATGCATAAGCACAAACAAACAACATGTAACATTTGCAACACTTAACAAGAAATTGGGATGTTATAGAACACACATGCAATGTCACTAGTGGATTAATGTGGTTTAGGAAAAGAACACACATGCAATGACACCAGTGGATCAATGTGGTTTAGGAAAAGAACACACATGTAGTGACACCAGTGGATCAGTGTGATTTAGGAAAATAACACACATGCAATGTCTCTAGTGGATCAATGTGCTTTAGGAAAAGAACACTCATGCAATGTCACGAGTGGATCCATGTGGTTTAGGAAAAGAACACACTGCAATGTCACTTGAATTAATGCGGTTTAGGAAAAGAACACACATTGAATGTCACCAGTGGAACAATGAGTTTTAGGAAAAGCACACACATGCGATGTCACTAGTGGATCAATGTGGTTTAGGAAAAGAAGACACACGCCATGTCACCAGTGGATCAATGTGGTTTAGTAAAAGAACACACATGCAATGTCACTAGTGGATCAATGTGGTTTCGGAAAAGAACACACATGCAATGACTCTAATGGATCAATGTGCTTTAGTAAAAGAACGAACATGCAATGTCACTAGTGGATCAAAGTGGTTTAGGAAAAGGACACAGGTGCAATGACTCTAGTGGATATATGTGGTTTAGGAAAACAACACACATGCAATGACTCTAGTGGATCAATGTGATTTAGAAAAAGAACACACATGCCATGACTCTAGTGGATCCATATGGTTTAGGAAAAGAACACACATGCAATACCACTAGTGGATCCATGTGGTTTAGAAAAATAACACCCATGCAATGTCACTAGTGGATCGATGTGGTTTAGGAAAACAACACACATGAAATTTCACCTGTGGATCAATGTGGTTTAAGAAAATAACAGACATGTAATGACTCCAGTGGATCCATGTGGTTTAGGAAAAGAACACACGTGCAATGTCTCTAGTGGATCAGTGTGGTTTAGGAGAGGAACACACATGTAATGTCACTAGTGGATCAATGTGGTTTGGGGAAAGAACATACATGCAATGTCTCTAGTGGATCAATGTGGTTTAGTAAAAGAACACACATGCAATGACACTAGTGGATCAATGTGGTTTAGGAAAAGAACACACATGTAGTCACACCAGTGGATTAGTGTGGTTTAGGAAAAGAACAAACATGCAATGTCTCTAGAGGATAAATGTGGTTTACGAGAAAGAATACACATCCAATGCCTCTAGTGGATCCATGTGGTTTACGAAAACAACACATGCAATGTCACCACTGGATCTATTTGTTTTAGGAAAAGAAAACACATGCAATGTCACCAGTGGATCAATGTGGTTTTGGAAAATCACACACATGTGATGTCCATACTTGATCAATGTGGTTTAGGAAAAGAAGATACACGTAATGTCATAAGTGGGTCAATGTGGTTTAGGAAAAGAACACACATGCAATGTAACTAGTGGATCAATGTGGATTAGGAAAACAACACACATGTAGCGACACTAGTGGATCCATGTGGTTTATGAAAAGATCACACATGCAATGTCACCAGTGGATCCATGTGGTTTAGGAAAAGAACACACATGGAATATCACGAGTGGATCAATGTGGTTTAGGAAAATAACACACATGCAATGTCACGTGTGGAACAATGTGGTTTAGGAAAAGAACACACATGCAATGTCAGGAGTGGATCCATGTGGTTTAGAAAAAGAACACCCATGCAATGTCACTAGTGGATTAATGTGGTTTAGGAAAATAACACACATGAAATGTCACTTGTGGATCAATGTGGTTTAAGAAAATAACACACGTGGAATGTCAATGGTGGATCAATGTGGTTTAGGAAAAGAACACACATGCAATGTCACCAGTGGCTCAATGTGGTTTAGGAAAAGGACACACATATAATGTCCCTAGTGGATCCATGTGTTTTAGGAAGAGAACACACATGCAATGACTCGACTCAATCAATGTGGTTTAGGAAAAGAACACACATGCAATGACTCGAATTGATCCATGTGGTTTAGGAAAAGAACACACATGAAATGACTCTAGTGGATCCATGTGGGTTAGGAAAAGAACACACATGCAATGTCACAAGTGGATCCATGTGGTTTAGGAAAATAACACACATGCAATGTCACCAGTGGATTAATCTGGTTTAGGAAAAGAACACACGTGAAATGTCACCGGTGGATCAATGTGTTTTAGGAAAAGAACACACATGCAATGACTCTAGTGGATACATGTGGTTTAGGAAAATAACATACATGCAATGACTCTAGTGGATCCATGTGGTTTAGGAAAAGAACACACATGTAGTGACACTAGTGGATCAGTGTGGTTTAGGAAAAATACACACATGCAATGTCACCAGTGGATCAATGTGGTTTAAGAAAAGAACACACATGCAATGACTCGAGTGGATCCATGTGTCTTAGGAAAAGAACACACATGAAATAACTAGTGGATCAATGTGGTTTAGGAAAAGGACACACAACAAATGACTCTTGTAATACCCCAAATGTTAATACTATTTATTTTATTTTGTACAAATTAATTGGGAATTCGAGTGTATTTATATAATCTAAGAGTAAGAAATAAAAGAGAAGAGTTTGAATAAAAATGGATGTTGGTGCTCATATAGTTGATTTCCTGCTGGACGGATATAACAGCTCACTCAAGGTAGTGTTGCTATCTTAAAACATAGACTAGGACACTGAGAGCAGGAAAAATACATGGAAAGAATTAAGCGGGTTGTGTTGGGGTTTTTTGCCCACAACTGTACTATTTGGGAGCATGCCGCCATCATCTCTCCGCCCTAATATTTTCAATTGCCGCCACTTCTATTTGTTGCCCGAGACTTTACCGCAATGTTGCTAGGAGTAGCCATCTCCACAGCCGTAGTCAACAGTCGGCCACAGCGCTGCCACTACGACCGTCTAGGCAAGTTGACTCTAGGGATTGCCGATGTTGCTGTCGTCTGTTATCGAGGTTCAACACCACCGATCTGCCATCCTCTTGAACAGGTACTCGAAGACATCCATTAGTTGCTTTCATTCTTTGTGTTTTGGTCAATTTCAATTCAGGTGCGTGTTTCTGGAAGTCTAACTGCCGTGCTGGTTATAGTAGTAGCCAAGCGGTCAATTGTTTTAGATCAAGCCTAGTTTTAAGTTCTAGGGAGGAGACAATCAACAGTACTAGTTTAGTAACCTGATGTTGATTAAGGGATTAATTGCTCCAGCTGGTAGTGCTGTGATTAGTAAACAAGAAAGAATAAAGGTCGTGTTTTTGTATAAAATTATTTTGTGTACCATGAGACGATCTGAATCACATACGTAGTACCAGATGGGTTTCTGCCTTGTTGGGGGGATACCCCCGGGTAGGGTCAATCCGGGGTATAAAGGCCGAGTTAGCCGAGGTTCGGCAGGATCAAAGCGGATGCTGGCCGGGTCACCTCAAGGCAGGCGGGATCACGGAGTAACCCGGACCAGGGGGGTCGCCTAACATTGTCTCAGCCGACTTAAGGAGTGAGTCGGAAGTGCTTGTCTAACTTGTATGCAGGAACAGGTGTGCCCGGATCTACCATGATCCGGGTCCCGTTTAGCTTCTAGGAGAAGGAAGGAATCTCTCTGGTCAAAAAGAAGGCGCGGTACGCACTACATGAGCGAAGCAAGCAAGGGCAGGACCACCGGGTCATGGCCGACAAGGGTGACGACGCCCGTGTCGGCTGACGCGGGCGCCGCAGAGGCTCACGTAGCTAAAGCATGAATGATGCGGGGAAAAGCACCCCGGTCGGGTTACTACTTTGAGAGGAGGCATATTCTTAGGAATATGCCTCCACGTATGCCCTAGGCAGAGACCGATCCCCCTCTATATAAGGGGGGCTAGGGTTTTCAGTAGAGGGGTTGAGTTCGAGGTTGGTTGGTCTTTCTTCGATACTGATTTCGCTAAGATGCTAGGAGTGAACTGTAGTTGAGAGTAAGAGAGCTTCTTCTTCCTCCTCTCGCCAATACAACTCTAGGAGCACTTGTAAACTTGAAAGGAATACAATATTCTGTGTGGAGAATCACTCCACTATCCCTCCCTGGATTCCTCTAGCGTGTATTAGTCCCCACCTTTAGCCTATCCATGGCATCTGCCGTGACACCACCACGATAGTTGGAGCCCACCGTGGGGCTAGCGGCGCTAGCATGGGTGAAGATCCGGACGGGGAACCTCATCGGCACCGGCGAACGCATCATGTCCGGGCTCGTTCAGCGCTTTGGAGCGCTGGATTTCGTCAGCTACAACGCTGGCAGCTTCGGCACGCGCCCATTTCCGCGCAACGGCCTCTTCGTCAAGTTGGGTGCACACAAGGTCTACGTTGCGGTGTACGTATCATGCGTTCACCCGCAGCACGTCGTCGAGGCAGGGGAACCACCCCTTAGCGCGGTTCACGGGGCGCGGTTCACTTGCTCCCTGAACCGTGCTGAGGTGATGATGACTGTGCCGGGGGCAGGCGCAAGCAAGGATCCAGCATCGGACCCGGAGGTAACACCTAAGGCACCGAGGAAAGGTAGAGTGCCACCACTAGAGAGGCCTGAGAACATACTGAGCAAAGCTATGGATAGCTTGTCTAACCCGGTAGCAGCAGTGGAAGATCCGGCTCAGTAACAGGCCGAGCTAGAGGAAACTAGGCAAAAGATACTAGAGGGCGCAAAGAAAATAATTGTGGCTCAGCAATCGCTGAACATGACGCTGCGTGAGTATGCAAAGGCAAACAAAGTTGATACGGTAAAAGTAAAAGGGAGAAATCTCATGAGCAAGATGAACAGAGAGGGTGATGATGGAGCCGAGGGATCGGAAAACTATTTGTCTATGGGGTTGTCGAAGTATAGTACCCCGGCGAAGAACCTCGGAGCAGCGGATGCGGCTGCATCCGAGTTAGAGGGTCTGACGGGGGAGGCCCGTCAAAGACAGCAAGATAGGGTTAATGAGTTAGTTCGGATCGCGAACAGACAGAACGAAGAGCTACTCAGAGCTAACCCGGAAAGAGCTGGAGCTTCCAAAATCTTCCATTCGGAGATTGGTAACCCGGAGATATCCGCTGGAGCCGCATCGTCACCTCATGGTGGTCCAAGGAGAGAAGAGGTAGTAACCTCGGCCAGACAGAACAAACAGATCGTCCCATACGACCCGACGCGTGCGGGAAAAGAAAAAGAAACACAGAAAAATGATGATCGACGGAGTGCGAGCCGAGGTGAAGCTGGCCGAAGTAAACATGACCAAGGCAATGCCGGTCAAGGGAACCTTGTCAATGGCAATGCCAGACAACGAAACTCGGCAGGAGCAGGACAACCGTAGCAGCGGAATATACCAAGGCAAGAGCAAAGCGCCGGCCGAGGTATGAAACAGAAAGGTGCGCCCCAAGTGCAAAACCGATACAATGACGGTGATTCGGAGATGGTGAACGCGGGGTACCCGAGACCGGACTATCATGTGATAGGGTCAAGATTGGGAAGCAGGGATTTAATGCCGGATGACGCTAGGTTGAAACTGGATCGCCTGTATAGGTCGGAACAGATCGAATGTCAAGGTCCCCCGGGTCCAGCGTGCTTTGGACCCCAGATCATGAAGGAGCCACCGGTACCCAACATCCAGCTGCCCAGAGGCACGAATACGTATGACGACAGTACCAAGCCGGAGGATCGGCTGATAAACTATCCCACGGCTGTGAAAATTGCCACTTGCAACTTGAGATGGGCTGTACGATACGTACCCCAGATGTTGGAAGGTCCGGCCAGAGTATGGCTGGATAATTTGCCACCCGGAAGCATCAACAGCTGGATAGATTTTGAAGAAATGTGTATCAGCAACTTCTCAAGTACATATCAGAGGCCGAATAGGCCGCACACCCTAGCAATGTGCAAACAAAGACCTAATGAGACGGACCTTGAATTCCTGACCCGGTGGTGTACTGTGAGAAACTCGTGTGAGGGTGTCATAGAGTCACAGGCCATAGCATGGTTTGCGAAAGGGTGCAGATATGGCAGCGAGTTGTGGATGAAGTTGCAAAGGAAAATGCCAATTACGTTGGCAGAGATGATCCGGATTGCAGATTCGTATGCTTTGGGTGATCCGACCCAACCTAGGCTCGCGTCAAACGAGTCAAACGTGGAATACTATCAGAGGGATGGAGCCGGGTCATCTTGGAGGAACGATTACAGAGGAAAAAGAAGAGATGATAGACCGGATCATCGCTACGGTTCGCAACAAGTTGCAGCTGTGAATCAAGATCAACCCGGAGCAGGGAGCAACCAACGCCAGAAAACGGGAGGGCAATGGACTCCGAGAAACCATGGCAAGAAAACATGGACCCCGGAGCAAAAGAAACAGTGGCAAGAAAAGAAAGACCGTCCGAGGTATACCTATGAGTCGATGTTGGATCAGCCGTGTAAGTTTCACATGCCAAATCCGAATAGCCCGGCGGGTCACACAACAAGGCAATGTGAGTTGATGCGTAAGATAGAACAAGGCGGTTCGGGGAATGCTCAGGCACCCCGGAATGATCAACCTCGGCAGGAGTTACCCCGGCAGCAATTGCTCTCTGGAGCGAACACGCAACAGCTAATGTTGCCTCCCCCTCCGCTGAGGTATGACAACAATGAGAGAAGGGATGCAGTGCATCAGGTGGAAAATCAGCAACAGCCAGATCAGAGGTACCCCGGAAACAATGGAAGGAATGGGTACAGAGAACATCACCAGAGCTATTGTGTGTTCACAACTGAGGAAACAGATAGAAAGAGCTTGCAGCACCGACATATGGAGGTCAATGCGGTAATGCCAGCAGTGACGAGGTACATGCCTTGGTCGGACCAGGAAATCACCTAGAACATCAAAGATCATCCTAAGCTTATGCCAAGTCCAGGTTCGTATGCTCTAGTGCTGGATCCGACATTCATTGGACCAAACATCAATGTGAGGTTCTCCAAGGTACTGATGAACAATGGCAGTAGCATTAACATCATGTATGCGGATACGATGCGCAAGTTGGGTATCTCAGGGAACATGCTCCAGGCTACGAGAACAACTTTCCATGGCATTGTACCAGGCATTTCTTGTGAGCCCATAGGCAAAGTCCGGGTCGACGTGCTATTCGGCACAAGGGATAACTGCCGAACTGAGAATCTAGAGTTTGAGGTGGTGAACTTGGAAAGTGCGTATCACGCGTTACTCGGAAGACCAGCATTGAACAAGTTCATGGCAAGCTGCCACATCAGTTATCTGAAGATGAAGTTGCCTGGGCCAAATGGAGTGATTACCATTGCTGGAGATTTCTGACGTTCCATTGAGTGTGCTTCAGCCGGGTCTAACCTAGCCGAGTCACTCGTGATTGCGCAAGAGAAAAGAAAAATCCAAGAGGTGGCAGCATTAGCTCAGTCCGCGCAGCAGTATATGCCGGTGTTGAGTAACCCGCATGGCAGCGTTTCATTCCAAGCCGCAAAGGACACCAAGAAGGTTCCAGTTGATGACATGTTCCTGGAGCGCACCGTAACAATTGGTGCCGGGTTAACTGACAAATAGGAAAGCGAGCTCGTCAACTTCCTTCGTGAGAATCGAGATATTTTTGCTTGGTCTACACAGGACTTGCAAGGTGTTCCGAGGGAGTTGGCCGAGCACTCTTTGAACGTAAGACCCGGAGCAAGGCCGGTGAAGTAACCTCTCCACCGCTTCGCCGAGGATAGGAGAAAAGTCATTGGAGACGAGATAGCTCGGTTACTAGCAGCAGGATTTATCATGGAAGTGTTGTATCTGGATTGGCTCTCTAATCCGGTGCTGGTAGAAAAGAAGAAGGATGATCCGAACGTGGTAGTGGTTTGGCGTATGTGTATCGATTACATGAACCTGAATAAGGCGTGTCCAAAAGATCCATTTCCACTGCCGAGGATAGATCAGGTCATAGACTCAACCGCGGGATGTGAACTGTTGTCATTCATTGATGCATATTCTGGTTTCCACCAGATACCTCTGAATCCGGATGATCAAATAAAGACCGCATTTATCACCCCGTACGGGGCTTATTGCTATCGCACTATGCCGTTTGGTTTGCGTAATGCAGGTGCGACGTACCAGAGATGTATGCAAAAATGTTTGCACGACCAAATAGGTCAAAACGTACAAGTATACGTGGATGATGTGGTTATCAAGACCAAGGAAAGCAAAACGCTCCTTGACGACATAAGGCAGACATTCGCAAACTTGAGAAGGTTCCGGATGAAGCTTAACCCGGAAAAATGTACCTTCGGTGTCCCGGCTGGAAAATTACTTGGATTTCTCGTCTCCAGCTGAGGTATCAAAGTTAATCCAACTAAGATTCCGGCCATTGAACGAATGGAGCTGCCAAAGTGTCTTAACGATGTCCAGAAGTTCACTGGGTGCCTAGCATCGTTGAGTCGGTTTGTATGTCGGTTGGGAGAAAAGACATTGCCTCTCTACCAACTCATGAAAAAGTCGGATAAGTTCGTTTGGACGCCACAGGCCGATGAAGCCTTTGCCCACTTAAAAAGGATGTTGGCCACTGCACCAGTCTTAGCCTCTCCACTATCAAAGGAGCCAATGTTTCTCTACATAGCCACAAGCAACCGAGTTGTAAGTGCAGTGATTGTAGTAGAGCACAATGAAGAGGGAAAGTCGGTGCAGAGGCCGGTATATTACTTGAGCGAGGTATTGTCTGCCTCAAAAAAGAATTACCCGCACTTTCAAAAGGTGGCATATGGTGTCTATATGGCGGCAAAGAAGTTAAAACATTACTTTGAGGAGCACCCCATCAAAGTGATATGTGAAGCTCCCATATCCGAGATAATGGGTAACAAGGATGCGAGTGGAAGAATTGCAAAGTGGGAAATTGAGCTAGCCCCTTATGCGCCCCAATACGACAAAAGGGAAGCGATCAAGTCTCAGGCTGTGGCGGACTTTTTTGTAGATTGAGCCGAGGTACAATATGAACCACCGCCACCGGACCTGAACTACTGGAGGATGCACTTTGACGGGTCGAAAACCAAAACCGTATTAGGCGTCGGGGTTGTGCTTACCTCGCCAAATAAGGACCAGCTAAAATACGTATTGCAGATCCACTTCGCGGCATCGAACAATGTCGCTGAGTACGAGGCTCTTGTGCATGGGATCAAAGTGGCAAAATAGATTGGCATACGTCGGATAATATGCTTTGGCAACTCGGATTTGGTGGTGCAGCAAGTGTCCGGAGTGTGGGACGCCCTGGATCCAAACATGGCACTGTACAAGTTTCACGTGCAGAAGATATCTGGTTACTTTGAGGGGTGTGAATTTCACCATGTACCCCGAGTGGAAAATGAGGCTGCCGACATGCTATCGAAGCTCGGATCAACCCGACAGGCAATTCCACCGGGTGTAGCATTGGAACACCTCAGAAAACCATCTATCAGGCCGTCCCCAGGAACCGACTCGATCTATGTCCCGGAAGATACGGAATCCGGAGCTGAGCCCATGGACATTGACACAGGAGGTAGTACGCGAGACCCGGGGACTGCGTCAGCAAACCCGGGGAATGCGTCAGGAAACCCAGGGACTGCCTCAGCAAACCCGGGGACTACCTCGCTTGACCCGGGGACTGCTCAGCGTGATCCGGCTGAAGTCATGCCGGTAGATCAGATGGAAATTGATGAGGACGTATTCCCTGCACGAGCGATACCAGCTTGGGCACTGCCTAAATTCCAATTCCTGAAAGACGGAACGTTACCCACTGAGGAGGTGTTAGCCAGGCAAACTCAGAGGAGAGCAAAGGCATACACAATTATCAATTCCGAGCTATACAATCGGAGTGTAACCAATGTCCTCCAGCGATGCGTTGACCCGGAAGAAGGGCTTGACATTCTCCGAGACATACACCAAGGAGAATGCGGGCATCATGCCTCATCCCGAGCCTTGGTGGCAAAAGCGTTCCGACATGGGTTCTACTGGCCAAGTGCCTTAGAACAGGCAGAAGATCTAGTGAGGAAATGCAATGGTTGTCAAAGATATGCCACTAAGACACATATGCCAATGTCGGAACTCAAGACCATACCAATTACGTGGCCATTTGCCGTATGGTGCTTGGATATGGTTGGCCCGTTCAAACCAACGAGGGGAAACATGACACACATTTTGGTCATGGTGGATAAGTTTACAAAATGGATTGAAGTGAAGCCTATAAGAAAATGTGATGGAGCTAGGGCCGTAAAATTTCTCAGAGACATTATCTTGAGATACGGTTATCCTCACAGTATCATAACTGATAATGGCACAAATTTCGCTGAAGGAGCGTTTGCACGGTTCTACCGAGATAAGAAGATCCGGCTGGACGTAGCCTCGGTAGCCCACCCCGCATCGAACGGACAAGTGGAAAGATCCAACGGATTAGTATTATCCAGGATAAAACCCCCACTCATTGAGCCGCTGCAAAGATCAGCGGGGTGCTGGATAGAAGAACTACCAGCAGTACTATGGAGTTTAAGAACAACTCTGAATCGATCAACAGGCTATATGCCATTTTTTCTGGTATATGGGGCAGAAGCTATATTACTAGCCGACATAGAGCATGATTCGCCTAGGGTCACCCAATGCACAGAAGCCGAAGTGCATGAAGCCCGGCAAAATGATGTTGATCTGCTGGAAGAAGCGAGAGAACTGGCACTGTCCAGATCCGCCATATATCAGCAAAATCTCCGACGCTGTCATAGCCGGAAAGTGTGCCCCCGAGTCTTTCGGGAAGGCGATCTGGTGCTCTGGTTGGTACAACGTACTACTGGCATGCATAAATTATCCCCCCCATGAGAAGGGCCATTCATTGTGAGAAAAGCATTGCATAATGATTCTTACTATCTTATAGATGCAAAGCCACAGGAAAGGAACAAGGCGGACAGGTCCGGAGAGGAATCTAAGCGACCGTGGAATGTAGCACTACTTCGTCCCTTCTACACTTAGCTAAGAAGTGTATGTATCCGAGTCGTCTCATATGTCGGTATGTATGTCGGCAATGAGCTTATGAATGAAATAGCAGCGCCTCGAGCAGTAACTCGGGGACTACCTTAATAATTATTGTTGTTGTCTCTCATACATTAGCTAGAATAAGTTGTTCTACTTAACCCGGATTTGTAATGTGTGAGCACCAAAAACCCAACTCTTCGACTTGCTGCTGTCCAACAAGAATTGGCTTCATGGCAAGCAAGAGAACACGTTTGGAATTGCATAGCACATGAAAAACGACCAAGGAAACGAATTTATTCGAGCTAACGTTTGTTTTTCGGACTAACCCTGTATTTATTTTCAAGTTATTATGCTGAATTATTTTGAGCTAAGCCTAAAAGTTTCTAAGTATTGTTAAAACAATTTTTGAAGCTCGGATTCGTAAGTCGTAAAACCGAATCAAGGTAGACACGGACCGAGCCAGAGGATTGGACGAACAAGAAAATGAAACTCGGGGACTATGCCCAAGTTAATCTGGCATAGAAACGTAGTAGCAAAATATCACATATACAACATACAGTTGCACTCGGCATACCGGGGATCTGATAAATTTTCAAGTTTTTTGACATAAGGAGCAGCAGGAGGAGGAAGTTCGGCGTCGTCGTCGCTGTCTTCAATATCTGAGGCATCACCTTCTCCGTCCTCATCCGACCCGTCTTCAGCGTTCTCAGCGTTCTCGTCTCCAGCGGATTCCAAGAAGCTTGGTCCTTCAACCCAGTCATGGATAGGAGAATATTCGACGAGGCTGTAGGCGTAAGCCTGGCGCCGAGCTACCCACTCCGGGTCATCAGTCCATCTGGATCTGGTGCGCCGACGTGTAAGGAGGCTGAGGTCGATCTTCTCATACCACGTGAGTATGTGGTGAAGGATAGTACCAGCTGCGGCACGCCCAGCGGATTCTCTCCAGAGATCGAGCTGGGTCTCAGTCTCCATTAGCTTCTCGACGAGAATCGCGGTGGTCTCCTGGCTACTTTCTCCGGGCCAGAACATGTTGAAAATGCGAACTGCAACGTCGAGGATATCCTTGCCATAATTCTTGATGATCTCCATGCGAGATGACAAGCTGACCAATAGGTCCTCCATGTCGTAAGGTACCTCCTCACCAGCTGGAGCGGCAGGAGTACCCCTCGCTTGGCGAAAATCTGCAACTGCTGCGCTTGCAATAGTGATGCTCTCGGGAAATTTGCCTGGAAGCCAGACAAGGGAAGAAGGTAAAGAAAAGACATATGAAGCAACCCAGAAAAGTAGGTCGGAAGGAACTTACGTGATATGTGGCTGAGGATCCGGGTTAACTCCTTGATGCAGTCATCGCGTCTCTTGCGAAGTTGCTCAAGCTCAGCGTTTGCCGACCGAAGCTGGATGTCGGATTCTTTGAGTAGGTCCTGGTCCTTGGAGATCTAGAGAGTAAGGCGCTCACGCTCTTCTATGAAGTTCTAGCCAACCTTTTGGAGCTCGGTTTGGTGCTGGGCCTTCATATTCTCCATCTCAGCCTTGAGCCTGGCAATCTCGTTGTCCTTAGTCCGGAGGAGAGCAAGCTCATCATCCTTTTTCTTCAGCTCGGCTTGATGCTACCCTGCTTGTTCGAGAAAATGCAGCATCATATTAGGCACGGGCACACTATCCTCAAGCGATGCTGAAATAGTATGTTGACCCGGCAGAGCCGAGGAGTGAATGTTTGCCGAGCCAAGGAGAAGAGGAAATGGAAAACACTACGAGGTCAGACAAAAGAGGACATACCCCTGATTTCCTCCAAGTTCTTCCGCATGATCTTGTTCTCAGCCTCCACCCTAGCTGCAGAAACCGAATGAGGAGATTAGTTCGGCAGAAGAAGGTGAAGAAAAACGGAGAAGTGCCAAGGGAGAAACTTACCCCTCTTTTCATGTTGTACAATAAGTGTAACGTGCTTTGCGCGTAGCATCTTGTGGGTATCCAGCAGGCGTTGGAATTCAGCACTCCGGCGATTGGTAGTTACCTGAAAAAAAAGTACAGAAGCGTGAAATTAGCTTGGTGCATATTGGAAGTGTACAAAATCCAGGCCAAGTGGAACTTAACCCGGCTCTAGGTGTGTGCATATTCGAAGTGTACAAAATCCGGACCAAGTGGAACTTAACCCGGCTCTAGGTGTGTGCATATTCGAAGTGTACAAAATCCGGGCCAAGTGGAACCTAACCCGGCTCTAGGTGTGTGCATATTCGAAGTGTACAAAATCCGGGCCAAGTGGAACTTAACCCGGCTCTAGGTGTGTGCCTATTTGAAGTGTACAAGATCCGGGCCAAGTGGAACTTAACCCGGCTCTAGGTGTGTGCATATTCAAAGTGAACAAGATCTGGGCCAAGTGGAACCTAACACGGCTCTAGGTGTGTGCATATTCGAAGTATACAAGATCCGGGCCAAGTGGAACTTAACCCGGCTCTAGGTATGTGCATATTCAAAGTTCACATGGAGCTACGTTAGTTTTCTAATGAGCATCCGGTCGAGTAACAAGCTACTCCACCGGAGGCTCGGGGAATAATGGTTATTATCTACAGCATGTAAAGGAGAAACAACATACCTCCATCATTCGCCCCGCGAGGTTAATTGCCTTAGCGGCGGTATTCATTTGGGCGGAAAATTCTGCGGGGCTGAACTTTTCTGAGAGATCGTCGTTGTGGACGAACTTCGGCTTGTTCCAGTTCATGACGAACTCAATAAGGCTCGGAGGGTACCGCTCACTGGTGGGCATATGGGGTGCCACCAAGCCCTTTGCGTGCGCTTGTTTCCTCTCAACCAAGGCAAGGGCTGGGCTGGTATGCAGAACCATCTGCTGCGCATCAGTTGGCTCGGCAGGAACATCCTTCGCTGTTGGAGCTTTCTTGGGAAGCATCGACACTAGGGTTCGCTGCCCAGCCTCGACAAATGCAGACTTGGTAGCATCTAGAGCCTTTTTGCCCTTAGCTTGCTGGGAAGAAGTAACTGCAGTGGATTCCCCTTAGAAGCTGCTGGAGTAGTTCCTCGCCGAGGTTGAGATGACTCGGACGAGGCGGAAGAACTTGGCACTGGAGCTCTTGTAGCTGGACTTGGAGCTGTTGTTGGTTTTCTTGATGCCGGAACAGGTGCTGATGCTGGTTCGGTCAGTGGTACTGGAACTGCTGCGGGTGCTGGTGTTGAGATAGACCCGGTGGCTGCTAGTTGCGGCAATGCCGAAGTTGTGGACGCCGTCGCCTCGGCTGGACCGACCCCTCCCGCTCCAAGGTCGCATTCCTCTCGACGAGGTAGTGCGGAACCCGGAACAGCCGCAGAACCCTCTGGAATAGGGCTCAGTGGACGTGACTCGTCGTCACGAGGAGGAGAAGGGCCAGATCGAAGTGGTGAAGAGATGCTTGATCCGCTCTGAGGGACCTCCACCGGAGCCCTGAAGAAGAGAATAATGTCAGAAGAGAAATTACCACGATGTAAGGAGAAGTGAGTTACGCAACGAAAAATGACTTACGCATCCGAGGTTTCGGCCTCCTTGGGTTTCCAGGCCCTTCGTGCCAGGGCTTTGCCTGCCAGCTTGGAGGCAGTCTTGTCTCCGGCCTTCTTTCGCCTTTTTGTGGGCTGAGAAGGTTCGGAGGAGGAACTTGGTGCGGCTCCGCGCTTCTTCTTCGACGCCACCGGAACCGGCTCGCCCGTAGCAAGTGGAGGATCCTCGTGGATATGCCCACCGGGGTTTGCTGATGCCGGAAAGGCAAAAGAAAGAGGGACAGCCTCAACAGGTTCAATCACGTCAACATCCGAGTCATCCTCATCATCGGGCCAGTCTCTAAGAGAAGAGAATTTACCGTTGGGTCGTTTGGTAGCGTCGGTCATAGGGAGAAACACCTCCTGGTCCGGCTCCTCCTCATCCAGGATTTCTCGGTCCGGCGCCCACTTAAGGGTCGGATCCGTACCATCCTCAAGAGTTTGCTAAAGGAACAGCTGAGAGAAAGCATGAAGAACAGAGTCAAAGATACAACAAAAACCGACACATATTTGATCCGAAATAAGTTTGCCCCATGAAGCTTACCGCGGGAGGGAGCCTGTCACGACAGAAGTGCTCAATTCCCCACGTCCATTCGGTGGAGAAATCCTTGTGGGTGGTGAAGAGAGCCTTGACCCGGCGAAAAATCTCCGTGTTGCTCAGCTCGAAGGAGGAGGTCCGGTTGGGGTCGCGGCCAAAACTCATATGGCACACCTTGTGGGTACGCTTTTGGAGGGGAGTGATTCGGTTGCGCACGAACGTGATCATAGCATCCTCGTTGCGCAATCCAAGTTTCTTCAGTTCCGCGAACCTCTTGTTAACTTGGTTGGCCAGAGCCGTGGGCTTCTTGGAGACCTCCTCCCAGAATTCCGGATTAGGTGGATCCGGAGTGTAGGGGAGCAACCGAATCAAATCTTCAGTGCCCGAGTTCTGGACATAGAAGAAGGTCCGGGCCCATCCTTTGCAGGAGTCAAGCCCAGTGACCCGGGGGAAAATGGAAGTCCTCCGGGGTGAGATGGACGCAGCTCCGAATTGGGTGAGCTGCTTGTCCTCAAATTCAACTTGGATATTGGGGATGACGTTACGACGAAGGCCGAAGAACCGGATCGACAACTCTTTCGTGGGCCACAGTCCGGTGTAGCCTTCGATCGTAGAAGCAAAGGCAGAGAGAGAGGTGATAGCATTGGCTGGAAGATGGTGCGGCTGCAGGTGGTAGGTGCTAAGCCAATCCCGGAAAAAATCTCTCACCGACAGGCCGAATCCCCGTTGAAAGTGGGACAAGAACACGACGAACTAACCCGGATTGGGTGAGGGGGCCAGTTCGGCGGAGGGGAGACGAGCAGCGACACCGGCAGGGATGCGTCTGGTCCGGTAGAGCCAGTCAAGGTCATCTTGACAGACCCATGATCAGGCCCACGCGCCACGGTCCGCTGCAGCGGCGTCCTCCTCCATTTCTTGCTCGGTGATGATGAGCTCCTCCTCTGTCATCTCGTGCTCGCTACCCTCGCTGGCGCTGGCAGCGGCAGGAATCTAAGGCCTGGATTGGCGAGGACCCGTGGTGAGGAAGTTGCACAGCGGTGGCTGCGATGCAGAGGCACGGGGAAAGTACGGCGGCGGAGCTGCTTCTAGGGGCACTGGCGGCGGCGCGGTCGCGAGGAAGATGAAGAAGAAGAGCAACGGGCAGAGGGGCGCAGAAGAGGGAAAAATTCTTAGGGGTGCGCCCCTTCGCTACTTAACCACCCCCTGAGAGGGTGAGTGGGATCGCGCCCTGCCAATAAGCAACATGGTGTGGCCGTGTATCACGTGTCTCAGACAATCGTAGAGGAGCCACACAGAGGGCCACAGAGCAGAGACGATCCCGTGACGTGACGCACTGATGCGGTAAACGAGGAGGCAGGTGTGACGTGACCCTCGCACAGTGATAACTGACAATTACTGCGGTGGTTACTGTGCAGGCCCTTAAAATAAGACGACGTAATGATTAGCCTCCACGTGGGTTGGCGTATGAGAGAAGGAAACAAGGCCCGGATCAAACCATGGTAACCCGGACCGCAAGTAAAAACTTAGAATGTGCAGAGGGAAAGTAAAACCATGAGATCTGAGTTACAGTGGTAACCCGGCCGGCAAATGAAAACTTGGAACGTGCGAAGGGAATGTAAGTCCATATAATCCGAGATAAAGAGCTAACCCAGAAATAACATCCAAGGCTCGAACATAAATGAACCTGATGTGGCCTTAGCGGCCAAGACAGCTAAGACCGCACTAGCTTCGGGGACTAATGTTGGGGGGATACCCCCGGGTAGGGTCACTCCGGGGTATAAAGGCCGAGTTAGCCAAGGTTCGGCAGGATCAAAGCAGATGCTGGCCGGATCACCTCAAGGCAGGCCGGATCACGGAGTAACCCGGACCAGGGGGGGGTCGCCTAACATTGTCTCAGCCGACTTAAGGAGTGAGTCGGAAGTGCTTGTCTAACTTGTATGCAGGAACAGGTGTGGCCGGATCTACCATGATCCGGGTCCCGTTTAGCTTCTGGGAGAAGGAAGGAATCTCTCTGGTCAAAATGAAGGCCCGGTACGCACTGCATGAGCGAAGTAAGCAAGGGCAGGACCACCGGGTCATGGCCGACAAGGGTGACGACGCCCGTGTCGGCTGACGCGGGCGCCGCAGAGGCTCACGTAGCTAAAGCATGTATGACGCGGGGGAAAAGCACCCCGATCGGGTTACTACTTTGAGAGGAGGCGTATTCTTAGGAATATGCCTCCACGTATGCCCTAGGCAGAGACCGAGCCCCCTCTATATAAGGGGGGCTAGGGTTTTCAGTAGAGGGGTTGAGTTCGAGTTTGGTTGGTCTTTCTTCGATACTGATTTCGCTAAGATGCTAGGAGTGAACTGTAGTTGAGAGTAAGAGAGCTTCTTCTTCCTCCTCTCGCCAATACAGCTCTAGGAGCACTTGTAAACTTGAAAGGAATACAATCTTCTGTCTGGAGAATCACTCCACTATCCCTCCCTGGATTCCCCTAGCGTGTATTAGTCCCCACCTTTAGCCTATCCATGCCATCTGCCGTGACACCACCACGACATGCCTTATCTTAGCTGCTTACAGAAGGAAGCCCATCTTTGCACGTACCTAGATCTCATGTTGCTGCTAATAAATTTCAGTTAGTAAAAAATAAAGATTTAATTGATTTGGTCATAACCAGCAGCTAGCATACTTGAAGGTTAGATTTAATTTCAGTTAGTTTATATTTGAAGGTTAGACTTTACACGTTTGTGGTAGTTAAGTCCTTTGGAGTGTTCTGTGAGTATACACATGAAGGATAGTGACAGATTATTGATCGTAGGAGCGATTGCATACTTGCTTTTATGCTTAGGATATGACGTTGTGTATTGAGTATGATATATGTCTCAATATCAGGTGTTTGTACTTCTGGTGTTGGATACTACCATTCACATCGTGTGCTCCGCGGTTGAGGCAAGTTCACAACGGGATAATACTTTGCATTGTCCCTTCACTCGTCTTTTATTTTCTAGCTCCTGTTATTTATTATAGTATCTTGTTATTGTTTATATATGTGGAGACCAAGTGTTATGACAAAGAATATAGTTGCACTTGCATTCTGCATAGCATCATAAAGACAGTGCAAAGTGTGGTGACCTACCGAGATAGGCACATTGAGACCATCGATATTGGGACGAGTCCCACATTGTCGGCAACCTCCATGAGTTGGAGTGAGTGGATGCTGAAAGGGCAGGTATGCCCCCATGTGTAGGTTTGTCCATTGGCATCGCTTGGACCATATGTTGGTTTCAAGGTTGGAAAAGAAGAAGCAATATCCAAGGGCTTTGTGCCTATTGAATCAAGTAGAAGAAGAAGAAGATGGAGTTCCTCATGGCTATCTTCAAGACATCATTAAGAAATGAAGTGCAAGCTCAAGATGCACCATATCTAGAAGATCTCATGCTTGGAGCTTGCCATCCTCGGCGATCATGGTGTGATGAAGACAAGTTCAAAAAGGAGATTTCCCCATGGAGTATGGGGAGCACTTCTCAAGTCTTCATCGAGCAAGAGCGAGCAAGAGCAATCAAGAAACGCGATCCATCTTGAGAAGGTCAAGACGGTCTACATCAAGATCAAGTGGATTGCTCAAGGTAAAGGTATGATCTTAATAAGTTTTCTATTTTACCGGTATCTTGTAGTGTTGGGAGACCAGGTTTAGGATAGATAGCCATACTATCAAGAGGGGCTCTCGAGTGGGTGACTCGTTCGTATCTTTCGGAGAGAGCTCAAACCTTTGCATACATAGCATCATATTTCTTGGTTGTTGTTTGGTTTTTGTACATGTGAGGATATATAGCTTGTGGTTATTTTCATAACAAGCTCTAGGTCATCAAAAACAGATTTCCCTTGCATATCCTATTGCGTTTTTTATCTTATTGGATTTTTGGCTCCAGACCTTGAGAGATATTTCACATATATATTAATGATATTTTCTCCCTTGATTATACCCAATATTTCACCTTTTGTTGGATTCTTTTCTTTATTATCTTTCCAAAAAAATTGGTTTCATCCCAATTGGTGTTTCCAAGCTCAACTTCTTGCGTTTTGGGTTTTGGAGGTTTTACCGATTCGTCGCTTCTGAGAGGTCATACCTTTCTCCATTTTATTTTTATCCTCCCTGGTTGGACTATGATGTTTCTTTGCATAATCTTGTAGAGCTTTTTGTTCTCTTAAAAACAAGCCCAAGATCATCAAAATCGGAGTCCGGAGTCAAAAGTTATTGAAGTTTTCGTGCAATGTTGTCCAACGTTTTTGCTTGAGCGGTAGTACCAGCCCAAGTTCCGCCTGAAGTTCCGGTAAATCTCGTTTTTGTTCAGTAACTTGTGTTTCTATTTACGGGTAGTTCCGGTGAGGCTCGAATCTAGCCCAAACGGGCAGATTTCTCTTGTCCTATTTAAGGGCTCCCTCTTCCCCAAAGTTTTCTCAACTTTGGAGGTCATTTTTGCTAGCTCTTCCACTCTCTCTCCTCCATTATTAACCTTCAAAAGCTTGTCCTCTCCCCTTCCCCCTCCTATGATTCTTGCATCTTCTTGAGGGATTTGAGAGAGGAGATCTAGATCTACAACCCCCACCAAACCAAATCCCTTCTTTGTATTCTCCTATTGTGTTTTCCTCTCTTATTCCCCCAATAGCTTTTGTAGCCTTGGTGGATTTTGAGAGTGAAGGACTTGCCTCTTGCATTTGGTGCATAGGTTTGAGTTCTCCTCGGAGATTCCACGAGTTCAAGATCTTGGACTTGTTTCTCTTGGGTACTTGGAACCCTAGGCGGTTGTGTGGAGTTGTGGTGTGTTTTTGAGGCCTCCAATTGAGTTGTGGAGATTCCTCAAGCTTGTTGGCCTTTTGTGGCATTGTGGAGCCTTTCTGGTGTTTCTTGGGACCTCTCCAATTGAGTTGTGGAGTTTTTCCCAAGCCCTGTACGGGTTCAGTGACCGCCCTCAAGTGTCCCATAGTTGAACGTAGGCCTTTGTGGCAAGCTCACGGGAAAATAGGGTGAGACATTTGTGACGTTGGTGTGTTGCGTGCCTTTGCATCTTGGGGTGAGGCCTTGTGTGGCTTTGGGTGAGCATCGAGCCACCACACCTCGAGGTGAGCCATTTGTGGCGTTCGAAGTACATTGCGCCACTGCACCTCTCCAACGGAGACGTAGCTTCTTTGGAAGTGAACTTCGGGAAACAAATCATCGTCTCCGCGTCCATCGGTTATCTCTCAGCCGAGCCCTTTTACTTATGCAATTTACATTGTGATAGCCTTCGTGCTTGAAGTATTATATCTTACTATCACCTTGTTGTTTTTCTTGCTTAGCATAGGTTGTTGGTGAACTTAGTGAACCTAGTGAATATAGGTTTTGGCTTGATAAATTAAATGTTAAGTTTTATTCTGCATTTATTAGAGCCTAAACCGTAATAACTTTAAAATGCATATTCAACCCCCCTCTAGGCGACGACCATTTCCCTTTCAATTGGTATCAGAGCTAGGTCTCTTGCTTCTTAGGCTTCACTGCCTCAAGAGTAAGGATGTCTCCTAGGGGTTTAGTGCACTCCCACACATTTACATTTGATGGCACAAATTATGATGTTTGGCGCATTCGCATGCTTAGTCATTTCCGGGTCATTGACCGAAATATTGAGCAAATTCTAGATATGGGCTTGTCTCCTTATATGGATCCTCAAAATCTATCTTTGGAGGAGGAGACAAACTCTTATCTCGAAGCTCAAGCATCTAATGTGCTTGTTAATGTTGTGAGCTTTGTAGTTCTTTCCTCAATCATGCCTTTTTGTAATGCTCATGATATTTGGACCAAGCTTCAAGCAAAATATGATGTGTCCAATCTTACTGAGGATGATTGGGTTCCCTCCACCTCCGGCCGTGATGAGTTCTCATCTTCTTCCACTACACCAACATGTGAGTTGTCACAAGGTAATGATATGGTGAGTGGCGATAGAACTTGCAATGTGGATAGTGAGCTTGTCATTCATGATTCTTCATATCTATCTCATTGCAATGTTGTATCCTTGGGCATGAACACGTGTAGAACTATATGTGATTTACATCCTAGTTGTAACATCCCAAAACTTCAATCCAAGTTTATCAAAGATCAAATCATCCAAAATTAGGATTAACAAAAACTTTTCCATATTTAAAATGAAAGCATTCATATATGTGTGCATTTAAAATAGTTGTTTTGAATTACCATGATTGTGTGATCCTTTGCTTCTAAAATGTTTCTTAGGTGATTTAAACATCATCTACATCATTCCCAAACTTTTCCTAAAAGAAATCAAATCAAGAAGAATTAAAATGAAGGAATGGTCATTTGGACAAATTTAACTCTCATACCTACTTTGGCTATTCCTAGTACTAAATTCTTAACAGAAACAATTCTTGATCTTTACACCCCTTGCTAGTACACATAATGAGGTACCAAGGACCACCTTTTGATCTACTAAAAACCTTCTGTTAACTATTTTAAATGACAGTTTAAAATTGAATCTAATGCATATGCATAGATCACCCCTATTTCAAAAACCATCTAATTGAGCACCATTTTCAAAACCCTTGCAACCAGGGACTACCTAGCACTAGTGGAGATCACCCAAAAATTTTGAACTCAAAATTCAAAACTTTTTCTCTTGCGGCCATTTCATCAAACACTTGGCAGGCAGATTACAAACAAAACAAATTTCACTATTTTAAATAGTGTTTTGGCCAAACTTGTTCCCCAAATTGCCACCAAAAACCTCTCCACTACTCCCCTAACCCTCTCTAGCCCAGCCCCACACTGTGCCACGACCAAATGGTCATGGCTATTAAGGCCGAACCCCCACTTGGGCACCCCACCGGCGACAGCAAGCCACAGCCGCCGCCAGCGCCATCCACCGTGTCCTGGAGATAGCCAGTGGTCCACCTCCACCGTCCAACCAGACCCAGGCCAGAGACAGAGGGCAGAGCCGCCAGGAACCGCCGCGCCCAGAGCTTGTCTAGCATGCCGACGCCGCCCGCAGAGCGCGCACTATCCCCGCGTGCACAAGCCGCCGCTCGACACCAGCCCGCACCCACCACTCCGCCTCGACCTAGAGAACACCCCAGACACCTCCGTTCGCCGCCCAAAGCCCCACAGCCACCGCTCGCCGTGGACACAGCCGCTTCGGCTGCGTAGAGTGCCACCGCCCCTACGGCCGCATTGAAGCACTAGAGCACTGCCAGGGGACCGCCCATCGATCGCCATCCCCAGCCATGCCGCTAGCTCACCGTAGCCATGTCGCCACCGTCGATCGCCCATCCCGCTCGGTCTCACCGTCGAGCCTATAAAAGGAGCCCTCCCCAGCACCAAAGACTCACACCATTCCACTCCCCTCATCTCTCTGAACCTCAACCACCCCTCGCCGGAGCAAGTGGAGCAGCAACTCGCCGGAATTGGAGCCAGAGCCGCCGCCTCTGGAGAAGAAGGGTGCCGTTGATTCCGGCCACCACAAGCTCCGCCGCGACCACGCCTCGCCTCGCCGTCATCTTCCACTTCGTTCGCCCGCATCACCGACCCCGCTGCAGCCCTGATACGCCCCCAGTAGACCCCCACCGAGCCGCTAGGGTTCGAGCTCGCCGGCGACCCGTCCGTCGTTGACGACGACCCTCAGCCATAGATCTAGCCTCTAATCGCACGGCCCACAACGCGCGTACCGTTTTGCGTTTTAAGAGCCGCTGACAAGTGGGACCCCCTATCAGCTGAGCCCCGTGCCGCGTAGCACCACTGGTCCGGCCCATTTCCTTTCCCGTGCAAGCCCATAGATTCAAATCTAGGTTTTTCTTTTTAGTTAGAATATAGTTTCTGTCTAGTGTTTCAAAATTCAATTATGTGAGTTTGACAAATCCAAATTACATGAAACTAATTTTGTTTGAAAGGTATTGAAATGCTCTATCCAAGCCCATTGGATTTAATTCATTTAGAGTTATAGATCTCTCATAATAAAAATAAGAAGACAAAAGCTTTTGCAACTTGAAATATTTTTATAAAATCAACCAAGTTAGCTTTTGATTTGATTCCAACTCTCAAAAATCACATCTCATCATATCTATGCAAATATGTAATAATATTAAGGTTTACAGGCAGTGACTTTGGACTAGTACCAAAATAATGCTATATAGGCATTTCTAGTCACTTTAAATCATTAAATAATGAACTTAAACCAAAGTAATTTTGATCCAAACTTTAAATCTCATTCCCACATGTTAGAATATGTAGTGAGGACATGTGTCCACATGATCCCATATTTTGGGGGTGAATATTAAATTTTAGTTAATATTTCAATGAGTAGAAATTACTTTTCCAAAATAAAAAGGTTGAAACTATTGAATTAAACTTGTGATGCTTGTGATGATAATAGATCATCAATTGTGTGGTTTAGAATAATACTTAGCCTAGTTAAGGATTGTTTGGTGATTGTGCACTCCCTATGTATTTCTAGACGATAGTACCGATCAAGCCTTCGAGGAGGAGGAGTTCTACCAAGAAGAAGAAGAAGAAAACTTCAACCACTGCACCAACCAAGGCAAGCTATTTGTGGCAAGCTAACCCTTGCAAACATGCTTTAGTAAGCTATTGTAGCAAGCTAGAATAAAACTAGGTAGTTTAGTAAAGATGCCTTAAGCATACTTTGATCACACCCCCTTTTTCTATTAGTACTCTAAGTCTTATTAACAAGTTTTACCCCCCTTAGTTTACACAAAGTTCTTTAATTAATTTTGAAGGTAGCATAAAGAGTATAAAACTTGACCTACTTAGAAACCTTTAGATGTCATTCTATGGCATGAGATTGATCCCACCTTTCCACCTTAGTGAACACTCTTAACCTAGTGTTTTAGAATAGATCAAAACTTGAGTCACTTTAGATGGGAACACTTGGTGAAAATGAATTGTGAAAACCTTGGAATGATGAGTCATTCTATTGAGATCTTTTGACATGTGTTGAGAAACACAATTGGTTTATGATGATGAAAATGATGAGGCATGAGCCTTAACCCTTTTATAAAACTGATGGTTGGATTTGGATGCGATACCATTCCAAATTTACCGTACAACCACATTACCTGAATTGGGTAAGGCTTAGCTGGAAATTTATATGCATTAGTATTAGTTCCCTCACGGGAGAGGTTTGAGCTGAGGCTACCTCTCAATGATGTCCACCTATGCAGTGCCCAAGATGACTGATGGTCATGGTTGGGAGGCCATGCTCATAGGAGAGGTGCTTGTACTAGGGTGTGTAAAGGGAAGGTTATGTTTGATTATCTGCATACTAAGTATGATGATTCAGGGCTATCCCTGACAGATGTATCGAATCTTGTGGTGAAAGTCTACCACCTCTGCAAAGTGTCAAACTATTCGAATAGCCGTGTCCGCGGTTATGGACAGTTGGAATGGCCATACTGTTTCGTTGTCAGATGTTTTCTAAATAACTTGAAATGAATGATGAACTTTGACTTGACCACAACATGGTTGTGTTAATGAAATTCGCTTCCCAACTTAAGTGATTCTAGAACTTTAATTTATCTTTTCTTGCTTCAGAACTCAGCTTAGGTTTCAAACTTAACTTGATAGTGGTTCTTTAATTTCAGTATTTTAACTTAGTATTATAACCCTTGCTAGTAGTAGTTTACGAGTACTTAAAGAGTACTCATGGGTTTTGTCCCTGGCTATTATCATGGCCAGACTATGAAGGAGATTATCAAGATGATGGTCAGTAGGACGGCTATGATAACTAGGACTATCTGCCTTCGTCAGCATTGCCTGTGCCCCTGAAGATGGACCCCACCGCTACGCTATCGTTTATTTCCGCTACTTGTTGTATTAAAGACTAGATCATGAGATCCGTATTTGTGTAAAACCTTATGTATGGTTTGTAATGGATGATGTACTGTGATACCCAATCCGTTATGTCTCGCAAAAATGGTAATCCTGGGATTGCGAGGTATGGCATAACGGGCATCTGGGATTAAAAATCCGGGTGTTGACACTAGTGTTGATAGCCCTTGCATCTCATGTAGAATGGATTGAATATATCTCATGATGATATGCTTGCTTTGCCTTGTTGCCATGATAAATGTGCTTCTATTTCCTCTAGTACTTGTGTTGCTAACCATGTAGAGGAAATCGAAGAATGTGTGGGCCAAGGCAAGGTTGTGTTTGGAGCTTCAAGTGTTCACCCCATCATCACCTTCTCCCAATGTTCACTTATGCCTCATGGCTAAGGAATCAATGGTAACTTCTTCTTTGGGTCCCAATGCACCTCATGATGATGTGAATGTTGACTTAGATGAAGTAGTTGGTGTTGTTGCTTCTTTAAAAAAGAAGGGGGAGCTAGTACTTCGTGCTCTTCATCCAAATAAAATTGCTTGCTCTAAATTGATTGAAATATTAACCTTTGCTATTGAAAGTAAGCAACTTAATGATGAACAGGAGGACACAATTGACAAAATGAGTAGTCTTGAGCGTGAGTATGCTAATGACATTGCAAACCTAAATGAAGCTCTAGAAGAGGAACAAACCACCAAGGAATCTCTTGAGGAGACCTTTGCTCTAGAGGTATGTAGAGTGAATAAATCTCATGATAGAGAATTTGAGGTGGTAAGTGCCCTCCAAATTAAAAATGATGAACTTGAAGTTGCTTATGCTAAACTCCTTGAGGATTTTGAGCACCTCAGCAATGGATCTAGGGTTATCAAGGGGGATCTCATCAAACTCACCGAGTCACATGAGCAACTTAAAGCTTCATACACTAAAGAGCTTTCCAAGTTTCCCTCACCTCTTACTACTAGTGATGATGCTTGTGCTACTAATTCTATCTCTTGTGAAGCATCTATTGTGAAGGATAATGTTGAGCTAAAGGCTCAACGTGCTTTGTTAACTAGAAACTATGGGAAATTGGAAGAAAAACATGCTAAGCTCTCAATATCATATGAGGATCTTCTAGTTTTCCATGGTATGCTAAAGTTGGCTCATGAGGCTATTTTGTCTAAGGTAACATATAGTATGCCTCATGTGGACATAAGCACTACATCTACTGATAGTTACATATTTGCTTGTGCTATTCCTTGTAATTCATCCACTCATGCTATTACTACATCTTGTGATGAATTGCATCCCTTGCCTTGTTGCTCTAACATTATAGCATCTACTTCCTCTAGTATTGTTGTTGATACTAACCATGTAGAGGAAAACAAGAAGCTCAAGGCTCAAGTCACTTCTTTGAAGAATGACTTGAAGAAGTGTCATGAAGGGAAGACCACTCTCAAGAACATCTTGGGTGTGCGAAGATCCCCAAATGATAAGAGTGGGATTGGATACAACTCCAACATTAGGAACAAGCCCACCAACAAGTTGAAGCACAAGGGCAACATGAATAATGGCCAAGGTCAAGTGAAGAATCTGGCCAACATTGTGTGCTTCATGTGCAAGGAAGAAGGCCATCATGTGATATGTTTCCCATTGAAGAAGAAGCAACAAGGGAAGCAGCCTCAAGCTCCACCTCAAGCTAAAAGCAGGCCTCTTCAAAAGACTCAAGCTATTCCTCAAGGGGTGGCATCTTCTAAGAAGAAAGATAGCAAGAGAATAACTTGCTACATATGTTGCGAGAAGGGGCACCTTTCTTCCTCATGCACCATGGGTAACTCCTCATCCAAGCCTATCTTGATTGATGATGTATATTCTCTTCGTAAGGATGAGGTGGGCAATGTGTTTGCGAAATATGTCGGTGCCCAACATGGTGTGAAGAAAAGAACCATTTGGGTGGCCAAGCAAATTGTGACTAACTTCTTAGGACCCAACTTGGTTTGGGACCAACAAGCTAAAACTTTATCAATAGGTGTTGGTTGGAGGGCATTGGGGTCTTGGCTACATTATGAGGAATTGCGGGATCTTCATCATTTATTTTTGTCATGTCAAGCCAATTTGATTATCTTGTTTCTATCTTATATCCAATGTTCCTCCTTGTGGTAACATGTGCTGAACTCTTTACATTGAAAGTTACTTGTTCCCTTATGCATGTGTGGTTTTGTACCTTGCATGTGTATGTATATGTTGTGCTTCCCTCGTACTTATATTGAGTCATCAAGTATATGTGTGTATGTTGGTTGGCACATCATGTATTTGTGTTCTTGGTTTGGAGCCTTTGTTGAATTCATTTGATATCTTTTTGGGATCTTGCGAGAGATTAATGGACTATCCCATTTTGGGGGAGTGTTGTGATAGGGCATTCCACAATCCTAAAATGTGTGTACATGAGGAATACCACTTAGTATGTATATTACAATCTTATCTAGTCTCTATGTGGTATGTTTTTCTGATGGCTCGGTGTTGATGTAGAGCTCGTTGGGAACCCCAAGAGGAAGGTATGATGAGCACAGCAGCAATTTTCCCTCAGTATGAAACCAAGGTTTAATCGAACCAGTAGGAGCAAGGAAACACCCCAAAGGTGTTGCTAGCTGAACCTTGGCAGGGCGCACTACCGGTGCTAGTAGCAACGTGGAGACCTGCACAACACAACCACAGAACTCTGTCCCCAACTTGCGATGAGGTTGTCAATCTCACCGTGTTTTGCTGAAAACAAAGGATTAAACGTATCGAATGGAAAGAAGTAAAAGTTTGCAGAAAGTAAACACAAAGCAGTAACAGTTTGTAGATTGTATGTAAAGAAAAGGACCGGGATCCATAGTTCACTAGAGTGGCTCTCCTTAAGATAGATAACATGCTGGGTGAACAAATTACAGCGGGGCAATTGACAAACATCGGGAAAGCAATACATGCATATACTAATCATCTTGACTCCTTTGGAACTTGATTGGGATTACAACATTATACATAGACCGCCATCCAACTGCATCTATGACTAATAATCCACCTTTAGGTTATCATCCGAGCCCCCTCCAGTATTAAGTTGCAAGCAACAGATTATTGCTTTACAAATTGCGTGTAATGTAAACAATACGATTGTTCTATGAATAAAGGATTGTTGTTTTCTCCCTAGTAGCAACAACACATCTAGTACCTTAGAGATTTCTGTCACATCCCCAGATTACCAGAGGCATGAACCCAGTATCGAGCATAAATACTAACTCTTGGAGTTGCTAGCATCTACTTGGCCAAGATAGCTACTAACAATAGAAACCATGCAAGATCACAAAAAACAAAGACATGATCGAATCAATAATCAATCTGAAATAGCATCTCAATATCCATCGGATCCCCGCAAACACAACATGCAGAATTACAAATAGATGATCTTGATCATGAACGGAGCTCACAAGATCTAAAAATGAAAACACAAAGGAGGAGAACCAGCCATCTAGCTACTACATGGATCCGTAGTCCAAGGATGAACTACTCACGCATCACACCGGAGGCTTGCATGGTGATGAAGAAGGCCTCTAGGGTGAATTCCCCTCTCCGGCAGGGTGCTGGGAAGAGCTTCAGATCCCTCCCGGTCTAGGGATGGAGATGACGGCGCCTATAGAATCTTTCGTTGATTTTTGATTGGGTACTTAGGGTTTTCGTCCCGAGGGCATCTTATAGGCGGAAGGGGAGGCCGAGGGGGTGCTCGGGTCGGCCAGACCACCCCCTGGCGCGGGCCAGGCCTAGCTGCGCGGCCAGGTGGTGTGGCCGGCCCCCAACTCCTCTCCGTCTCGTATTCTGGAATCTGATGACTTCCGGAAAAATAGGCACTTTGGCTTTTGTCCCGTCTAATTCCAAGAATATTCATTTTTTGACTTTCCTAGAAGCAAAAACAGCACAAAACAGGCAGCTGGCACTATGGCTCTTGTTAATAGGTTAGTCCAAGAAATCATATGAAATGTACTCCAAAGTGTGGACAAAACACAAGAAAGTGTATAAAACCAAGCATGGAACATCAAAAATTATAGATACATTTGCAATGTATCACTTTCTCATGATAAATTTAAGTTCCATAATGTCCATTAATCATCTCTATTTGGATTTTTTTACCTCTTCTTGAGTTTTCTTGATTTATCACAGTATGGGGGAGTCATATTCTTTGTGCATATTACAAATCTAGAAAACGTGGACATTTGAGGTAGTGTCACATAGAATTGATATTGATATTTATCTAGATCCTAAGTGGCACATTTAGCTCAAACAAGTTCCAATTACTTTGGATTGCTTTTATTGCTCATATTTTGGATCTTGTTCGTGAGAGTTTTTTTGATATGTGTTTCCTCATATTTGGACCTCCATGGAAACCATTTGCTTGAAGTTACTTTAATCTTTAATGATTGTGTGACTATTTGGATCTATCAAGAAATCTCTATCTAAGCATCATGCTTATTTTTATATTTTGTCATATGCTTATTGTTGTGAATATGATCATGATATCCTTGCAAACTACCTTGGGAAATATTTCCCCATAATTCTTGTCATTAGAAAAGTGGTACTCCATATAAGGTAGAATTTGTCGATCATATTCATTTTTGCCTTTGCTTTTTTTCTCTATCTTTGGCCAAGAAAATGTTTTCATTTGACTCCCATGTTTTCCTTGCCTCTTGTGGATCCTTTTAGTTTATTGGTATTCTCTTATTTTTTTTATTTAATGTAGGTAGTGGTGATGATCTCACTTGTGTGCATTTTGCATTCAATAGCAAAATTCTAAGTAATGCACCACTCATGGGGGAGCTCTCCTATATTATTTAGAATACTCATGTTTATGCTTCTTAATTTGATCCATATAGTGTTTCTTGTGCTTCGATGCTTGATCTTTTCTTTTGTTACTTTGTTCCATCATGAAAAGTGTAGAGAGTTTGGTTTATGTGTTGGAACCTTGCTCTATTTGGGAATTGGCTTTGTCTCATTCTTTGTTACTTGTTTTCGTCTTTTAGAATGAGATAAATCCTTGAGCATTGTGTGTTTTGTGCATCTTTCGCTCTTTGGATTTTGCCTAGTTCATTTGTTGAATTTGTGTCCTTTCATGTGTTGATTTGTATCTTTTATACAATTTGGAGACCTTTTGTCGTGTCACACTCTTGTGTGCTACTTCTTGGTTTACTTGGTGTTTTAGTTCAAATTATATCTCCTTTTTGGTTCTTGAAATTCTTGTGCATGCATATTTACTTCATGAATATATTATGGCAAGCTTTCTTTCTATGATCCAATATATAGGGGAAAGTCCACCAGATCATATTGGCTAAGATGTGCATGAAATTCAATTTCATATTAATATGCACATATTTATGTGGAGCTTCTCCTATATATTGTAGTTTCCCTAACTACTTTGGACCCAATTTGTTTGGGAAAATAGTGTACTTAATTGTGTTTTAGGTACATTGGAGATATATTGGGTGCATGTATCTTGAACAAGGAATAAGTGTTGTCTACATGTCAATTGGATGCAACCTAGGATGATCAACTAATTAATATCCTCTACATCCTACCAACTATATCTCGGTAACAAGTATCTGTCTCATGCATACTTATGTTGTTTCCAACCTTTTGTAGGTTTCTTGTTGGCATGAATTTGTGTTTGTACAAATTTTGTGGGTCTTATTTTGATTTTTTCAAGTTATCCTCTATTCCAAATGTGAGTATGGTGAGATGAGTGCATATAAGTGGGATATACAAAATCATGTTGATGATTCACCAATCCCAAATATGTCAATCTAGCAATTTTATTGCATATCTTTTCCTCATTCACTCTCATGTGCAATAGTGAGTATCTTTCATAGTTGATTTCTATTTGTGATACTTGTTTCCTTTCTCCATATATTCCAACTATTCCCTTTTTCCCTTGGTAATAGTTGTAATGTATGTAGTGTGTTGGTGTTTGAAGCTCATTGATGTACAATAAGATATATTTGAGCCTTTGGTCATGCTTTCAAGCAAAAATCTTATTGGTATCTTCTGTGACCTCTTTTTGTTTTTCATGTGCTTTCTTGTGTATCTATTTTGTGTGTGCATGTTTCTTTGATGGCATATGTCTTTGAGATATTTTCCACCTATAAAATTATACACACAAGATAATATAAACCTTTGGTTGTTTTTCTTTTCCTTGGAGACCACTCTTAATTTATTTTTGACTCTTCGGTGACTTCGAAATTTATTTTCCTATGAGTGCTTGTCCGATTTGTTAGCATCTCCGGGCACTCATAATTTGATCTCTCTTGTCGTGTATTGCTAAAAGATTTTTTAGGAGTGAGGATTCCATGATTGTGCAATTTGTTTCCAAATACAATTATTATAATTGGTGCATAATCCTTGGGGAGCTTCTCGAAGTCATTTAAGAATGCTCATTTTCCTTCTTTCTTTTTATTTGAGTTTTCAAATGTCTATGGGGGAGTGAGGATTCCATATTTGTGAATGATGCATTCAAATGATTATCTTGTATTGTGCACAAAGATTGGGGAGCCTCCCTATTTCATCTAAACACTCATTTGCTCATATCATAATATCTTGTTATTTTCTTTTAGTATCAATTGTCGTTGTCAATTCATATTTTTGGTTCTTTTTGGTTGCTCGCTTCATTTGTTGAAGCTTCTTTCTTTTTATTTTATTTTTTCAATCTTTGGGTCCTCCATATAGTTTTACTTCCTCCCAAGGATTCATCATCGGATATGTGCATATGCACACCTTTGGAGGGAGTCTCACTATATTGGCCATCTAGAAATTTCACCCATTTTGGCAATCGATGCCAATGGGGGGGAAGTTTTAGAGGGTTTAAGGGAAGTTGGTTTATGCTTTGAGTTGGGTCTTAAGCATTAGCCTTGCATGCTGTTGCATCTTTGTTGTTCCTTGGCATGTTTAATATATAGAGGAAACTCTTCCAATAATAATGGTTGGCAATATATGCAATGAAATTCAAGTTCATCACACATGCATAGATTCTGGGGGAGTTTGCTCTATATATTGTGGTTTTACCAACATCATATACTTGTGTAGTATTTGATGTTGTGGCAACCATTTTGTTCATTAAATTCCATACTTAAACCCTCTCTAGGGGATTGTCATCAATTACCAAAATGGGGGAGATTGAAAGGGCAGGTATGCCCCCATGTGTCGTTTTGGTAATTAATGACAATCCCTATGGACTAATGTGTAAATTTAGTTTCACTTGTAGGTTTTTCCATTGGCATCTCTTGGACCATGTGTTGGTTTCAAGGTTGGAAAAGAAGAAACAATATCCAAGGGCTTTGTGCCTATTGGAATCAAGTAGAAGAAGAAGAAGATGGAGTTCCTCATGGCTATCTTCAAGACATCATCAAGAAATGAAGTGCAAGATCAAGATGCACCATATCTAGAAGATCTCATGCTTGGAGCTTTCCATCCTCGGCGATCATGGTGTGATGAAGACAAGTTCAAAAAGGAGGTTTCCCCATGGAGTATGGGGGAGCACTTCTCAAGTCTTCATCGAGCAAGAGCGAGCAAGAGCAATCAAGAAAGGCGATCCATATTGAGAAGGACAAAACGGTGTACATCAAGATCAAGTGGATTGTTCAAGGAAAAGGTATGATCTTAATAGGTTTTCTATTTTACCGGTCTCTTGTAGTGTTGGGATACTGTGTTTAGGATAGATAGCCATACTATCAAGAGGGGCTCTCGAGTGGGTGACTCGTTCGTATCTTTCGGTGAGAGCTCAAACCTTTGCATACATAGCATCATCTTTCTTGTTTGTTGTTTGGTTCTTATCCATGTGAGGATCTATAGCTTGTGGTTATTTTCATAACAAGCTCTAGTTCATCAAAAACGGATTTCCCTTTCATATCCTATTGCATTTTTGATCTTGCGGGTTTTCTGGCTCCACACCTTGGGAGATATCTCACATATATATTCATGATATTTTCTCCCTTGGTGATACCCAATAATTCACCTTTAGTTGGATTCTACTCTTTATTATCTTTCCAAACAAAATGGTTTCATCCCAATTGGAGTTTCCAAACTCAACTTCTTGCGTTTTGGGTTTTGGAGGTTTTACTAGTTCGTCGCTTCTGAGAGGTCATAACTTTCTCCATTTTATTTTTATCCTCCCTTATTGGACTACGATGTTTCTTTGCATAATCTTCAAAACAAGCACATTATCATCAAAATCAGAGTCCTGAGTCAAAAGTTATTGAAGTTTTCGTGCAATGTTGTCCAACGTTTTTGCTTGAGCGGTATTACCGGCCCAAGTTCCGCCCGAAGTTCCGGTAAATCTCGTTTTTGTTCAGTAACTTGTGTTTCTATTTACCGGTAGTTCTGGTGGGGCACCGGTTGTTCCGGTGGGGCACGAATCTGGCCAGAACGGGCAGATTTCTCTTGCCCTATTTAAGGGCCCCCTCTTCCCCAAAGTTTCCTCAACTTTGGAGGTCATTTTTGCTAGCTCCTCCACTCTCTCTCGTCCATTGTTGAACTTCCAAAGCTTGTCCTCTCCCCTTCCCCCTCCTATGATTCTTGCATCTTTTTGAGGGATTTGAGAGAGGAGATCTAGATCTACAACTCCCACCAAACCAAATCCCTTCTTTGTGAAGGAATCCTTGGGATCTAGATCTTGGAGAGTTTTGTGTTCTCCCCTTGTGTTCTTCCTCTCTTATTCCCCCAATATATTTTGTAGCTTTGGTGGAATTTGAGAGTGAAGGACTTGCCTCTTGCATTTCGTGCATAGGTTTGAGTTCTCCTCGGAGATTCGGCGAGTTCAGGCTCTTGGACTTGTTTCTCTTGGGTTCATGGAACCAAAGGCGGTTGTCTGGAGTTGTAGTGTATTATTGAGGACTCCAATTGAGTTGTGGAGATTCCTCAAGCATGTTGGCCTTTTGTGGCATTGTGGAGCCTTTGTGGTGTTTCTTGGGAGCTCTCCAATTGAGTTGTGGAGTTTGCCCAAAGCCTTGTACGGGTTCGGTGACCGGCCTCAAGTGTCCCATAGTTGAAAGTGAGTAGGCCTTTGTGGCGAGCTCACAGGAGAATAGGGTGAGATTTTGTGACATCGGTGTGTTGCGTGCCTTTTCATCTTGGGGTGAGGCCTTGTGTGGCGTTTGGTGAGCATCGAGCCACCACACCTCGAAGTGAGCCATTTGTGGCATTCGAAGTACATTGCGCCACCGCACCTCTCCAACAGAGATAGCTTCTTTGGAAGTGAACTTTGGGAAACAAATCACTGTCTCCACGTCCATCGGTTATCTCTCAACCGAGCCCTTTACTTGTGGAATTTACATTGTGATAGCCTTCGTGCTTGAAGTATTATATGTTGCTATCACCTTGTTGTTTGTCTTTCTTAGCATAGGTTGTTGGTGCACTAAGTGAACCTAGTGAATATAGGTTTTGGCTTGATAAATTAAACGTTAATTTTTATTCTGCATTTATTAGAGCCTAAACTGTAATAACTTTAAAATGCCTATTCACCCCACCCCCTCTAGGCGACGTCCGTTTCCCTTTCAGATGCTGATGAGTGTCCCCTCAACGCGATACCGGTATACGCAAAAGAAAAGTGAAAGAAAAGAGCATATAGGCATACATGGCAATTAGTGCACTATGACATGTGTTACAGGATAATTGTCGGTGTGTCGTGTTTTTATGCAATGCTGATTATTTCTTAACTGAGTATTTTATACTCACCCTTATTTGTTAAATGTTTTTGGGTAAACCTTGTGGACGACATGTATGGGGAATACGGGAGTAGTACCATCACATACATCACACTACGACCTCAAATTGATCACATTTTTCTTGGAACCATGCCTTTCTAAATTAGAAGATCCCTACCTTGTCTTGATCAGTTATGGAGCTCGTGGAAGTATTACTTAAGACAATATTGGTTATCCTTATTGCGAGTAGATGAAAGTTTTATTTTATCCTTGTAGTATTAGAGTATTAGTATATGGTTGGGCTATGCACCTATTGTTTCTAGTGATAAATTTTGGTGCTTTGGTTTTATTAGAATCTACATGTTGTGGATGTCCTTATAATCAGAGGAGACCATGCCAATTTTTTCATAAGCATCTCGATTCTTGTATATTTGTAGTGAAAGTGGTAACACTCCAACAACCAGCTGGCTTTGGGGTGTTACAGTTGGTATTAGAGCCTAGGCTTTAGGTCACAGGAATAGGTTAGTAGTAAATAATATTTTTCCAAGGTATCTGAACAACTTCACTTGTTTTTATTTATCCTAATCAACTAAAAACTTGATTTTAAGTTTAATAACTTAAATCTTGATACACTAGTGCACAATAGGATGGGTTTGGGTCATGCATTTCATTTACGCTTTTGTTATATCTTAGTGTTGATCCCTTTAATACTTATGCACGTGCTTGTGGGTATGTTGTTGTCATGGGAGGCTTGAAAGATTTTCTTAGGTATTATTTTCTCTTAGTAAGTAGTTGTAGAGAGATAGAGATAGAGGAGAGATAGAGGGGGAGAGGGAGAGGGCGAGAGAGAGAGAGATGCAGTCTCTTCTTGGTGGATAAATTCAAAACTGAAATGGAAGTATTTTATCTTTCATGCTAGTTTGAAATAAATATGAATAAAGTGATTGAGATACTGAATTGATAGATTTAGCTATATATATGTTTGCTTTGTTCAACTCATGAGTAAATAGTTGGAGAGTTTGGTTTTGTCGTCCAAGTATGATTTCAATAATATTATCGTGAAAGATTAAAGCTCGGTATGCCTAAAGCTGTTTTAAGTTTCGATATGTGTGTAAAGATTAGCCAAAAGGATTTTGAGAAAACAATTGTGTAATCTCGAAGATAAGGGTGGATAAGGTAATTGAGTTTCAAGATAATAAAACTAGATTGAATGAATGACCTAGCTTGTCTAGTAGTAGAGTAGATAAAATAATGTTATGAAGACTTATATGTATCCAGATCAATATGAGAAGTTATTTAATTTAACTATGTCTCCTAAACAATAAATTTTACTTGGCTTTCTTCATTCTCATCCACCTATTTTTTTGTAGTGCATCACATGCACTCCGACAATTTTGATGATTGTCATCTAATTAATAGTGAATTTATGACATCTTGTCTGAGTTTCATGAAGTAGTTTCCATCATGTACATCACATGTCCTAATCATTGACTACTAGTCATCCATAGTTAACATCTCCTTTTGGTCTCATTCCTTGTGTCGGGGGATGACCCCTGGATAGGCCAAGACAGGACCAACCGGCCGGCTCCAAAGATCTCTAGCCGCCTGGACCCAAGACAAGGAACCACAGCCGGGTGGAACCCTCCACCCGGTCCGTGTCCAAGTTTCCCCGGCTGGCCCGTCCAGCTCGGTAGCCAGAAGAACCGGCTGGGAGGCCGTTCCTAGCCGGCCACCTCGGATCCGCTGGCCATGGTACGGTGGGGGTGACGTTCCTCGCTGAGCGCACCTCTAACCGGACAGGCTGGCTAGTCTGGTCGGTGCTACCAGACAACTAGGACAAAGCTGGAGGCTGACTAGCAAAGCAAGGGCTGACGAGTAAAGCTCCGACTGATGGATAAAGAGCCGACTGACGAGTAAAGAAAGGGCGCTAGACATTGTAGCGCTGTACTCACCTGTACTGGACGCTTGACTGGACCCGGTCCTACCGTCCGGGCCCGTCCAGCCGGCCCACTTTGTAAAGCCCAAATCCAAACAGTAGACCCTAGAACCCATCTTGTAAGCTACCTCCTCAACCAGTATATAAGGAGAGGTAGTGCTAGGATTCTAGGTACACAATTACAAGTTAGAAGTTCTCTAGATTGGACAAGTTGAGTAGTTCCTCTTGTTCTTCTTCTAGCAAGGAGTAGCCAGGAAAACAGCTCAGGGAGCATCTGTACTGGGCGTTCGCCCCTTGATAGTAGATCCTTGCAGGAGTAGGAGTTTTACCTCGCCACAAGGGATCCGAACCTGGGTACATCACTTTGTTTGTCGTATCTGTGCCCAACCCATTGCGAGTAGCCACCGATAGCATCCTGATTGTCCCCTCCCATGCCATCCCCGATGGTACTATCGTGTTCCACACCATGACAGTTGGTGCCCACCGTGGGGCACAACACTTCGACTAGGATCATCTTTCGCACGGGACTTCTGCTCATCGTCGGTGAGCAAGTTGCCTCCAGCCTCGTCCTCACCTTCGGCTCCTTCGATTGCGTCCTCGACAACGCATCCTGCTTCACCGGGGGAACCTTCCCAAGCGGCGGCTCTATCATGCACTTCGGCGAGCACCGTCTACATCGCCACTGTGACCGAGGCCTTTCCTCGCGAGGTTGTCACCGTGTCCGGCGTGCCTCCTGGTTTCTTTGCTTCGCGCGTCGCCAGCGGCAGCGTCAAGGTCATGATGGCGGGTTCGGGCGAGAAATGCCGCCCACCTTCGGGCGACAAAGCATAGGCCACAGTCAAAAACGAGCTCTTTTTACCACATAAGCATGAACTTTCCTACTCTTTTCCAAACCAAACCAAATTATTTGCAAACCAATGTATGAAAGAGGGGGTCCAACCAATTTATTCAAAAAACTAAGCAAACAAAAGCAAATGAAAAAACAAAACGAAAACAAAGAAGAAGACGCTCCAAGAACAACACAACTGTGAAACAATAAAAATGAAGCGTTTGGAAAAACCTGGGATTTTTATTGATGAAGAAGGGGATGCCTTGGGCATCCCCAAGCTTTGACGCTTGTACTTCTTGGATATTTCTTGGGGTGACACACGTGGCATCCCCAAGCTTAAGCTTTAGTCTATCCTTCATCTCATTACTCATTCCTTCCATACACCTAAAATTTTTTCCTTCATACAAACTTCACACAATCTTTATTAGCAACATTAGTGCACTCAAGATAAATAAGTCTTAAGGTTCAGTTCTAACACCAAATAAACTTCCATTAGAACACTAGATACTGAGGCACTTCCCTCAAAAATCTCAATTCCCCAAAAGAACTCAAAAGGGAACCAACAAGAAGCAAATGCAGAAAATGGCAGAAATCTGTCAAAACAGACCAGCAGGTAAAGACGAATTTTGTCGAAGACCTTATGTTCCTGAAATCAAAAAGTGTTGAACTAACGAAAGTTATATAACAACCTGGGGCAGAAGCACAAAAATTCACGCCTCCAAAAGACGTTCAGAGATTTTACATGAATTTTTGCGGTGAAGCACAGAAATCTGTTTCGGGATAGCAACTTTCCCAATCATTACTTCTCTCTCATTAGAGGTTACTCTTGGCGCAAAAAGAAAATAAAAAGGATAAGGAGCGGTTATTACTGAAGTAATAACTTCCAAGACTCATCTAAAACTTTTGGGTTATCTCCCAATAAGTACTTTTTAACGCCTTTAAGTTAGGCATAAGAAGCAAGCAAGAATCAAGTGTTCTCAAATGAAGAAGCATTAAGATCAATACCAGAAATTATTTCAACAAGGCAAGGTATATCATCCAAATAAGGTCTAGAGGATCCTCTATCAATGATCTTAGGTTCACTATTCTCATCAAAAGGGTTTGCAGGAACAATCCAATCAAGATTCTTTTCTATGGCATCATGTATTGCTACTAGTTTAAAGGGTATTGGTATCTTAGGTTCCTCCACATAAGGTTCGGTTTTGTTCATCTTTTCTCGTGTACCAACAACATCTACACATGATCCTAGCATATTGAAACGTTCAAAGACTTTCCTAGCTTCCTTGGCAACATCATAGAACTCCTTAAACAAAGTTTCCAGAATAAAATCCCTATTTTCAGGGTCCTCAATTTCTTTAAGCTTAAGAAACATTACTTGCATTAAGGGGTTGAGGTTAACAAACCTAGCTTCTAACATGTGAATTAAAGAAGCTGCAACAATCTCATAGTTTGGAGCAAGTTCTGCAAGGGATCTATCCCCAGTTTCCTCATGTTTACTAACATGATTAAAGAATTCTTCAATATTATATTTCCCAATTATAGAACCTCTACCAATTGAAAGGTCTTTCAGGGTGATTTTAGGGATCAACATGGTGAGCTAAAGAAGAGGTGAGAACTAAAGGAGACTTAATTTTTGTGTGTTTTTGATAAAGAAACAAGCAAACAAAGCAAAAAAGATACTAAGCAAAAAAAATAACAAAGTAAAGAGATTGGTTATGAGGGACTCCCCTTGTGAAGATGTCCTTGACTCCCCGGCAACGGCGCCAGAAAAATGCTTGATGGCTCGGTGTTGATGTAGAGCTCGTTGGGAACCCCAAGAGGAAGGTATGATGAGCACAGCAACTAGTTTCTCTCAGTATGAAACAAAGGTTTAATCGAACCAGTAGGAGCAAGGAAACACCCCAAAGGTGTTGCTAGCTGAGCCTTGGCAGGGCGCACTACCGGTGCTAGTAGCAACGTGGAGACCTACACAACACAACCACAAAACTCTGTCCCCAACTTGCGATGAGGTTGTCAATCTCACCGTGTTTTGCTGAAAACAAAGGAATAAACGTATCAAATGGAAAGAAGTAAAATTTTGCAAAAATTAAACACAAAGTAGTAACAGTTTGTAGATTGTATGTAAAGAAAAGGATCGAGATCCATAGTTCACTAGAGGTGGCTCTCCTTAAGATAGATAACATGCTGGGTGCAAAAATTACAGCGGGGCAATTGACAAACATCGGGAAAGCAATACATGCATATACTAATCATCTTGACACCTTTGGAACTTGATTGGGATTACAACATTATACATAGACCGCCATCCAACTGCATCTATGACTAATAATCCACCTTTAGGTTATCATCCGAACCCCCTCCAGTATTAAGTTGCAAGTACCAGATTATTGCTTTACAAATTGCGTGTAAAGTAAACGATATGATTGTTCTATGAACAAAGGATTGTTGTTTTCTCCCTAGTAGCAACAACACATCTAGTACCTTAGAGATTGCTGTCACATCCCCAGATTACCAGAGGCATGAACCCACTATCGAGCATAAATACTAACTCTTGGAGTTGCTAGCATCTACTTGGCCAAGATAGCTACTAACAATAGAAACCATGTAAGATCACAAATAACAAAGACATGATAGAATCAATAATCAATCTGAAATAGCATCTCAATATCCATCGGATCCCCGTAAACACAACATGCAGAATTACAAATAGATGATCTTGATCATGAACGGAGCTCACAAGATCTAAAAATGAAAACACAAAGGAGGAGAACCAGCCATCTAGCTACTACATGGATCCGTAGTCCAAGGATGAACTACTCACGCATCACACCGGAGGCTTGCATGGTGATGAAGAAGGCCTCTAGGGTGAATTCCCCTCTCCGGCAGGGTGCTGGGAAGAGCTTCAGATCCCTCCCGATCTAGGGATGGAGATGACGGCGGCTACAAACTCTTTCATTGATTTTTGATCGGGTACTTAGGGTTTTCGTCCTGAGGGCATCTTATCGGCGGAAGGGGAGGCCGAGGGGGTGCTGGGGTCGGCCAGACGAACCCCTGGCGCGGGCCAGGCCTGGCCACACGGCCAGGTGGTGTGGCCGGCCCCCAGCTCCTCTTCGTCTCGTATTCTGGCATCTGATGACTTCCGGAAAAATAGGCTCTTTGGCTTTTGTCCCGTCCAATTCCGAGAATATTCATTTTCTGACTTTCCTAGAACAAAAAACAGCAGAAAACAGGCAGCTGGCACTATGGCTCTTGTTAATAGGTTAGTCCAAGAAATCATATGAAAAGTACTCCAAAGTGTGGACAAAACACAAGAAAGTGGATAAAACCAAGCATGGAACATCAAAAATTATAGATACATTTGCAATGTATCACTTTCTCATGATAAATTTAAGTTCCATAATGTCCATTAATCATCTCTATTTGGATGTTTTTACCTCTTGTTGAGTTTTCTTGATTTATCACAGTATGGGGGAGTCATATTCTTTGTGCATATTATAAATCTAGAAAACGTGGACATTTGAGGTAGTGTCACATAGAATTGATATTGATATTTATCTAGCTCCTAAGTGGCACATTTAGCTCAAACATGTTCCAATTACTTTGGATTGCTTTTATTGCTCATATTTTGGATCTTGTTCGTGAGAGTTTTTTTGATATGTGTTTCCTCATATTTGGACCTCCATGGAAACCATTTGCTTGAAGTTACTTTAATCTTTAATGATTGTGTGACTATTTGGATCTATCAAGAAATCTCTATCAAAGCATCATGCTTATTTTTATATTTTGTCATATCCTTATTGTTGTGAATATGATCATGATATCCTTGCAAACTACCTTGGGAAATATTTCCCCATAATTCTTGTCATTGGAAAAGTGGTACTCCATATAAGGTAGAATTTGTCGATCATATTCATTTTTGCCTTTGCTTTTTTGCTCTATCTTTGGCCAAGAAAATGTTTTCATTTGATTCCCATGTTTTCCTTGCCTCTTGTGGATCCTTTTAGTTTATTGGTATTCTCTTATTTTTTTTATTTAATGTAGGTAGTGGTGATGATCTCACTTATGTGCATTTTGCATTCAATAGCAAAATTCTAAGTAATGCACCACTCATGGGGGAGCTCTCCTATATTATTTAGAATACTCATGTTTATGCTTCTTAATTTGATCCATATAGTGTTTCTTGTGCTTCGATGCTTGATCTTTTCTTTTGTTACTTTGTTCCATCATGAAAAGTGTAGAGAGTTTGGTTTATGTGTTGTAACCTTGCTCTATTTGGGAATTGGCTTTGTCTCATTCTTTGTTACTTGTTTTCGTCTTTTAGAATGAGATAAATCCTTGAGCATTGTGTGTTTTGTGCATCTTTCGCTCTTTGGATTTTGCCTAGTTCATTTGTTGAATTTGTGTCCTTTCATGTGTTGATTTGTCTCTTTTATACAATTTGGAGACCTTTTGTCGTGTCACACTCTTGTGTGCTACTTCTTCGTTTACTTGGTGTTTTAGTTCAAATTATATCTCCTTTTTGGTTCTTGAAAGTCTTGTGCATGCATATTTACTTCATGAATATATTATGGCATGCTTTTTTTCTATGATCCAATATATAGGGGAAAGTCCACCAGATCATATTGGCTAAGATGTGCGCGAAATTCAATTTCATATTAATATGCACATATTTATGTGGAGCTTCTCCTATATATTGTAGTTTCCCTAACTACTTTGGACCCAATTTGTTTGGGAACATAGTGTACTTAATTGTGTTTTAGGTACATTGGAGATATATTGGGTGCATGTATCTTGAACAAGGAAGAAGTGGTGTCTACATGTCAATTGGGTGCAAGCTAGGATGATCAACTAATTAATATCCTCTACATCCTACCAACTATATCTCGATAACAAGTATCTGTCTCATGCATACTTATGTTGTTTCCATCCTTTTGTAGGTTGCTTGTTGGCATGAATTTGTGTTTGTACAAATTTTGTGGGTCTTATTTTGATTTTTTCAAGTTATCCTCTATTCCAAATGTGAGTATGGTGAGATCAGTGCATATAAGTGGGATATACAAAATCATGCTGATGATTCACCAATCCCAAATATGTCAATCTAGCAATTTTATTGCATATCTTTTCCTCATTCACTCTCATGTGCCATAGTGAGTATTTTTCATAGTTGATTTCTATTTGTGATACTTGTTTCCTTTCTCCATATATTCCAACTATTCCCTTTTTCCCTTGGTAATAGTTGTAATGTATGTAGTGTGTTGGTGTTTAAAGCTCATTGATGTACAATAAGATATATTTGAGCCCTTAGTCATGCTTTCAAGCAAAAATCTTATTGGTATCTTCTGTGACCTCTTTTTGTTTTTCATGTGCTTTCTTGTGTATCTATTTTGTGTGTGCATGTTTCTTTGATGGCACATGTCTTTGAGATATTTTCCACCTAGAAAATTATACACACAAGAGAATATAAACCTTTGGTTGTTTTTCTTTTCCTTGGAGACCACTCTTAATTTATTTTTGACTCTTCAGTGGCTTCCAAATTTATTTTCCTATGAGTGCTTGTCTGATTTGTTAGCATCTCCGGGCACTCATAATTTGATATCTGTTGTCGTGTATTGTTAAAAGATTTTTTACGAGTGAGGATTCCATGATTGTGCACTTTGTTTCCAAATACAATTATTATAATTGGTGCATAATTCTTGGGGAGCTTCTCGAAGTCATTTAAGAATGCTCATTTTCCTTCTTTCTTTTTATTTGAGTTTTCAAATGTCTATGGGGGAGTGAGGATTCCATATTTGTGCATGATTCATTCAAATGATTATCTTGTATTGTGCACAAAGATTGGGGAGCTTCCCTATTTCATCTAAACACTCATTTGCTCATATCATAATATCTTGTTATTTTCTTTTGGTATCAATTGTTGTTGTCAATTCATATTTTTGGTTCTTTTTGGTTGCTCGCTTCATTTGTTGAATCTTCTTTCTTTTTATTTTATTTTTTCAATCCTTGGGTCCTCCATATAGTTTTACTTACTCCCAAGGCTTCATCATCGGATATGTGCATATGCACACCTTTGGAGGGAGTCTCACTATATTGGCCATCTAGCAATTTCACCCATTTTGGCAATCGATGCCAATGGGGGGGGGGAAAGTTTTAGAGGGTTCAAGGGAAGTTGGTTTATACTTGTGTAGTATTTGATGTTGTGGCAACCATTTTGTTTATTAAATTCCATATTTAAACCCTCTCTAGGGGATTGTCATCAATTACCAAAATGGGGGAGAGTGAAGGGGCAGGTATGCCCCCATGTGTCGTTTTGGTAATTAATGACAATCCCTATGGACTAATGTGTAAATTTAGTTTCACTTGTAGGTTTGTCCATTGGCATCTCTTGGACCATGTGTTGGTTTCAAGGTTGGAAAAGAAGAAGCAATATCCAAGGGCTTTGTGCCTATTGGAATCAAGTAGAAGAAGAAGAAGATGGAGTTCCTCATGGCTATCTTTAAGACATCATCAAGAAATGAAGTGCAAGATCAAGATGCACCATATCTAGAAGATCTCATGCTTGGAGCTTTCCATCCTTGGCGATCGTGGTGTGATGAAGACAAGTTCAAAAAGGAGGTTCCCCATGGAGTATGGGGGAGCACTTCTCAAGTCTTCATCGAGCAAGAGCGAGCAAGAGCAATCAAGAAAGGCGGTCCATATTAAGAAGGAAAATACGGTGTACATCAAGATCAAGTGGATTGTTCAAGGAAAATGTATGATCTTAATAGGTTTTCTATTTTACCGGTCTCATGTAGTGCTAGGATACTGGGTTTAGGATAGATAGCCATACTATCAAGAGGGGCTCTCAAGTGGGTGACTCGTTCGTATCTTTCGGAGAGAGCTCAAACCTTTGCATACATAGCATCATCTTTCTTGTTTGTTGTTTGGTTCTTATCCATGTGAGGATCTATAGGTTGTGGTTATTTTCATAGCAAGCTCTAGTTCGTCAAAAACGGATTTCCCTTTCATATCCTATTGCGTTTTTGATCTTGCGGGTTTTCTGGCTCCACATCTTGGGAGATATCTCACATATATATTCATGATATTTTCTCCCTTGGTGATACCCAATAATTCACCTTTTGTTGGATTCTACTCTTTATTATCTTTCCAAACAAATTGGTTTCATCCCAATTGGAGTTTCCAAACTCAACTTCTTGCGTTTTGGGTTTTGGAGGTTTTACTAGTTCGTCGCTCCTGAGAGGTCATAACTTTCTCCATTTTATTTTTATCCTCCCTTATTGGACTACTATGTTTCTTTGCATAATCTTGTATATATTTTTTTTCTCTTCAAAACAAGCACAATATCATCAAAATCGGAGTCCGGAGTCAAAAGTTATTGAAGTTTTCGTGCAATGTTGTCCAATGTTTTTGCTTGAGCGGTATTACCGGCCCAAGTTCCGCCCGAAGTTCCGGTAAATCTCGTTTTTGTTCAGTAACTTGTGTTTCTATTACCGGTAGTTCTGGTGGGGCACCGGTTGTTCCGGTGGGGCGCGAATCTGGCCCGATCGGGCAGATTTCTCTTTCCCTATTTAAGGGCCCCCTCTTCCCCAAAGTTTCCTCAACTTTGGAGGTCATTTTTGCTAGCTCCTCCACTCTCTCTCATCCATTGTTGAACTTCAAAAGCTTGTCCTCTCCCCTTCCCCCTCCTATGATTCTTGCATCTTTTTGAGAGTTTTGAGAGAGGAGATCTAGATCTACAACTCCCACCAAACCAAATCCCTTCTTTGTGAAGGAATACTTGGGATCTAGATCTTGGAGAGTTTTGTATTCTCCCCTTGTGTTCTTCCTCTCTTATTCCCCCAATAGATTTTGTAGCTTTGGTGGAATTTGAGAGTGAAGGACTTGCCTCTTGCATTTGGTGCATAGGTTTAAGTTCTCCTCGGAGATTCGGCGAGTTCAGGATCTTGGACTTGTTTCTCTTGGGTTCGTGGAACCAAAGGCGGTTGTGTGGAGTTGTAGTGTGTTATTGAGGACTCCAATTGAGTTGTGGAGATTCCTCAAGCTTGTTGGCCTTTTGTGGCATTGTGGAGCCTTTGTGGTGTTTCTTGGGAGCTCTCCAATTGAGTTGTGGAGATTGCCCAAAGCCTTGTACGGGTTCGGTGACCGGCCTCAAGTGTCCCATAGTTGAACGTGAGTAGACCTTTGTGGCGAGCTCACAGGAGAATAGGGTGAGCTTTTGTGACGTCGGTGTGTTGCGTGCCTTTTCATCTTGGGGTGAGGCCTTGTGTGGCGTTGGGTGAGCATCGAGCCACCACACCTCGAAGTGAGCCATTTGTGGCATTCGTAGTACATTGCGCCACCGCACCTCTCCAACGGAGACATAGCTTCTTTGGAAGTGAACTTTGGGAAACAAATCATTGTCTCCGCGTCCATCGGTTATCTCTCAACCGAGCCCTTTACTTATGCAATTTACATTGTGATAGCCTTCGTGCTTGAAGTATTATATGTTGCTATCACCTTGTTGTTTGTCTTGCTTAGCATAGGTTGTTGGTGCACTAAGTGAACCTAGTGAATATAGGTTTTGGCTTGATAAATTAAATGTTAATTTTTATTCTACATTTATTAGAGCCTAAACTGTAATAACTTTAAAATGCCTATTCACCCCACCCCCTCTAGGCGACGTCCGTTTCCCTTTCAAATGCCGACGAGTGTCCCCTCAAGCGATACCGGTATACACAAAAGAAAAGTGAAAGAAAAGAGCATATAGGCATACATGGCAATCAGTGCACTATGACATGTGTTACAGGATAATTGTCGGTGTGTCGTCTTTTTATGCAATGCTGATTATTTCTTAATGAACTTGCTGAGTATTTTATACTCACCCTTATTTGTTAAATGTTTTTGGGTAAACCTTGTGGACGACATGTATGGGGAATACGGGAGTAGTACCATCACATACATCACACTACGACCTCAAATTGATCACATATTTCTTGGAACCATGCCTTTCTAAATTAGAAGATCCCTACCTTGTCTTGATCAATTATGGAGCTCGTGGAAGTATTACTTAAGACAATATTGGTTATCCTTATTGCGAGTAGATGAAAGTTTTATTTTATCATTGTAGTATTAGAGTATTAGTATATGGTTGGGCTACGTACCTGTTGTTTCTAGTGATAAATTTTGGTGCTTTGGTTTTATTAGAATCTACATGTTGTGGATGTCCTTATAATCAGAGGAGACCATGCCAATTTTTTCATAAGCATCTCGGTTCTTGTATATTTGTAGTGAAAGTGGTAATACTCCAACAACTAGTTGGCTTTGGAGTGTTACAGTTGGTATTATAGCCTAGGTTAGTAGTAAATAAAATATTTTTCCAAGGTATCTTAACAACTGAACTTGTTTTTATTTATCCTAATCAACTAAAAACTTGATTTTAAGTTTAATAACTTAAATCTTGATACACTGGTGCAGAATAGGATGGATTTGGGTCATGCATTTCATTTACGCTTTTGTTATATCTTAGTGTTGATCCCTTTAATACTTATACACGTGCTTGTGGGTATGTTGTTGTCATGGAGGCTTGAAAGATTTTCTTAGGTATTATTTTCTCTTAGTAAGTAGTTGTAGAGAGATAGAGATAGAGGAGAGACAGAGGGGGAGAGGGAGAGGGCGAGAGATAGAGATGCAGTCTCTTCTTGGTGGATAAATTCAACACTGAAATGGAAGTATTTTATCTTTCGTGCTAGTTTGAAATAAATATGAATAAAGTGATCGAGATACTGAATTGATAGATTTAGCTATATATATGTTTGCTTTGTTTAACTCATGAGTAAATAGTTGGAGAGTTTGGTTTTGTCGTCCAAGTATGATTTCAATAATGTTATCGTGAAAGATTAAAGCTCGGTATGCCTAGAGCTGTTTTAAGTTTCGATATGTGTGTAAAGATTAGCCAAAAGGATTTTAAGAAAACAATTGTGTAATCTTGAAGATAAGGGTGGATAAGGTAATTGAGTTTCAAGATAATAAAACTAGATTGAATGAATGACCTAGCTTGTCTAGTAGTAGAGTAGATAAAATAATGTTATGAAGTCTTATACGAATCCAGATCAATATGAGAAGTTATTCAATTTAACTATGTGTCCTAAACCATAAATTTTACTTGGCTTTCTTCATTCTCATCCACCTATTTTTTTGTAGTGCATCACATGCACTCCGACAATTTTGATGATTGTCATCTAATTAATAGTGAATTTATGACATCTTATCTGAGTTTCATGAAGTAGTTTCCATCATGTACATCACATGTCCTAATCATTGACTACTAGTCATCCATAGTTAACATCTCCTTTTGGTCTCATTCCTTGTGTCGGGGGGATGACCCAAGGATAGGCCAAGACAGGACCAACCGGCCGGCTCCAAAGAGCTCTGGCCGCCTGGACCCAAGACAAGGAACCACAGCCGGGTGGAACCCTCCACCCGGTCCGTGTCCAAGTTTCCCCGGCTGGCCCGTCTAGCTCGGTAGCCAGAAGAACCGGCTGGGAGGCCGCTCCTAACCGGCCACCTCGGATCCGCTGGCCATGGTACGGTGGGGGTGACGTTCCTGGCTGAGCGCACCTCTAACCGAACAGGCTGGCTAGTCTGGTCGGTGCTACCAGACAACTAGGACAAAGCTGGAGGCTGACGAGTAAAGCTCCGGTTGATGGATAAAGAGCCGACTGACGAGTAAAGAAAGGGTGCTAGACATTGTAGCGCTGTACTCACTTGTACTGGACGCTTGACTGGACCCGGTCCTACCGTCCGGGCCCGTCCAGCCGACCCACTTTGTAAAGCCCAAATCCAAACAGTAGACCCTAGAACCCATCCTGTAAGCTACCTCCTCAACCAGTATATAAGGAGAGGTAGTTCTAGGATTCTAGGTACACAATTACAAGTTAGAAGTTCTCTAGATTGGACAAGTTGAGTATTTCCTCTTCTTCTTCTTCTAGCAAGGAGTAGCCAGGAAAACAGCTTAGGGAGCATCTATACTGGGCGTTCGCCCTTGATAGTAGATCCTTGCAGGAGTAGGAGTTTTACCTCGCCACGAGGGCTCCGAACCTGGGTACATCGTTGTGTTTGTCGTATCTGTGCCCAACCCATTGCGAGTAGCCACCGATAGCATCCTGATTGTCCCCTCCCATGCCATCCCCGATGGTACTGCCGTGTTCCACACCATGACAGTTGGTGCCCACCGTGGGGCACAGCGCTTGACTGGGATCATCTTTCGCACGGGACTTCTGCTCATCGTTGGTGAGTGAGTTGCCTCCAACCTCGTCCTCACCTTCGGCTCCTTCGATTGCGTCCTTGACAACGCATCCTGCTTCACCGGGGGAACCTTCCCAAGCGGCGGCTCTATCATGCACTTTGGCGAGCACCGTCTACATCGCCACTGTCGCCAAGGCCTTTCCTCGTGAGGTTGTCACCGTGTCCGGCGTGCCTCCTGGTTTCTCCGCTTCGCGCGTCGCCAGTGGCAGCGTCAAGGTCATGATGGCGGGTTCGGGCGAGAAACGCCACCCACCTTTGGAGCGCAACGGGGATGACCACGCCGCTAACTCGCGCCTCCCGAACCAGGACCTTTCACCACGTCTATTGAGCACCTCCGCAACCCCATCAACCCCATTGAGGCAGATCCGGTAGCAGCTGTAGCTGCGCTTGAGGCTACCCGCCAGAGCCTCCTAGAAGAAGCTGGCAAGGTGGCAGCCTCCCAATGGCGGATGGACGCGACCATGTGCGAGTACAACATCGTGCACGTCTTCGCCCGCTTTCCCGGCACAAGCCGCCCGACCTAGCCCCAAGGCCGAAACCTCGGTTCGGAGATGGATCATGCTACTAATCCACGTACACCCGCGGTGCAGCCGGTCTACAACACTCCCGCCAAAAACATGAGAGCCACGGAGGCGACAGTCGCCGAACTAAGCCACCTGGAGGGTGAGGAGCTGCTCCGTCAGCAAGCATGTGTCCAGCTCCTCGTGGTCACGGGAAACAAACAGCAGGCTGAGGCAGAGCTCAGCATGGGTGGCAACATCAAGACCCAACCGGCTTGCCGGATGCCGGACCCGGCCACGGGTGCCAGCGAAGCCTCTTCCCCAAACAGCGCGAGGCCAAGCAACCGTCCACGCGGTGGATCGGTGGGCCGTGGGCACAACACCCATGATGCCGCAGCCGTCACCAGCCAGAACCGCGAGCTGGCCGACAAAGACGGAAAAGGCCAAGCGCTGCCCAAGTCCCACCTATCCGGCCGGCTAGGACCACTCGGGTCGGAAGAACCGCAAGACACGCACACACGCATCGACCTGCTGGTCCAGTTGCGTGTGCTGGAAGAAGAAAGCCCAGCCGGTCTAAGGTGCTTCGAGCCGCGAATCTGGAATGAACCGTTTCCAAAGGGATTTTTGCTCCCGAGGGACACACCAAAGTACAATGGCTCGGTCAAGCTGGAGGCCTAGTTAGTGGACTACACCACCGCAGTAGGCATCGCGAATGGCAACTGCCGGGTGGCTGTGCGCTATGCCCCCCTCATGCTCCTCGACTCGGCTAGAACATGGCTCAACAGCCTCCCCGACAACAGCATCAACGTTTGGATTGATTTCGAGCAAGCGTTCGTCCATAACTTCACTAGCACCTACAAGCGCCCAGGTCGACCCGGCGAGCTCGCCCATTGCATACAAGGTTTGGACGAATCTGATCGCTCCTACATCACCCGGTGGATGAGCATTCACAACTCCTACGAGGGGGTGCACGTGAACCAGGCGCTTGACTTCTTCGTCAACAATTGTCGAGACGACACTATGCTCAAGCACAAGCTTCACCGGGTGGAACCTACCACCATGGCACAGACCATGGCCATCGCAGACAAATACGCCACCGTCGACGCGGCAATGAAAAGATCCATCCGGGTGGATGACCAGGGGCAAATCATCATCGACATCGCTATGAATCGGCGCCAGCAGGAGGGGAATGGCCATAGCTCTAGGCGGCATGACAACCGCCATGGCAAGAGAAAGGACGACCAGCCAGATAACCAATATGGTTCCAGGCAGGTGGCGGCAGTGTAGGAGGATCCGGATGCAGGCGGAAGCCAGAGACAGAAGCCTGATGACCGGCCTCCAAGGCCCAAGTACACCAACGAGTCAATGCTTGATGGGTCATGCAAGTTCCACAGCGGAGGCAACAAACCGTCTACACATACCACACGCCAGTGCACCTGGACAAAGAAGATGGTGGAGATTGCACCACCACCCCCAGCCAGTGGGCTGCCAGGTCATTGCAATAACCAGCGCCGGAGGAAGAATGATGAGGACAACTATGATGGGTTCGTAGCATGGAAAACAAAAAATTTCTACCGCAAGAATGAACAAAACCCAGATCTAATCTAGATAAAAGCCAAGATCTAATCTATTAGACATGTGCAACGAGATAGATCTCTACTAACCCTTGTAGACCTGAAAGCGTTACGAGATCGGATCTCGTGGTTGATGTAGTCGATCACTTGCCGATCTCAAGATCGAGTAGACGATCCTTCCAGCGCCGCGTTCCGGCAGCGCTTCCGCAGTCGGTCACACGTGCGGAGTCTAAGCAGACCTTCCTCTCCCCGTTCTAGCGAGCAGCAGAGGTAGTAGATCTCTCCACAGAATCCCAGCAGCACGACGGTGTGGTGGTTGTGGTGGAGTAGAGATTTCTGCAGGGCTTCGCCTAAGCCGGAGCAGAGCGAAGGAGGAGGAGAGAGGAGGTGGCTAGGGTTTGTTATGGGAGAGGTCTAGGGGGTGGCGCCCCCTCCCCTCTATTTAAAGGAGGGAGGCGCCATGGGAGGGGGAGTCCTAGTAGGACTCCCCTCCCTCCTTGGCCGGCGGATTGGGAGGGGGGAGGAATCCTCCTCCCCCACGAATCCGTGTCTTGCCCCACAAAGACTCCTTGATCCTTTCTTCATTTTCAAGCAAACTCCAAGAAATCTTCTAGAACCTTCCAGAACATTCCGAAACCTTCTAGAATCTCCATGCAAACACTCCGGAACATTTCCTAACTTAGAAAATGATCCCCAATATATGAATCTTATTCTTCGGACAATTCCGGATCTCCTCGTGATGTCCCGGATCCAATCCGAGACTCCGAACAACATTCGGTCTCCAACGCACATTCCATATCTACTTAAAACAACTTCGAACCTTAAGTGTGTCACCCTACGGTTCGTGAACATGTAGACATGATGGAGACACATCTCCGATCAATAACCATTAGCGGGATCTGGAGATCCATAACAGCTCCCACATACTCAACGATGACTTTGTGATCGATAGAACCATTAACATACGAAACCAATTCCCTTTGTCACGCGATACTCTACTTATCCGAGGTTTGATCGTCGGTATCTCCATACCTAGTTCTACCTCGTTACTGATAAGTACTCTTTACTCGTTCCATGATATGTCATCCCTTGTGACCTAGTCACATGCTTGCAAGCTAACTAGATGACATTCCACCGAGAGGGCCCAGAGCATATCTATCCGTCATATGGATGGACAAATCCCAATCTTGGTCCATGCGCTTCAACACATACTTTTAGAATACCCAATGACACCTTTATAACCACCCAGTTATGAAGCGGTGTTTGATGTCATCAAAGTATCCATCCGGTTATGGTGATTAACATAACCTCATGGTCGAAGGATTAGGTTACTATGCATTTGAAAGCTCGTAGCAAAACGAACTTAATGACTTGATCTTATGCTATGCTTACTATGGGTGTGTGTCCATCACATCATTCTCCTAATGATATGATCTTGTTATTAACGACATTCAATGTCCATGATCAGGAAACCATGATCATCCATTAATCAACAAGCTAGCTTAACAAGAGGCTTACTAGGGACTCTTTTATGTTTACAAAACACACAAGTATTAATGTTTCCGGTTAATACAATTATAGCATGGGATGTAAACATTTATCATAAACATAAAGATATAATAATAACCACTTTATTATTGCCTCTTGGGCATATCTCCAACAAACTATCCCTGCCAGGTGGGAAACTACCACATCTTCATGACGGAGCCAGAGATCAAGCATGGCATGAGACGCCGCGAGGCGGAGGTAAACGCGATCGTTCTTCCCGTCCCCCAGTATCGCAACTGGTCGGAGCAAGAAATTGCATGGAGCCGAAAGGACCAGCCAGCTGTGTTGCCTCATCCGGGCACCTACGCGATGGTCTTGGATCCCATAATTGTCTCCAAGAAGCATTCCTGCAGATTCTCCCACATCCTCATAGACGGCGGGAGCAGCATCAACCTCCTGTACCGCAGCTCGCTGGACCGGTTCGGTATCAGCGAGTCGTAGTTGGAGCCATCAAGCACCTCCTTCCATGGGGTTGTTCCGGGCCCGTCGGATTCGCCCATCGGAAAGATCCGTCTGGACATCATCTTCGGCACTGAGGATAACTTCCGCCGCAAGCCTATCTAGTTTGAGGTGGTCAACCTCTCCAGTGCGTATCACGCAATCCTGGGGCGCCCGATGCTCACCAAGTTCATGGTGGTACCACATTATGCATACCTCAAGATGAAGCTACCAGGGCCAAAGGGTGTCATCACCCTGGTCGGCTGCTACAGGTGGTCTATGGAGTGCGCCAAAGACGGATCCAAGCTAGCAGAGGCCATGATCATCGCGGAAGAGAAGCGCATTATCATGCAGAATGTGGCAGCCCTACAGAAGGACATGCCGGTTGGCGAGCCCAAGCCGGCCAGGAAGCGCAATTCAAGCCATCCAAGGGCACCAAAAATATCCTACTGGATGAGGAGGAGCCGGATAAGTTCGTCCTGGTCAGGGACGTCCTATATAGCAAATAGGAAAGCGCGCTCGTCGACTTCCTCCGTGAGAATCGGGATATTTTCGCAAGGTCCCCCAAGGACATGCCAGGTGTTCTGAGGGAGCTCGTCGAGCACTCTTTACACGTTAGGCCAGATGCAAAGCCGGTCAAATAGTCACTACGCCGCTTTGTAGAAGAGAAAAGAAGAACCATAGGTGAAGAGATCACTCGGCTCCTCGCAGTCGGATTCATCATGGAGGTTTTTCACCCGGAATGGCTAGCAAACCCCATGTTGGTGCTGAAGAAGAAAAAAACATGGCGCATGTGTGTTGACTACACCAGCCTCAAAAAAGTATGTCCCAAAGATCCATTCGCCCTGCCAAGGATAGACCAAGTGATCGATTCCACGGTCGGCTGTGAGCTATTGTCGCTTCTGGATGCGTATTCCGGCTACCACCAGATCCAGATGAACCCCGCTGATCAAATAAAGACGGCATTCACTACTCCTTATGGAGCCTACTGCTATACCACCATAGCCTACTACAAAGGAGCCCATGCTGATGTACATCGCAGCCACCAACTGGGTCGTCAGTGTGGTGCTGGTGGTGGAGAGGCCGGAAGAAGGAAAGGCACAGGCGGTGCAATGACAGGTCGACTATTTGAGTGAGGTACTCTCGCTCTCGAAGCATAACTACCCCCATTACCAGAAGCCGGTGTATGGCGTGTACATTGCTGCCAAGAAGCTGAAGCACTACTTCCAAGAACACTCCATCCAGGTGGTGGCGCTAGCACTGCTTTCGGAGATCATCGGCAACAGGGATGCTACATGCTAGGTGGCGAAATGGGCCATAGAGTTCGCCACCCACAACATACAATATGAGCCAAGAACAACGATCAAGTCTTAGGCCTTGGTAGATTTCCTAGTTGATTGGGCAGAGGCGCAATACCTGCCGCCTTGGCCTGACTCCACGCATTGGAAGCTACATTTCGACGGCTCCAAGATGTATGGTGGCCTCGAAGCCGGAGTGGTCATCACCTCCCTCAAAGGGGACCAGCTAGAATACGTGCTGCAGATCCACTTCCGCGCGTCCAACAACGTCGCTGAATATGAGACGCTCGTCCACGACCTTAGAATGGCAAAAGATATCGGCATCCGGCGCATCCTGTGCTTTGGCAACTCAGATTTGGTGGTGCAGCAAGTGTCAGGCGATTGGGATGCCAGGTACGCAAACATGGCTCTATATCGCTTCTTTGTACAATAGGTGTGTGCCTGTTTAGAAGGATGCGAGTTTCACCATCTCCCTAGAATAAACAACGAAGCCATGGACACGTTCGCCCGCATCGGGTCAACAAGACGGGCAATTCTGCCTGGAGTCTCCCTCGAACACCTGCGCAAGCCGTCAATCACGCCGTCTCCAGAATCTGACTCCATCATATTGGTCGCGGACCCAGGGGCTGCCGGCTCCAAGACCTCCGCGACTGCTTTACCACACCCGGGGACTGCCGGCTCCATGACCTCCGCGACTGCTTCACCGCACCCGGGGACTGCCGGCTCCAAGACCTCCGCAACTTCTTCACCACACTCGGGGACTGCTTCATCGCACCCAGGGACTGCCGGCTCCAAGACCTCCACGACTGCTTCAACGCACCTGGGGACTACTTCACCACGCCCGGGGCCTACTGCGTCCAGCCTAGAGGCTGCCGGCCCTGCTACTTCGCCAGGCCAGCCACCAGACGAGCCCAACCCGGCCATCCGCGTAGAGGTAAACCTGCTCATGCAGGTGGTATGCGCCATCCGGGAAACTCCAACATGGGCCAAGCCATTCATGGATTTCCTGGCCAGAGGAGAGCTGCCCGAAGAGGAGGTAGAGGCAAGGCAGTTGAAGTGCAGGGCCAGCACGTACACTATCATCAACAATGAGCTCTACAAGCGCAGCGTTGGAGGCATTTATCAGTGGTGCGTGAGCCTGGAAGAAGGAATTCAGCGGCTTATCGACATTGACCAGGGCGACCGCGCCACCACGTGTCGTCATGAGCCATAGTGGCAAAAGCATTTCGCCACGGGTTCTACTGGCCCACGGTGCTAGAAGACGCCGAAAAAATAGTCAAACCATGCAATGGTTGCCAGTTGTTCAACCAACAGAAGCACACTCGGTCTGCGGCACTCAAGACAATTCCCATCACTTAGCCCTTCGCTGTCTAGGGACTCGATATGGTCGGCCCTTTCAAAACAGCCCAGTCCAGCATAAAGAAGCTGGATGGGCCAACAGTGGTCAAATTCTTCACGCACATAATCACGCGCTTCGGCTACCCCAACAACATCATAACAGACAATGGCACGAATTTTGCCAAAGGAGCTTTCGCACGCTTTTGTAGAGACAAGGGCATCCGCCTGGAGCTTGCATCTGTGGCACACCCCCAGTCCAACGGGTAATGCGAGCGAGCAAATGGTCTAGTCCTAGCTAGAATCAAGCCCCAGTTGATCGAACCACTGATGCGATCCCCTGGCTGCTGGATAGAGGAGCTACCATCTGTGCTTTGGAGCCTCCGCAGCACGCCAAACCGGTCCACCGGCTACACCCCATTCTTCCTCGTCTACGGGGCAGAGGCGGTCTTGCCCATAGACATCGAGTTCGACACACCCTGCAAGCTGCTATACACAGAGCATCAAGCCAAGGAAGCCTGTGAGGACAACATCGACCTCCTCGAAGAAGCACGCGAGATGGCCTTGTCCAGATCCGCCATCTCCCAGCAAAACTTGCGTCATTACCACGCCAGCCGGATCCGCAGCGTCTCGTTTCGTGAAGGCGACCTGGTACTGAGGCTAGTACAGGACACCAAGGGGATGCACAAGTTATCTCCACCTTGGGAGGGCCCATTCATCATCAGTCGGGCACTCCAGAACAACTCATACTACCTCATCGATGCCCGCCAGCCGGAAAAGAAAAGGATGTACCGTTCAAGAGAAAAAACCGAGCGCCCATGGAACGCGAACCTGCTTCACCCCTTTTACACTTGAACAAAAAGTGTATGTATCTTATCTTTATGTAATGAACAAGCATGGGAGCCTCGACACAGTCTCGGGGACTCCGCAATAAATTAGCAAGTCATGTTACACAATTTGTGTCGTGGTGGTGTCACGGCAGATGCCATGGATAGGCTAAAGGTGGGGACTAATACACGCTAGAGGAATCCAGGGAGGGATAGTGGAGTGATTCTCCACACAGAAGATTGTATTCCTTTCAAGTTTACAAGCGCTCCTAGAGCTGTATTGGTGAGAGGACGAAGAAGAAGCTCTCTTACTCTCAACTACAGTTCACCCCTAGAACCTTAGCATAATCTGTATTGAAGAAAGACCAACCAAACTAGAGCTCAACCCCCTCTACTGAAACCCTAGCCCCCCTTATATAGAGGGGGCTCGGTCTCTGCTTAGGGCATACGTGGAGGCATATTCCTAAGAATATGCCTCCTCTCAAAGTGGTAACCCGAACGGGGTGCTTTTCCCCCGCGTCATACATGCTTTAGCTACGTGAGCCTCTGCGGCGCCCGCGACAGCCGACACGGGCGTCGTCACCCTTGTCGGCTACGGACCGGTGGTCCTACCCTTGCTTGCTTCGCTCATGCAGTGCGTACCGGGCCTTCTTTTTAACCAGAGAGATTCCTTCCTTCTCCCAGAAGCTAAACAGGACCCGGATCATGGTAGATCTGGCCACACCTGTTCTTGCATACAAGTTAGACAAGCACTTCTGACTTACTCCTTAAGTCGGCTCAGACAATGTTAGGCGACCCCCCCCCCTGGTCCGGGTTACTCCGTGATCCAGCCTGCCTTGAGGTGACCCGGCTAGCATCCGCTTTGACCCTGCCGAACCTCGGCTAACTCAGCCTTTATACCTCGGAGTGACCCTACCCGGGGGTATCCCCCCAACAATTTGGCTTTTCTGGCTACATTATTCTAACCCCGGAGCCGGCGACCTCCATCGGGGACTCGCTGGTTGGCCCAGACGGCCGTGCAATCCACGTGGCAAAGTACTGTACGAGGTTCCTAGAGCTTCCTCTTCGGTTCCGGCTGTAGACCGCAAGCCGGCTGACAGACCCGGCAAGAGAAGAACGCTCGACAACCCCTACACGAAAAGCCACGAGGAAAACAAAAACGTCTGGACATTCCGGTTGTGCTCGCTTGCCCAAGGCCAATGACCCAAACCTGAAGTATCATGCAGTACGCCTACCAGCTACCCCTTCAACTCTGGCTCACGGCCGGCAAGGGCACAACATCAAATTGGTCAATGCTCACTGAGAAAAGGGCAAAGTCATCAACTCCGTGCGAAACAGCACAATTTCAAGACTAGCGCACTCCAGTTTGCAATCCCATTTACATTTGTTTAGCAAGCCAAACAACTTGTTTGTTTTTTCATATTTGCATGAGCCAAAGTTCCATGACGAACACCCGAGCCAGAGGTTGGTCACTTCCCAGGCGGCAGAAGAGCAGGTCAAGGAGCTTCGACTCGGCTGTATTCTCCAGTCGGCCCAAACCTTGGGGACTACATCCTGTGGGTGCGCTCACGTGCCCCCACACAGAAACCTGCAACAGACAACAACATAAAGGAGCTTCGACCCAGTTGTATTCTCCAGCCGGCTCGAACCTTAGGGAATACACCCTGTGGGTGCGCTCGCGCGCCCCCAAACAGAAACAAGCATGCAACAAATGCAAAACAAAAAGTACAGATACAAAGCGCGAAAAAATCCAAGGGGAGGCGATGCTCCCACAAGAACTCGGTATAGAACAAAAACAGTAGTTCGCCAACACAAAATAACAAGTTCTTCACCAAAAAATACTCCCGGCATACCGGGTATCAAGCTTGCTAACTGGCAGGAGGGCCAGAGGCATCGGCTGGGGCTTGGCTACTGGAAGCGATGTTGGCTAAGGCGGTCTCTGGTGTAGCCAGGGCTTCAGTGTGTGCCGCATCCGGGCTGAAGTGATACGGCTCTGTGCCAGCCAGGTCACTGAAATCCCGGTCCAGCTGGACGAAGCTCCCAATTCACGCCACAAGGACGGATATCAAGAACCTTGGCACGAAGCTTCTCATAGCTGGTCCCTTGGCGAAATCCGCGAGAGAGGCTCCACAGATCCACGTCCGGGTACCAGGACTTCAGCAGGGAGAATATCATTTTGCAGCCCGAAAGTTGGGGTGCCTAGGCAACGTGGTACCCAAGTTGCTTACAATCAGCTGCGCTGCCCAAAGTTGGTGTGCCAAATACTCAGAGGGTCTTTTTTGGCACGAATTCAACTTTAAGTTTCAATACAAAATATCAGGCTAACGGTCGTCAAGTTCGGCCCCTCCTGTCAGCTTTCACTGTTATGTCGCTATAGTCGTGGCTACCATGTAGGCTTGTAGCGTTGGAGCATGCATCCTTTACGCGTCTTCTCTTCCTCCGGGGTGGCAATCTGTGGTCGCGGCAATGGCGCAGAGCTAGGACTTGGATGAACCTGCACGGCCCCGTTCTCCTACCCATCCCGAATCGGAGCTCACCCTCACCATGGCTGCACCCATGGCACGACGTGGGGATGCGAATTCATTCCCGGGTGAGATATGTCACCATGCCGACCATGCTCGGTCCTATTGGCCTCCTCTAGAATCCGAGCTCGCCGTCACCATGGTCGCACATGCACCAGCCATGGTGCCTTCTTCTCCGAACCCCAAAGCCACATCCACCCGTTTCGGCACAATGCCAACAAGGTGAAAATGCATCAAGTTTTCTTCTTGTGATTGTAGAAAAACATGTATCTATCGTGGCCGTAGCATACTCTAACAATGTACACGTATGTCGTTTACTAGATTTTCATTTGAAATTAGTATCTCCATGATGACGAAACATAGAGAACCTAAATGGAATGACGATGACGACCATGTTCTGTACTTTGCATTGCATCAACAAGTGCTCACTGACGAAGCAAGTTACCAAGAGAGTGGAGTTCATCAGCCATTGACAAAAAATATGTGAACAAATCAATGAGTGATTCAATGCAAATAGGCGCAGAAAAGCTAGATCCATGTCATCAATCATCAATAGATGACACATTCTAGTGATGCGTTCAAATGCGTACACCATGTATCATTTGCTTGAAGTGGTTGTTATCCTGAGCAAAAATGCCTTGTATGCACATTACCTTTGTATGTTCTATGCTGCAATTCTGTTGTTATGGGCGTGGAAAGAAAAGCTGGGATTCACTGAATATTACGTAGTTAGGCCTAACTTAGTCTTACACAAATAAGAACAGCTTAGTCTTTACACAAATAAGCGTAACTAATGATAAAGATAAAGACAAATGGTTCATCAGATCTGCCAGTATGAGCACGAGGTCCTTGGAGCTGGTGGTATCGTCAGAATGAACCAGAATGCTGCGTTTGGCCATCTGGCATTCTTCATCAAATCGTACGACCCCACTGAGGAGCCAATTGTAGGCCCCTCCCCCCGACGTGGATTCGGCTCCAGGTCGGATCTGGAGTGTCAACATGATAGGCGCGTGAGTGTGCAGCAAACACACAGTCTGATATAAACACTGGAAGTGCTGGCACCTCAGCAAGAACACCAGCATGTTCTTCCTGGACTCCGGCAGCAGCCTCAACAGGTATTTCGTCAGCTTCACCAGTAGCGGCCTCAGCAGGTATTTCGTCAGCTTCACCAGCAGCAGCATTAGCCAGTATTTCGTCAGCTCCACCAGCAGCAGCATCACCAAGTATTTCGTCAGCTTCACCAGGAGCAGCAGCAGCTAGGTCTTTGTCAGCTCCACCAGCAGCAGTAGCATCAGGAGACAGGGATGCCTGAGCAATTACAGGTGCAATAGCTCCAGGGGCTCCGACAAAGAAAGGGTAGTTGATCCCAAGAAACACAGATTGTCGACTCTGCTCCAGACTTGATCTACTGGGTGTTTGGATGGGCATGCAGACCTCAAGAAAATGTGACACTACAGCGATGGGTATGAAGAAAGTTGTGTCCCCATATGTTCTATTGTATCACCAACGCTGTTTAGTGCTCCCCTAATATGAATCCACATGAGTTCATCATCATGTTCCATGTCGCCTCTGAGAGGTGCCAGGAACCAGCGCCGTGTCCCAATTTCAGCATCTGCTACTACATCTTTGATGACCGGAGCTGGAATGATGTGTGGGGCTGCATGGGCACCTACGTGTTACTTACAGTCAGTAAGCAGAATTTTGAATGGGACTTTACATGCTATATGACACCATGACTCACCCCAAATGGACGACTCCCAAACACGCACGTTGCCGCTAGGTTCAGTGACCACATAAATGCGTTGTGGTTTGTACGAATAGTAGCTGTAGGTGAAGACAGCATCGACATACTTCTCTAGCCACAGGAAGTCGTCGCATAAGACTGTCCATTCCTTGTCTTCTAGGCATCTAATGAATGTGATTTCCTTGTCGAACACCGCTAAGAGGTCGTCCTCCCAGGTATTCCACGCCCCCTCCCGTGGTCTAAGTGGGAGCTGTACCTTCAGGAGGTCAAGTTCTGCCATGTTGAACCTGTAAGCTAATTCGGAAATGGGCGGCGGCCACCCGTTGTTAAATGCACTAATGCCGACACCCTCCAAAGATGGCAATGTAAGTCTCAACGATCTGTAGCCATTTTTTAGAGTCCAAGTACTCCCATCCTGTGATAAAAGGACCAGCCACTCGCCGTTGCCACCCACCCAGTTCTGGTCATCTTCCATTTCTGTCTCTTCTTCTTCCTTTATATTCACCACTACTGATTCAGACCACTTATCCAGCAGCATCAGTTTTGCATGAATATTCTGCAGAGTTTGTGGTCAGTTGGTACAATCACCTAGCATGGATTCCATTGCAAATACAATTTGACAATTGGACCTTCAGATTAAAGTACACAAAATATCGCCTAAATACGAGTGTCTCCTCAGATATCGCCTAAATTGTGCCTGTGTCACTACGAAGATACCCAATATATGGAGTAGGAGCAGAGCCCCTAGAACAAACTCTTGACGATGATCATAAACAGCTCAGGGAATATCACCTAGCAGGCATTCCATTGCAAATCGAAATTGACAACTCGTCTATCACCTAAAGTAAGACTGTGTCACTACGAAAATACCAGAATATCAAGTACGAGCAGAGCTTCTGCTGTACAGAATAGTCTTAAATGGTTTGATTTGTTCAAACCGCGCGTGCACATAACACGTTCGACGAAAGGAACAAAGGATTCCGATGAGAGTTCAGCACATATGAATCAACGATATGACTGAACCAATGAGCAAGATACTAGAACTTACGTGGCCATCGTGGTCATTTGGCCATTTGCTGTTATCAGGGTAAAGAAGGCTTGGCATGCTGAATGGTTGTTCGTCCATGTCCCGCATTGTGAAGCGGTATCCAAGGATGCAGCGAGCGAGGTGGCCGGCAGAGATGATGTCCAACCCTGAGGCGATCCTGTGCACGTTCGCGACGCTGAGGTTCGGCCATCCCCAATCCTCGCGGTGGCGGTCGCCCTGGCCATCCGTGTTGTCGTCACATGCCTTTCGCTTCAGCCTGCTGCTACCCCAAGATCTACCCATAGCGGCAAATGGAGTCTGAAATCCGGTAGATTAATGGAGGCGTTGTGATAAGGAGGCGGATGGATTCGAGAGCGGATGGAATCAGGGATGGGGGTAGTTGTTCGAGTGGGGAGTGAATCTGCAAGGAACCGGGTTCTCGTCCGCGTGGAAGACAAGGAAGGGGGCGTAATTATTGAGGGCGGGCACCGGAACCGTCTAGAGGAAGTGAAAAAATAAATCGTAAGAGAGAGAAATGTGTGGCCCGCCTGTCATTGAGTGAAGGTCGTCACGCGCAAACGTGACTATGTTTGACTTGGATCATGCATGGAAGACCTCGATTCCACCGCATGCAAGTGGCGCAGAACAAATTTTAGGAAGCACTAGCGTCGACGTGTAAAACCGCCATTTTTCTCCACCTTCATGCTACTACGAACGGTCGTTCACCATTCCAGATATTGGTAAGGGCGGTTCCAATCTTTCACTTCTCCGTCTCATTTCCTCCTCCACGGCCTCATCGTCTTTCTCCTCCATGGCCTCATCCATTTCCTCCACCACCGCATCACCCTCTTCCTCCGTATCCTTTCCCTCTTGCCTGTAGTCATGGACTCTTCGGACATCCGAAATGACAGCAGGCAAGCAACTGCGCACTTTGACATAGAAGTACATGGCGGGAAGAAGATCGATGTCATCTACACCACCGACCCTCGGACGGTGAGAAACACTCTTAATAATTACATGAGTTGGCTACAGTTCGAAGAAAACAGGTTCGTAGGTCTCGACCTCGAGTACAGCCGCGATCACCATAGGATCGCTGTGGTGCAACTCTCCATGAAGGGGCACGTCCTCGTATACCAGCCATTTTTCGAGAAGGGGGCTAACGGGATCTGGTAGACTTTGCTGTCTTTTTGTTCCTGAACCATCTGTTTGCAAAAGTTATTGCTATATTATTTGTCCGAATTCATTTTCATCCAGGTGGGGCAAAAACATTAGGGATTTGTTTCATGACTTTCTCGTGAACCAGCACATTACATTTACTAGTGTTGACATCACGAATGACACTAAACTGCTTGAAAGCCCGACTGTCAACATTAGAATCCCAAAGGAGTGCCGAGTGGACATCCAGGAAATTTACTGGATCCCAGGGACGAAGGGTGGCAAGACCGGGATGGCTGCTCTTGCCTCCGAACTCATCGACCTGTGGTACGCTGACATGAAGGGAAAATTGCCGAGATGTTCGTGGATGCGTTTAGGGCACGATTACTAGGAGGATAAGCCACTTTCTGAACCTAATCTGAAGTACGCTGCAATTGACGGGTATGTTAGCCACGAGCTGTACCACCAAATTGTAAAATCTCGTTCCAGGCATCGCATCATTGAACCACCACCAAGGCAGGTTGTTTGCCCCAGATGCCGGAGTGTAGATGAATCTACAAGCCGGGGCAAGCGATCGAAGGCATCCTGGCATCGGTTGCCTTCTCCAATAGGCTGGGATGTAGACTTTTAGTGCATGATTGTTGTGTTGATGAAAACATGTTATTTCAGAAGTACATTATGTGAGAAATTACGAACTACTATGTATTACCTTTGTCAAACTATAATCTGGGTTTGGTTATGACTGTATCCTTTGCTATAATCTAGGTTTGGTTATGACTTATGACTGTATCACACCTTATACATGTTAGTTCTATATTCTGCCGCATGCAAATGGCACAGACAAAATTTGTAAGAATGAATGTTGAGCATACAAAAGGGGGGAATGTAATTCATAGAGGTTAAGTAGCTAATAGCACATGGATCATACGAGCTTGGTTCTTACACACAGAATGTTTAGAAAATACATGCGAGATAAAATACAGGCGAGATAAAACTAGGAATGAAATGCGAAACTAGTAGTGGTAAACAGCACACTCACCCACCCGCCAGATCTTGTTGAGCATCTCATAGCAGACATACGCGTCGTTGGCTGCATACTTGATCGCATCGTAATCCAGGTGCCTCCACTCCCATCGCTCGTGCAGGTGCTTCGGGAACTCGACTTTCATGCCGGTGTACTCGCGGTCGATGATGGCGACAGCGAGTCTAGCCATGCCAGCTTTCCCTGTACCGCCATCCGGGTACCTCCACAAACGTTGGAGATCGACATGATTGATGACATGAATGAGGATATCCTGCTCTAGCTTTAGAGTGTCGTTCTTGATGTCGACGCTGGCGAAGTAAATCTCCCTCCTGTGTAGGAACTCGCGAAGCTCCGGGCATACAGATTTGGCCCTACATACGTGGTATAGGAGGTAGTGGTTGCGCATGGACAGCTGCAAAAGTGCCATCCTCTTCCTATCTCTGGTATACTCAAGGTCAAGGCCGACGATCTTGTACCTGTCCATCGGCTCCTGTAGCCACCGCTCGTACATTGCGATGACCTTGGCAACCTCCGCTGATGCATTTGTGTGGACGACCGTCAGCTTGGTGGTGCCATGGGCGGTGACGGTGTACTCGTCGGTGAAGTCGCTCCCATCGCTGGACACGCCATACTCTGCATCCATGGCAGCAACTAATGCGGCGACGGTGGCCTAGGGTCGGTAGCGGTGGCTGGGACTGGGCGTGGCGGTGGAGTGATCTGTTGCGGTGGTATGGCCCGACGGAGGCGGTGCCTGCGGCAGCGTCGATGGTTCTTGCGGTGGCTGCGGCGGAGGAGGGCGGCGGAAGGAATGAGTTGGGGATTTTTGCACAGTGCTGTGCTGAGGAGATGGAAGGCGATGCTTAAATTGCGTTTACCAATATTCCGGTCATACCCATGTGGAAGCAAGTTTGACCGGGCGAGCACAGTTGGTTTCCAATCCTAGCGATTAAATTCGACGTCCGTCCTGGTAGGCGATGGGACGGGTGTGCGACGTGGCTTTGGCGTGGCAGAGACCGGTCACATAGACCATTGTCCCGTTGCCGATCCACAGCGGGTGCACGGTGCTGACACGACGTAACGTGATAGGACAGAAGGAAGTGTACAGCTATTATTGCTAACAAGTTTAAGAAGTGTAAGCATAGACAGGGACCTAGCATCCCTGCACCCCAGGGCAGCCGCCCAGCCGATCAGGGCTACTGATTGCGCAAAGCTTGCAATTTCATTTTGTCCAAAATTTGCCAAAATGAAGCTCGTTTGCCCATTCTTCTATAAGTTTCTGCGTAGGCCACTTGTGTAAGCATGCACGATCAAGCAACTTTGCAACACACGTGTCGGTGGAAAAGCATGAGATTTCAACGCACCACATAGTTTAGGGATTTAGAATAGCTACATTGTGGAGCTCTAGCCAAATTCCATGGTAAAGCCAAATTCAGCTTTTTGTCAGATTTAGCTATAGCAACATTGTGTCTCGTTTGTCCTCACTTTTGCCCTCCCGATATTCCAAAGCCCTCACAAGCGCTCGGAGGGTGGTGTCGTCTGGTCAAAGGCTTGGCCGTTACATGCGCCCTGACGCCTAAATTGGAAGTTTTTTTTGTTATTTGGCCTTTTTAAGAGCGCCTTTTCCCCTCTCTCGCTAAAAGTTGTGTTCTTTTTGCCCAAAAAGGTAGGGAATCTAGACCAGCTTCTCTCTTCATTCATGGTTCCTTTTGCCCTCATTTTTCCCCAATCTGGTAGCAAATCTAGAGCAGCAAAACAAACCAGCACCATAAATAAATTCAGTAAACATAGAAGATGTAGATAAAGCAGCTAATATAGGTTATATAGTATGGTACCTAACGTGGTTCGACAATTAGGCTGCTCAGCAGCAGCACCAGTTGACAGGTTCAACACAGACAAGACAAAAGAAGCTGCTTTACAACAGCAGCAACAACTGATCAGTGGCCCCTCGTGGCCTCTGCTAGGAGGGCATCCGCCTCCTCCCTCAGGCGCCTCCTCCACTTCTTGCTGCCCAGCCCCTTGACCTTGGGCGCCTTGGGTCTGATTGGGGTATGCGACCCTCCTCGATAGCCACCTTCTTGAGGCTGCAGAGGTGAAGACCGAGCGCCTGGTGCTTGGCCATGAAGCTGTGGACATTCACGGACTCACCGCAGGTCCTCATGTCCTCAGCATGCTTCACGAGGAAGTTGAAGTCCGTGGCGCGGAGCCTCCTGGTGGGGCAGAAGGGGCACCTATACACGTCGCCGGCGAAGAAGTTGTTGTACTGGACGGACATTAGCCTCCTCAGCACATGACAAGTCTTGGTGTCCTTGGACTCGTCGTCGCTGCGGACGTCGCTCCTATCCTCCTATTGGAAAAAAACAGTAGAGTGCAATAAGGACATGATTGAGATACTTTGATTATCGGGATTGATTATTTGCATAGATTGACCGATTGAGATTTCCCGATTATTCCCCGAATCTCAAACCAAATCGAATACTGATCCCAACTACGAATAGGGGGATTTGTCGAAAATCTAGATCTAACACAAGAGGATTAGCTACTATAAAAATACAAACAGCCGAGCCCTAATAACATACGATCTAGCATCCAACGATGGGAACAAGGGAAGAACGAGGGAAGGGGAGAAAACCCTGGTTACCTTCGACCATGGGTCGGTGATGCTGGTGTCATAGGGGTTCTCCGGCCTTATGTAGACAACCTCCTCGTAGGGGTCCCAGCCGAGCGGGATCTGTCCGAGATCGGCGGGGGCCTCCTCGCCGGCGGCTACGGAGGCTACGGCGAATGAGGGGACGGGGGTCTGTACAGGGACGAGGGGCTCCTCACCGGCGGCCTTGGAGGCGCCGATGGCCACCGTGCCATTCTTCTCCATCGCCGGCGTGGTTGGGGTTTTGTTGGACGTTTGCAGAAGGTGATGGGACAGTGGAGACGGTTGAGTGAGCGAGTGCGTGATGAGTGGGAGTGGGGAGGCCTCTATTAAAGGAGAAGGGAAGCGACGTTTCGTTGCACTACCGTGCACCGCTTACGCTAATGCACCGTGCATGGCCACACGTGTCCGCTACCGCCCCGTTCACCGCACACGCGTACCATGAGTCACGTTTTTTCCCTCGTGTTTAACCATGGAGATTCAGTTGTACTTACTTTTTCCCTCGAGCGTAACACTAGCGGTTTCGTTCCATTTTTAAATCATTTTCTATTTTCTATTTGAATCCCTTTGTCACTCTTGCCCTTGGTTTTTAAGTTCTACTCTGTTTTGCCCTTGGTTTTTAAGTTCTACTCAGTTTTGCCCTTGGTTCTTAAGTGCTACTTGGGTTTTTCCCTCTCTTTGTATCCATCTCTCGCACCTATGCTCATCTTCGCTGCTACGCTCTGATTGGTCGAGACAGTTGTCACACGGATTGTGCCCACCAACCGTTGATCCTCTGTGATCTAGCGGACGGGATAACCCTTATATCTGTCGGGGCACCCCTCTATCCATGCAAAATAATGAGTATGCCACCGGAACTTTAACTCCATAAACAGATGAACTTGAATATATTTTGAAGGGTAAGAAAATAGAAATCCCCATGGTTTAAGGGTCTAGATACGGTAAGATAAATAAATATTATTAGTGGTCGTGCCAACACAGTGACGGGTTGGTTGGCTAGAAGTTGTTGATTCCTAAGTAAGGGGACACTAGGCCGGTCTTGACATACTTCCTCAGGAATTTGCCATAAGCAGCGTGCTTAGCCTTGGTTGCCGACTTGTGTTTACTAGTCGGGCTTTTACCGATGCCAACCGCATGCGGAATTAAGATGGCGATCCTCGGGTTTACTCTTTTCTTACAGAAAGGGCACCTGAGCTCCCCAAGTCGAGTGCGAAAAGGGATTATCCCGCTCTTGAGCTTCTTCATGACATGGCGGCTCTTGTTGTCCCTGGTCTCCTTGTCAGAGTCCATCTCACTTGAGTACACCTATAATGTATGGAATACAAACCGAAATGAGCAAAATAATAAATATATATTCCTTCCACCATTCCGAGTTACTTTTGATGCAATAACATGTCTATATAGGTTCAGCAGTTCATTACAACCGTCTCCCTAGCTCACTCCTAAATTAATGTGGTTTGTGTTCTTGATAACTTATTAATAAATAAATAATGTGGATGCATTCAGAACAGACTAGATATCTCCATGTACCGGTTCGTTCATTGCATCTAATCATTACGACTAGATTTTTTTATGACGCCAGGATAGATTAACCTCGAGCAGAAAATATGAAACATGTAGAAATAGATGTACCTCCGGGTACACGAGCGGAGCATGTTCGTCGAACTCCACGCCCTCATCGGGGCCTCCAAAGTCGTCAGCACCGGCGAGCACATGGTCCCCCAAGGGGTTGAACTGCGTGTCCTCCTCGCCTTGTGCTATGTGATGCTCCTCCAGATCTGCTGCGTGAAGCACCACCCCGGCGACGATGCCCGGACACTCACCCCCACGCACTGGTTTCATGGAGAAGGTTCATGCAAGTACGTTCAAGATTGTGGGGTTTTACTAGATAGGGAAGAGAGAGTAGTGGATGAGTGCGAATGGAGGACCCGATAGGCTGGGTTTTTAATGCGGGGACATTCAGGCCTCCTCAAGGGCCCCGGTAGGCAGCTCATCCGGGTGCGGATGCCGCGTGGAAGGTTCGTGTGGTGGGGGCCTGTCGGAAGTGAGAGTGCAGGCACGATGCATAGTAAAAACTGGTATATCCCATGGGCCGTGGATGACCAGTTGCTGTGCAGTAGACTTGTAGCCTTTATAGACTAGATTAAACATGACATGACCGCTCGACGTCTTTTTTCATGGACGGCATCGTGTTCCTTCTTGTAGAAGTCTCATTGAGGGAGACGTCCGTGCTATCTCGCGCTGTCCTGTGAAGGGCACGACGTGTGCAACGAGCCTCATTCGATCACATAGGATCAACGGTTGCTGCGCACGATCCGCGTGACAACTGTGACAACCAATCAGGGCGTAGTAGACAGAGTGGGCACAAGTTTGGCTTTCTATGAAAGAGAGAGATGGGGCAAAACTAGGTAGTATCAAAAAACCAAGGGTAAAGCTGAGTAGTATAAAAATGGATCCACCAATGTCATTGCATGTGTGTTCTTTTCCACAAACCACATGGATCAACCAATGGCATTGCATGTGTGTTCTTTCCACAAACCACATATGGATCCACCAATGTCATTGCATGTGTGTTCTTTTCCACAAACCACATGGATCAACCAATCGCATTGCATGTGTGTTCTTTTCACAAACCACACATGGATCAACCAATGGCAATGCATGTGTGTTCTTTCCACAAACCGCATATGGATCAACTAGTGGTTATTGCATGTGTGTTCTTTCCACAAACCACATATGGATCCACTAGAGTCATTGCATATGTGTTCATTTCACAAACCACATATGGACCCACTAGAGTCATTGCATGTGTGTTCTTTCCACAAACCACACTTGTATCAACCAATGTCATTGCATGTGTGTTCTTTCCACAAACCACATATGTATCCACTAGAGTCATTGCATGTGTGTTCTTTGCACAAACCACACATGGATCAACCAGTGTCATTGCATGTGTATTCTTTCCACAAACCACACATGGATCAACCAGTGTAATTGCATGTGTGTTCTTTCCACAGACCACATATGGATCAACCAGTGTCATTGCATGTGTGGTCCTGTCATGAAACACACATGGATCGACCAGTGGTCATTGCATGTGTGTTCTTTCGAAAAACCACATATGGATCCACTAGAGTCATTGCATGTGTGTTCTTTTCACAAACCACATATGAATCAACTAGTGTCATTTCATGTGTGTTCTTTCCGCAAACCACATATGGATCCACTAGTGGTAATTGAATGTGTGTTCTTTCCGCAAACCACTTATGGATCCACCTGTGTTCATTGCATGTGTGTTATTTTCCACAAACCACATATGGACCCACTAGAGTCATTGCATGTCAGTTCTTATACTAAAACCAGCACTAGAGTCGCTAAATGTGTGTTCTTTTAACAACCCACATATGGATCCACCAGTGTCATTGCATGTGTGTTCCTGTCACAAACGACATATGGATCCACCAGAGTCGTTGCATGTGTGTTCTTTTCCACAAACCACACATGGATCCACCAATGTCATTGCATGTGTGTTCTTTCCACAAACTACACATGGATCAACCAGAGTCATTGCATGTGTGTTCTTTTCACAAACGACCCACTTGAGTCATTGCATGTGTGTTCTTTTCCACAAACCACATATGGATCCACTAGAGTCATTGCATGTGTGTTCTTTTCACAAACCACATATGGATCAACCAATGGCATTGCATGTGTGATCTTTTCCACAAACCACACATGGATCCACCAATGTCATTTCATGTGTGTTCTTTCCACAAACTACACATGGATCAACCGGAGTCATTGCATGTGTGTTCTTTTCACAAACCACACATGGACCCACTTGAGTCACTGCATGTGTGATCTTTCCACAACCACACATGGATCAACCAATGGCATTGCATGTGTGTTATTGTCACAAACCACATATGGATCAACCAATGTCATTGCATGTGTGCACCTATCATGAACCACACATGGATCCACCAGCGTTCATTGCATGTGTGTTCTTTCCACAAACCACACATGGATCCCCTTGAGTCATTGCATGTGTGTTCTTTTCACAAACCACATATGGATCCTCTTGATTGATTGCATGTGTGTTATTTCCACAAACCACACATGGATTAACCAATAGCATTGCATGTGTGTTCTTTTCACAATCCACATATGGATCAACCAGTGTCATTGCATGTGTGCTGTTTCCGCAAACCACATATGGATCCACTAGTGGTTATTGCATGTGTGTTCTTTCCACAAACCACTTATGGATCCACCAGTGTTCATTGCATGTGTGTTCTTTTCCACAAACCACATATGGACCCACTAGAGTCATTGCATGTCAGTTCTTAAACTAAAACCAGCACTAGAGTCACTAAATGTGTGTTCATTTAACAACCCACATATGGATCCACCAGTGTCATTGCATGTGTGTTCCTGTCACAAACCACATATGGATCCACCAGGGTCATTGCATGTGTGTTCTTTTCCACAAACCACACATGGATCCACCAATGTCATTGCATGTGCGTTCTTTCCACAAACTACACATGGATCAACCAGAGTCATTGCATGTGTGTTCTTTTCACAAACCACACATGGACCCACTTGAGTCATTGCATGTGTGTTCTTTCCACAACCACACATGGATCAACCAATGGCATTGCATGTGTGTTATTGTCACAAACCACATATGGATCAACCAATGTCATTGCATGTGTGATCCTATCATGAACCACACATGGATCCACCAGTGTTCATTGCATGTGTGTTCTTTCCACAAACCACACATGGATCCCCTTGAGTCATTGCATGTGTGTTATTTTCAGAAACCACATATGGATCCACTTGATTGATTGCATGTGTGTGCTTTCCACAAACCACACATGGATTAACCAATGGCATTGCATGTGTGTTATTGTCACAAACCACATATGGATCAACCAATGTCATTGCATGTGTGTTCCTATCATGAACCACACATGAATCAACCAGTGGTCATTGCATGTGTGTTGTTTCCACAAACCACATATGGATCCACTAGAGTCATTGTATGTGTGATCTTTTCAGAAACCACATATGGATCCACCAGTGTTCACTGCATGTGTTTCTTTCCACAAACCACACATGGACCCACCAGTGTTCATTGCATGTGTGTTCTTTTCCACAAACCACATATGGATCCACTAGAGTCATTGCATGTGTGTTCTTTTCACAAACCACATATGGATCCACTAGAGTCATTGCATGTGTGTTCTTTTCACAAACCACATATGGACCCACTAGAGTCATTGCATGTGTGTTCTTATACTAAAACCAGCACTAGAGTCATTGCATGTGTGTTCTTTTCACAAACCACATATGGATCCACCAGTTTCATTGCATGTGTGTTCTTTCCACAAACCACACATGGATTCACCAGAGTCATTACATGTGTTTTCTTTCCACAAACCACATATGGATCAACCAGTGTCATTGCATGTGTGGTCCTGGCATGAACCTCTAGTGTCATTGCATGTGTATTCTTTCCACAAACCACACATGGATCCACCAGAGTCATTGCATGTGTGTTCTTTCTACAAACCACATATGGATCAACTAGTGTCATTGCATGTGTGGTCCTGTCATGAACCACACATGGATCAACCAGTGGTCATTGCATGTGTGTTCTTTCCACAAACAACATATGGATCCACTAGAGTCATTACATGTGTGTTCGTTTCACAAACCACATATGGATCAACCAATGGCATTGCATGTGTGTTCTTTTCCACAAACCACACATTGATCCACCAATTTCATTGCATGTGTGTTCTTTCCACAAACTACACATGGATCAACCAGAGTCATTGCATGTGTGTTCTTTTCACAAACCACACATGGACCCACTTGAGTCATTGCATGTGTGTTCTTTCCACAACCACACATGGATTAACCAATGGCATTGCATGTGTGTTATTGTCACAAACCACATATGGATCAACCAATGTCATTGCATGTGTGTTCCTATCATGAACCACACATGGATCAACCAGTGGTCATTGCATGTGTGTTGTTTCCACAAACCACATATGGATTCACTAGAGTCATTGTATGTGTGATCTTTTCAGAAACCACATATGGATCCACTAGTGTTCACTCCATGTGTTTCTTTCCACAAACCACACATAGACCCACCAGTGTTCATTGCATGTGTGTTCTTTTCCACAAACCACATATGGATCCACTAGAGTCATTGCATGTGTGTTCTTTTCACAAACCACATATGGATCAACCAATGGCATTGCATGTGTGATCTTTTCCACAAACCACACATGGATCCACCAATGTCATTTCATGTGTGTTCTTTCCACAAACTACACATGGATCAACCGGAGTCATTGCATGTGTGTTCTTTTCAAAAACCACACATGGACCCACTTGAGTCACTGCATGTGTGATCTTTCCACAGCCACACATGGATCAACCAATGGCATTGCATGTGTGTTATTGTCACAAACCACATATGGATCAACCAATGTCATTGCATGTGTGCTCCTATCATGAACCACACATGGATCCACCAGTGTTCATTGCATGTGTGTTCTTTCCACAAACCACACATGGATCCCCTTGAGTCATTGCATGTGGTATCTTTTCACAAACCACATATGGATCCACTTGAGTGATTGCATGTGTATTATTTCCACAAACCACACATGGATTAACTAATGGCATTGCATGTGTGTTATTGTCACAAACCACGTATGGATCAACCAATGTCATTGCATGTGTGTTCCTATCATGAACCACACATGGATCAACCAGTGGTCATTGCATGTGTGTTGTTTCCACAAACCACATATGGATCCACTGGAGTCATTGTATGTGTGTTTTTTTCAGAAACCACATATGGATCAACCAATGCATTACATGTGTGTTCTTTTCACAAACCACATATGGATCCACCAGTGTTCACTGCGTGTGTGTTCTTTCCACAAACCACACAAGGATCCACCAGTGTTCATTGCACGTGTGTTCTTTTCCACAAACCACATATGGATCCACTAGAGTCATTGCATGTGTGTTCTTTTCAGAAACCACATATGGATCAACCAATGGCATGGCATGTGTTTTCTTTTGACAAACCACATATGGATCCACCAGTGTTCACTGCATGTGTTTCTTTCCACAAACAACACATGGACCCACCAGTGTTCATTGCATGTGTGTTCTTTTCCACAAACCACATATGGATCCACTAGAGTCATGGCATGTGTGTTCTTTCCACAAACCACATATGGATCCACTAGAGTCATTGCATGTGTGTTCTTTTCACAAACCACATATGGACCCACTAGAGTCATTGCATGTGTGTTCTTATACTAAAACCAGCACTAGAGTCATTGCATGTGTGTTCTTTTCACAAACCACATATGGATCCACCAGTTTCATTGCATGTGTGTTCTTTCCACAAACCACACATGGATTCACCAGAGTCGTTACATGTGTTTTCTTTCCACAAACCACATATGGATCAACCAGTGTCATTGCATGTGTGGTCCTGGCATGAACCTCTAGTGTCATTGCATGTGTATTCTTTCCACAAACCACACATGGATCCACCAGAGTCATTGCATGTGTGTTCTTTCCACAAACCACATATGGATCAACTAGTGTCATTGCAAGTGTGGTCCTGTCATGAACCACACATGGATCAACTAGTGGTCATTGCATTTGTGTTCTTTCCACAAACAACATATGGATCCACTAGAGTCATTACATGTGTGTTCTTTTCACAAACCACATATGGATCAACCAATGGCATTGCATGTGTGTTCTTTTCCACAAACCACACATGGATCCACCAATGTCATTGCATGTGTGTTCTTTCCACAAACTACACATGGATCAACCAGAGTCATTGCATGTGTGTTCTTTTCACAAACCACACATGGACCCACTTGAGTCATTGCATGTGTGTTCTTTCCACAACCACACATGGATCAACCAATGGCATTGCATGTGTGTTATTGTCACAAACCACATATGGATCAACCAATGTCATTGCATGTGTGCTCCTATCATGAACCACACATGGATCCACCAGTGTTCATTGCATGTGTGTTCTTTCCACAAACCACACATGGATCCCCTTGAGTCATTGCATGTGTGTTCTTTTCACAAACCACATATGGATCCACTTGATTGATTGCATGTGTGTTATTTCCACAAACCACACATGGATTAACCAATAGCATTGCATGTGTGTTCTTTTCACAAACCACATATGGATCAACCAGTGTCATTGCATGTGTGCTGTTTCCGCAAACCACATATGGATCCACTAGTGGTTATTGCATGTGTGTTCTTTCCACAAACCACTTATGGATCCACCAGTGTTCATTGCATGTGTGTTCTTTTCTACAAACCACATATGGACCCACTAGAGTCATTGCATGTCAGTTCTTAAACTAAAACCAGCACTAGAGTCACTAAATGTGTATTCATTTAACAACCCACATATGGATCCACCAGTGTCATTGCATGTGTGTTCCTGTCACAAACCACATATGGATCAACCAGAGTCATTGCATGTGTGTTCTTTTCACAAACCACATATGGATCCACTTGAGTGATTGCATGTGTATTCTTTCCACAAACCACACATGGATTAACCAATGGCATTGCATGTGTGTTATTGTCACAAACCACATATGGATCAACCAATGTCATTGCATGTGTGTTCCTATCATGAGCCACACATGGATCAACCAGTGGTCATTGGATGTGTGTTGTTTCCACAAACCACATATGGATCCACTAGAGTCATTGTATGTGTGATCTTTTCAGAAACCACATATGGATCCACCAGTGTTCACTCCATGTGTTTCTTTCCACAAACCACACATAGACCCAACAGTGTTCATTGCAGGTGTGTTTTTTTCCACAAACCACATATGGATCCACTAGAGTCATTGCATGTGTGTTCTTTTCACAAACCACATATGGATCAACCAATGGCATTGCATGTGTGATCTTTTCCACAAACCACACATGGATCCACCAATGTCATTGCATGTGTGTTCTTTCCACAAACTACACATGGATCAACCGGAGTCATTGCATGTGTGTTCTTTTCACAAACCACACATGGACCCACTTGAGTCATTGCATGTGTGTTCTTTCCACAACCACACATGGATCAACCAATGGCATTGCATGTGTGTTATTGTCACAAATCACATATGGATCAACCAATGTCATTGCATGTGTGCTCCTATCATGAACCACACATGGATCCACCAGTGTTCATTGCATGTGTGTTCTTTCCACAAACCACACATGGATCCCCTTGAGTCATTGCATGTGGTATCTTTTCACAAACCACATATGGATCTACTTGAGTGATTACATGTGTATTCTTTCCACAAACCACACATGGATTAACCAATTGCATTGCATGTGTGTTATTGTCACAAACCACATATGGATCAACCAATGTCATTGCATGTGTGTTCCTATCATGAACCACACATGGATCAACCAGTGGTCATTGCATGTGTGTTGTTTCCACAAACCACATATGGATCCACTAGAGTCATTGTATGTGTGTTCTTTTCAGAAACCACATATGGATCAACCAATGCATTACATGTGTGTTCTTTTCACAAACCACATATGGATCCACCAGTGTTCTTTGCGTGTGTTTTCTTTCCACAAACCACACAAGGATCCACCAGTGTTCATTGCATGTGTGTTCTTTTCCACAAACCACATATGGATCCACTAGAGTCATTGCATGTGTGTTCTTTTCATAAACCACATATGGATCAACCAATGGCATGGCATGTGTGTTCTTTTGACAAACCACATATGGATCCACTAGTGTTCACTGCATGTGTTTCTTTCCACAAACCACACATGGACCCACCAGTGTTCATTGCATGTGTGTTCTTTTCCACAAACCACATATGGATCCACTAGAGTCATTGCATGTGTGTTCTTTTCACAAACCACATATGGATCCACTAGAGTCATTGCATGTGTGTTCTTTTAACAAACCACATATGGACCCACTAGAGTCATTGCATGTGTGTTCTTTCCACAAACCACACATGGATCAACCAATGTCATTGCATGTGTGTTCTTTCCACAAACCACATATGGATCTACTAGAGTCATTGCATGTGTGTTCTTTGCATAAACCACATATGGATCAACCGGTATAGACCACATATGGATCAACCAGTGTCATTGCATGTGTGGTCCTATCATGAACCACACATGGATCGACCAGTGGTCATTGCATGTGTGTTCTTTCCACAAACCATATATGGATCCACTAGAGTCATTGAATGTGTGTTCTTTTCACAAACCACATATGGATCAACCAGTGTCATTTCATGTGTGTTCTTTCCGCAAATCACATATGGATCCACTAGTGGTTATTGAATGTGTGTTCTTTCCACAAACCACTTATGGATCCACCAGTGTTCATTGCATGTGTGTTCTTTTTCACAAACCACATATGGACCCACTAGAGTCATTGCATGTCTGTTCTTATACTAAAACCAGCACTAGAGTCATTGCATGTGTGTTCTTTTCACAAACCACATATGGATCCACCAGTTTCATTGCATGTGTGTTCCTGTCACAAACCACATATGGATCCACCAGAGTCGTTGCATGTGTGTTCTTTTCCACAAACCACACATGGATCCACCAATGTCATTGCATGTGTGTTCTTTCCACAAACCACACATGGATCAACTAGAGCCATTGCATGTGTGTTCTTTTCACAAACCACACATGGACCCACTTGAGTCATTGCATGTGTGTTCTTTCCACAACCACACATGGTCAACCAATGTCATTGCATGTGTGTTACTATCACAAACCACATATGGATCAACCAATGTCATTGCATGTGTGTTCCTATCATGAACCACACATGGATCCACCAGTGTTCATCGCATGTGTGTTCTTTCCCCAAACCACACATGGATCCCCTTGAGTCATTTCATGTGTGTTCTTTTCACAAACCACATATGGACCCACTTTAGTGATTGCATGTGTGTTCATTCCACAAACCACACATGGATTAACCAATGGCATCGCATGTGTGTTATTGTCACAAACCACATATGGATCAACCAATGCCATTGCATGTGTGTTCCTGTCATGAACCACACATGGATCAACCAGTGGTCATTGCATGTGTGTTGTTTCCACAAACCACATATGGATCCACTAGAGTCATTGCATGTGTGTTCTTTTCACAAACCACATATGGATCAACCAATGGCATGGCATGTGTTTTTTTTCACAAACCACATATGGATCCACCAGTGTTCACTGCATGTGTGTTCTTTCCACAAACCACACATGGATCAACCAGTGTCCATTGCATGTGTGTTCTTTTCCACAAACCACATAAGGATACACCAGAGTCATTGCATGTGTGTTCTTTTCACAAACCACATATGGATCCACTAGAGTCATTGCATGTGTGTTCTTTTAAAAAACCACATATGGACCCACTAGAGTCATTGCATGTGTGTTCTTATACTAAAACCAGCACTAGAGTCATTGCATGTGTGTTCTTTTCACAAACCACATATGGATCCACCAGTGTCATTGCATGTGTGTTCTTTCCACAAACCACACATGGATCCACCAGAGTCATTGCATATGTGTTCTTTCCACAAATCACATATGGATCAACCAATGTAATTGCATGTGTGGTCCTGTCATTAATCTCTAGTGTCATTGCATGTGTGTTCTTTCCACAAACCACACAAGGATCCACCAGAGTCATTGCATGTGTGTTCTTTCCACAAACCACATATGGATCAACCAGTGTCATTACATGTGTGGTCCTGTCATGAACCACACATGGATCAACCAATGGTCATTTCATGTGTGTTCTTTCCACAAACCACATATGGATCCACTAGAGTCATTGCATGCGTGTTCTTTTCACAAACCACATATGGATCAACCAATGGCATTGCATGTGTGTTCTTTTCACAAACCACATATGGATCTACCAGTGTTCACTGCATGTGTGTTCTTTCCACAAACCACTTATGGATCCACCAGTGTTCATTGCATGTGTGTTCTTTTCCACAAACCACATATGGGCCCACTAGAGTCATTGCATGTCTGTTCTTTTCACAAACCACAAATGGATCCACCAGAGTCATTGCCTGTGTATTCTTATATTAAAACCAGCACTAGAGTCATTGCATGTGTGTTCTTTGCACAAACCATAAATGGATCAACCAATGTCATTGCATGTGTGTTCTTTCCACAAACCACACATGGATCAACCAGTGTCATTGCATGTGTGTTCTTTCCACAAACCACATATGGATCAACCAGTGTCATTAAATGTGTGGTCCTTTCATGAACCACACATGGATCAACTAGTGGTCATTGCATGTGTGTTCTTTCCACAAACCACATATGGATCCACTAGAGTCATTGCATGTGTGTTCTTTTCACAAACCACATATGGATCAACCAGTGTCATTACACGTGTGCTCTTTCCACAAACCACATATGGATCCACCAGTGGTTATTGCATGTGTGTTCTTTCCACAAACCACTGATGTATCCACTCGCGTTCATTGCATGTGTGTTCTTTTACACAAACCACATATGGACCCATTAGAGTCATTGCTTGTTTGTTCTTATACTAAAACCAGCACTAGAGTCACTAAATGTGTGTTCTTTTAACAACCCACATTGGATCCACCAGTGTCATTGCATGTGTGTTCCTGTCACAAACCACATATGGATCCACCAGAGTCATTGCATGTGTGTTCTTTTCAACAAACCACACATGGATCCACCAATGTCATTGCATGTGTGTTCTTTCAACAAACCACACATGGATCAACCAGAGTCATTGCATGTGTGTTCTTTTCACAAACAACACATGGACCCACTTGAGTCATTGCATGTGTGTTCTTTCCACAACCACACATGGATCAACCAATGTCATTGCATGTGTGTTATTGTTACAAACCACATATGGATCAACCAATGTCATTGCATGTGCGTTCCTATCATGAATCACACATGGATACACCAGTGTTAATTGCATGTGTGTTCTTTCCACAAACCACACATGGATTCCCCTGAGTCATTGCATGTGTGTTCTTTCCACAAATCACATATGGATCAACCAGTGTCATTGCATGTGCGGTCCTGTCATGAACCACACATGGCTCAACCAATGGTCATTTCATGTGTGTTCTTTCCACAAACCACATATGGATCCACTAGAGTCATTGCATGTGTGTTCTTTTCACAAACCACATATGGATCAACCAATGGCATTTCATGTGTGTTCTTTTCACAAACCACATATGGATCCACCAGTGTTCACTGCATGTGTGTTCTTTCCACAAACCGCTAATGGATCCACCAGTGTTCACTGCATGTGTGTTCTTTCCACAAACCGCTTATGGATCCACCAGTGTTCATTGCATGTGTGTTCTTTTCCACAAACCACATATGGACCCACTAGAGTCATTGCATGTCTGTTCTTTTCTGTAACATCCCAAAACTTTAATCCAAGCTTATCAATATCAAATCATCCAAAAATAGGGTTAACAAAAACTTTTTCAAATTTAAAATGAAAGCATTCATATGTGTGTGCATTTAAAATAGGAGTGGTTGTGAATTGCCATGATTGAATGATCCAATGCTTGTAAAATGTTTCTTAGGTGATTTAAACATCATCTACATCATTCCCAAACACTTCCTAAAGAAAATCAAATCAAAAAGAATTAAAAAGGAGGAATGGTCATTTTGACAAATTTCACTCTCATGCCTACTTTGGCTATTACTAGTACTCAAAACTTAACTGAAACAATTCTTGATCTTTGCACCCCTTGCAAGTACACATAATAAGGTACCAAGGCCCACCTTTTGATCTGCTAAAAACATTTTGTTAACTATTTTAAATGACAGTTTAAAATTGAATCTAATACATATGCATAGATCACCCCTATTTCAAAAACCATCTCTTTGAGCTCCACTTTCAAAACCCTTGCAACCAGAGACTACCTATCACTAGTGGAGATCACTCAAAAAATTTGAAACAAAAATTCAAAACTTTCTTTCATGCGGCCATTTAATCAAACACTTGACATGCATAATCTCTACTCTAATCCTAGCTCACTGTTTACTACAGGGTTTTGCCCCCAAATGATCTTCATTTATCTCCTCTGTCCCCTCTTGATCTAACCAAACCCCTAACACCCCTCTCCCTTGTCCCTAGTCCCCATGCCATGCCATGCCGAGCCATGCCTCGCCGACCAACTCTTGCCCCACCGCAGCAGACCATTCCCTCTTCCCTCGCCATGTCTAGGAGGTAGCCAGGAGTTCACCGCCACCCCCTGTCCCATGCCCGAGCCAAGAGCAACAGTGGACCACCGAGCACAAACTGCGCCCAGTGCCACCGCACCATGCCAGTGCCGCCCCCAGAGCACGCTCGGTCCGCGCTCGCACAGAACGCCCCTTGGCAGCAGCCCACGCTGTGGTGCCCCGCAAAAACCACTACTAGAAAATCGCGTTGTTTTTGTGCATTGCATCGTCATGACCGCATGCTCATGTCATCATGCCACATTGCATTTGAGCATAGTCATCATCATGCATTGTTTTTGTCTAAACTATTTTCGAAACGCCTAGTTTTGTTTTCTAAATATTCCCGTCTTTATTCCAATTAAAACCCGGGTCCTCCGGATTATTTTGTTTTGTCCAAAAACGGATTACAAAAGCCTCTTAGTTATTAACTAAAAATTTATGTTTTCTTTTTGGGGAGGCATCCAACTAGGCCCAAAAGCCTAGTCGGCCACCTCTAGATAAACCCTAGGCCCAACCCTATCACACCCTAACCCTAGCCTAATCTCCACACTCCCTCTCCCCATCTGCAGCTGCCGCCACCCTAACCTAATCCCCCGACCCACCTTGCGCGCAGCAACACGAGCACACTCACGGCGCGTGACATACGCAGAGAACCCCACAGCGGCACACGCACGCAACCGCGTGCACGCCACCTGCCTCCCCATGGGCCCACCTCCCACCTGCTCGCGTGCACCACACCCCCACCGACGCACCACCTGCGGCACTCCCATGCACGCGCCCCAACCCCTCCTCTCTCTCCTAGCCCCACCCCGCTCACGCGATCCTAACCCGCACAGATCCCACCAACCCCTGTTCGTCGTTTCCCCGCAATCCCTGGTCGCCTCTCCCCTCGTTTCCCTCTGCTCTAGCACGTAGGCCGCTCCCTCCCCTGCTCGAGCTTGTCTCTGCCCGCCTCTCTCGCTGCTCGCCGCTGCGAGCAACCTCGGCCTCACCGCAGAGAGCCCTGTCGCCCTCTACTTTCTCGCCCCTACGTCATCCACCACATCCCCGGGCGCCTCATCTCCGTCGTTGATCGCCATGGGCGGCCCCATCTCGACCCCCTCTGCGCGCCACGCCGGTGCCTCATTGTGCCTCCTCCGTCCCGCGTCGAGCCGACGTCACGCTCGTCCCTGGCCTCCTGTCTGTCACCGCTCCGTCGACCCCCCTGCTTCACCGCTGCATCGTCGGCCGACCTCCACCGCCGCCCCGGGCCCGACCTCCTCCGCGGGCCCCTCCTCTCCGCACGGGCGCCCCTTCGCGTCCCCTGTCCCCGAGCAGACCGCCGCCCCTCACGAGCTCCCCAGCGCCTCCCGGGGCCGCAGACGCTGCCACTCACCGTCGTTCGAGCCGCCGCCGTGTGCCCCCGCCCATCCTCGCCTCTGCGCTCCATGGCGCCCCTGCTTTGGCCCGCCGTCGGCCCGGACCCGCAGCCGCCAGCGAGTCTGCCTTCGTTGCCCATCCTCGCATGGTGCAGCGTCGCCGGCCTCCTCCTCGCGACCCCGCGGCGGTCCTCTGCAACTCCAACCGCCTCGAGCTCCGCGAGGCTCTTAGCCGCGTCCTCGACGTCTGCCGCTCCCCGCGTGGTGCCGGACCACCTCGTCAGCACCTGAGTTCACCTTCCTCCACCCCGGCGTCGAGCGCCCCCCTGTATCATCTCCTGGCTGTTTTCCTCTTCAGACGCAAGCAAGGGCTTCACGTTCGACCCCTTGTCCAGATGCTAGTGGGTTTGTCTACCCCTGCAACCTGCATGTGTGTTCCGCTAGTGCTCGTGGTTCAGTGTTTCGACCCTGTCCCTTTACCAACAGGTGCGCAGGAAGGCCTACCTCGCCATGTTTCGTTGTTGTCTGTCCCGATGCCAAGACAAATGAACGCGGAGAACACTAACAAGACCGACTCAATGCCGATGGTTTTCGAAGGATGTACATGGTGCAACCAAGACCTCCGTCACGGATAAGATTTCCGCAAACCCGAAGACCCCGGCCCACCAAGATCTTCGTCCCGGACACCGTGCGACAAGATATACTTCACGGGTTCCGAAGATCCCCGGAACACCAAGTACGCCGACATGGAACCCGGGACCAACAAGTTCATCTTCCCGAATTAGAAGACCGAGGCCTCGGACGACGAGCTCTTCTACCTGGACCCGAAGACCACGGATGCGCCAAGATCTACTCCGTTGTCCGAGACCGATCCCGCTGACCCCGTCGAACCCTGAGACCGAACCCCGAATCCCGGAACCTCAAGATCTTTCGAACCCAGATGTGTGAACCTTTCCCGAGCCCCTATTTTATAAATGCTATATATAAAACCTGCCGCATATTAAATTGTTCATCTCGCATGCATATCATGTGGGTTGGGGGCATTATGTCGATTCACCTCATAATTAAATATGGAGTGTTCAAGAAGAATATTGTTGTCTTATTCCGGGCTCCATTTAAATTTGTGTAGCGAACCGATGCCATGTTTTGCCTTGTTACAACAACATTTAAATTGCGGGTACCAAACTAACTTGAACCTTTTAATTAATTGTTGGGACCCTGGTTCCGCTTAATACTACCTAATTGCACCACATCTGCATCATATCATAATCATGCCGGATCTTCTGCCGTAGTATTAAATATTGCATCCGGTGTTTCTCCTAGTGCTTGCTTCTTCGCGGATTAGGCCGATGAGTTGATGCGAGTATCGACAAGTTCTCCGGATATGATCCTTCGACAGTATTTCCCCGGCGAGCATCTCTTCCCCTTCTACCTATTTTGCATTTATATTCTTTATTCCCTCCTGTTGATCTATTGCTATCTGTGTCGCGATGCTTTAGACTCCATACACCAGTTATATCCCGTGCAGCCTCTATATTGCCTTGGACACCTCCTATTACCTGTGTTTGGTAGATAGCTGGCCTTGCGAGTCGTAGTTGCTTGCTCAGGTGCGATCTCGTGTTGTCAAGTACCACAGTTGTTGGAAGGTTGGCAGATGCTTAATGGTGGAGATGCTTAATGGTGGAGATGATCATGACTTTAATTACAACTATTAAATTTCTAGATATAACTAATGGAGAGGCATCGTTGGGCAATAGATGTTATTTGGTTCTTCCACGCTCACTTGTGTCCCATAGGACCCCGAGTACTTGATACCTGTTCCTTGATTTTTTGCACTATCCACATCCGGGAGGCCTTATGGACCCCCCTGAGCCAGAGCTTGATTCATTTCTATTTCTTGGGGCCACAAGTAATTTGGGGATTTATTACTATCCTGTACTTATGCCATGCTTTACTGCTTTATTTAAGATTGTGCGTGGAGCACCTGTACTGTTTAGGATCGTGACACGTTTTCGCTGTATCGACAACCCCAGTCACACTTTCTGGTTCCCAGTCGTTTACAGCCGTCCACACAAACCCTGGGTCCGTTCCGGAGCCGGCCAACTTCGTTGCGGGTAGCTTAGTAGGGTGGCCCCCTGAAATATTTCTGAATCCTGTGATCGCTTTGTCGTGAATGCCTCGTTGGGTTTTGAGTTGGTTTTTCCGAGGTTGATCGAGTGTGTGTTGCTATTTGTGCACCCCTGCAGGGTAAAACTTTCTGAAAGCCATGTCCACGGTTATGGACGACTTGGAGCAAACTATCTCGATCATAGACAAGCATAACTAAAGTAGTGCTATAAATTTGACTTGATATATCCGACTAGTAATCAGCTTCACTATAACGGAATGGATATTAAAAATGCCAACCACTGGTGGACCTGGGTTCTTTTGTTATATCTGCCTAATAAGTATTGCAACTCCAATGGAATGTGATAAAAGTGCCAACAACTGCTGGGTTTTGGGATTCCTCAGGACAATTATATCTGACTAGTAAATGTTCCAACTACAACGGAATATTAACTAAAACTGCCCACTACTTCTGCTTCAGGATGACTCAAGCTCTTTATCTGATTAGTAAGTGCTGCAACTATAACGGAATGAGTAAAATTGCCAACTGTGTGAGTTCCTTGGTTTGACTTCCTCGTTTGGTCTCGAGGGGGAAATACCAGGAAGGGTATGATTGTTGTTAGTATCAGGTTGGTCCCTAATAGGTCTTTCTTATCCCTCTCTAATAGCCGCCAGTGATACCGAGTCTCTATAGGTTGTTTAGTGCCGCTGTGCTCCGCTTCAGCCCACCATACCTATGTAGGCGAGAGCCACCGAATTCTAGCCTCGCCGTGTACTGGCCTCAGTACTGACGCTCCTCGTTTTATTTTGCCCTTTGCCGGCACCCCTTTTGTTTTAGCAGGTTTGTGATCGACGTCGTTAGCAGGGTTACCCTTCCGGCTTGGCCTGGGCAGGGTTATGGACGCCACTGGTTATTCTTCAGGGCTCTTAGCCCAACTTGCTTCTTGTCCATACTCGGACGTTGTATCAATTTCAAGGTGATTTGGATCTTTGTATTGTATATCTGTATTCTTGACTCATGGAGTCGTGTTGTATACATCTGTTCTGTGGGTCCCATCGAGGACTGTTGTGTAATGGTATTACTTCGTTTTCCACCCACGCGAAAGTTCCTGGTGGGCGTCCTTGAATCGTTTCTATGCGGGTTTGGCGGGAATCGCTAAAACTTGCATAGGGCCGATTTGAGGGTGTTACAGAGTGGTATCAGAGCTCAACAGTTGCGATACCCCACAAGTCCAGCCTGTAGGATAACCTAGCTAATGGCCGAAGTAGAATGTCAAAACTATTTTGCAAAATCGGTTGGATAGATCTGATTAGGTCTGCTTTTACTCCTTATCCCTATGATATTCTCCTCTTACCTCTGTGTGTTTTGGATCTACTCTCTTACCTTCTTCTAGTCCAGGACTTCTCGTGGTTGGGTTTTCTATCGTACCTTCAGGGCATCGCTTCCTCCTTTGGCAACGGTGTTTCTATCTCCAGACTTCATGCTATCTGAGTAAACCTTTATCGGTGGTACCATTCTTTGTTCCCTGTTTGTGCCTTCCGGTGTTTTCCGACGCGATGACAACATCTACGCCAGATCTGATGCAGAGCCTGCATCACTCCTTTGTTTCCGAACCTCGAGTGTCGAGATCTTCAGTCTGATTCCGAGAATGGTTGCACGCTTTTCCTACTGATTGTGCGGAGTAATAGTTTGGGTGCGTGATGGATTGGCCCCCATGACAACTACTCAATCTATTTGCTCTCGTATATTGAAGTGGATTAGAATGCATCGTTTTTCTCCTTCTGTCGAAGTTGGAGGTGGCTTTGTTTGTTGATACCTCTACCTTCGCCTTTGTCCCCGGAGTGTTCTCTCGACGATCATGGACAACGACCTCTTGTTAGTGGTGTCGCGAAGATCTACATGAAGCGAGAAGATTCAGAACACCGACCTTCTTTCCGGTACCATGAGGCGGATCTCGAGGGCGAGATCCATTGTTAGTGGTGTCGAATTGTGGCGCCCCGCAAAAACCACTACTAGAAATTCGCGTTGTTTTTGTGCATTGCATCGTCATGACCGCATGCTCATGTCATCATGCCACATTGCATTTGAGCATCGTCATCATCATGATGGTTTTTGTCTAAACTATTTTCGAAACGCCTAGTTTTGTTTTCTAAATATTCCCGTCTTTATTCCAATTAAAACCCGGGTCCTCCGGATTATTTTGTTTTGTCCAAAACCGGATTACAAAAGCCTCTTAGTTATTAACTAAAAATTTATGTTTTCTTTTTGTCGAGGCATCCAACTAGGCCCAAAAGCCTAGTCGGCCACCTCTAGATAAACCCCAGGCCCAACCCTATCACACCCTAACCCTAGCCTAATCTCCACACTCCCTCTCCTCATCTGCAGCCGCCGCCACCCTAACCTAATCCCCCGACCACCTTGTGTGCAGCAACACGAGCACACTCACGGCGTGCGACACACGCAGAGAACCGCACAGCGGCACACACGCAACCGCGTGCACGCCACCTGCCTCCCTGCGGGCCCACCTCCCACCTGCTCGCATGCACCACAGCCCCACCGACGCACCACCTGCCGCACTCCCATGCATGCGCCCCAACCCCTCTCCTCTCTCCTGGCCCCACCCCGCTCACGCGATCCTAACCCGCACAGATCCCACCAACCCCCGTTCGTCGTTTCCCCGCAATCCCCGGTCGCCTCTCCCCTCGTTTCCCTCTGCTCTGGTGTGCAGGCCGCTCCCTCCCCTGCTCGAGCTTGTCTCTGCCCGCCTCTCTCGCTGCTCGTCGCCGCGAGCGACCTCGGCCTCACTTCAGAGAGCCCTGCTGCCCTCTGCTTTCTTGCCCCTGCGTCATCCACCACATCCCCGGGCGCCTCATCTCCGGCTGCCGGTTGCCATGGGCGGCCCCAGCTCGACCCCCTCTACGCGCCACGCCGGTGCCTCATTGTACCTCCTCCGTCCCGCGTCGAGCCGCCGTCGCGCTCGTCCCCGGCCTCCTGTCCGTCACCGCTCCGTCGAGCCCCCTGCTTCACCGCTGCATCGTCGGCCGATCTCCACCGCCACCCCGGGCCCGACCTCCTCCGCGGGCCCCTCCTCTCCGCATGGGCGCCCCTTCGCGTCCCCTGGCCCCGAGCAGACCGCCGCCCCTCACGAGCTCCCTAGCGCCTCCCGGGGTCGCAGACGCTGCCACTCACCATCGTTCGAGCCGCCGCCGTGTGCCCCCGCCCATCCTCGCCTCTGTGCTCCATGGCGCCCCCGCTCTGGCCCGCCGTTGGCCCGGACCCGCCGCCGCCAGCGAGTCTACCTTCGTCGCCCATCCTCGCATGGTGCAGCGTCACTGGCCTCCTCCTCGCGACCCCGCGGCGGTCCTCTGCAACTCCAACCGCCTCGAGCTCCGCGAGGCTCTTAGCCGCGCCCTCGACGTCTGCCGCTCCCCGCGTGGTGCCAGACCACCTCGTCAGCACCTGAGTTCACCGTCCTCCACCCCGGCGTCGAGCGCCCCCCTGTATCATCTCCTGGCTATTTTCCTCTTCAGACGCAAGCATGGGCTTCACGTTCGACCCCTTGTCCAGATGCTAGTGGGTTTGTCTACCCCTGCAACCTACATGTGTGTTCCGTTAGTGCTCGTGGTTCAGTGTTTCGACCCTGTCCCTTTACCAACAGGTGCGCAGGAAGGTCTACCTCGCCATGTTTCGTTGTTGTTTGTCCTGATGCCAAGACAAATGAACACGGAGAACACTAACAAGACCGACTCGATGCCGATGGTTTTCGAAGGATGTACATGGTGCAACCAAGACCTCCGTCACGGATAAGATTTCCGCAAACCCGAAGACCCTGACCCACCAAGATCTTCGTCCCGGACACCGTGCGACAACATCTACTTCACGGGTTCCGAAGATCCCCGGAACGCCAAGTACGCCGACATGGAACCCGGGACCAACAAGTTCATCTTCCCGAATTCAAAGACCGAGGCCCCGGACAACGAGCTCTTCTACCTGGACCCGAAGACCACGGATGCGCCAAGATCTACTCCATTGTCCGAGACCGATCCCGATGACCCCGTCGAACCCTGAGACCGAACCCCGAACCCCGGAACCTCAAGATCTTCCGAACCCAGATGTGTGAACCTTTCCCGAGCCCCTATTTTATAAATGCTATATATAAAACCTGCCGCATATTAAATTGTTCATCTCGCATCCATATCATGTGGGTTGGGGGCATTATGTCGATTCACCTCATAATTAAATATGGAGTGTTCAAGCGGAATATTGTTGTCTTATTCCAGGCTCCATTTAAATTTGTGTAGCGAACCGATGCCATGTTTTGCCTTGTTACAACAACATTTAAATTGCGGATGCCTAACTAACTTGAACCTTTTAATTAATTGTCGGGACCCCGGTTCCGCTTAATACTGCCTAATTGCACCGCATCTGCATCATATCATAATCATGCCAGATTTTCTGCCGTAGTATTAAATATTGCATCCGGTGTTTCTCCTAGTGTTTGCTTATTCGCGGATTAGGCCGATGAGTTGATGCGAGTATCGACAAGTTCTCCGGATATGATCCTTCGGCAGTATTTCCCAGGCAGGCATCTCTTCCCCTTCTACCTATTTTGCATTTATAGTCTTTATTCCCTCCTGTTGATCTATTGCTATCCGTGTCATGATGCTTTAGATTCCGTACACCAGTTATATCCCGTGCAGCCTCTATATTGCCTTGGACACCTCCTATTACCTGTATTTGGTAGATAGCTGGCCTTGCGAGTCGTAGTTGCTTGCTCAGGTGCGATCTCGTGTTGTCAAGTACCACAGTTGTTGGAAGGTTGGCAGATGCTTAATGGTGGAGATGCTTAATGGTGGAGATGATCATGACTTTAATTACAACTATTAAATTGCTAGATATAACTAATGCAGAGGCATCGGTGGGCAATAGATGTTATTTGGTTCTTCCACGCTCACTTGTGTCCCGTAGGACCCCGAGTACTTGATACCTGTTCCTTGATTTTTCGCACTATCCACATCCGGGAGGCCTTAGGGACCCTCCTGAGCCAGAGCTTGATTCATTTCTATTTCTTGGGCCACAAGTAGTTTGGGGCTTTATTACTATCATGTACTTATGCCATGCTTTACTGCTTTATTTAAGATTGTGCGTGGAGCACCTATACTGTTTAGGATCGTGACACGTTTTCGCTGTATCGACAACCCCAGTCACACTTTCGGGTTCCCAGTCGTTTACAGCCGTCCACACAAACCCTGGGTCCGTTTCGGAGCCAGCCAACTTTGTTGCGGGTAGCTTAGTGGGGTGGCCCCCTGAAATATTTCTGACTCCTGTGATCGCTTTGTCGTGAATGCCTCGTTGGGTTTTGAGTTGGTTTTTCCGAGGTTGATCGAGTGTTTGTTGCTATTTGTGCACCCCTGCAGGGTAAAACTTTCTGAAAGTCGTGTCCACGGTTATGGACGACTTGGAGAACAGTATCTCGATCATAGACAAGCATAACTAAAGTAGTGATATAAATTTGACTTGATATATCTGACTAGTAATCAGCTTCACTATAACGAAATGGATATTAAAAATGCCAACCACTGGTGGACCTGGGTTGTTTTGTTATATCTGCCTAATAAGTATTGCAACTCCAATGGAATGTGATAAAAGTGCCAACAACTACTGGGTTTTGGGATTCCTCGGGACAATTATATCTGACTAGTAAATGTTCCAACTACAACGGAATGTTAACTAAAACTGCCCACTACTTCTGCTTCGGGATGACTCAAGCTCTATATCTGATTAGTAAGTGCTGCAACTATAACGGAATGAGTAAAATTGCCAACTGTGTGAGTTCCTCGGTTTGACTTCCGCGTTTGGTCTCGAGGGGGAAATACCAGGAAGGGTATGATTGTTGTTAGTATCAGGTTGGTCCCGAATAGGTCTTTCTTATCCCTCTCTAATAGCCGCCAGTGATACCGAGTCTCTATAGGTTGTTTAGTGCCGCTGCGCTGCCGCTTTAGCCCACCATACCTATGTAGGCGAGAGCCGCCGAATTCTAGCCTCGCCGTGTACTGGCCTCAGTACTGACGCTCCTATTTTTCTTTTGCCCTTTGCTGGCACCCCTTTTGTTTTAGCAGGTTTGTGATCGACGTCGTTAGCAGGGTTACCCTTCTGGCTTGGCCTGGGCAGGGTTATGGACGCCATTGGTTATTCCTCAGGGCTCTTAGCCCAATTTGCTTCTTGTCCGTACTCGGACGTTGTATCAATTTCAAGGTGATTTGGATATTTGTATTGTATATCTGTATTCTTGACTCATGGAGTCGTGTTGTATACATCTGTTCTGTGGGTCCCATCGAGGACTGTTGTGTAATGGTATTACTTTGTTTTCCACCCACACGAAAGTGCCTGGTGGGCGTCCTTGAATCGTTTCTATGCGGGTTTGGCGGGAAGCGCTAAAACTTGCATAGGGCCGATTGGAGGGTGTTACACACGCCCGCCGCTCCGCCTCGAACTGGAGAACACCCCAGACAACCCCGCTGGCCGCCCAAAGGCTCACAGCCACCGCTCGCCGTGGACACCGCCGCCTCTGCCTCTCAGAGCGCCACCTCGCCTAGACCGCGTGCCACCGCCCCTACGCTCGCATTCAATTCCTAGAGCACGGCCAGGGAACCGCCCATCGATCGCCACCCCCAGTCATGCCTCTACCTCGCCGTAGCCTTGTCGCTACCGTCGCCTGCCTATCCCGCTCGGTCTCACCATCGGGCCTATAAAAGGAGCCCTCCCCAGCCTCTTCTCTCCACACCATTCCACTCCCCTCACCTCTCTGAACCTCAACCACCTCTAGCCGGAGCTAGGCGAGCTCTGCCTCGCCGAAATTGGAGCCGGAGCAGCCGCGGCAGGAGGAGAAGGGCGTCGTTGATTGCGACCACCCCAAGCTCCACCGCAACCGTGCCTCGCCTCGCCGTCGTCTTCCAGTTTGTTTGCCTGCCTTGCCGACCCCGCTGGAGCCCTGGTACGTCCCCAGTAGACCCCCACCGAGCCGCTAGGGTTCGAGCTCGCTGGCGACCTGTTCGTCGTCGACGACGACCCTCAGCCGTTGATCTCGCTTCTAATCCTACGGCCCACAACGCGCATATTGTTTCGTGTTTTAAGTGCCGCTGTCAAGCGGGACACCCCCTTTCAGCTGAGCCCCGCGCCACGGAGCGCCACTGGGCCGGCCCATTTCTTTTCCCGCGCTAGCCTACCCATTCAAATCTAGATTTTTTTTTAGTTTGAATCTAGTTTCTGTCCCCTAGTTTGAAAATCAATTTAGAGAGTTTTAGAAATCCAATTTGCATGAAACCAATTTTGTCTGAAAGGTATTAAAATGATCTATCCAAGCCCGTTGGATTTAATTCAATTAGAGTTATAGATCTCTCCTAATAAAAATAAGAAGATAGAAGCTTTTGCAACTTGCAACATTTTTATAAAATCAACCAAGTTAGCTTTTGAGTTGATTCCAACTCTGAAAAATCAAATTTCATCATACCTATGTAAATGTGTAATAATATTAAGGTTTACATGTAGTGACTTTGGACTAGTACCAAAATAATGCTATATAGGCATTTCTAGTCAATTTAAATCATTAAATAATAAACTTAAACTAAAGTAATATTGATCCAACCTTTAAATCTCATTCCCACATGTTAGAATATGTGGTGAGGACATGTGTCCACATGATCCCATATTTTGGTGGTGAATATTAAATTTTAGTTAATATTTCAATGAGTAGAAATTACTTTTCTAAAATAAAAAGGATAAAACTATTGAATTAAAACTGGTGATGTTTGTGATGATAATAGATCATCAAATGTGTGTTTTAGAATGCTACCTAGCCTGGTTAAGTATTGTTTGGTGACTGTCTACTCAGTATGTATTGTTATAGAAGATAGTACTGACCAAGCTTACGAGGAGGAGGAGTGCTATCAAGACGAAGACGAAGAAAACTTCAACCACTGCACCAACCAAGGCAAGCCACCATTAACAGTGCAAGCTAACCTTAGCAAGCTAGCAATACCCAAGATTTAACCCTTGCAAGATTAGTGCTTAGCAAACTAGAAACAACTAGATGGTTTAGCAAAGATGCCTTAAGCATGCTTTGATCACACCCCCTTTGATTATTGGTACTTCAAGTCTTATTGACAAGTTTTACCTCCCTTAGTTTACACAAAGTTCTTTGCTTGTTTTGAAGGTAGCATAAAAAGTATAAAACTTGACCTACTTAGAAACCTTTAGATGTCATTCTATGGCATGAGATTGATCCCATCCTTCCACCTTAGTGAACACTCTTAACTTAGTATTTTAGAATAGATCAAAAACTTGAGTCACTTTAGATGGGAGCACTTGGTGAAAAGGAATTATGAAAACCTTCGAATGATGAGTCATTCTATTGAGATGTTTTGACATGTGTTGTGAAACACAACTGGTTTATGATGACGAAAATGATGAGGCATGATCCTCAACCCTTTTATAAAACTGATGGTTGGATTCGGATGCGATACCATTCCAAATTTACCGTACAACCACATTACCTGAATTGGATAAGGCTTAGCTGGAAATTTATATGCATTAGTATTAGTTCCCTCACGGGAGAGGTTTGAGCTGAGGCTACCTCTCATGATGTCCACCTATGCAGTGCCCAAGATGACTGATGGTCATGGTTGGGAGGCCATGCTCATAGGAGAGGTGCTTATACTAGGGTGTGTAAAGGGAAGGTTATGTTTGATTATCTGCATACTAAGTATGATGATTCAGGGTTATCCCTGATAGATGTATCGAATCTTGTGGTGAAAGTGTACCACCTCTGTTGAGTGTCAAACTATTCGAATAGTCGCGTCCGTGGTTATGGACAGTTGGAATGGACATACTGTTTTGTTGTCAGATGTTTTCTAAATAACTTGAAGTAATGATGAATCTTGACTTGACCACAACAGGGCTGTGTTTATGATAATAGCTTCCCAACTTAAGTGATTCTAGAACTTTACTTTATCTTTCTTTGCTTCAGAACTCAGCTTAGGTTTCAAGCTTAGCTTTATAGTTAAACTTAGATTTAGCACTTTAACTTAGAACTATAGTACTTGTTAGTGGTAGTTTGTGAGTACTTAAAGAGTACTCTTGGCTTTTGTCCCTGGCTATTATAGTGGCCAGACTATGAAGGAGATTATCAAGATGATGGTCAGTAGGACGGCTATGATAACTAGGACTATCTGCCTTCGTCAGCATTGCCTGTGCCCCTGAAGATGGACCCCACCGCTACGCTATCTTTTATTTCTGCTGCTTGTTGTATTAAGACTGGATCATGAGATCCTTATTTGTGTAAAGACCTTATGTATGGTTTGTAATGGATGATGTACTGTGATATCCAATCCGTTATGTCTCGCAAAAATGGTAATCCTGGGATTGCAAGGTATGGCATAACGGGCATCTGGGATTAAAAATCCGGGTGTTGACAAGTTGGTATTAGAGCCAGGTTGACCATAGGAGACCCTAGTTAGAATGGACGTCAAACAAAAACTTAGTTTCAAAACCAAAGTTAGTATTTATGAAAAACTATCTCCTCTCTTACCCTTGTGAACTCATTCTTTCTCAAAAATTCATGTTCCTCAAAATTCTTACATTACTACCTAAAATTTGACACACTTGATCACTTCACTAAATTCCTCATCCTTAATTCTTGTAGATGGAGACTCAGTTCAGCAAGTTTTACCAATTGGGAAACGGAGGTCAGCTGATCTTCGAGAGGGATCTGGATTCACTGTCGGAGTTACTGGGACGCCCACATCCGGAGTTTCTTGGAGCTCAACTTCCAGGACCCCCAGGAGGAGACCTACAGTGGCTAGTCACCGCAGATCTTCGAGGAAGCATCAAAGCACCAACTTCTGGGAGAATTCAGTTCTCCATGAGAGAGAACAACTGGCTAGATGGATTAGCCAGGGCAATGCATGAAGCTCTCGCACATCTATGTGCCCTTAGCGTCAACAAGATCCAAGGAACCCGTTTTGCTCACTATGTAAGATGTGACTTCATGGGAGGCGTCAAGTGGAGAATCTTGATTTCTTGCTTCATGACAGACAGTAGGAACTGGACAATGCCAGGGAGTTAGCCAACCAGAACCGTGCCATCGCCGACCAGAAGGCCCAGACTTTCGCACTGCTCGTCCAAGATCGCTAGTCTCTTTGCCGCCAGCGTGCATAGAAGGATCGCACCATCGCCCGTCTTTGCAAGAAGGTGTTCGACCTCGAGAAGACCGTCAAGGAGCAGGAAGCTCAGCTTGTCGCCAAGGAAAAAGAAGATGAGGGTGAAGACATCCAGGGAGATATGGATTCTTACCTCAGCAACGATGACGATTTTCTGGAAGAAGATGCTGTGGACTTCTACACGGATGATGAGGACTCCGACTTCATCGATGATGAGTAGATGCACTAGCGCATTGTCGTAGCATGATATGTATCGATCTCGCTATATCTTAGCTTGCAGAATGGTTCTTAAAACCATCTATTTTCCCCTTTGATTGTTGTGGTGTGTGTTGTATCGGGTGCTTGCTTGCATGAATGAAAAAGAAGTTAGTTGAAAACATGAGTTTAACTCAAAGTTTTATATTTGAAAACCCCAAAACCATGAACCTTAGAAATTCCCTCTTACCCCCATATCTATCTCAATCTTCAGATGACTCGTGGAAACCAAGGAGGGAGCAGCTCGTCGCATAACCCAATGCTGCAGATCTTGCAGAATCTCATCGCGGACCGTGAAGCAAGTAGGGCCGAGCGTCAAGCCAACTTAGCAACATTGCAGCAGATTGCCCAAATGGCTCTCAACAACCAAGGACATGGAAATCAGGATCACCATGGATCCAAACTCAAAAAAATCAGAACACAAATCCACCAATCTTCAACCAATCTGAGAACCCATTAGATGCTGATGACTGGTTACAGACCATGGAAAACAACCTTGAAGTTGCAGGAGTTGATGAAAATGAGAAAATTCTCTTCGCCACCCACTATCTGGCGGGAGATGCAAGAGCTTGGTGGAATAGCATCCACAATATGAACCATGGCCAGGTGATGACCTGGGAAGATTTCAAAGTCAAGTTCAGCCGCACCCACATGCCGCAAGGTCTCGTCAACAGGATTAGATATGAATTCCGTGAATTGAAGCAAGGAAGAATGACTGTGGTGGAGTACCGTGACAGATTCTTGTCACTTGCCAGATATGCACCGGATGAGATCAACACAGAGGCCAAGAAAAAGGAGAGATTCTTAAACGGACTACATGATGAGATGCAAACTGTCCTCGTCAACATCCGTTTCTAGGATCTCGAAGAGCTAGTCGACTCTGCCATTCAGATGGAAGGGAAGATTAACCAGGCAAACGACAACCACAAGCGTCGTATGATGCAGCAGTCTAGATCCAGTAGTCACCAGAAGTACTGTCCCAATCCTTCACCAGGATATGCACCAACGAACAACCGACCCCCAAATTCTCACCCAAGCTACCCCAACCGTAGCGGAGGCATTGTGAAGTCTGGAGGAAACAATCACAACTTCGGCAATGCCAACAAGTTCAACCGTGCCCCTCCCAAGAGCAACAACAACAACACTGCACCCAGAATGGCAGCAATGTTGTACCTGTCGCTGTCAAGGACAAGTCCCAGATCACTTGTTTCGAGTGTGGAGTGAAGGGTCACTACTCCAATAAGTGGCCCAAGAAGACTGCCGCCAATGCCCCTGTGAATGCCCCAGCTCAGCAGCAGCGTCGTGTTCAGCCAGGAAGGAGATTTGCCCCAAGGAACCCTCACAACCGCAACGGTCGTCTCTTCCACATGAATGCACAAGAAGCCTAGGAAGCGCCAGATGTAGTGTTGGGTATGTTTTGTGTCAACTCAGTTTTAGCAAGAGTATTGTTTGATTCTGGAGCATCGCATTCATTTGTCACCAAAGAATTTGTATGCACTAGTAAGATTCACCCAACCAACCTAAAGCATGTCATGATAGTTCAAATCCCCGGTTCAACTACAAAAGCTAGAAAAATTTGCAAAGTTGTACCTATCAGAATACATGGGATAGATTTTTATGCCAACCTAGTTGTACTTGGAACCAAAGGATTGGAAGTAGTACTAGGTATGGACTGGATGTCAAGGCATAAAGGATTGATAGACTGTGCTAAGAAAGCCATCACCATGACCAGTAGTTCTGGAGTAACAATAGAGCATATCTCTGAAACCTTACCCCGTCAATTCAAGTGCAACAAGAGTGTAGCCCTGCCCACCATAGACCAAGTCAGAGTAGTCTGTGAATACCCCGATGTATTCCCAGATGAATTGCCAGGTATGCCCCTGGATAGGGATATTGAGTTCATTATCGAACTAATCCACGGAACTGGACCCATAGCCCAGAGACCCTATACCATGAACCCCTCAGAGTTAGTGGAACTGAAGAAGCAGTTGGATGCCATGTTAGCCACAGGCTTGATTCAGCCAAGCGCATCGCCATGGAGATCACCAGTGTTATTCGTCGACAAGAAAGATGGAGGCAACCGTCTGTGTACAGATTACAGAAAGTTGAATGATGTCACCATCAAGAACAAGTACCCTTTGCCAAAGATAGGGGATCTATTTGATCAGTTGACTGGAGCCCAGGTATTCTCAAAGATTGATCTTAGGACTGGTTATCACCAACTTAAGATTCGTGCAACGGATATTCCGAAGACCGCCTTTACTACTCGCTATGGTTTATACGAGTATACGGTTATGTCTTTTGGATTAACCAATGCCCCTGCTTATTTCATGAATCTCATGAATAAGATCTTTATGAATTTCCTAGATAAGTTTGTAGTTGTGTTTATCGACGACATCCTTATCTACTCCAAGTCAGAAGAAGAGCATGAGCAACATCTGAGAATCATTCTAGAAACCCTGAGAGAGCATCAGTTATATGCCAAGTTCAGCAAGTGTGAGTTTTGGCTGAAAGAAGTAGGATTCCTAGGACATATTGTGTCTGCCGGAGGAGTCTCTGTTGATCCCACCAAGATCAAAGATGTCGAAGAATGGGAAGCCCCAACCAATCAAACCCAAGTTCGTTCATTTCTCGGATTAGCGGGATACTACCGCAAGTTCGTAGAAGGATTCTCGAGCATAGCTCGACCAATGACCCAATTGTTGAAGAAGGACAAGAAGTTTGAATGGACAGAAAAGTGTGAAGCCAGTTTCCAAGAGCTGAAGAAGAGATTGATATCCGCCCCAATTTTGATCATGCCAGACATCAAGAAGCCGTTTGATGTGTATTGTGATGCATCCAAGATTGGCCTAGGATGTGTATTGATGCAAGAAGGCAAAGTCATCGCGTATCTGTCTCAACAATAGAAGCAACATGAGCAGAACTATCTGACCCATGATCTTGAGCTAGCAGCGATGGTTCTAGCATTGAAGACATGGCGTCATTATTTGATGGGTAATCGCTGTGAGATTTACTCAAATCATAAGAGTCTGAAGTATATCTTCACTCGGAAGGAACTGAATATGAGACAAAGGAGATGGATAGAGTTAATCAAGGATTATGACCTTGACATTCACTATCACCCTGGCAAAGCCAATGTGGTAGCGGATGCTCTTAGCAGATTGCCATGTAGGCTTAACACCATGATCAAGGAGAAGCAACCAAGTTTGTATGAGGAGTTGGAGCAGTTCAGGACTGAGTTAGTTAGCAAAGGATTCCTAGCTAGCATTGAACTTCAGCCCACTTTGATTAGCCAAATCAAGGAAGCCCAGAAGGGGAATGAAAGTATTGGTACAGGAAAGGTACCTGGATTCACCGAAGACGAAGGAGTACTGTGGTACAAGGGACGTATCTGTGTACCAGCAAATTCAGAGCTGAAGGAAGTTATCATGAAGGAAGCTCATGACACTCTTTATTCTATCCACCCCGGAGGAACAAAGATGTATCAGGATTTGAAAGAGCAATTTTGGTGGCACAAGATGAAGAGAGAGATCGGGAGCTACATCGCCAAGTGTGACATCTGCCAAAGAGTCAAAGCAGAGCATCAGAGACCCACAGGATTGTTGCAACCATTGCAGATTCCGGAATGGAAATGGGATTCCGTCGGAATGGACTTTATCACCGGTTTACCTACTTCTAGTAGGGGAAATGACTCAATCTGGGTCATAGTTGATAGATTGTCCAAGGTAGCCCACTTCATACCTCTCAAGACAACCTACCACAGTGTCAAGCTAGCAGAACTATACATTGCTAGGATTGTTAGTCTGCATGGAACCCCCAAGACCATCGTATCAGATCGAGGAACCCAGTTTACCTCGAGATTTTGGCAGAAAGTTCAGGAAGGTTTAGGAACCAAGTTGAACTTCAGTACCGCATATCACCCGCAAACAAATGGACAGACTGAGAGACTCAACCAGATCCTAGAGGATATGCTTAGAGCTTGTGTGTTGGAATATGGATCAAAATGGGAAGACTGCCTACCTTTCGCAGAATTCTCATATAACAATAGTTATCAAGTTAGTTTGCAGATGGCACCATTTGAATTCCTATACGGAAGAAAGTGTCGTACCCCTTTGAATTGGTCGCAAGTAGGAGAGAGTCAGATCTTTGGACCCGACATTCTCCGCGAAGCAGAAGAGAAAGTTCACAAAGTCCGTGAGCACCTCAAGACCGCCCAATCCAGACAGAATAGCTATGCCGACAAGAGAAGGAGAGACCTGACTTTCAATGTCGGAGATTTTGTATATCTCAAGGTTTCACCATTGAAGGGAACTCAACGCTTTAGTCTGAAGGGAAAGTTAGCCCCCAGATATATCGGACCTTTCAAGATTCTGAACCGCCGAGGAGAAGTATCGTATCAACTGGAACTGCCTGAAGAGATGTCAGCCATCCACAATGTGTTCCATATCTCGTTACTTCGCAAATGTCTGGAAGTGCCTGAGAAGACGGAAGTTTTCAAGAACATCGATCACAGAGCTGTAGAAATCAACAATGACCTGACCTATCGGGAAGTTCCCATCCGTATCTTAGAAGAAGCCTACAGAACCACCAGGACCAGGAGTATCAAGTTTCTCAAGATTCAGTGGAGCAACCATACCGAGGAGGAAGCTACTTGGGAGCGCGAAGATTACATTAGGACAGAGTTCCCAGATCTCATTAGTTCCTAGTTTTCTTTGTAAATCTCGGGACGAGATTTTGTTTAAGGGGGGAAGGTTTGTAACATCCCAAAACTTTAATCCAAGCTTATCAAGATCAAATCGTCCAAAAATAGGGTTAACAAAAACTTTTTCAAATTTAAAATGAAAGCATTCATATGTGTGTGCATTTAAAATAGGAGTTGTTGTGAATTGCCATGATTGAATGATCTAATGCTTGTAAAATGTTTCTTAGGTGATTTAAACATCATCTACATCATTCCCAAACTTTTCCTAAAGAAAATCAAATCAAAAAGAATTAAAAAGGAGGAATGGTCATTTTGACAAATTTCACTCTCATGCCTACTTTGGCTATTCCTAGTACTCAAAACTTAATAGAAACAATTCTTGATCTTTGCACCCCTTGCTAGTACACATAATGAGGTACCAAGGCCCACCTTTTGATCTGCTAAAAACATTCTGTTAACTATTTTAAATGACAGTTTAAAATTGAATCTAATACATATGCATAGATCACCCCTATTTCAAAAACCATCTCTTTGAGCTCCACTTTCAAAACCCTTGCAACCAGAGACTACCTATCACTAGTGGAGATCACTAAAAAAATTTGAAACCAAAATTCAAAACTTTCTTTCATGCGGCCATTTAATCAAACACTTGGCATGCATAATCTCTACCTAATCCTAGCTCACTGTTTACTACAGGGTTTTGCCCCCAAATGATCTTCATGTATCTCCTCTGTCCCCTCTTGATCTAACCAAACCCCTAACACCCCTCTCCCTTGTCCCTAGTCCCCATGCCATGCCATGCCGAGCCATGCCTCGCCGGCCAACTCTTGCCCTGCTGCAGCAGACCATTCCCTCTTTCCTCGCCATGTCTAGGAGGTAGCCAGGAGCTCACCGCCACCCCCTGTCCCTTGGCCGAGCCAAGAGAAGCAGTGCACCACCGAGCACAAACCGCGCCCAGTGACACCACCATGCCAGTGCCGGCCCAGAGCGCGCTCGGTCCCCGCTCTCACAGACCGCCCCTTGGCAGCAGCCCGCGCCCGCCGCTCTGCCTCGACCTGGAGAACACCCCAGACACCCCCGTTGGCCGCCCAAAGCCTCACGGCCACCGCTCGCCGTGGACACCGCGTGCCACTGCCCCTACACTCACATTCAATTCCTACAGCACCACCAGGGAACCGCCCATCGATCGCCACCCCCAGCCATGCCTCTACCTCGCCGTAGCCTTGTCGCCACCGTCGCCTGCCCATCTCGCTCGCTCTCACCGTCGGGCCTATAAAAGGAGCCATCCCTAGCCTCTTCTCTCCACACCATTCCACTCCCCTCACCTCTCTAAACCTCAACCACCTCTAGCCGGAGCAAGGCGAGCTCTGCCTCGCCGAAATTGGAGCCGGAGCAGCCGCGGCAGGAGGAGAAGGGCTGTGAGACCCTGGCGCATGGCTCAATAGGATTGATAGGAAACCCATACAAACAAGTTGCAACTTCTTTTCCGGAAGCTCATTCGAAAAGAACTCTAAGGTTAAGCGTGCTTGGCCTAGAGCAATTCTAGGATGGGTGACCGACCGGGAAGTGGGTACCGGGTGCGCACGAGTGAGGACAAAGTGCGCAGAAAAGACTAGTGTTGGTCTGTGGGGTTAGTCTAGAGATCCTATTGAGCTGCCAGAAGTGATAGCCGTCGGTCCGGAGAGACCGGGGGTGTTACAAGTTGGTATCAGAGCTGACCCTCGCGGTTAAACGGGCGTGTGCGGGTCAGTGGCGAACATGTGGCGCATGGCGCGTGTGGCCCAGAGTGGACACGGCATGGTACATGTGCCGGCACTGGACGCACAGACGTGTGCCAAGAGGGGACGTTCCTGACTTGTGGTTGATCGACGAGGACGTAGATCTTCTAAGGGTGGGTGTATGTGAGACCCTGGCGCATGGCTCAATAGGATTGATAGGAAACCCATACAAACAAGTTGCAACTTCTTTTCCGGAAGCTCATTCGAAAAGAACTCTAAGGTTAAGCGTGCTTGGCCTAGAGCATTTCTAGGATGGGTGACCGACCGGGAAGTGGGTACCGGGTGCGCACGAGTGAGGACAAAGTGCGCAGAAAAGACTAGTGTTGGTCTGTGGGGTTAGTCTAGAGATCCTATTGAGCTGCCAGAAGTGACAGCCGTCGGTCCGGAGAGACCGGGGGTGTTACAAGGGCGCTGTTGATTGCGACCACCCCAAGCTCCACCGCAACCGCGCCTCGCCTTGCCATCGTCTTCCAGTTTGTTTGCCCACCTCGCCGACCCCGGTGGAGCCCTATTACGTCCCCAGTAGACCCCCATCGAGCCGCTGGGTTTGAGCTCGCCGACGACCTGTTCGTCGTCGACGATGACCCTCAGCCATTGATCTCGCTTCTAATCCTATGGCCCACAGCGCGCGTACCGTTTCACGTTTTAAGTGTCGCTGACAAGCGGGATCCCCCCTTTCAGCTGAGCCCCGCACCGCGGAGCGCCACTGGGCTGGCCCATTTCTTTTCCCGCGCTTGCCCACCCATTCAAATCTGGATTTTTCTTTTTAGTTTGAATCTAGTTTCTGCCCCCAAGTTTGAAAATCAATTCAGAGAGTTTTAGAAATCCAATTTGCATGAAACCAATTTTGTCTAAAAGGTATTAAAATGATATATCCAAGCCTGTTGGATTTAATTCAATTAGAGTTATAGATCTCTCCTAATAAAAATAAGAAGACAAAAGCTTTTGCAACTTGCAACATTTTTATAAAATCAACCAAGTTAGCTTTTGAGTTGATTCCAACTCTCAAAAATCACATTTCATCATATCTATCTAAACGTGTAATAATATTAAGGTTTACATGTAGTGACTTTGGACTAGTACCAAAATAATGCTATATAGGCATTTCTAGTCACTTTAAATCATTAAATAATAAACATAAACTAAAGTAATATTGATCCAACCTTTAAATCTCATTCCCACATGTTAGAATATGTGGTGAGGACATGTGTCCACATGATCCCATATTTTGGTGGTGAATATTAAATTTTAGTTAATATTTCAATGAGTAGAAATTACTTTTCTAAAATAAAAAGGATGAAACTATTGAATTAAAACTTGTGATGTTTGTGATGATAATAGATCATCAAATGTGTGTTTTAGAATGCTACCTAGCCTAGTTAAGTATTGTTTGGTGACTATCTACTCCGTATGTATTGTTATAGAAGATAGTACCGACCAAGCTTACGAGGAGGAGGAGTGCTATCAAGACGAAGACGAAGAAAACTTCAACCACTGCACCAACCAAGGCAAGCCACCATTAACAGTGCAAGCTAACCTTAGAAAGCTAGCAATACCCAAGATTTAACCCTTGCAAGATTAGTGCTTAGCAAACTAGAAACAACTAGATGGTTTAGCAAAGATGCCTTAAGCATGCTTTGATCACACCCCCTTTGACTATTGGTACTTCAAGTCTTATTGACAAGTTTTACCTCCCTTAGTTTACACATAGTTCTTTGCTTGTTTTGAAGGTAGCATAAAAAGTATAAAACTTGACCTACTTAGAAACCTTTAGATGTCATTCTATGGCATGAGATTGATCCCATCCTTCCACCTTAGTGAACACTCTTAACTTAGTATTTTAGAATAGATCAAAAACTTGAGTCACTTTAGATGGGAGCACTTGGTGAAAAGGAATTATGAAAACCTTGGAATGATGAGTCATTCTATTGAGATGTTTTGACATGTGTTGAGAAACACAACTGGTTTATGATGATGAAAATGATGAGGCATGAGCCTTAACCCTTTTATAAAACTGATGGTTGGATTCGGATGCGATACCATTCCAAATTTACCGTACAACCACATTACCTGAATTGAGTAAGGCTTAGCTGGAAATTTATATGCATTAGTATTAGTTCCCTCACGGGAGAGGTTTGAGATGAGGCTACCTCTCATGATGTCCACCTATGCAGTGCCCAAGATGACTGATGGTCATGGTTGGGAGGCCATGCTCATAGGAGAAGTTCTTATACTAGGGTGTGTAAAGGGAAGGTTATGTTTGATTATCTGCATACTAAGTATGATGATTCAGGGTTATCCCTGACAGATGTATCAAATCTTGTGGTGAAAGTGTACCACCTCTGCAGAGTGTCAAACTATTCGAATAGCCGCGTCCGCGGTTATGGACAGTTGGAATGGCCATACTGTTTCGTTGTCAGATGTTTTCTAAATAACTTGAAGTATTGATGAATCTTGACTTGACCACAACAGGGTTGTGTTTATGATAATAGCTTCCCAACTTAAGTGATTCTAGAACTTTACTTTATCTTTCTTTGCTTCAGAACTCAGCTTAGGTTTCAAGCTTAACTTTATAGTTATACTTATATTTAGTACTTTAACTTAGAACTATAGTACTTGTTAGTGGTAGTTTGCGAGTACTTAAAGAGTACTCATGGCTTTTGTCCCTGGCTATTATAGTGGCCAGACTATGAAGGAGATTATCAAGATGATGGTCAGCAGGACGGATATGATAACTAGGACTATCTGCCTTCGTCAGCATTGCCTGTGCCCCTGAAGATGGATCCCACCGCTACGCTATCTTTTATTTCCGCTGCTTGTCGTATTAAGACTGGATCATGAGATCCTTATTTGTGTAAAGACCTTATGTATGGTTCGTATTGGATGATGTACTGTGATATCCAATACGTTATGTCTCGCAAAAATGGTAATCCTGGGATTGCGAGGTATGGCATAACAGGCATCTGGGATTAAAAATCCAGGCGTTGACATTTTCACAAACCACAGATGGATCCACCAGAGTCATTGCATGTGTATTCTTATACTAAAACCAGCACTAGAGTCATTGCATGTGTGTTCTTTGCACAAACCACATATGGATCAACCAGTGTCATTGCATGTGTGTTCTTTCCACAAACCACACATGGATCAACCAGTGTCATTGTATGTGTGTTCTTTCAACAAACCACATATGGATCAACTAGTGTCATTGCATGTGTGGTCCTTTCATGAACCACACATGGAACAACCAGTGGTCATTGCATGTGTGTTCTTTCCACAAACCACATATGGATCCACTAGAGTCATTGCATGTGTGTTCTTTTCACAAACCACATATGGATCAACCAGTGTCATTGCACGTGTGTTCTTTCCACAAACCACATATGGATCCACCAGTGGTTATTGCATGTGTGTTCTTTCCACAAACCACTTATGGATCCACTAGTGCTCATTGAATGTGTGTTCTTTTCCACAAACCACATATGGACCCATTAGAGTCATTGCATGTTTGTTCTTATACTAAAACCAGCACTAGAGTCACTAACTGTGTGTTCTTTTAACAAGCCACATATGGATCCACCAGTGTCATTGCATGTGTGTTCCTGTCACAAACCACATATGGATCCACCAGAGTCATTGCATGTGTGTTCTTTTCCACAAACCACACATGGATCCACCAATGTCATTGCATGTGTGTTCTTTCCACAAACCACACATGGGAAATATAAAAGTTAGCTCAGTTCGAGGGGATGACCCTCGAATTATTAGGGAAGAGACTTTTGCTCAGTAAGGCTTTTTTTTCTTTTTCAAAAAAATTTGAGATCAACCAGAGTCATTGCATGTGTGTTCTTCTCACAAACCACACATGGACCTACTTGAGTCATTGCATGTGTGTTCTTTCCACAACCACACATGGATCAACCAATGTCATTGCATGTGTATTATTGTCACAAACCACATATGGATCAACCAATGTCATTGCATGTGTGTTCCTATCATGAACCACACATGGATCCACCAATGTTCATTGCATGTGTGTTCTTTCCACAAACCACACATGGATCCCCCTGAGTCATTGCATGTGTGTTCTTTTCACAAACCACATATGGACCCACTTGAGTCATTGCATGTGTGTTCCTTCCACAAACCACACATGGATTAACCAATGGCATTGCATGTGTGTTATTGTCACAAACCACATATGGATCAACCAATGTCATTGCATGTGTGTTCCTGTCATGAACCACACATGGATCAACCAGTGGTCGTTGCATGTGTGTTCTTTGCACAAACCACATATGGATCCACTAGAATCACTGCATGTGTGTTCTTTTTACAGACCACATATGGATCAACCAATGGCATTGCATGTGTGTTCTTTTCACAAACCACATATGGATCCACCAGTGTTCACTACATGTGTGTTCTTTCCACAAACCACACATGGATCCACCAGTGTTCATTGCGTGTGTGTTCTTTTCCACAAACCACATCTGGATCCACTAGAGTCATTGCATGTGTGTTCTTTTCACAAACCACATATGGATCCACTAGATTCATTGCATGTGTGTTCTTTTCACAAACCACATATGGACCCACTAGAGTCATTGCATGTGTGTTCTTATACTAAAACCAGCACTAGAGTCATTGCATGTGTGTTCTTTTCACAAACCACATATAGATCCACCAGTGTCATTACATGTTTGTTCTTTCCACAAACCACACATGGATCCACCAGTGTCATTGCATGTGTGATCTTTCCACAAACCACATATGGATCAACCAGTGTCATTACATGTGTGGTCCTGTCATGATCTCCAGTGTCATTGCATGTGTGTTCTTTCCACAAACCACACATGGATCCACCAGAGTCATTGCATGTGTGTTCTTTCCACAAACCACATATGGATCAACCAATGTCATTGCATCTGTGGTCCTGTCATGAACCACACATGGATCAACCAGTGGTCATTGCATGTCTGTTCTTTCCACAAACCACATATGGATCCACTAGGGTCATTGCATGTGTGTTCTTTTCACAAACCACATGTGGATCAACCAATGGCATTGCATGTGTGTTCTTTTCACAACCCACATATGGATCCACCAGTGTTCACTACAAGTGTGTTCTTTCCACAAACCACTTATGGATCCACCAGTGTTCATAGCATGTGTGTTCTTTTCCACAAACCACATATGGACCCACTAGAGTCATTGCATGTCTGTTCTTTTCACAAACCACATATCAATCCACCAGAGTCATTTCATGTGTGTTCTTATACTAAAACCAGCACTAGAGTCATTGCATGTGTGTTCTTTCCACAAACCACACATGGATCAACCAGAGTCATTGCATGTGTGTTCTTTTCACAAACCACACATGGACCCACTTGAGTCATTGCATGTGTGTTCTTTCCACAACCACACATGGATCAACCAATGTCATTGCATGTGTGTTATTGTAACAAACCACAGATGGATTAACCTATGTCATTGCATGTGTGTTCCTGTCATTAACCAAATATGGATCCACCAGTGTCCATTGCATGTGTGTTCTTTCCACCAACCACACATGGATCCACCTGAGTCATTGCATGTGTGTTCATGTCATGAACCACATATGGATCCACCAGTGTTCATTGCATGTGTGGTCTTTCCACAAACCACACATTGATCCACTAGAGTCATTGCATGTGTGTTCTTATACTAAAACCAGCACTAGAGTCATTGCATGTGTGTTATTTTCACAAACCACATATGGATCCACCAGTGTCATTGCATGTGTGTTCTTTCCACAAACCACACATGGATCCACCAGAGTCATTGCATGTGTGTTCTTTCCACAAACCACATATGGATCAACCAGTGTCATTGCATGTGTGGTCCTGTCATGAACCTCTAGTGTCATTGCATGTGTGTTCTTTCCACAAACCACACATGGATCCACAAGAGTCATTGCATGTGTGTTCTTTCCACACACCACATATGTATCAACCAGTGTCATTGCATGTGTGGTCCTGTCATGAACCACACATGGATCAACCAGTGGTCGTTGCATGTGTCTTCTTTCCACAAACCACATATGTATCCACTAGAGTCATTGCATGTGTGTTCTTTTCACAAACCACATAAGGATCAACCAATGGCATTGCATGTGTGTTCTTTTCACAAACCACATATGGATCCACTAGTGTTCAATGCATGTGTGTTCTTTCCACAAACCACTTATGGATCCACTAGTGTTCATTGCATGTGTGTTCTTTTCCACAAACCACATATGGATCCACTAGAGTCATTGCATGTGTGTTCTTTTCACAAACCACATATGGACCCACTAGAGTCATTGCATGTGTGTTCTTATACTAAAACCAACACTAGAGTCATTGCATGTGTCTTATTTTCACAAACCACATATGGACCCACCAGTGTCATTGCATGTGTGTTCTTTCCACAAACCATACATGGATCCACCATAGTCATTGCATGTGTGTTCTTTCCACAAACCACATATGGGTCAACCAGTGTCATTGCATGGGTGCTCCTGTCATGAACCACACATGGATCAACCAGTGGTCATTGCATGTGTGTTCTTTCCACAAACCACATATGGATCCACTAGAGTCATTGCATGTGTGTTCTTTTCACAAACCACATATGGATCAACCAGTGGCATTGCATGTGTGTTCTTTCCACAAACCACATATGGATCCACTAGAGTCATTGCATATGTGTTCTTTTCACAAACCACATATGGATCCACCAATGGCATTCCATGTCTGTTCTTTTCACAAACCACATATGGATCCACCAGTGTTCATTGCATGTGTGTTCTTTGCACAAACCACTTATGGATCCACCAGTGTGCATTGCATGTGTGTTCTTTTCCACAAAACACATATGGACCCACTAGAGTCATTGCATGTATGTTCTTTTCACAGACCACATATGGATCTACCAGAGTCATTGCATGTGTGTTCTTATACTAAAACCACCACTAGAGTCATTGCATGTGTGTTCTTTGCACAAACCACATATGGATCAACTAGTGTCATTGCATGTGTCTTCTTTCCACAAACCACACATGGATCAACCAGTGTCATTGCATTTGTGTTCTTTCCACAAACCACATATGGATCAAGCAATGCCATTGCATGTGTGGTCCTGTCATGAACCACAGATGGATCAACTAGTGGTCATTGCATGTGTGTTCCTTCCACAAACCACATATCGATTCACTAGAGTCATTGCATGTGTGTTCTTTCCACAAACCACTTTGGGATCCACCAGTGTCATTGCATGTGTTTTCTTTCCACAAACCACACATGGATCCACTAGAGTCGTTGCATGTGTGGTCTTTCCACAAACCACATATGGATCAACCAGTGTCATTGCATGTGTGGTCCTGTCATGAACCTCCAGTGTCATTGCATGTGTGTTCTTTCCACCAACCACATATGGAGCAACCAGTGTCATTGCATGTGTGGTCCTGTCATGAACCACACATGGATCAAAATGTGGTTATTGCATGTGTGTTCTTTCCACAAACCACATATGGATCCACTAGAGTCATTGCATGTGTTTTCTTTTCACAAACCACATATGGATCAACCAATGGCATTGCATGCGTGTTCTTTTCACAAACCACATATGGATCCACCAGTGTTCACTGCATGTGTGTTCTTTCCACAAACCACTTATGGATCCACCAGTGTTCATTGCATGTGTGTTATTTTCCACAAACTATATATGGACCCACTAGAGTCATTGCATGTCTGTTCTTTTCACAAACCATATATGGATCCACCAGAGTCATTGCATGTGTGTTCTTATACTAAAAACAACACTAGAGTAATTGCATGTGTGTTCTTTCCACAAACCACACATGGATCAACCAAAGTCGTTGCATGTGTGTTCTTTTCAAAAACCACACATGGACCCACTTGAGTCATTGCATGTGTGTTCTTTCCACAACCATACATGGATCAACCAATGTCATTGCATGTGTGTTATTGTCACAAACCACATATGGATCAACCAATGGCATTGCATGTGTGTTCCTGTCATGAACCACATATGGATCCACCAGTGTTCATTGCATGTGTGTTCTTTCCACAAACCACACATGGATCCACCAGAGTCATTGCATGTGTGTTCTTTCCACAAACCACATATGGATCAACCAGTGTCATTGCATGTGTGGTCCTGTCATGAACCACACATGGATCAACTAGTGGTCATTGCATGTGTGTTCTTTCCACAAACCACATATGGATCCACTAGAGTCATTACATGTGTGTTCTTTTCAATAACCACATATGGATCAACCAATGGCATTGCATGTGTGTTCTTTTCACAAACCACATATGGATCCACCAGTGTTCATTGCATGTGTGTTCTTTCCACAAACCACACATGGATCAACAAGTGTTCATTGCACGTGTGTTCTTTTCCACAAACCACATATGGACCCACTAGAGTCATTGCATGTATGTTCTTTTCACAAACCATATATGGATCCACCAGAGTCATTGTATGTGTGTTCTTATACTAAAACCAGCACTAGAGTCATTGCATGTGTGTTCTTTCCACAAACCACACATGGATCAACCAGAGTCATTGCATGTGTGTTATTTTCACAAACCACACATGGACCCACTTGAGTTATTGCATGTGTGTTCTTTCTACAACCACACGTGGATCAACCAATGTCATTGCATGTGTGTTATTTTCACAAACCACATATGGATCAACTAATGTCGTTGCATGTGTGTTCCTGTCCTGAACCACACATGGATCTACTAGAGTCATTGCATGTGTGTTCTTTCCACAAACCACACATGGATCAACAAGTGCCATTGCATGTGTGTTCTTTCCACAAACCACATATGGATCAACCAGTGTCATTTTATGTGTGTTCTTTCCACAAACCACATATGGATCAACCAGTGGTTATTGCATGTCTTCTCTTTTCATTAACCACAGTTAGAGTCATTGCATGTGTGTTCTTTTCACAAACCACATATCACCAGTGTCATTGCATGTGTGTTCCTCTCATAAACCACATATGGATCCACCCAGTATGATTGCATGTGTGTTCTTATCACAAACCACATAAGGATCCACCAGTGTCATTGGATGTGTGTTCTTTTCATAAACCACATATGGATCCTAACCTTAGGAGAGCCCTAACCTTAGCCCCCCAATGGGTGGCCATTAGACCGAGTCTTCTAGAAGGCACGCCCTAACACAGTTGTTCTGCTTGACGATTGTTAAATACCATTCGATCGGGGCGCTTGAACGATTGGGATGGTCTTCGTGAGAGCGATCCGCGAGTAGGTTGTTCTACGGCATGATTGGCCACGCTTGCTCTGGACAAACTAGCAACACCGGGTGCTCCCCTGTTGCGAGTGTCACGACTCACGAGTTCAGTGGGCCATATCCCAGTGTCACGTCCCCACTACTTCTCTTCCTCCCCGTACTTCTCTTCCTTCCCCTCGAAGCCACTTTCCCCACTTCACTCCTATCCTGCTGTAGCCGCAAGCCGACGACATCCGCCAATTCTCGGGTCGCTACCTTCATGCTAAGAAATCATTTTACAAGCTTTTGAACTTATCCTACATATTCCTGCTATTCGCCAATCTAACTACTGATCTTTTTTCCGATTTCTCGACGAACTTCAGATGTGGCAGATGCTGCAGCCCAAGAATCTGGAGATCCTTGCGTGCAACTTCGCGGCGACATTCCCGCTCGTGTGCTCCCACCCAGGATGCTTTCGCCGTTACTCCTACCACGAGCTCCCGCTCCACGAGCTCGCGTGCCCGCACGGCGCGTGCTCCTGCATGGAGCCGGGCTGCAACTACACCGGCCCGCCGGCAGAGCTTCTCGTCCACCTTGCAGATGAGCACTTGATCGAAGTGATTAGGATCTCGTACAGGCAAGCCCAACTTCTCTAAGAGCAGGTGACATTCACTGACTCGGCACGCTGCCGGCCAATTTTCCAGGGGGACGGCTTTGTTTTCGTCCTGACCATCACCATCGGTGTTCCGGGAACCAGAGTCGGGCCCACCGTCGTGTGTGTCGTATGCGTTAGGTCGGTCTCATGCGCCTGGCCCGTATACACGGTGCGCATGTGGGTGAACTCCTAACCGCCATCTTCCGATAGCATTCTTGTGCTAGCCGAGGCGCCGAGCTGCCCGACACCGCGGGAGGTGGAGTATGCGGACCTAAGGTCGATCCTATGTGAGCCATCTCAGTACCTTGTCGGTGCTGGACCGAACAGGCAGATGCATTTCTACATTTGTATTGAGAAGACCGATAGGGAAATGTAATACTTATGCTGTCATTACTATTAGACTTAAGCGATGCTTCTCAGGTGCGTAGAGCATACGTGTTGTGCGAATGTACCCCAGTTGTAGTTTTTAGTACTCCTTAATAATTCGATGAGTTATTGGTCCAATCAGGTTGCTGTTGTCACGTTGCAAAGTCCACTTGCTCTGGACAGACTGGCAATACTGTGTGCTCCCGCCCCCGCATGTCAGTGTCACGTGTTCCGAGGGGCCACCTGCCAGTGTCACGCCCCCCTTATCTTCCTTCCCCTCGAAGCCACTGTCCCAACTTCTCTTCCATCCTGCCACTCCCGTCTGATGGTTGTAATCTGATTTTCGTTGGATTGTTTACATGTAATCTACATTGATAATGCAACATGCAAATGGCACAGACACAATTTCTAAAGTGGAAGCACTCACACTCTTCTATGGCACATATTTCTCAATATAGCTCGACAAACCCATTACAATAATTGTACTCGCACTAAACACAACCAAAATTGCAACCATCCTAAACAACATCTAAACCCACATCACACCGCTGTCGTCGGAGTCCACCCCGATTGGTGAAACCGCCGTGCCCTTCCCAGCGGCATCCACTCCCGTTCGTGGCTTGCCCTTCGCCAAGGAGGCAACAATGGCATTCTGCACAGCTTCGTCCCCGTCCTCCTCCACATCAGAATCGACAATGACAAAGGTGACGGGGTTGGCATGGACCAAGCACCGTCACGCCTGGCGGCTCCTGCTCAAGCTCGACACCGCATCAGTCCTTCTATAGGTAGGAGGGGCCGAGCTCGGATACGTAGCATTGTCGCTCCTCTCAAGAAACCATGGCCATTTGATACTACGACGGTAGGATCTTGGGGTGGATCCGTCACGACGAGCCCTACCGGAAGCGGTGGAGCGGATGGATCTGCCGGCGCAAGCCGTGACAAGTTCCTAGGAGGGAGTAAGATTGTGGGCCAGGCGTGTCTAGTTCCTGAGCAAAGCCTCCTAGTGATATGTATGCGTGCAAGGAGCCAAAAAATTCCGTCCAATGCACGCGAGAGGGCTTTTGAACCACGAAGGCACAAGGTTTTGTTGACAAGTCCACATGTTAGGTCCCCCACCTGTCAGCCGAATGTGGACGGTAGGATTCTGCCCGAGTTATTAAGTGGGGATAAATCACGCTTCACCACTACCCTGACATCCAAAGGCTCCTCTTTCCTCTGCCCTCACTCCCCTCGCTCATGGCTTGCAGCTCGTGCAGTTCGTCTCGGGCGGAATCAGGGTCGGCTCAACGCCGTCAGGCGGGTGCCCCATCAGGTACCGGAGGGCGCCCTACGATTACTACCCCGATATGCTATGTTTGTGCGGTGAGAAGATGCCGAGATGGATTTCGTAGACCGACGAAAATACTGCAGGAAAATTCAGCAACTGTAGCATCAGAGCGGTAAGTCCCTACTATAGGTACAATGGTAACCCGGATCCGGAAAGCGTAATGTAATTCTTTTTTTTGTCTCCTTTGATCTACTTGACGGGAAGGGAGGGGGACTGGCTGTGACAAGTTTGTGTGGATCGAAAAGCCACTGACTGGTTTTCATAGAGAGCTTTTTCAGGATCTGCGTGATGTTGTGTGGGACAAGAAAGAGGAAATTCGTGCGATGGAGCGAGAGATCTTCGCCGGGTGCAGGGGAGGCAGGGGCAGGTGAAAGGGCATGTATGCCCCATGTGTGGTTTTGGTAATTAATGACAATCCCTATGGACTAATGTGCAAATTGAGTCTCACTTGTAGGTTTGTCCATTGGCATCGCTTGGACCATGTGTTGGTTTCAAGGATGAAAAAGAAGACGCGTTGTCCAAGGGCTTTGTGCCTTTTGGAATCAAGTAGAAGAAGAAGAAGATCAAGTATGTCTTGAAGAAGAAGAAGAAGATGGAGTTCCTCGTGGCTTTCTTCAAGACATCGTCAAGAATTGATGTGCAAGCTCAAGAGAATGATGAAGACAAGTTCGAAGAAGAGGCTTCCCCGTGGTGTATGGGGGAGCATTTCTCAAGACTTCATCAAGCAAGTTCAAGCAAGTGCAAGCAAGAAAGGTGTTCCATCTTGAAGGTGACAAGATCGTCTACATCAAGCTCAAGTGGGATGCTTAACACAAAGGTATGATCTTGATAGGGTTTCTATTTTACCGGTCTTGTGTAGTGTTGGGAGACCGGGTTTAGGATAGATAGCCGTACTATCAAGAAGGGCTCTCGAGTGGGTGACTCGTTCGTATCTTTCGGAGAGAGCTCAAACCTTTGCATATATAGCATCATCTTTCTTGGTTGTTGTTTGGTTCTTGTCCATGTGAGGATCTAGACCTTGTGGTTATCTTCATAACATGCTCTAGTTCATCAAAAACGGATTTCCCATGCATATCTCATTGCGTTTTTGATCTTGCGGGTTTTCCGGCTCCACACCTTGGGAGGTATCTCACATATATATTCATGGTATTTTCTCCCTTGGTGATCTTGCGGGTTTTTGTTGGATTCTACACGTCGTTATCTTTCCAACAAAATTGGTTTCATCTCGTTTGGAGTTCGGATGCAAAAGTATGGCATTTCTGGTTCTGAAGTTTCTCTGACCGGAAGTACCGGCCAGACGCCGGAAGTACCGCTCGGGCAGAAATGCAGCCGGTAGTACTGGTGTTAATACCAGCCCAACTTCTGGTGAACCCATTTTTGGTTCAGTATGTTCTCTGCCTGGTCTGTGCTATTTGACGAAACTTCGGTCGGAATCTTGGGCGGTAGTACCGGTGACCCACCGGTAGTACCGGCCGGCCTCGTTTTTGTGTTCGTTTGCACCGTGTTTTTGGACCGTTGGCTGAGTGCCACTGGTAGTACCGGCCACCCACCGGTACTACCGGCCGTGCGCAATTCTGTGGGTAACGGGCAGATCGGGGAGCCCTTTAAAAGGGACTCCCCTTTCCCCTTCGCCCCCAACACTTGTTCTTCTCGGTTTTTGGCTTTCTCTCTCCTCCATTGTTGACCTTGAAGAGCTTGCCCTCTCCCCTTTCCCCTCCTATGATTCTTGCACCTTTTTGAGGGATTTGAGAGAGGAGATCTAGATCTACAAGCCCCACCAAGCCAAATCCCTTCTTTGTGAAGGAATCCTTGGGATCTAGATCTTGGAGAGTTTTGTGTTCTCCTCTTGTGTTCTTCCTCCCTTATTACCCCAATAGATTTTGTAGCTTTGGTGGAATTTGAGAGTGAAGGACTTGCCTCTTGCATTTGGTGCATAGGTTTGAGTTCTCCTTGGAGATTCGGCGAGTTCAAGCCCTTGGGCTTGTTTCTCTTGGGCTCTTGGAACCCTAGACGGTTGTGTGGTTGGATAGTTGACCTTTTGTGGTCTTGTAGCCTTTTGTGGCCTTGTTGCCTTTGTGGAATTTCTCTTGGGGCTCCAATTGAGTTGTGGAGGTTCCCCAAGCTTGTTGGCCTTTTGTGGCATTGTGGAGCCTTTGTGGCGTTTCTTGGGAGCCCTCCAATTGACTTGTGGAGATTGCCCCAAGCCTTGTACGGGTTCGGTGACCGCCCTCAAGTGTCCCATAGTGGAACGTGAGTAGGCCTTTGTGGTGAGCTCACGGGAGAATAGGGTGAGCCTTTTGTGGCATCGGTGAGTTGCGTGGCTTTGCATCCTTGGTGAGGTCTTGTGTGGCGTTGGGTGAGCATCGAGCCACCACACCTCGAGGTGAGCCATTTGTGGCGTTCGAAGTTCATTGCGCCCCAGCACCTCTCCAACGGAGACGTAGCTTCTTTGGAAGTGAACTTCGGGAAAAAAATCATCGTCTCCGTGTCCATCGGTTATCTCTCAACCGAGCCCTTTACCTATGCAATTTACATTGTGACAGCCTTCGTGCTTGAAGTACTATATCTTGCTATCACCTTGTTGCTTGTCTTGCTTAGCATAGGTTGTTGGTGCACTTAGTGAAACTAGTGGATATAGGTTTTGGCTCGATAAATTAAATGTTAAGTTTTATTCCGCATTTATTAGAGCCTAAACCGTATTATTTTTAAAACGCCTATTCACCCCCCCCCCCCTCTAGGAGACGTCCATTTCCCTTTCAATTGGTATCAGAGCGAGGTCTCTCGCTTCTTAGGCTTCACCGCCTCGAGAGTAAGGATGTCTCCTAGGGGTTTAGTGCACTCTCCCACATTTACTTTTGATGGCACAAATTATGATGTTTGGCGCATTCGCATGCTTAGTCATTTTCGGGTCATTGACCCAAATATTGAGCGAATTCTAGATATGGGATTGTCTCCTCCTATGGATCCTCAAAATCTATCTTTGGAGGAGGAGACAAACTCTTATCTCGAAGCTAAAGCATCTAATGTGCTTGTTAATGTTGTGAGCTTTGTAGTTCTTTCCTTAATCATGCCTTTTCGAAATGCTCATGATATTTGGACCAAGCTTCAAGCAAAATATGATGTGTCCAAGCTTAATGAGGATGATTGTGTTCCCTCCACCTCCGGCCGTGATGAGTTCTCATCTTCCTCCACTTCACCTACATGTGAGTTGTCACAAGGTAATGACATGGTGAGTGGTGATAAAACTTGCAATGTGGATAGTGAGCTTGTCATTGATGATTCTTCATATCTATCTCATTACAATGTTGTATCTTTGGGCATGAACACATGTAGGACCATATGTGATTTACATCCTAGTTGTGATTGCCCTTGCATATCATGTAGAAATGGATTGAATATATCTCATGATTATATGCTTGCTTTGCCTTGTTTCCATGATAAATGTGCTTCTATTTCCTCTAGTACTTGTGTTTCTAACCATGTAGAGGAAATTCAAGAATGTGTGGGACAAGGCAAGGTTGCTATTGGATCTTCATGTGTTCCTCCATCATCACCTTCTCCCAACATTCACTTATGCCTCATGGCTAAGGAATCAAAGGTAACTTCTCCTTTGGACCCCAATGCACCTCATGATGATGTGAATGTTGACTTAGATGTAGAAGATGATGATGTTGCTTCTTTAAAAGAGAAGGGGGAGCTAGTCCTTCGTGCTCTACACAATGATAAAAATGCTTGCTCTACTTTCATTGAAATATTGAACTTTGCCATTGAAAGTAAGCAACTAATTTATGAGCATGAGGACACAATTGACAAAATGGGTAGTCTTGAGCGTGAGTATGCTAATGACATTGCTAACCTAAATGAAGCTCTTGAAGAGGAACAAACCACCAAGGAATCTCTTGAGGAGACCTTTGCTCTAGAGCTATCTAGAGTGAAGAAATCTCATGATAGAGAATTTGAGGTGGCAAGTGCCCTCCAAATTAAGAATGATGAGCTTTAAGTTGCTTATGCCAAACTCCTTGAGGATTTTGAGCACCTCAAAAATGGCTCTAGGGTTATCAAGGGGGAGCTCATCAAACTCACTGAGTCACATGAGCAACTTAAAGCTTCTTACTCTAAAGAGCTTTCCAAGTTGCCCTCGCCTCTTACTACTATTTATGATGCTTGTGCTACTAACTCTATCTCTTGTGAAGCATCTATTGTGAAGGAGAATGTTGAGCTGCATGCTCAACTTGCTTTGCTAACTAGCAACTATGGGAAATTGGAAGAGATTCATGCTAAGCTCTTAAGCTCACATGAGGATCTTCTAGTTTCCCATAGTAGGCTCAAGTTGGCTCATGAGGCTACTATGTCAAAGGTAACATCTAGTGAGCCTCATGTGGACATTAGCACTACATCTAGTCCTAGTATCATATTGCCATGCGCTATTCCTTGTAATTCATACACTCATGCTATTGCTATATCTTGTGATGAATTGCATCCCTTGCCTTGTTGCTCTAACAATGTAGCATCTACTTCCTCTAGTATTGTTGTTGATACTAACCATGTAGAGGAAAACAAGAAGCTCAAGGCTCAAGTCATTTCTTTGAAGAATGACTTGAAGAAGTGTCATGAAGGGAAGACCACACTCAAGAACATCTTGGGTGTGTGAAGATCCCCAAATGACAAGAGTGGGCTTGGATATAACTCCAACATCAAGAACAAGCCCACCAACATGTTGAAGCACAAGGGCAACAAGAAGAATGGCCAAGGTCAAGTGAAGAATCCGGCCAACATTGTGTGCTTCATGTGCAAGGAAGAAGGCCATCATGTGAGATGTTGCCCATTGAAGAAGAAGCAACAAGGGAAGCGGCCTCAAGCTCCACCTCAAGCTAGAACCGGGCCTCTTCCCAAGACTCAAGCTCTTCCTCACGGGGTGGCATCGTTCAAGAAGAAAGATGGCAAGAGAAGAACTTGCTACATATGCCGCGAGAAGGGGAACCTCTCTTCCTCATGCACCATGGGTAACTCCTCATCCAATCCTATCTTGATATATGATGCATATTCTCTTGGTAAGGATGAGATGGGCAATGTGTTTGCCAAATACGTTGGTGCCCAAAGTGGTGTCAAGAAAAGAACCATTTGGGTGGCCAAGCCTATTGTGACTAACTTCTTAGGACCGAACTTGGTTGGGGACCAACAAGCTAAAACTTGATCAATAGGTGTTGTTGGAGGGCATTGGAGGCTTGGCAACATTATGAAGAATTGAGGGGTCTTCATCATTTATTTTTTGTCAAGTTAAGCCAATTGAATTATCTTGCCTCTATCTCATATCCAATGTTCATTATATGTGTTTGTACATGTTGCGCTTCCCTCATACCTATATTGTGTTGTCTAGTATATTTGTGTATGTTGGTTAGCACATCATGTATTTGTGTTCTTGTGTTTGAGCCTTTGTTGAATTTATTTGGTATCTTTCTTGGCTCTTGGGAGCGATTAATGGACTATTCCATTTTGGGGGAGTGTTATGCTTGGGCATTCCACAATCCTAAAATGTGTGTACATGAGGAATACCACTTAGTGTTGACATTACATGTTTATGTTGTCTCTATGTGGTATGTCATTCTCATGAAGAATTAAAGTTCCATAATGTCCATTAATCATCTCTATTTGGATGTTTTTAACTCTTGTTGAGTTTTCTTGTTTTATCACATTATGGGGGAGTCATATGCTTTGTGCATATTACAAACCTAGAAAATGTGAACATTTGAGGTAGTGTCACTAAGAATTGATATTGATATTTATTAGCTCCTAAGTGGCACATTTAGCTCAAACAAGTTCCAATTACCTTGGAGTGATTTTATTGCTCATCTTTTGGATCTTGTTTGTGAGAGTTTTTCTTGATATGTGTTTCCTCATATTTGAACCTCAATATCCTCCATGGAAACCATTTGCTTCAAGTTACATTAATCTTTATTGATTGTGTGACTTTTTGGAGCTATCAAGAATCTCTCTCGAAGCATCAAGCATAACTTTTATGTCTTACTACATGCTTCTTTGTGTGAATATGATCATGATTTCCTTGCAAACTACCTCGGGAAAACTTTCCCCATAATTCTTGTCCTTGGACAAGTGACACTCCATATATGGTAGGATTTATTGATTATGTTCACTTTGGCCTTTTTTTGTCCTATCTTTGGCCGAGAATTTGTTTTTCTTTTTCTCCCATGTCTTCCCTGCCTCTTGTGGATCTTTTTAGTTTATTTGTATTCTCTTGTGTTTTATTTAATGGAGCTAGTAGTGATGATCTCTTTTGTGTGCATTTTGCATTCACAAGCAAAATTCAACATAATGCACCATTCATGGGGGAGCTCTCCTATATTATCTAGAACACTCCTTTTATGCTTCTTGTGTTGATCCACATAGTGTTTCTTGTGCTTGGATGCTTGATCTTTTCTTTTGGTACTTTGTGCCATCATGAAAAGTGTAGAGAGTTTGGTTTATATGTTGGAACCTCGCTCTATTTGGGAGTTGGCTTTGTCTCATTCCTTGTTACTTGTTTTGATATTTTGAATGAGATAAATCCTTAAGCATTGTGTGTTTTGTGCATCTTTTGCTCTTTGGCGTTTGCCTTGTTCATTTGTTGAATTTGTGTCCTTTCATGTGTTGATTTGGCTCTTTGATACAATTTGGACACCTTTTGTCGTGTCACACTCTTGTGTGCGACTTCTTGGTTTACTTGGTGTTTTTTGTTCAAATTGTATCAATTTTTGGGTTCTTGAGAGTCTTGTGCATGCATATTTACTACATGTTTATATCTTGGCATGCTTTATTTCTTGATCCAATATATAGGGGATTCTCCACCAAATCCTATCGGCTAAGATGTGCATGAAATTCAATTTCATATCCTCTACATCCTACCATTTATATCTCGGTAACAATTATCTCTCTCATGCATACATATCTTGCTTCCAACCTTTTGTAGGTTGCTTGTTGGCATGAGTTTGTGTTTTCTTTGCATAGTTGTAATGTATGTAGAGTGTCCGTGTTTGAAGCTCATTGATGTACACTAAGATATATTTGAGCCTTTGGCCATGCTTTCAAGCAAAAATCCTATTTGTACATTATATGACTTTCTTTTGTTGTTCATGTGCTTTATTGTGTGTCTATTTTGTGTGTGCATGTTTCTTTGTGGGCATATGTCTTTGTGATATTTTCCACCTAGAAACTTATACACACAAGAGAAGATAAATCTTTGGTTGTTTTTGTTTTCCTTGGAGACCACCCTTTATTTCTTGTTGATTCTTTGGTGGCTTCCAAATTTATTTTTTATGAGTGCTTGTCCCATTTGTTTGGATCTCCGGGCACTCATGATTTGATCTCTCTTACCGTGTATTACTAAATGAGTTTGTAGGAGTGAGGATTCCATGATTGTGCACTTTGTTTCCAAATATAATTATTATAATTGGTGCATAATCCTTGGGGAGCTTCTCTAACTCACTTAAGAATGCTCATTTGTATTTATCTTTGTTTGAGGTTTAAATGTCTATGGGGGAGTGAGGATTCCATATTTGTGCATGACGTATTCAAATGATTCTATATTGTGCACGAAGATTGGGGAGCTTCCCTAATTCATCTAAACACTCTTTTGTCTGTATCATAATATCTTGTGTTTTTCTTTTTGTATCAATTGTTGTTGTCAATTGGTCTTTTTGGGTCTTTTTGGGTTGCTCGCTTCATTTGTTGAAGCTATTTTCTCTTTCTTTTCTTTTTGCAATCTTTGGGTCCTCAATATAGTTTTACTTCCTCCCAAGGATTCATCATTGGATATGTGCATATGCACACCTTTGGAGGAATTCTCACTATATTGGCCATCTAGAACTTTTCACCCATTTTGGCAATCGATGCCAATGGGGGAGAAGTTTTAGAGGGTTTAAGGGAAGTTGGTTTATGCTTTGAGTTGGTTCTTAAATCATTAGCCTTGCATGCTCTTGCATCTTTGTTGTTGCTTTGCATGTTTAATATATAGAGGAAACTCAACCACTGATAATGGTTGGAAATCTATGCAATGAAATTCAAGTTCATCACACGTGCATAGATTGTGGGGGAGTTTGCTCCATATATTGTGGTTGTACCAACATGACATACTTGTGTAGTATTTGATGTTGGGGCAACCATTTTGTTCGTTAAATTCCATATTTAAACCCTCTCTAGGGGATTGTCATCAATTACCAAAATGGGGGAGATTGAAAGGCCATGTATGCCCCCATGTCTGGTTTTGGTAATTAATGACAATCCCTATGGACTAATGTGCAAATTGAGTCTCACTTGTAGGTTTGTCCATTGGCATCGCTTGGACCATGTGTTGGTTTCAAGGATGAAAAAGAAGAAGCGTTGTCCAAGGGCTTTGTGCCTTTTGGAATCAAGTAGAAGAAGAAGAAGATCAAGTATGTCTTGAAGAAGAAGAAGAAGATGGAGTTCCTCGTGGCTTTCTTCAAGACATCGTCAAGAATTGATGTGCAAGCTCAAGAGAATGATGAAGACAAGTTCGAAGAAGAGGCTTCCCCATGGTGTATGGGGGAGCATTTCTCAAGACTTCATCAAGCAATTGCAAGCAAGTGCAATCAATAAAGGTGTTCCATCTTGAAGGTGACAAGATCGTCTACATCAAGCTCAAGTGGGATGCTCAACGCAAAGGTATGATCTTGATAGGGTTTCTATTTTACCGGTCTTGTGTAGTGTTGGGAGACCGGGTTTAGGATAGATAGCCGTACTATCAAGAGGGGCTCTCGAGTGGGTGACTCGTTCGTATCTTTCGGAGAGAGCTCAAACCTTTGCATATATAGCATCATCTTTCTTGGTTGTTGTTTGGTTCTTGTCCATGTGAGGATCTAGACCTTGTGGTTATCTTCATAACATGCTCTAGTTCATCAAAAATGGATTTCCCATGCATATCTCATTGCGTTTTTGATCTTGCGGGTTTTCCGGCTCCACACCTTAGGAGGTATCTCACATATATATTCATGGTATTTTCTCCCTTGGTGATCTTGCGGGTTTTTGTTGGATTCTATACGTCGTTATCTTTCCAACAAAATTGGTTTCATCTCGTTTGGAGTTCGGATGCAAAAGTATGGCATTTCTGGTTCTGAAGTTTCTCTGACCGGAAGTACCGGCCAGACGCCGGAAGTACCGCTCGGGCAGAAATGCAGCCGGTAGTACTGGTGTTAATACCAGCCCAACTTCTGGTGAACCCATTTTTGGTTCAGTATGTTCTCTGCCTGGTCTGTGCTATTTGACGAAACTTCGGTCGGAATCTTGGGCGGTAGTACCGGTGACCCACCGGTAGTACCGGCCGGCCTCGTTTTTGTGTTCGTTTGCACCGTGTTTTTGGACCGTTGGCTGAGTGCCACTGGTAGTACCGGCCACCCACCGGTACTACCGGCCGTGCGCAATTCTGTGGGTAACGGGCAGATCGGGGAGCCCTTTAAAAGGGACTCCCCTTTCCCCTTCGCCCCCAACACTTGTTCTTCTTGGTTTTTGGCTTTCTCTCTCCTCCATTGTTGACCTTGAAGAGCTTGCCCTCTCCCCTTTCCCCTCCTATGATTCTTGCACCTTTTTGAGGGATTTGAGAGAGGAGATCTAGATCTACAAGCCCCACCAAGCCAAATCCCTTCTTTGTGAAGGAATCCTTGGGATCTAGATCTTGGAGAGTTTTGTGTTCTCCTCTTGTGTTCTTCCTCCCTTATTCCCCCAATAGATTTTGTAGCTTTGGTGGAATTTGAGAGTGAAGGACTTGCATCTTGCATTATGTGCATAGGTTTGAGTTCTCCTTGGAGATTCGGCGAGTTCAAGCCCTTGGGCTTGTTTCTCTTAGGCTCTTGGAACCCTAGACGGTTGTGTGGTTGGATAGTTGACCTTTTGTGGTCTTGTAGCCTTTTGTGGCCTTGTTGCCTTTGTGGCATTGCTCTTGGGGCTCCAATTGAGTTGTGGAGGTTCCCCAAGCTTGTTGGCCTTTTGTGGCATTGTGGAGCCTTTGTGGCGTTTCTTGGGAGCCCTCCAATTGACTTGTGGAGATTGCCCCAAGCCTTGTACGGGTTCGGTGACCGCCCTCAAGTGTCCCATAGTGGAACGTGAGTAGGCCTTTGTGGCGAGCTCACAGGAGAATAGGGTGAGCCTTTTGTGGCATCGGTGAGTTGCGTGGCTTCGCATCCTTGGTGAGGCCTTGTGTGGCGTTGGGTGAGCATCGAGCCACCACACCTCGAGGTGAGCCATTCATGGCGTTTGAAGTTCATTGCGCCCCCGCACCTCTCCAACGGAGACGTAGCTTCTTTGGAAGTGAACTTCGGGAAACAAATCATCGTCTCCGTGTCCATCGGTTATCTCTCAACCGAGCCCTTTACCTATGCAATTTACATTGTGATAGCCTTCGTGCTTGAAGTACTATATCTTGCTATCACCTTGTTGCTTGTCTTTCTTAGCATAGGTTGTTGGTGCACTTAGTGAAACTAGTGGATATATGTTTTGGCTCGATAAATTAAACGTTAAGTTTTATTCCGCATTTATTAGAGCCTAAACCGTATTATTTTTAAAATGCCTATTCACCCCCCCTCTAGGCGACATCCATTTCCCTTTCAGCAGGGAGGTGGTGAGACAGACGGGCTCAAGATTAGGCCAGATAGTGGAAACAATTTCCTCATTATCTGGGCATTATCTGTTGCATTTGCAGTTTATGTTTCCATGTCATTGTCCAGCAGTTGAAATAAGTTGCTGCTTCGTGGAGTGTAGCAGCCAACTTAGAACTTGTTTTTGAGCCCAAAAACTTATCATAAGTGTAATGCCAATAGCAGGGATTTATTAAACGCCTATAGATAATTCATGCCTATGGCACTAACACCCATCGATTTTGGAGACCCCTTAACCGCTCAGCTATCGCGATTGTTCAGATAGTAGTGGCACAGTCACAATTTCGGATTCACCTAGTGGCCTCGGCCGTATCCAATCCTAAAGTCGTGATACATTTTACTCTGAGTACAGGAGGCAGATTGTTTCGCTCAGCAAGTTCCACGCACACAGCTCCAGAGTTTAACCGAACTACATATATAGGTTCAAGTTCAATACATCATTAGGCTTCTACATTGCTAGCCTTCTTTCTCTGCTTGGGTGCCAACTTTCTTCCTCTTGCCTTCACGTCCACTGTCTTCTTCATCTCCTGCCTTCTTCCTCTTCCTCGGTGTCAATTTTCTTACCTTCACGTACCCTACATCTTCGGGTCGAGGGAAGTTAGGCCAATCAGCACCAGAATCTTGTCCAGCATCATCACTCCACTCGTTTTGGTTTTATTCCCACGGCAAAATCACTAAGTCGGCTGTCTTGTTTCTTACCTTGCGCTTCCTGTAAAAAAATGTACATGGATTACTACCTTATATCTACAGAATATAAAAAAATTTGGGAATGTACCATCTCAGACCTAGGTTTGGGAGCATTAAGAAGACAGCCCGCTGCTCTATGGCCTATAAGATGGCAGGTCTTGCATCTGTTTTTGCCCTTCTTGGTTGCACAGAAAGCCGAACCCTTCTTCTTGAGAAAATTCTTAAACCTATTCACCTGAGGTCTTCCTCTGCCCCTTTTTGTAACTGGCTGGAAAAGCTTGAAAGACAGTTGGACTTGAGGCCACTGAGATGGGTTTGTACATGGCTCAACGGATCCAGCGTACGCAGCTCTGAACTTTTCCATAGAGTAGTAGTCTGAGAAATACTGATCCAAATGTGGTAGAGTTCTTTTCCTCACCAAGAAGGCCAAGGCTTGGTCGCAAGGTTTCCCGGTATGTTGCCACTCTAAGCAGGTGCATTCTCGCAGCTGGATGTTCACAACATCCCTTTTGCCACTCTTGGACATATCGACCACCTCACAGCTGCTGCTGGTTGACGGGAGAATCTTAAGATGAGCAAGTCCTCGGCTTCTCTTGTGCAGTTGTTGTACAACTGGCGATAGCATATGTCCTCTAAGTCTCCTACCGATCTCTCTCCTTATATTTAATAGCTTCATGATCATACCACATATGTTGTCCATCAAGATATGAACAGGACGCACTTTTATGTCCTTCACCCAGTTATTCAGGCATTCTGCAAGGTTGTTGTTTATGTAATCAACTTTCATGTCAGGGTTGAATTGACTCCTCTTCCATAGCTGCGAATGATGGATGGCTAAGTACTCTATAAGTTCAGAGGCTTTCGCAAATTTCTTGCTCATGAAATATTCGCTGCTACTAGGTTTGTAAACTCTAGCAGCAGGAAACATGTAACGAAATACGCTGCCTGCGTAGTGCGAGTACAAGTTGAGCATCATATGGGCATGGAATTCTCTACCTTCAGCTCGCGGGAACACCTCATTCACTGCATTCGTCAGCCCATTGCATGCATCCGTGGATATAGCCAATGGATCCATGTGGCCTATTGATCTCCTGAGCTGCCTCATAAACCAGACCCAGTTTTCCTCCGTTTCTGTTTCAAACAGCCCGAATGCCACTGGGAACATCCAGTTGTGACCATCAAGTGATGTGGAAGATGGAAGACAGCCTTTCCATTTGCTAGTTAGGAAAGTGTTGTCTACACTCAGATATGGCCTACATCCATCCTTAAATCCCTAGATGCAAGGTTTAAGCGCCATGGAAAATCTTTTGAAATATATTTTACCACGAACTGATTCAGTGTCAATCTCCACAACACTCCCCGGACACGTACCTTGTACCTCCGCCTTGAAGTTGTACAGCATCCTGAAGCTATTGGTCCAATCCCCATGTAAGACTCCCAGAGCTTTCTCTTTACCTTTCCAAACCGTGTAATATGGTAGGACAACATTGTATTTAGAACCGAGGCTAGTCTGAATATTCTTCGTGGTCTCCTTGGGGTTATCCTTTAGTATGGATATAGATTGCATAGCCACCCACTCTGTATCAGCCATTGAGGATTTCAGTTTGCTGCCTGTCGGACACATGTGTGGAGGGCCCATTTTGTTCACCTGTAACACAGATTCATTTAAAAGATAAGCGGGGTCGACTAGTTGCTAGAAAGATATCGCACAGCAATTGTAGTTATAGAGTGAAAACAGAGAAAGTTCTAATGGTTTGTAGCATTCATTGCCCCAGTACCCTAATTGTCTTCGACGTAGGTAAGGCTCTTGTTGTGATCCTCCATGGAAATGTACCTCGGCCCGTCCATTCACCCACGTTAACTTGCAAACGACCTCATACCTCTAGGCAGTGTTCTTCAGTCGATAAACATTGAACTCCGCCTTGATACAAAAATGCTGGAACGACATCCTGAACTCATGCATGCTACTGAACTCGGTGCCGACCGAAATTATAGGATACTCATGGTCATGTTTAATTTCTTCTACTTCAACACCCAAATCATCGACTGGAATACCAGCCTCATCATTAAGTTCCTCGTCTATTTCATCATCACCAGATTCTTGATCCTCTACAGTGCCTTCTTCTTCATCTGATTTAGAATCCTGGCCATCGTCTCTAATGCCTAGTATTGCACACATCATATTGACTCCCATGGGTGGGGCTACACCATCGTCTCCACCCGGTTGGACCGGAACATTGCCCCAATCCACCTCATCGGCAACTCTATTTTCTCCAAGACACTCGGTTGGTTCTGCTGCAACCACATGGGGTGGTCTTACGTTTGCACGCATCCCAGGTACTTCAGTGGACAAACAGCAGCCAGAATCAATTTCATCTTGACTGTACAGAACCCTCTTGCTCTTCCTGTGTACATCCTCCTTCCTGATGTAATCTTTCCTGATGGTATCAGTAAGGCTTGATATATGTGTTCCATTCCCCCATCGAACTAGGCTTTTTGCTGCCATTCTTGGGTGCGATCTCCTTCCTGCCTTCCCTCACGGGTGTTGGCTCCAGGGTGCTAGCATTATTGCATGACCTCAGTGGTGTGTTCTTCTTTGAATTAGCCCTTTTGCTGCTACTATTGGGTGTGTTCTCCTTCATGCTGGCATTATTCCCTAATAGCGGCGTGTTCCGCTCCAAATTAGTATTTTTTTCTGCTCCCACTAGGTGTGGTAGCCTCCGTGCTGGCCATCTTTGCCTCTTTGCTACCACTCCTAGGAGTGTTCACCATCGTGCTAGCCCTCTTAGCATTTTTTCTGCTACCGTTCGGTGTGGCATTTTGACTGGATCTCAGGGGTGTACTCTGTGGCATGGTGCCTTTTTTCGTGCGAACCTTGGGCGTCCTCTTCTCTGGCATGGTCCCCTTGGTGACGTTCTTCTTTGGGGTGCCCTTTCTGGGGATGCTCTTCCTGCTCCTCTTTATGACGGTCCTCTGTAAGACTCTCCTCTATTCAAAGCTACCCACAGTCGCACCAGCCCCAGTGATGCCATGGATCAGGTCACGCATGCCTTCTAAAAGTCCATCATCTCTATTGTCAAGTTCCAATTCCTCTCCAACCATTTGCACTATCAAGTGGAAGTACACTTCACCTCTATAATGTTTCCTTGTAAATGGTATGACTAAATCCCTGGTATCTTTCACTTCGATAGCCTTTTTGCTCTTGTAACCAAAATATAACAAACGTGCTTCCTGGGAGGACCCCCATAGTACCTTCACACGTAACGATGCCATCAGGTCAGATAACTCTACCACTTCAGGATTGTATCTGCCAAGGATTACATCAAACTCGTCATAGAATTTTTCTGTGGCATCATCTAATTTTGCAGTATAATCCGCGACACCGATACGAACGGTTACTTTGCCATCATCAGGTTCTTCAGGATAGAAACCTCCGAGAGGTTCAGTAGGTGGAGCGGCACCATCAGACCTAGCCCCAATGCCACTGTCGCCATCACCAGCATTATCGTTAGCTAGATCAACCTTGGTGGAAATACCAGGAGCAAGGCGAGGGCCCTTAGCAGCGGGAGCTACATTTCATGGTGGACAGGCAGGGGCCCTTCTAACGGCAACCACAATAGGATCAGCTGCTGCCATGCCACATCGACGATCAGGAGCAGTTCCCACAACAGCAGTGTTTCGAGTGCTAACAGAGTCCAGACCATGAGCTGGCTCCAGACCAGCAGCTCGCTGAACCTGAGCACAGGTTCGAGGAGGACACAAGGCATCAGTCTTTGCAACAACAGTGGGGCAGCCTCTGGAAGCCTTAGTTTGCTCAACAGCGGCAGGGATTGGGTCAATAGCGGCCAGATCAACAACAACACGAGGATGACCAGTACCAGCAGATTCTAGAGCACGAGTTCGCACAACTTGAGGATGGTTTCGAGGAGGAGGAGCACACAAGGCGGCGGTCTTGGCAACAACAGCGGGGCAGCCTCCGGAAGCCTTAGTTTGCTCAACAGCAGCATGGATTGGGTGAGCAGCAGCCGGAGCAACAACACCACAGGGACGGGGACGACCAGTACCAGCAGATTCCAGAGCAGAGTTTTCCACAACAGCAATACGGGGACTCCTACGAGGAGGTTGCCTGACAGAAGCATGTCCCGGACGAGGAACCACATTTTGCTCAACAACAATAGGGGTTCGAGTTAGACCCCCTGTCCAATAATAGTTGGGTGACTCCCAGTAGCAGGAGCTTCCTCATCCAGTATGTTACAAATCAGCATAACCACGGGAAGCCCAGCATGTTGTTTCATCAACCCAATTAGCTGGTTGTCACGCGCTACAGGAACCTTGAAGTCTCGTTCATCAAGGATGTTGAACCGTGCAATTTACTCCGGCCTCATTTCAGTAAGTTCACGCACAGGCGCTACTTCCATCTTCAAATTGTGAGCTTGTTTCCACGTGCTCTTCCCATCTGCTAATTTAATGTGGTAGACACAGATGGTGACCCGAACCGTGTATTTGGGTTCAGCGGAGATCCTACTTGACATAAAATTGGAGACAAAAGATAAGAATTGTTTGTCAACGTCGTGCTAGCACACAATTCTATGTTCGATATATATCCGTAATGCCAATAGCCAGCTAGCAGTTATAGGTAGTGCGAATAGCAAAGAGAAGAGTAGCTCACCCGCAATTAGCCAGAAGTACTTCTTCCTCGGCAAATGGATCTGCCATCCTTCACGCTGCTCAGCTCGTCGGCGGTAGAGGCGGGCTAGATCGTCGCAACAGCTGGCACGGCATTCACCATTAGAGCTTGGTAGCAGCAAGTAGGCGCAGCAACTTGGCGCCGGAAGTCAAATGCCCGAAGAGATCATTCTAGTTGGAGAGGGGATTTCGATGCTGCCGGTGCTAGGGTTCATGCGAAATGAGGGAGGGAGTGGATTTGTGAATTTTGTCAACGCACCATGCTCCTTTAGTCTCTCGTTTCACCTACATGGTTGCCATGTTGGCGCTCGCATCACCGAAATATTACAGACATGGGGGTCCCAACCGTCTACTTCACAAGGCAGTTTCACGGAATGTTTGGATTTGGTAGGGCTGAGATGAGTTTGCATCGAAATGGCCCCTCTCGATAGTTGGCGGTCCAACATTTCGAAACACGGCAATTTCAGGCAACTTAGGTACCGCAGTGTACTCGCCCGCGAACTTTGGTACCACAGGGTAGCAGTCCCTTCAGCAGGGCCAGCACCATCTCCATGCCGCCGCGTGCCGCCCACTCCCAACGGTAATACGGGGACTCCTACGAGGAGGTTGCCTGACAGAAGCATGTCGCGGACGAGGAACCACATTATGCTCAACAACAATAGGGGTTCAAGTTAGACCTCCCTGTCCAATAATAGCTGGGTGACTCCCAGTAGTAGGAGCTTCCTCATCCAGTATGTTACAAATCAGCATAACCACGCGAAGCCCAGCATGCTGTTTCATCAACCCAATTAGCTGACTGTCACACGCTACAGGAACCTTGAAGCCTCGTTCATCAAGGATGCTGAACCGTGCAGTTTGCTCCGGCCTCATTTCAGCAAGTTCACGCACAGCAGCAACCAAACCAGGGATAGTGCATAACTGCACAGGCACTACTTCCATCTTCAGATTGTGATCTTGTTTCCACGTGCTCTTCCCATCTGCTAATTTAATGTGGTAGCCGTAGATGGTGACCCGAACCGTGTATTTGGGTTCAGCGGAGATCCTACTTGACAGAAAATTGGAGACAAAAGTTAAGAATTGTTTGTCAGCGTCGTGCGAGCAAACAATTCTATGTTCGATATATCTTTGTAATGCCAATAGCCAGCTAGCAGTTATAGGTAGTGTGAATAGCAAAGAGAAGAGTAGCTCACCCGCAATTAGCCAGAAGTACTTCTTCCTCAGCAAATGGATCTGCCATCCTTCACACTGCTCATCTCGTCCATGGTAGAGGCGGGCTAGATCGTCGCAACGGCTCGCACGGCATTCAGCATTAGAGCTTGGTAGCAGCGAGTAGGCGCAGCAACTTGGCGCCAGAAGTCAAATTCCCGAAGAGATCATCCTGGTTGGAGAGGGGATTTCGACGCTGTTGGTGCTAGGGTTCATGCGAAATGAGGGAGGGAGTGGATTTGTGAATTTGGTCAACGCACCATGCTCCTTTAGTCTCTCGTTTCGCCTACGTGGTTGTCGTGTTGGCGCTCGTGTCATGGAAATATTACTGACATGGGGGTCCCGACCGTCTACGTCACGGGGCAGTTTCACGGAATGTTTGGATTTGGTAGGGGTGAGATGAGTTTGCATCGAAATGGCCCCTATCGATAGTTGGCAGCCCAACATTTCGAAACGCGGCAATTTCAGGCAACTTAGGTACCGCGGTGCACTCGCCCGCGAACTTTGGCACCGCAGGGTAGCAGTCCCTTCAGCAATGCCAGCACCATCTCCACGCTGCCGCGTGCTGCCCACTCCCGAACCACGCCCATGAGGTCAGGGGCGCCCAAGAGCTTCTCGGCCAGAGCGTCCATGGTGGCCGGCTGGACGGTGTCAGGTAGACATAGTCGTGGACCTAGAGGGCAGCGGTGCTGATGGCCCAAAATATATCGAGCTCGTTGGGGAACCCCAAGAGGAAGGTATGATGATCACAGCAGCAAGTTTTCCCTCAGTTATGAAACCAAGATTGTCGAACTAGTAGGAGCAAGGAAACACCTCCAAGGTGTTGTTGCCACCTTGGAATCCTGCACAACACAACCACAGAACTTTGCCCCCAACTTATAGTGAGGTTGTCAATCTCACCGGTTTTGCTGAAAACAAAGGATTAAATGTATTGTGTGGAAGAGAGTAAAAGCTTGCAGAAAGTAAACAAAAAGCAGTAAACAGTTGTAGATTGATGGTAAAAGAAAGGACCGGGGTCCATAGTTCACTAGTGGTGGTTCTCCTTAAGATAGATGACATGTTGGGTTAACAAATTACAGCGGGGCAATTGACAAATATCGATAAAGCATACATGCATATACTAATCATCTTGACTCCTATGAGATTTGATTGGGTATTACAACATTATACATAGACCGTAATCCAACTACATCTATGACTATTAATCCACCTTCAGGTTATCATCCGAACCCCCTCCAGTATTAAGTTGCATTACGCATTGCATGTAAAGTAAACAATGTGATTGTTCTATAAACAAAGGATTGTTGTTTTCTCCCTAGTAGCAACAACACATCTAGTACTTTAGATATTTCTGTCACTTCCCCTGATTACTAGAGGCATGAACCCACTATCGAGCATAAATACTCCCTCTTGGATTTGCTAGCATCTACTCGGTCAAGATATCTACTAACAATGGAGAGCATGCAAGATTACAAATAACAAAGACATGATAGAATCAGTAATCAATCTGAAATAGCATCTCAATATCCATCGGATCCCCGCAAACACAACATGTAGGATTACAAATAGCTGATCTTGATCATGAACGGAGCTCACAAGATCTAAACATTGTAGCACAAAGGAGAAGAACCAACCATCTAGCTACTACATGGACCCGTAGTCCAAGGATGAACTACTCACGCATCACACCGAAGGCTTGCATGGTGATGAAGGAGGCCTCTAGGGTGAATTCTCCCCTCCGGCAGGGTGCCAGGAAGAGCTTCAGATCCCTCCCGATCTAGGGATGGAGATGACAGCGGCTACAGACTCTTTCGTGGAATTTTGATCGGGTACTTAGGGTTTCTGTATCAGAGGCATCTTATAGGCGAAAGGGGAGGCCGAGGGGGTGCCCTAGGCGGCCACAACACCGCCTGGCGCGGGCCAGGCCTGGCCACGCGGCCAGGTGGTGTGACGGCCCTCTGGCCTCTCTCCGTCTCATATTCTGGCTCCGTGTCCCCCTCGGTGAAAAACAGACTTTGGCTTTTGTCCCGTCCAATTCCGAGAATATTCATTTTCTGACTTTCCTGGAACCAAAAACAGCAGAAAACAGGCAGTTGGCACTGTGGCATCTTGTTAATAGGTTAGTCCAAGAAAGTGTATAAAAAGTACTCCAAAGTGTGGACAAAACATAAGAAAGTAGAAAAAACCAAGCATGGAACATCAAAAATTATGGATATGTTAGCAATGTATCAACATCCCAAGCTTAACTCTTGCTCGTCCTCGGGTAGGTAAGTGATAAAAAGAAAGAATAATTTTTTAGGTGACATGCACCATCATAAACTTGATCAAAGTATTTGTAAAACATTGATAGCTGGGATCATAGTACTTCAACATAGCATGAAAGGTAAAGTTCTAACAATAAGACATAGCAACTATGTTGTAACATGAAAAGGCACAAACAAAAGATTCATGAATAACAATGCTTTGCAAGAAGTTTGTTTGTTTCACATAAAGAAAACATAGCATGGTGGCATTCAGCTTGTCCCTCATAGAGTAGCAAACATAAATGCATAGGACACCTTCAAATCTCATAAGGGTGACTAGATACAAATAGTTTAAGAACAAGCAATATCAAAGTTATACATCAATCAACAAGTCTTGGGACAATGCACATAGAACAAAGAATGGCCACTATGCTCTCTCAATAGGTGCATAAAGATAGAAGGTGGAGACTCAACATAAAAGTAAAAGAAAGGCCTTCATAGAAGGAAGCAGAGATTCAAGTTTCATAAAGAGCTTCCAAAATTATGGTACTTATTAGCTTTCAGCTCTCATTACCCCTATCATAAGCATCTTTAGGTGATTAAGGTTAAAGTGACACAACTAAGAGGATATGCTTGACAAGTTATAATTTGAAATCTCATGCCCCTTACTTACGAGTACCGAACCTCATGCTACTCAACTTCAGTCACAAGTAAGCTCTTATCATTGTAAGTACATATGTATCATAGAGAACCGCCAACGGGGTACCCCTTGCACATCATACAGGAGCTATCCCATAATCAGAATGACAAGGCAAGCAGACAATGAGCATCTCAGCGATCTTTTTATTTGCTATTTGCATAGGTTTTTATTGAGGATGCTTCACAGAGTGCTCATTATGATTATGCTGCAAGTTTCCACCATGATTAGGCATGGCTTAGGCTAGCAGCCCAGGCGTTTCTCTAACACACATACAAACTCCATGAGCTTACAAGTTCCCCTTTTATTTCACACCGCTGGGATCCATAAGCAAAAGAATCATGATATCAACGGAATAATAAGTGCAATGTTGAAAGCGTTCCCCATGGTACATGGTTCTTCTAACTTCAACTTATAAAGCGCAAGCATATATGCAACAAAGATGGACGCAATGGTTCAAGATTATTAAATGCAAAAAAGTAAAGTGTGCCATCAAGTTCGTGAGAGCTTTAATCACTAGTTTTTCACATAACAAGTTTAATTATGAAGGTAGATAAAAACATGAATATACTTGGAATAGCAAATGCTAATAGGTAGGTATGGTGGACTCTTTGGAACAACTTGGTTTTATTTGGAGTTGGATGCATGAGTGGAACTCATATTTGGTTATGGAGGCTAGCAAAAGACTGGGAGTGACCAACTAAGAGAGCAATAATGGCCATAATCATGTAGAGCGACAAAACATCATTAATCAAAGCATAAAGTGATATTACAAGTTGAAATCTAAAGGATCATAAAGGCTTATGGTGACTTGGGATAGTCATAACATGGTGTGAGCATGGGCCAAGTCAACCCAAATAAAGCATCAAAGGAGAATACCACGATACTATGCTTTAATATGCTAAAACAACGCATGATTCTTCAAAGAAACATTAAGCAATCTCAATTGTTTATAACATGTCATGCTACAACAAAGATCACTAAGCATAAATCCAAAAGAATATCAAGCATGGCATGACAAAGCATAGGCCACAGTCAAAAATAAGCGCTCTTTACAACTTAAGAATGAACTTTCCTACTCTTTTCCAATCCAAACCAAGCTATTTGAAAAATAATGCATGAAAGAGGGGGTCCAACCAATTTATTCAGAAAACCAAGCAAACGAAAACCAAAAACAAAAACGAAGACGCTCCAAAAACAACACAACTGTGCATGAAACAATAAAAATGAAATGTTTGGAAGAAACCTGGGATTTTTATTGATGAAGAAGGGGATGCCTTGGGCATCCCCAAGATTTGACACTTGTACTTCTTGGATATTTTTGGGGTGACACGCGTGGCATCCCCAAGTTTGAGCTTTAGTCCATTCTTCATCTCATTACATCATTCTCTCCATACACCTGAAATTTGTCCTTCATACAGAACTTCACACAATCTTTATTAGCAACATTAGTACAATCAAGATAAGAAGTCTTTTGGTTCAGTTTCAACACCAATAAAACTTCCATTAAAACACAAGGTACTAAAGCACTTCCCTTAAAAAGCTCAATTCCCATAAGAGAACCCAAAAAGGAACCAACAAGAAGCAAATGCAAATAACGGCAGAAATCTATCAAAATAGACCAGCAAGTAAAAACCAATTTTTTCGAAGATCTTCTGTTGCTCAAATAAAAAGTGTTGAACTAACAAAAGTTATATAACAACCTGGGGCAGAAGCACAAAAATTCACGCCTCAAAATGACGAACAGAGATTTTACACGAATTTTTACGGTGAAGCACAAAATCCTATTTCCGGACAGCAACTTTCCCAAGCATTACTTCTCTCTCACTAGAAGTTACTCTTGGCACAAAAAAAGAAAAAAAGAAAAAAGAATAACTTCCAAGACTCATCTAAAACTTTTGGGTTATCTCCCAATAAGTACTTTTCTTTAACGCCTTTAAGTTAGGCATAAGAAGCAAGAAAAGCATCAAGTGTTTTCAAATGAAGAAGCATTAAAACCAAATTTCTTGCCCTTGCCTCTCTTACTTTTATTCTTAACCTTGGGGAACATATGATTGTTTGGTGGAGAAGAAAAGTGCATGGTGCCCTTTTCCACATCTATTATTGCTCCAAGAAGTTTCAATAGGGATCTTCCAAGTGTAATTTGTCCTTTTCCTACACATTCAATAACAAGATAATCAGTAGAAACCATTTTCCCTAGGATCTTTGTGAACACTCCTTCAGCTATTCCAATTGGTGATATTGTGGCATTATTAGCAAGAAATATTTCTTCTCCTCCTTCAGAAAGTCCTCAAAGATTCAAATATTCATAGATATCTTTAGGCATCAGACAGAATTTAGACATGATATCACAGCGAGCATGAAAAGTTTCATTATTTATAGCAATCTTTACTGTGGGAAGCCATTTTGAGGGTTCAAAATTTATTGGAACATAGTCATGATGCTCTCTAAGTGATTATAGCAATCTTTTAAACTAGCAGTGCTCGTCTCAAGAGTATTCAATCTAGGAAATATGTTTATGAAGGAAGAATCAGATTTGCTAGGCAAGTTATAAGTAAAGACCAATTTCTTTATGGCATTAAAAGCATCATCCTCATTGCATTGGAGGAAATCTCCTCCCACTACAGCATCCAAAGCATATCTATAGGAAAGAGCAATTCCAAGGTAAAAACTGCTAAGGAACAAGCTTTGAGTCATTTTAGGTTCGGTTTTTTCATGTAGATCAGAGATTCTAGACCAAGCTTCTTTGAAACTCTCTTCAATTCCTTGTTTAAAAGTGAAAATCATTTCGTCAGGTGACATAGTGATTGGAGCAATGCTAGACATAATGGCAACTCAAGATAGGAACTAATAATATTTTTTTGTGTGTTTCTAATAAAGAAAGCAAACTAGTAAAACTATTTTTGTGTGTTTTTGATAAAGAAACAAGCAAACAAAGAAGAAATAAACTAAGCAAAACAAATAAAACAAAGTAAAGAGATTGCTTATGAGGGACTCCCCTTGCGAAGATGTCCTTGACTCCCTGGCAACAGTGCCAAAAAAATAGCTTGATGGCCCAAAATATATCGAGCTCATTGGGGAACCCCAAGAGGAAGGTATGATGAGCACATCAACAAGTTTTCCCTCAGTTATGAAACCAAGGTTATCAAACCAGTAGGAGCAAGGAAACACCTCCAAAGTGTTGTTGCCAACTTGGAATCCTGCACAACACAACCACAGAACTTTGCCCCCAACTTACAGTGAGGTTGTCAATCTCACCGGTCTTGCTGAAAACAAAGGATTAAATGTATTGTGTGGAAGAAACTAAAAGCTTGAAGAAAGTAAATAGAAAGCAGTAAACAGTTGTAGATTGATGGTAAAAGAAAGGACCGGGGTCCATAGTTCACTAGTGGTGGTTCTCCTTAAGATAGATGACATGTTGGGTGAACAAATTACAGCGGGGCAATTGACAAACATCGAGAAAGCATACATGTATATACTAATCATCTTGACTCCTATGAGATTTGATTGGGCATTACAATATTATACATAGACCGTAATCCAACTACATCTATGACTAATAATCCACCTTCAGGTTATCATCCGAACCCCCTCCAGTATTAAGTTGCGAGCAACAGATAATTGCATTACGCATTGCGTGTAAAGTAAACAATATGATTGTTCTATGAACAAAGCATTGTTGTTTTCTCCCTAGTAGCAACAACACATCTAGTACCTTAGAGATTTCTGTCACTTCCCCAGATTACTAGAGGCATGAACCCACTATCGAGCATAAATACTCCCTCTTGGAGTTGCTAGCATCTACTCAGCCAAGATATCTACTAATGACGGAGAGCATGCAAGATCACAAATAACAAAGACATGATAGAATCAATAATCAATCTGAAATAGCATCTCAATATCCATCGGATCCACGTAAACACAACATGTAGGATTACAAATAGCTAAACTTGATCATGAACGGAGCTCACAAGATCTAAACATGGTAGCACAAAGGAGAAGAACCAACCATCTAGCTACTACATGGACCCATAGTCCAAGGATGAACTACTCACGCATCACACTAGAGGCTTGCATGGTGATGAAGGAGGCCTCCAGGGTGAATTCTCCCCTCCGGCAGGGTGCCGAGAAGAGCTTCAGATCCCTCCCTATCTAGGGATGGAGATGACAGCGGCTACAGACTCTTTCGTGGAATTTTGATCAGGTACTTAGGGTTTCTGTATCGGAGGCATCTTGTAGGCGAAAGGGGAGGCCGAGGGGTGCCCTAGGCGGCCACACCACCCCCTAGCGCGGGCCAGGCCTAGCTGCGCGGCCAGGTGGTGTGGCGGACCTCTAGCCTCTCTCCGTCTCGTATTCTGGCTCTGTGTCCCCCTCGGTGAAAAACTGACTTTGGCTTTTGTCCCGTCCAATTCCGAGAATATTCATTTTCTGACTTTCCAGGAACCAAAAACAGCAGAAAACAGGTAGCTGGCACTGTGGCATCTTGTTAATAGGTTAGTCCAAGAAAGTGTATAAAAAGTACTCCAAAGTGTGGACAAAACATAAGAAAGTAGATAAAAACCAAGCATGGAACATCAAAAGTTATGGATATGTTAGCAACGTATCAGGTGCGCAACCGCTTCTCCTCCTCGCTGACACCCACCACCAACTCCCCCAGGTGGAGATCACGCCTGAGGTCCGCCTCGAGAATGCGCGCTAGCGCCTTGTCAGTCGAGTCAGGATATTGAGCTACACCCGGGAAAAGAGACAACGATCAACATTGGCCGCGGGAGACAAATGGCATTGCTGGTCTGGTTTGAGAACACTTATTGACGACCATCTTAGAGATTTGGCAAAGCTCCCCCAACATCACCATCTCCTTGGCCCAGGAAGCCTTGAGAGCATCCTCCTGAGTGGCATAGAGCTTCTCCAGGTTCTTCAGCACCTCGGTTCGGGTGTCCGCCACCTTCTTGGCTTGGATGGCCTTGACCTCCATCTGCTGCTGATGCGTAGCCAGCTAGGCGATCTGGTCCTGGCAAGCTTTGTTGTACTCCTCCAGCCGGATAACCTCCTCCTTCAGCCTGGCCACCTTGCGGTCCCGGTCCGCCAACAGAGCTGCAGGAGGGTACCCAATGGTCAACAAGAAGCGCGAGAAGTCGCGCAATCGGGAGGACATGGCAGAGCAAGCAATCTTACGACCCAGATCCTGCGAGGCCTTGGCAGCGTGGCAAGAGCCCTCTGCATAAGAGAGGGAAGTGAGAACCAAAGGAACCGGCTAAGATGGAAGGCAGCGAAAGACAGTGAATTTGGCAAAGGGACACATACCTCAAACAAGGCCCCCAATGCCTTGGCCTGGCCAAGCCCCTGCTCTAGCACCTCAACCAGATGGCGGGCCTGGCCGACAGCCAGGGGCACTGCCTCCGACAGCTGTGCCAAGGCGGGGTCCAGTGGCGGCGCAGCCTGAGCCGGCGTACAGTCGGTGACCTGGAGGTCATCATCGCTCCCCGCGCCCGCGGAGGACCCACCCACCGGCTGGGTAGAGACCTCTAGCGGTGGCACCACGGCTGGCTCCTCCCCCCGATAGGCGCCGGAGCCAACCCCCGCCGTGAGGCTAAGGGGAGGCGTCGCCGCACCACTGCGCCCAGGCAGGAGAGCCTCGGCGAGCCGGGAGACGACGCCGGCCTGGTGCAACATCACGGGCGCAGCCGGTGGTGCCACCTCCGCCACGTCCGCATCGACCCTAGCAGGAGCAGCCCCGGAGGTCATAGCCGGCGTACTGGAGTCCCCAGCCCCGGCAGGGGGAGGGGAGGACGCGGTGGCGATGGTCGTGGAGCCGGGCAAGGTCATCGCCTCACTGTAGGAAAGACAAGGGCGAAATAAGCAAATTCAAGCCCACCAATGCAGCCAAAGGGTACAAGAGCACGTACCCCGCGACGCTCGGCATGACGGTCGCAGTTCTGGGGTGGCGGCTTTTCTTGGCGCCACCTCCAGCCGGCGCGGCGCTGGTCGAGGCGGCCCTCTTCCCCCTTGCCCTGGGCGCGGCGACTTCAGCCGGATCGACATACTCGCCATGCGCGGCTGCTCCAACACGCAAGCGAAATATCAAGTTTACAGCTAACCGCGGTGGAAGCAAGGCATGCAAGGATAGGGAAAAATTTCTCACCGGGTGGGAACTCGCAGCCCTCGTCAGCCTGGGTGGGGAACCGCTCCGACTCCTTTTGCGGGTACTTCGCAGGCTTGTAGTCCATGGAGAAGGAGGGGAGCTCACCGGCCACCATGCTGTCCTCCGCTAGCTGCGCCGTAAAAAGCTACTCAACAGGGGAAGATAAGAAACACGAAACAAAGATCCCTCAGGAAAAATCCACCCGGAGAAGGGAAGGAAATGCCTACCTTCGACGGAAGCCGACCGCGGTGGTATGGCCGGTAGGAGAACTCGTACTCCTCCACCAGCGCCTCCTTCAAGATGGTGGTGAGCCACTCGTGGAGGGCTTCATACGCCACGTCCAGCCGGGAGACCCGGGTGGGATCCAGATGGCTGGAGAGGTGGCACATCTTGTGCGATCCCTGCTGCAGCGGAAGCACGTGGCTCGCCATCCAGGACAGCAGAATGTCCCGAGCAGTGAGCCGCTCCTTCTCCACCAGCACCACTAGTTGGGCGGCCATCCGGTCGATGTCCCCCTGGGCGCCCAAGTGTTGGACGGTCCAGGCCCTGCAGGTGGAGGGGACGTTCGAGAAGATAGGAATTTTGATCCAATCTACCTCGGTGGCGTTGCGCACGTAAAAGTACGAGGGCTGCCACAGCTTGATGTTGTCCGGGAGCTCCAGCCATGGCATCACCGTCGATGGCCACGGGTAGACGGCGCAGCATCCTGTCTCCGTCAACGGCCCTTCCTTCCCTACTACTTGAACCTTGAAGTAAAAGAACTTAAAGAAGTTCGCCGCGTCGGGGCGAACGCCGAGATAGGCCTCGCAACAGGCCGCATGATGCGCCAGCATTGCCACTGCATTGGCCCCAAGATGATGGAGCTGGAGGTCGAAGGAGACGAGCAGCTCCAGGATGAATCGGCTCAGCAGCAGCCCGAGGCCATGGGCGAAGTGGGCGAGGAACACGACGGCCTCGCCAGGCTGAGGGTTGGGCACCTGCTCGTCCTCCGGCGCGAGGTGGTGCTTCACCAAGCATTCCAGCGGTAGGAACTTCCCCCACCGGTACTTCTGCACCAGCTCCTCGGTGACATAGGAACCGCACCACCCGCCAGCGCTCTCCGGCAACATGTTGTTGGGGAAGGTGGCCGTGTTGGAAGCGCGCGGGCCCATCATCGCGGAAGAAGAAGAACGACACCGGCGACCAAGAGGCAGTGGTGCAAGTAAGTAGAGGGAGGATAGGACGCGAGGGAGAGCAGAGGCAACGGGCGCAGGAAGACGAAGTGAGGAAGCCCGCTCCCTTGCATCCCTATTTATCGGGTAGAAGAAATGCGCCAGTTGCCCTCCCTCCCCACCACGTGCCAGGCAACTGCCCCATGTCCACATGACGGTTTGGGACGGATCGCATGCGCCAACGCAACATACATAGAAGATCCCACAGGAGTTACTGCGGGAGGCAAAACGCACCCATCATCTCCAAGAAACCGCAATGATGAAGATGTGCGTGCAGTTACCAAAAACTAATGCGACAGACCAAGAGGTCAAACTGATGCGACACGCACCAGAAGTGGCAGGCGCGGCTGACGCGAGCAATGACGACAGCAAACTGGCGATCCCTCTCCCAACCAGGTGCGGCAGCAGGTCCATGAGATCACCGCTCACACCCTGTGGGTGGGGCCATCGGCTCTATAGCCGGTATACCCCAGCCGGGAAACGACGAAAAATCTCAAGCTGGTACAAGACAAAAGCAAACGACAAAGTCTCTGCATCACCAATCATTTCAAACTCGACCAATGAGCACGCAATAACTTCTCTGTGGGGTGAAGTCCTAACGCGCTCGGGGACTAGTGTCGAGGGGATGACCCCTGGATAGGCCAAGACAGGACAAACCGGCCGGCTCCAAAGAGCTCTGGCCGCCTAGACCCAAGACAAGGAACCACAGCCGGGTGGAACCCTCCACCTGGTCCGTGTCCAAGTTTCCCTGGCTGGCCCGTCTAGCCGGGTAGCCAGAAGAACCGGCTGGGAGGCTTCTCCTAGCCGACCGCCTCGGATCCGCTGGCCATGGTACGGTGGGGTGACGTTCCTCGATGAGCACACCTCTGACCGGACAGGCTAGCTAGCCCGGTCGGCGCTACCAGACAATTGGGCCAAAGCTGGAGGCTGACGAGCAAAGCAAGGGATGACGAGCAAAGATCCGGCTAACGGATAAAGAGCCGGCTGACGGATAAAGAGCTGGCCGATGAGTAAAGCAAGGGCGCTAGACACTGTAGCGCTGTCCTCCCCTGTACTAGAGGCTTGACTGGACCCGGGCCTACCGTTCGGGTCCGTCCAGCCGACCCACTTTGTAAAGTCCAAATCCAAACAGTAAACCCTAGAACCCATCCTATAAGCTACCTCCTCAACCAGTATATAAGGAGAGGTAGTGATAGGGTTCTAGATAGACAATTACAAGTTAGAAGTTCTCTAGATTGGATAAGTTGAGTAGTTCCTCTTCTTCTTTTAGAAAGGAGTAGCCAGGAAAACATCTCAAGGAGCATCTATACTAGGAGTTCGCCCCTTGATAGTAGATCCTTGCAGGAGTAGGAGTTTTACCTCGCCACGAGGGCTTCGAACCTAGGTACATCACTATGTTTGCAGTATCTGTGCCCAACCTGTTGCGAGTAGCCACCGATAGCATCCTGATTGTCCCCTCTCATGCCATCCCCAATGGTACTGCCGTGTTCCACACCACGACACCTTGTCTGTTGTTTTCTCCTTTGACCTTTGTGGGTCTGCCTTCTCCCATTATTGTTGAGTAGCAAGAATGGTGAACGCGTTATTCAGCCTAGGGCTACCTAATTGTTCTTTCCAGAAAAAAAACCTTGGTTGCTATTCTAGGTGGGAAGGTTGTCCATCCTTTATCCTCTGATGGAAATGTAAGTTTGATAACTCAAGGTGCTAGTTATCCATAAAGTGACTCTTTGTTCTTGTAAAATGTGTTCTATACATGCAACCTTGAGGGTTCTTGAGAGACCACTAGATTGTTTTGTTTGTAGAGGCTTTGCAAGAAAGATTGATGGAAGTCAACCTTGAACCTTTGTTCTTGCCGACTAGATTTGTTCGCAATTCAAGCAAGAGTGCCCGAGTGTTAGTGTTGCGAGAATCACCGGTTCACTTACGAAGTTAATAGTTTGGGTGCGGGATGGATTGGCCCCCATACCCATTACCCTTAATATTCGCTCTTGTATGTTGGAGTGGTGAATCATTTTGTGCCTTTTCCTTTAATTAGTTAAGAGATGTGTAACTACCTCGGTGAATTACGCTCCTAGTTACAAGCCTGGATGAGCAGAAATGGTTGAAATAGTACGATGGGGCCCAAATGCCACTCACAGGTAGACCTTTCGGCCGTCCCAACCATTTCCAAGCATCGGGACAAGAACGGGCGGCGTAATCGGCAGGCGAAGGGATCAACTACATACACAAATGAGTATGTATGCAAGCCACCATACAATGGTTCTCAGAGTCATTCCATCTAAAAAGAAAGGAAAATATTGCAACGCCATACGGCAAGATCCAAATATCCTAGATAGATATAATAGTTTAGGATATCTCCTCATACATCAAACATCAGAGTATCAGGCGGAAGCGGAAGACAAAATCCGAGTACGGATAAGAAGCAAATCGGCATAAGATGCCCCATAAATAAACACATCCCGCCCACAGATCTCACGGATCCCCGTTCCCGGAATCTCTACACCGAATGATCGTTGCCCACATCGTCCGTCTCCTCCACCCAGTATCCATGTTGCGAGTTTACCTGTTCATCTGAATCAAACAATTTATCGTGTGAGACCCTAGGGGTACTCAGCAAGTCTTTATGCCTCTAAAGGGGACACAACCTGGGGTGACGCAATTGCAGCAAAAGATAAACCCTAGTAATTCTATAGATACTCGCTAACCATCCTCCTAACCAGAGATAGACGGATGCCCATGAATTAATAACAACAGTTATAAAGGTAATATCAACAGATCCATCCTCCTCCTCGCTTACCAACGAGGAAGCGGACGAACAACCCACCCCCATCCGTTGGCAGTTTTATTTACCATTCCATGAGTGTTGCACTATTTACTAGTCAGTTACTTAGTCAAATTAAAAGCGGTACTTTAGTTATGCTTGTCTATGATCGAGAAACTGTGCTCCAAGTCGTCCATAACCGCGGACACGGCTTCCAGAAAGTTTTACCCTGTAGGGGTGCACAAATAGCAACACACACTCGATCAACCTCGGAAAAACCAAATCAAAACCCAACGAGGCAGTCACGACAAAGCGATCACAGGATTCAGAAATATTTCAGGGGGCCACCCCATTAAGCTACCCGCAACGAAGCTGGCCGGCTACGAGACGGACTCAAGGTTTGTGGGGACGGCTGTAAATGACTGGGAACCCGAAAGTGTGGCTGGGCTTGTCGATACAACGAAAACGTGTCACGGCCCTAAACAGTACAGGTGCAGTACCTCGCACAATTTAAATAAAGCAGTAAAGCATGGCATAAGTACAAGATAGTAAAATAAAACCTCAGACTAGTTTGTGGCCCCAAGAAATAAGAATGAATCAAGCTCTGGCTCAGGGGGGTTCATAAGCCTCCCGGATGTGGATAGCGCGAATATTCAAGGAACGGGAATCAAGTACTCGGGGTCCTACGGAACACAAGTGAGCCTGAAAAACCAAATAGCAAATATGGCTCACCGATGCCACTTTCATTAGTTATCCCATTACTACTCAGATTAAGTTGTATAGGTACCTCGTTATCCATCAGACACTCACATACCCTACACATGCTGTTCTACGACTCGCCTGGCTCAAACAACTCCTGTAGTAATGGCTCATGGGATGGAGGAACAAGCTTCGGTGGGGTTTAAAAGTAAAGGCTATGCAGTACTTGGGATTCAGTTTAATGCAATCGCGACTCAATGATGCAACAATAAGATAGAGGCAATAGGTACTATATGTATGCAAGCATGTGGTAGTGCTTGCCTGGCAGCTCAGTTGAAGCGAGAGAAGGATCTGGGTAGTGCTCCTGGGTTTCTTGATATATCCCCTGCTCAGCGTCTATTCGAAGAAGAACCAAACAAACAAGGGCCAACATAAATAAAGTGCACAAGCATATGAATAAAATGCGACAAGCAAACAATCATGCCATGATGAATGATGCACAATTTGCATGGCAATAAAGTAGCATGGCATGGGTGAGGTGTGGAATACAAGAATAAATCATTTTATTGAGTTTTGGCCCCATTTTATCCTCATATTAGTTGCTGTATACTTTATATTTATATGATCCATGCTGCAAAACAGATAATGGAATGCATAAACAGAAAGGTCTCGTCGAGCTAATCATTTTAGACATATCATTTGTTAAATTTGGAGTTATAAAACAAAAGTTATTAATTAATTAAGGAAAAGGGCATTTTATTGTAATTTTTAATCAACTTGGAAATTAAAGTGTCCAAAATATATTTTGAATGGCATATTTGAATTCCTCACATTTTTCTGATTTCAAAACATATATTATATGTATTATTTGGAATTGTATTTGAAAAGTTATTTGAAAACAGATGTAAATTTGAATTTGAATTAATTTTGAAAAGATTTGAATTAAAACAGAAATAGACAGAAACTTTTCTCACTTAGGCAGATACCAGACCCAGCCGCTGACGGGTGGGCCGGCTGCTGACTGGGACACCACAGCGCGCAGAAAACATTCTGTCACCGCGAGGTCGCCTAGCCACAGTGGATGACAGGTGGGGCCGACAGAGACATAGGTCCCATGCGACAGCGAGGTCAAGGGTGGACCACGTGGCGCAGCGAGGGAGCGCGGGTTGAGGAGCCCAGAAGTCTGGGTACCTATTTGCGAAAAGTCTGGGAGGCTGACTGGTGGGGCACTGCGTACTACGGGTTTAACCGAAACAAAAACAGGGGGTTAAGTGCAAAAGGGTCGCCGTACTGTTCCTCTTCTCCGCGCCTGCGGACGGATCGGTGCGCGGCGCGGGACGGGGATCGAACCCAGGACCTGGCGTGCGCGCGCGGAGGCGGCAGCCACTGCGGTGGGTAGGGAGGCCGTTGCGATGTTCGGCTACGCAGCGAGATAACGCTATCGCGGCACGACGGCAAGGACGCGACCGCGACCGCGCCAGCGCAGAGAGCGCTCGATGAAAAGACTAGCGCGTACAGGGGTGGATCGGCCAGAGGGAGGTGTCTAGGAGGTTGGCCAGCTCACCGTGAGTGCGCGGGAAGGCTTGGATCGGGACGGGGAGCGGCAGATCGTCGACGAAGCAGAGGCCGGGTGTAGCTAGGGTTCCGGCGGAACGCGTCAGCGTGCAGATCAACCTGGGGCTTCTCCTTCACGTCTGCGGGTACAGGGGCAGTGCAGGTGGTCGACTCGATCTTCCTCGACACCTGGACGCCGCGCCCGCCGCCTGGTACGGTGTAGCCGAGAGGAGGCCGACGGTAAGGTTGGTGAACGGTGGCGGAGAGGTGGCTGCAGGGGCAGGAGAGGAGAGGCAAGCTCTAGGGCGGATCTGGGATCGTCTGCAGAGAGGGGGAGTGGGTAAAGCAGAGGGAGAGGGAGGTGCCGTGTGGGGAGCGGGGTAGATGGAAAAGGTGGCCTCGGTGCCACCTTTCTCTCCTCCTCCTCACGTGCTTGGGTCGGGCAGGAACCAGGGCAGGGGCAGCTGGCAGGTGGGGCAAGGTAAGGCCAGGGGTAGGCTCGGGCTAGGTTGGGGGGAGCCTCGGGTTAGGGTTTGGTACTAGGGTTGGGTAGATGGGTGTGGGACCAGGGTGACCAGGTGGGACCATCTAGGTAGGGAGAAGAGAGAGGCCGAGAGAGAGGGGTGGTATGGTATCTAGGGTTTGTAGAGAGGGGAAGGGTTTAGATTAGGTATAGATTAGGAGAGAGGTTTAGAGAGAGGTGAGATGTGGTGTAGAGGATTGGGTGATGGGTTTTCTTTTGGCAAGCTCAAGCAAGAGCAAAACAAGATCAAACAAGAGCTAGACCAAAAAGAGGAAGAGGTAAAAGGTGGTGATGTGGTTTGAGCAAGATCAACTAATTCAAGCCAAAAGGAGGGAGAGAGAGAGATGAGATGGTTCACCCAAAAATTCAAATAAAAACCAAAGACCAAAATGTGGTGGTACTTGCATGGCCCATGCAAAAATAATTAATGCCATGTTTTAACCTTGTGAAACAAAACAATAAACATGGCATTATTCTTATGCATTTCCAAAAGTGGAATTAAGCCAAGCAAAAGAATTTAAAAGAAAGTTCCAAGTGGAGTAGATGGAGATGATCACATTTGATTATAATTGGGACTTGCTAGTGTGTATATTCCACTAGATGCCTACTAGTCCCAAAAATATTCCCACATGAGCATAAATCCATAATAATCCATATGGAAGCTAGGAAAAAGGGTTCCACTCACAAGGCATGCAAAGGTGGCCATGTGGCTCTCATATATCAATAATGTGAAAACAACATGATGCTAAGATGAGAGCATGTGGAAATAGAATTGGATCCATCCCAACCCATATGAGCTAGAGGTAAAACCCAAAAGAAAAACAATTGCAAGCTCATGGATAATGGAATGGTGGAAAGATGGGGTGATGACAAGAAAGGTGGTGGAGTTAAATAAAAGATATGCCCCCAACTCAACTTGGGCATTTAAACAATATATCAACAACCAAATACAATATCAAGAGGCAAATACAATTAATAATGCATATGAGATAAGAACCAAATGGAAAAAGGGTTTTATATGATGCTCAAATGCAAGGTGGCATGATGACATGAGCATGATATAATTATGATGCAACAATTATATATATGAAGTAGCCATTATATTACTAGACCAAGTAGCATTACAATTGTTAGACAATTGGGATGCTACAACTCTCCCCCACTAAACAGGAATCTCGCCCCGAGATTCTAGGAAGAAGAAGAAGACTCAAAGAGGGTAGGATACTTGGCACGGAGCTCATCTTCACGTTCCCAAGTGGCTTCATCAACAGAATGGTGCGACCACTGCACCTTGCAGAACTTGATGGACTTGTTGCGAGTCCTTCTTTCTGCGACTTCAAGGATTTTAGTGGGGTGTTCTTGATAAGACAGGTCTTCTTGGAGATTGATAAGCTCATGATCCACGGTCCTGCCGGGATCCTTGAAGCACTTCTTGAGCTGAGAGATGTGGAAAACATCATGGACCTTGAGTTTTTCCGGGAGCTCAAGAGCATAAGCAACTTCTCCTCTTCTTCCACGAATTTTGAAAGGACCGATGTATCTAGGAGCCAGCTTTCCTTTGATACCAAAGCGGTGCGTGCCTCTCATGGGAGTGACACGAAGGTAAACGAGATCACCAGGGACATACTCCATATCCGTGTGCTTCCTGTCATAATTGCTCTTCTGGCGACTTTGAGCAATCCTCAGATTTTCAAGAATGATGTGAACCTTCTCCTCCGCTTGAGTCACAATGTCAGGGCCAAACAATATTCTTTCTCCTGCACCCGACCAACCAATCGGAGTTCTGCATTTGCGACCATAGAGAGCCTCAAATGGTGCCATCTTTAGACTTTTCTGGAAGCTGTTGTTGTAAGAGAATTCAGCATACGGAAGACATTCTTCCCACTTCATGCCAAAAGAGATGACGCAAGCACGAAGCATATCCTCCAGAATCTGATTGATCCTTTCAACTTGTCCTTGCGACTGAGGGTGGTAAGCTGTGCTAAAGTTCAACTTTGTTCCCAAAGCATTTTGGAAACTCTCCCAAAACTTGGAAGTGAAGATGCTTCCACGGTCTGAACTGATCTCAAGCGGAACCCCATACAGAGAGACAATTCTGTTGATATATAGCTCAGCCAACTGAATTGCAGAAATGGTTTCCTTGACGGGGAAGAAGTGAGCCACTTTAGAAAGCCTGTCAATGACAACAAAGATTGCATTGTTGCCCTTCTGCGACCTTGGAAAACCAGTTATGAAGTCCATCTCCACTTTTTCCCATTTCCATTCCGGGGGTTTCAATGGCTGTAGAAGACCGGAAGGTTTCTGATGGACAGCTTTAACTCTGCGGCAGACATCACCTCCGAGACATACTTGGCACAATATCGTTTCAAACCCGGCCACCAATATTGTGTTTTAAAGTCCATGTACATCTTTGTGCTGCCAGGATGGATAGAAAGAACAGAATCATGCGCCTCCTTGAGAACTTGCTCTCTCAAACCCGGGTAGTTCGGAACAAACATCCGGTGTTCAAAGAAAAGCGTGCCTTGATCATCGACGTGGAAGGACTCATACTTCGGAAGCTGGATGTTGGAGATGACCTTTCTTGTGTACGGATCACCAAGCTGAGAAGAGCGAACCTTTTCTTCCAAGAGAGGGGTTGCTAGAAGGTTCAGGAGATACCCTTGTTCCACAATTTCAAGGTTGAGCTGACGGAATTCCTCGCACAAGAGAGGCTATTGTTCTTCCATCATGAGGTTGTTGACATAAGCTTTGCGGCTGAGAGCATCGGCCATGACATTAGCTTTGCCCGGAGTGTAGTTGATGGTCAAATCAAAATCATTGATTGCTTCAATCCATCTCCTCTGTCGAAGGTTGAGATCAGGCTGAGTGAAGATATACTTCAGACTCTTGTGATCAGAAAAGATTTCACAACGGTTGCCAAGCAAGTAGTGCCTCCATACTTTCAAAGCAAAGACAACTGCTGCGAGCTCGAGGTCATGTGTAGGATAGTTGATCTCATGCGTCTTCAACTGTCGAGAGGCATAAGCAACAACTTGTTTTTCTTGCATAAGGACCGCACCCAATCCTTGCAAAGAGGCGTCACAGAAAATCTGGAAAGGCTTGGATGTATCCGGAGGAACCAAGACTGGTGTGGAGGTGAGCTTCTCTTTGAGTGTCTCAAAGCTTGCTTGACATGCAGGAGTCCAAAGGTATTTCTTGCCTTTCTTGAGGAGATCGGTAAGAGGCTTCCCTATCTTCGAAAAGTTCTGAATGAAGCGACGGCAATAACTAGCCAAACCAAGGAAACTCCGCACTTCTTTGACATTTACAGGAGGAAGCCATTCAACAATCGTCTTCATAGTTTCCGGATTGACTGCAATGCCCTTGGCAGAGATGACGTGACCAAGATAGGTTACTTGAGGCAGCCAAAACTCACACATGGAGAACTTTGCATACAAGCGGTTCTCACGAAGCTTGTTTAGGACACACCGAAGGTGTTCTTCATGCTCTTCTTGTGACTTAGAATAGACTAGGATGTCATCCAGATAGACCACAACGAACTTATCAAGATACTCCATGAAAACCGAGTTCATGAGCCTCGAGAAGGTGGCAGGTGCGTTGGTGAGACCGAAAGACATGACCGTGTACTCATACAGGCCATAGCGGGTGGTGAAAGCTGTCTTAGGAACATCTTCCTTGCGAATCTTGATTTGGTGATAACCACTTCTCAAGTCAAGCTTAGAGAATACCACAGCTCCAGCTAGCTGATCGAAGAGATCATTAATCCGCGGAAGGGGATATTTATTCTTGATGGTTTTAGCATTGAGAGCCCGATAGTCAACACAAAGTCTATCAGTCTTGTCTCGCTTCTTCACAAAGATTGTTGGGCTACCCCAAGAAGAAGTACTATGCTGAATGAAACCCAACTTCTCTTGTTCATCAAGCTGTCGTTTGAGTTCAGCCAACTCAGCAGGACCCATTTTATAAGGCCGCTTGGAGATAGGAGCGGTACCAGGTTCAAGCTCAATTACAAACTCAACCTCACGATCCAGAGGCATACCTGGCAACTCTTCAGGAAAGACATCTGGGAACTCACAGACCACCGGAACACTCTGAATAGCTTCCATAGCATCATCATTCAGAGAAGCCAAAGAGAAATGCTGGATAGCAGGAGTCAGACTTGGAGAATAGACTATATGGCCTTCAGGAATCTTCAGAGAAACCGAGCGTTCAGCACAATCAATCACAGCTGCATTTGCTGTCAACCAGTCCATGCCCAAGATGACATCAATGTCAGAGTTGCCCAGAAAGATTAAGGACGCCGAGAATGAAGAGCCACCAATCTCAATTTGATTGCCATGGCTGATATGAGCAGCCCTCATGTTTGAACCAGGAGATTGTACCACCAGACGATGTGATAAAGGAACCTTATCCAGATCATGCTCTTGCGCAAACTTATGTGAAACAAAAGAATGCGAAGCACCAGAATCAAACAAAACTCGTGCAGGGACTGAGTTAACGGGAAGCATACCCATCACAACTCTAGGTGCATGCTCAGCTTGAGCGGCGTTGACACAGTTGGCACGAGCAAAAGTAGACCCGGGCTTGGTGTTGATGTTGAGAGCCCGAGGTGGTGGTGCACGAACCATAGGAGAGCTTGCCACAGATCTTGGAGGTGGTGGAGGAAGAGCTTTGTTTTTCATCGGGCAGTTCCAGTGTTGATGCCCAGTGTTTCCACAAGTGTAACAAGCACCAGGTGGACGTGGAGCAACGTAGCCAGGGACTCCGCCAGGCGCTCCAGGGTAGTGGTGGTTGTAGCCCCTGGGAGCAGCAGTGAGGAAGTTTGGTGGCCTTGCCGCGTAGCTTGAAGGTCTTGGTGGAGCCGGGAGCGACGGTGGGGTGTTAGGAACCCAGACACGACGCTTAGAAGGAGCTGACATAGCTGAAGAGCTTGCTGCATCGCGGTTGTGTTTCTTTGACTCCTCAAACACTTGCCTACTTGCTTCTTCCTGCAGAGCTGTATGCTGAAGTTCCAGAAAAGACGCCGGCCTTGCATGTGTGATTGCATATTTAATCGATGCATTGAGCCCTTGCCTGAACCTCTTTTGCTTCTTCTTGTCATCAGAGATCTCATCGCCACCATAACGAGAAAGGTTCATGAAGTTTCTGATGTAGGTATTGACATTGTCATTGCCCTTCTTGAGGTTGAGAAACACTTCCTTCATCCTCTCCATGACAATTTCTGACAGATACTGCTCTTTGAAAGCTCCAGTGAACTGTCCCCAAGTAGGCTGAAAACCAGTGCAGTTTGCCTTCAGGTAATTCTCCCACCAGAGAGCTGCATCTCCCTTCAGAAGGTGAGTAGCACACTTTACCCATTCTTGCTCAGGAACATCAGCAGTCATCAGCAGCCTTGACATCTCACGCAACCAATCATCAGCATCAAGTGGTTGATCAGAAACATCAAATTGGTGTGGGTTGAACTTCAGAAAGCTTTTGATGTCTCCTCGCTTGGGAGGTGGAGGTAGCGGAACAAACTCATTCCTCCTGACACTTTCTTCAAAACGCTGCTGGTTCTGCTGCATTGCTGCCAAGGCATTGGCGATGCTTGACAACGCTGCCCCCAGTTCAGGTTGTATGTCCTCCTCAGAACGGCGTGGTGGTGCCATCCTGTGGTTGATATAAAACACAAGTCAGTACTATGATGGAGAATAATAATAATCCAAAATAGTACCAAAATGGAATTAACCAAGATTAAAGGATACAATTTACTAAGATGATATTAAAATATCAACAAAGTTCAAAGCACCTAGAAGATATTAAGCATATCGCACACGACTGAAAAGGAGTGTGGTACACAGATATATCAAAGAAAAAATTTCCGCAAATTTCGGCATTAAAATACCAATGGATGCGCAAAATCACTTAACGAATCAAGATTAATGACTCTACCAATTCAATATACAAGAGCGAATGATAAGAGTAGTGGTATGGTCGCGACTCCATCCCGCACTCAAATCATTACTCCGCACATGAATAAGTAGAACACATATCCCAACCCCTTCTTTTCACGATGAACCTAAGATTAGTAACTACGGAAACGAACACCCCAAACAAGATAATGTTGGATAACAAAGAGTAAGACAGATCGCGGCGGTGTACAACGAATCAAATAGATCGCGTCGGTTTGCAAAAGCCTGTCGGTATGGAATGTACCAACAGTTGATAACCAAAGGCAGATCGTGATAACAACTTGGATGCAACAGATAGACAAGGAATTACACACTCACACACACACACACACAACCTATGGTACTACGGAACCCAGAACACGTGAATCCTAGTTTGAATTTTAAGAAGAGGATTGAAAACGTTACACTTCCTTACCAGAAAAGGGTGGGTGGGTGGGTAAGAAGAAAAGTGGAAGCAGTCCTACTCTCGCGTTTTGTTTTTCCCTAGTATACATAACTACCAAAAATATTTGCTAGACTGACAACGACCATTGGCTGAGACCCTGAAGGTCGGGATGGCTCTGATACCAATTGTAACTACCTCGGTGAATTACGCTCCTAGTTACAAGCCTGGATGAGCAGAAATGGTTGAAATAGTATGGTGGGGCCCAAATGCCACTCACAGGTAGACCTTTCGGCCGTCCCAACCATTTCCAAGCATCAGGACAAGAACGGGCGGCGTAATCGGCAGGCAAAGGGATCAACTACATACACAAATGATTATGTATGCAAGCCACCATACAATGGTTCTCAGAGTCATTCCATCTAAAAAGAAAGGAAAATATTGCAACGCCATACGGCAAGATCCAAATATCCTAGATAGATATAATAGTTTAGGATATCTCCTCATACATCAAACATCAGAGTATCAGGCGGAAGCGGAAGACAAAATCCGAGTACGGATAAGAAGCAAATCGGCATAAGATGCCCCATAAATAAACACATCCCGCCCACAGATCTCACGGATCCCCGTTCCCGGAATCTCTACACCGAATGATCGTTGCCCACATCGTCCGTCTCCTCCACCCAGTATCCATGTTGCGAGTTTACCTGTTCATCTGAATCAAACAATTTATCGTGTGAGACCCTAGGGGTACTCAGCAAGTCTTTATGCCTCTAAAGGGGACACAACCTGGGGTGACGCAATTGCAGCAAAAGATAAACCCTAGCAATTCTATAGATACTCGCTAACCATCCGCCTAACCAGAGATAGACGGATGCCCGTGAATTAATAACAACAGTTATAAAGGTAATATCAACAGATCCATCCTCCTCCTCGCTTACCGACGAGGAAGCGGACGAACAACCCCCCCATCCGTTGGCAGTTTTATTTACCATTCCATGAGTGTTGCACTATTTACTAGTCAGTTACTTAGTCAAATTAAAAGCGGTACTTTAGTTATGATTGTCTATGATCGAGAAACTGTGCTCCAAGTCGTCCATAACCGGGCTTTCAGAAAGTTTTACCCTGCAGGGGTGCACAAATAGCAACACACACTCGATCAACCTCGAAAAAACCAAATCAAAACCCAACGAGGCAATCACGACAAAGCGATCACAGGATTCAGAAATATTTCAGGGGGCCACCCTATTAAGCTACCCGCAACGAAGCTGGCCGGCTACGAGACAGACTCAAGGTTTGTGGGGACGGCTGTAAACGACTGGGAACCCGAAAGTGTGACTGGGCTTGTCGATACAGCGAAAACGTGTCACGGCCCTAAACAGTACAGGTGCAGTACCTCGCACAATTTAAATAAAGCAGTAAAGCATGGCATAAGTACAAGATAGTAAAATAAAACCTCAAACTAGTTTATGGCCCCAAGAAATAAGAATGAATCAAGCTCTGGCTCAGGGGGGTTCATAAGCCTCCCGGATGTGGATAGCGCGAATATTCAAGGAACAGGAATCAAGTACTCGGGGTCCTACGGGACACAAGTGAGCCTGAAAAACCAAATAGCAAATATGGCTCACCGATGCCACTTTCATTAGTTATCCCATTACTACTCAGATTAAGTTGTATAGGTACCTCGTTATCCATCAGACACTCACATACCCTACACATGTTGTTCTACGACTCGCCTGGCTCAAACAACTCCTGTAGTAATGGCTCATGGGATGGAGGAACAAGCTTCGGTGGGGTTTAAAAGTAAAGGCTATGCAGTACTTGGGATTCAGTTTAATGCAATCGCGACTCAATGATGCAAGAATAAGATAGAGGCAATAGGTACTATATGTATGCAAGCATGTGGTAGTGCTTGCCTGGCAGCTCAGTTGAAGCGAGAGAAGGATCTGGGTAGTGCTCTTGGGTTTCTTGATATATCCCCTGCTCAGCGTCTATTCGAAGAAGAACCAAACAAACAAGGGCCAACATAAATAAAGTGCACAAGCATATGAATAAAATGCGACAAGCAAACAATCATGCCATGATGAATGATGCACAATTTGCATGGCAATAAAGTAGCATGGCATGGGTGAGGTGTGGAATACAAGAATAAATCATTTTATTGAGTTTTGGCCCCATTTTATCCTCATATTAGTTGCTGTATACTTTATATTTATATGATCCATGCTGCAAAACAGATAATGGAATGCATAAACAGAAAGGTCTCGTCGAGCTAATCATTTTAGACATATCATTTGTTAAATTTGGAGTTATAAAACAAAAGTTATTAATTAATTAAGGAAAAGGGCATTTTATTGTAATTTTTAATCAACTTGGAAATTAAAGTGTCCAAAATATATTTTGAATGGCATATTTGAATTCCTCACATTTTTTCTGATTTCAAAACATATATTATATGTATTATTTGGAATTGTATTTGAAAAGTTATTTGAAAACAGATGTAAATTTGAATTTGAATTAATTTTGAAAAGATTTGAATTAAAACAGAAATAGACAGAAACTTTTCTCACTTAGGCAGATACCAGACCCAGCCGCTGACGGGTGGGCCAGCTGCTGACTGGGACACCACAGCGCGCAGAAAACATTCTGTCACCGCGAGGTCGCCTAGCCACAGTGGATGACAGGTGGGGCCGACAGAGACATAGGTCCCACGCAACAGCGAGGTCAAGGGTGGACCACGTGGCACAGCGAGGGAGCGCGGGTTGAGGAGCCCAGAAGTCTGGGTACCTATTTGCGAAAAGTCTGGGAGGCTGACTGGTGGGGCACTGCGTACTGCGGGTTTAACCAAAACAAAAACAGGGGGTTAAGTGCAAAAGGGTCGCCGTATTGTTCCTCTTCTCCGCGCCTGCGGACGGATCGGTACGCGGCGCGGGACGGGGATCGAACCCAGGACCTGGCGTGCGCGCGCGGAGGCGGCAGCCACTGCGGTGGGTAGGGAGGCCGTTGCGATGTTCGGCTACGCAGCGAGATAAAGCTACCGCGGCACGACGGCGAGGACGCGACCACGAGCGCGCCAGCGCAGAGAGCGCTCGACGAAAAGACTAGCGCGTACAGGGGTGGATCGGCCAGAGGAAGGTGTCTAGGAGGTTGGCCAGCTCACCGTGAGTGCGCGGGAAGGCTTGGATCGGGACGGGGAGCGGCAGATCGTCGACGAAGCAGAGGCCGGGTGTAGCTAGGGTTCCGGCGGAACGCGTCGGCGTGCAGATCAACCTGGGGCTTCTCCTTCACGTCTGCGGGTACAGGGGCGGTGCAGGTGGTCGACTCGATCTTCCTCGACACCTGGACACCGCGCCCGCTGCCTGGTACGGTGTAGCCGAGAGGAGGCCGACGGTAAGGTTGGTGAACGGTGGCGGAGAGGTGGCTGCAGGGGCAGGAGAGGAGAGGCAAGCTCTAGGGCGGATCTGGGATCGTCTGCAGAGAGGGGGAGTGGGTAAAGCAGAGGGAGAGGGAGGTGCCGTGTGGGGAGCGGGGTAGATGGAAAAGGTGGCCTCGGTGCCACCTTTCTCTCCTCCTCCTCACGTGCTTGGGTCGGGCAGGAACCAGGGCAGGGGCAGCTGGCAGGTGGGGCAAGGTAAGGCCAGGGGTAGGCTCGGGCTAGGTTGGGGGGAGCCTCGGGTTAGGGTTTGGTACTAGGGTTGGGTAGATGGGTGTGGGACCAGGGTGACCAGGTGGGACCATCTAGGTAGGGAGAAGAGAGAGGCCGAGAGAGAGGGGTGGTATGGTATCTAGGGTTTGTAGAGAGGGGAAGGGTTTAGATTAGGTATAGATTAGGAGAGAGGTTTAGAGAGAGGTGAGATGTGGTGTAGAGGATTGGGTGATGGGTTTTCTTTTGGCAAGCTCAAGCAAGAGCAAAACAAGATCAAACAAGAGCTAGACCAAAAAGAGGAAGAGGTAAAAGGTGGTGATGTGGTTTGAGCAAGATCAACTAATTCAAGCCAAAAGGAGGGAGAGAGAGATATGAGATGGTTCACCCAAAAATTCAAATAAAAACCAAAGACCAAAATGTGGTGGTACTTGCATGGCCCATGCAAAAATAATTAATGCCATGTTTTAACCTTGTGAAACAAAACAATAAACATGGCATTATTCTTATGCATTTCCAAAAGTGGAATTAAGCCAAGCAAAAGAATTTAAAAGAAAGTTCCAAGTGGAGTAGATGGAGATGATCACATTTGATTATAATTGGGACTTGCTAGTGTGTATATTCCACTAGATGCCTACTAGTCCCAAAAATATTCCCACATGAGCATAAATCCATAATAATCCATATGGAAGCTAGGAAAAAGGGTTCCACTCACAAGGCATGCAAAGGTGGCCATGTGGCTCTCATATATCAATAATGTGAAAACAACATGATGCTAAGATGAGAGCATGTGGAAATAGAATTGGATCCATCCCAACCCATATGAGCTAGAGGTAAAACCCAAAAGAAAAACAATTGCAAGCTCATGGATAATGGAATGGTGGAAAGATGGGGTGATGACAAGAAAGGTGGTGGAGTTAAATAAAAGATATGCCCCCAACTCAACTTGGGCATTTAAACAATATATCAACAACCAAATACAATATCAAGAGGCAAATACAATTAATAATGCATATGAGATAAGAACCAAATGGAAAAAAGGTTTTATATGATGCTCAAATGCAAGGTGGCATGATGACATGAGCATGATATAATTATGATGCAACAATTATATATATGAAGTAGCCATTATATTACTAGACCAAGTAGCATTACAATTGTTAGACAATTGGGATGCTACAACTCTCCCCCACTAAACAGGAATCTCGCCCCGAGATTCTAGGAAGAAGAAGAAGACTCAAAGAGGGTAGGATACTTGGCACGGAGCTCATCTTCACGTTCCCAAGTGACTTCATCAACAGAATGGTGCGACCACTGCACCTTGCAGAACTTGATGGACTTGTTGCGAGTCCTTCTTTCTGCGACTTCAAGGATTTTAGTGGGGTGTTCTTGATAAGACAGGTCTTCTTGGAGATTGATAAGCTCATGATCCACGGTCCTGCCGGGATCCTTGAAGCACTTCTTGAGCTGAGAGATGTGGAAAACATCATGGACCTTGAGTTTTTCCGGGAGCTCAAGAGCATAAGCAACTTCTCCTCTTCTTCCATGAATTTTGAAAGGACCGATGTATCTAGGAGCCAGCTTTCCTTTGATACCAAAGCGGTGCGTGCCTCTCATGGGAGTGACACGAAGGTAAACGAGATCACCAGGGACATACTCCATATCCGTGTGCTTCCTGTCATAATTGCTCTTCTGGCGACTTTGAGCAATCCTCAGATTTTCAAGAATGATGTGAACCTTCTCCTTCGCTTGAGTCACAATGTCAGGGCCAAACAATATTCTTTCTCCTGCACCCGACCAACCAATCGGAGTTCTGCATTTGCGACCATAGAGAGCCTCAAATGGTGCCATCTTTAGACTTTTCTGGAAGCTGTTGTTGTAAGAGAATTCAGCATACGGAAGACATTCTTCCCACTTCATGCCAAAAGAGATGACGCAAGCACGAAGCATATCCTCCAGAATCTGATTGATCCTTTCAACTTGTCCTTGCGACTGAGGGTGGTAAGCTGTGCTAAAGTTCAACTTTGTTCCCAAAGCATTTTGGAAACTCTCCCAAAACTTGGAAGTGAAGATGCTTCCACGGTCTGAACTGATCTCAAGCGGAACCCCATACAGAGAGACAATTCTGTTGATATATAGCTCAGCCAACTGAATTGCAGAAATGGTTTCCTTGACGGGGAAGAAGTGAGCCACTTTAGAAAGCCTGTCAATGACAACAAAGATTGCATTGTTGCCCTTCTGCGACCTTGGAAAACCAGTTATGAAGTCCATCTCCACTTTTTCCCATTTCCATTCCGGGGGTTTCAATGGCTGTAGAAGACCGGAAGGTTTCTGATGGACAGCTTTAACTCTGCGGCAGACATCACCTCCGAGACATACTTGGCACAATATCGTTTCAAACCCGGCCACCAATATTGTGTTTTAAAGTCCATGTACATCTTTGTGCTGCCAGGATGGATAGAAAGAACAGAATCATGCGCCTCCTTGAGAACTTGCTCTCTCAAACCCGGGTAGTTCGGAACAAACATCCGGTGTTCAAAGAAAAGCGTGCCTTGATCATCGACGTGGAAGGACTCATACTTCGGAAGCTGGATGTTGGAGATGACCTTTCTTGTGTACGGATCACCAAGCTGAGAAGAGCGAACCTTTTCTTCCAAGAGAGGGGTTGCTAGAAGGTTCAGGAGATACCCTTGTTCCACAATTTCAAGGTTGAGCTGACGAAATTCCTCGCACAAGAGAGGCTATTGTTCTTCCATCATGAGGTTGTTGACATAAGCTTTGCGGCTGAGAGCATCGGCCATGACATTAGCTTTGCCCGGAGTGTAGTTGATGGTCAAATCAAAATCATTGATTGCTTCAATCCATCTCCTCTGTCGAAGGTTGAGATCAGGCTGAGTGAAGATATACTTCAGACTCTTGTGATCAGAAAAGATTTCACAACGGTTGCCAAGCAAGTAGTGCCTCCATACTTTCAAAGCAAAGACAACTGCTGCGAGCTCGAGGTCATGTGTAGGATAGTTGATCTCATGCGTCTTCAACTGTCGAGAGGCATAAGCAACAACTTGTTTTTCTTGCATAAGGACCGCACCCAATCCTTGCAAAGAGGCGTCACAGAAAATCTGGAAAGGCTTGGATGTATCCGGAGGAACCAAGACTGGTGTGGAGGTGAGCTTCTCTTTGAGTGTCTCAAAGCTTGCTTGACATGCAGGAGTCCAAAGGTATTTCTTGCCTTTCTTGAGGAGATCGGTAAGAGGCTTCCCTATCTTCGAAAAGTTCTGAACGAAGCGACGGCAATAACTAGCCAAACCAAGGAAACTCCGCACTTCTTTGACATTTACAGGAGGAAGCCATTCAACAATCGTCTTCATAGTTTCCGGATTGACTGCAATGCCCTTGGCAGAGATGACGTGACCAAGATAGGTTACTTGAGGCAGCCAAAACTCACACATGGAGAACTTTGCATACAAGCGGTTCTCACGAAGCTTGTTTAGGACACACCGAAGGTGTTCTTCATGCTCTTCTTGTGACTTAGAATAGACTAGGATGTCATCCAGATAGACCACAACGAACTTATCAAGATACTCCATGAAAACCGAGTTCATGAGCCTCGAGAAGGTGGCAGGTGCGTTGGTGAGACCGAAAGACATGACCGTGTACTCATACAGGCCATAGCGGGTGGTGAAAGCTGTCTTAGGAACATCTTCCTTGCGAATCTTGATTTGGTGATAACCACTTCTCAAGTCAAGCTTAGATAATACCACAGCTCCAGCTAGATGATCGAAGAGATCATTAATCCGCGGAAGGGGATATTTATTCTTGATGGTTTTAGCATTGAGAGCCCGATAGTCAACACAAAGTCTATCAGTCTTGTCTCGCTTCTTCACAAAGATTGTTGGGCTACCCCAAGAAGAAGTACTATGCTGAATGAAACCCAACTTCTCTTGTTCATCAAGCTGTCGTTTGAGTTCAGCCAACTCAGCAGGACCCATTTTATAAGGCCGCTTGGAGATAGGAGCGGTACCAGGTTCAAGCTCAATTACAAACTCAACCTCACGATCCAGAGGCATACCTGGCAACTCTTCAGGAAAGACATCTGGGAACTCACAGACCACCGGAACACTCTGAATAGCTTCCATAGCATCATCATTCAGAGAAGCCAAAGAGAAATGCTGGATAGCAGGAGTCAGACTTGGAGAATAGACTATATGGCCTTCAGGAATCTTCAGAGAAACCGAGCGTTCAGCACAATCAATCACAGCTGCATTTGCTGTCAACCAGTCCATGCCCAAGATGACATCAATGTCAGAGTTGCCCAGAAAGATTAAGGACGCCGAGAATGAAGAGCCACCAATCTCAATTTGATTGCCATGGCTGATATGAGCAGCCCTCATGTTTGAACCAGGAGATTGTACCACCAGACGATGTGATAAAGGAACCTTATCCAGATCATGCTCTTGCGCAAACTTATGCGAAACAAAAGAATGCGAAGCACCAGAATCAAACAAAACTCGTGCAGGGACTGAGTTAACGGGAAGCATACCCATCACAACTCTAGGTGCATGCTCAGCTTGAGCGGCGTTGACACAGTTGGCACGAGCAAAAGTAGACCCGGGCTTGGTGTTGATGTTGAGAGCCCGAGGTGGTGGTGCACGAACCATAGGAGAGCTTGCCACAGATCTTGGAGGTGGTGGAGGAAGAGCTTTGTTTTTCATCGGGCAGTTCCAGTGTTGATGCCCAGTGTTTCCACAAGTGTAACAAGCACCAGGTGGACGTGGAGCAACGTAGCCAGGGACTCCGCCAGGCGCTCCAGGGTAGTGGTGGTTGTAGCCCCTGGGAGCAGCAGTGAGGAAGTTTGGTGGCCTTGCCGCGTAGCTTGAAGGTCTTGGTGGAGCCGGGAGCGACGGTGGGGTGTTAGGAACCCAGACACGACGCTTAGAAGGAGCTGACATAGCTGAAGAGCTTGCTGCATCGCGGTTGTGTTTCTTTGACTCCTCAAACACTTGCCTACTTGCTTCTTCCTGCAGAGCTGTATGCTGAAGTTCCAGAAAAGACGCCGGCCTTGCATGTGTGATTGCATATTTAATCGATGCATTGAGCCCTTACCTGAACCTCTTTTGCTTCTTCTTGTCATCAGAGATCTCATCGCCACCATAACGAGAAAGGTTCATGAAGTTTCTGATGTAGGTATTGACATTGTCATTGCCCTGCTTGAGGTTGAGAAACACTTCCTTCATCCTCTCCATGACAATTTCTGACAGATACTGCTCTTTGAAAGCTCCAGTGAACTGTCCCCAAGTAGGCTGAAAACCAGTGCAGTTTGCCTTCAGGTAATTCTCCCACCAGAGAGCTGCATCTCCCTTCAGAAGGTGAGTAGCACACTTTACCCATTCTTGCTCAGGAACATCAGCAGTCATCAGCAGCCTTGACATCTCACGCAACCAATCATCAGCATCAAGTGGTTGATCAGAAACATCAAATTGGTGTGGGTTGAACTTCAGAAAGCTTTTGATGTCTCCTCGCTTGGGAGGTGGAGGTAGCGGAACAAACTCATTCCTCCTGACACTTTCTTCAAAACGCTGCTGGTTCTGCTGCATTGCTGCCAAGGCATTGGCGATGCTTGACAACGCTGCCCCCAGTTCAGGTTGTATGTCCTCCTCAGAACGGCGTGGTGGTGCCATCCTGTGGTTGATATAAAACACAAGTCAGTACTATGATGGAGAATAATAATAATCCAAAATAGTACCAAAATGGAATTAACCAAGATTAAAGGATACAATTTACTAAGATGATATTAAAATATCAACAAAGTTCAAAGCACCTAGAAGATATTAAGCATATCGCACACGACTGAAAAGGAGTGTGGTACACAGATATATCAAAGAAAAAATTTCCGCAAATTTCGGCATTAAAATACCAATGGATGCGCAAAATCACTTAACGAATCAAGATTAATGACTCTACCAATTCAATATACAAGAGCGAATGATAAGAGTAGTGGTATGGTCGCGACTCCATCCCGCACTCAAATCATTACTCCGCACATGAATAAGTAGAACACATATCCCAACCCCTTCTTTTCACGATGAACCTAAGATTAGTAACTACGGAAACGAACACCCCAAACAAGATAATGTTGGATAACAAAGAGTAAGACAGATCGCGGCGGTGTACAACGAATCAAATAGATCGCGTCGGTTTGCAAAAGCCTGTCGGTATGGAATGTACCAACAGTTGATAACCAAAGGCAGATCGTGATAACAACTTGGATGCAACAGATAGACAAGGAATTACACACTCACACACACACACACACAACCTATGGTACTACGGAACCCAGAACACGTGAATCCTAGTTTGAATTTTAAGAAGAGGATTGAAAACGTTACACTTCCTTACCAGAAAAGGGTGGGTGGGTGGGTAAGAAGAAAAGTGGAAGCAGTCCTACTCTCGCGTTTTGTTTTTCCCTAGTATACATAACTACCAAAAATATTTGCTAGACTGACAACGACCATTGGCTGAGACCCTGAAGGTCGGGATGGCTCTGATACCAATTGTAACTACCTCGGTGAATTACGCTCCTAGTTACAAGCCTGGATGAGCAGAAATGGTTGAAATAGTATGGTGGGGCCCAAATGCCACTCACAGGTAGACCTTTCGGCCGTCCCAACCATTTCCAAGCATCAGGACAAGAACGGGCGGCGTAATCGGCAGGCGAAGGGATCAACTACATACACAAATGATTATGTATGCAAGCCACCATACAATGGTTCTCAGAGTCATTCCATCTAAAAAGAAAGGAAAATATTGCAACGCCATACGGCAAGATCCAAATATCCTAGATAGATATAATAGTTTAGGATATCTCCTCATACATCAAACATCAGAGTATCAGGCGGAAGCGGAAGACAAAATCCGAGTACGGATAAGAAGCAAATCGGCATAAGATGCCCCATAAATAAACACATCCCGCCCACAGATCTCACGGATCCCCGTTCCCGGAATCTCTACACCGAATGATCGTTGCCCACATCGTCCGTCTTCTCCACCCAGTATCCATGTTGCGAGTTTACCTGTTCATCTGAATCAAACAATTTATCGTGTGAGACCCTAGGGGTACTCAGCAAGTCTTTATGCCTCTAAAGGGGACACAACCTGGGGTGACGCAATTGCAGCAAAAGATAAACCCTAGCAATTCTATAGATACTCGCTAACCATCCGCCTAACCAGAGATAGACGGATGCCCGTGAATTAATAACAACAGTTATAAAGGTAATATCAACAGATCCATCCTCCTCCTCGCTTACCGACGAGGAAGCGGACGAACAACCCCCCCATCCGTTGGCAGTTTTATTTACCATTCCATGAGTGTTGCACTATTTACTAGTCAGTTACTTAGTCAAATTAAAAGCGGTACTTTAGTTATGATTGTCTATGATCGAGAAACTGTGCTCCAAGTCGTCCATAACCGCGGACACGGCTTTCAGAAAGTTTTACCCTGCAGGGGTGCACAAATAGCAACACACACTCGATCAACCTCGAAAAAACCAAATCAAAACCCAACGAGGCAATCACGACAAAGCGATCACAGGATTCAGAAATATTTCAGGGGGCCACCCTATTAAGCTACCCGCAACGAAGCTGGCCGGCTACGAGACAGACTCAAGGTTTGTGGGGACGGCTGTAAACGACTGGGAACCCGAAAGTGTGACTGGGCTTGTCGATACAGCGAAAACGTGTCACGGCCCTAAACAGTACAGGTGCAGTACCTCGCACAATTTAAATAAAGCAGTAAAGCATGGCATAAGTACAAGATAGTAAAATAAAACCTCAAACTAGTTTATGGCCCCAAGAAATAAGAATGAATCAAGCTCTGGCTCAGGGGGGTTCATAAGCCTCCCGGATGTGGATAGCGCGAATATTCAAGGAACAGGAATCAAGTACTCGGGGTCCTACGGGACACAAGTGAGCCTGAAAAACCAAATAGCAAATATGGCTCACCGATGCCACTTTCATTAGTTATCCCATTACTACTCAGATTAAGTTGTATAGGTACCTCGTTATCCATCAGACACTCACATACCCTACACATGTTGTTCTACGACTCGCCTGGCTCAAACAACTCCTGTAGTAATGGCTCATGGGATGGAGGAACAAGCTTCGGTGGGGTTTAAAAGTAAAGGCTATGCAGTACTTGGGATTCAGTTTAATGCAATCGCGACTCAATGATGCAAGAATAAGATAGAGGCAATAGGTACTATATGTATGCAAGCATGTGGTAGTGCTTGCCTGGCAGCTCAGTTGAAGCGAGAGAAGGATCTGGGTAGTGCTCTTGGGTTTCTTGATATATCCCCTGCTCAGCGTCTATTCGAAGAAGAACCAAACAAACAAGGGCCAACATAAATAAAGTGCACAAGCATATGAATAAAATGCGACAAGCAAACAATCATGCCATGATGAATGATGCACAATTTGCATGGCAATAAAGTAGCATGGCATGGGTGAGGTGTGGAATACAAGAATAAATCATTTTATTGAGTTTTGGCCCCATTTTATCCTCATATTAGTTGCTGTATACTTTATATTTATATGATCCATGCTGCAAAACAGATAATGGAATGCATAAACAGAAAGGTCTCGTCGAGCTAATCATTTTAGACATATCATTTGTTAAATTTGGAGTTATAAAACAAAAGTTATTAATTAATTAAGGAAAAGGGCATTTTATTGTAATTTTTAATCAACTTGGAAATTAAAGTGTCCAAAATATATTTTGAATGGCATATTTGAATTCCTCACATTTTTCTGATTTCAAAACATATATTATATGTATTATTTGGAATTGTATTTGAAAAGTTATTTGAAAACAGATGTAAATTTGAATTTGAATTAATTTTGAAAAGATTTGAATTAAAACAGAAATAGACAGAAACTTTTCTCACTTAGGCAGATACCAGACCCAGCCGCTGACGGGTGGGCCAGCTGCTGACTGGGACACCACAGCGCGCAGAAAACATTCTGTCACCGCGAGGTCGCCTAGCCACAGTGGATGACAGGTGGGGCCGACAGAGACATAGGTCCCACGCAACAGCGAGGTCAAGGGTGGACCACGTGGCACAGCGAGGGAGCGCAGGTTGAGGAGCCCAGAAGTCTGGGTACCTATTTGCGAAAAGTCTGGGAGGCTGACTGGTGGGGCACTGCGTACTGCGGGTTTAACCAAAACAAAAACAGGGGGTTAAGTGCAAAAGGGTCGCCGTACTGTTCCTCTTCTCCGCGCCTGCGGACGGATCGGTGCGTGGCGCGGGACGGGGATCGAACCCAGGACCTGGCGTGCGCGCGCGGAGGCGGCAGCCACTGCGGTGGGTAGGGAGGCCGTTGCGATGTTCGGCTACGCAGCGAGATAACGCTACCGCGGCACGACGGCGAGGACACGACCACGAGCGCGCCAGCGCAGAGAGCGCTCGACGAAAAGAATAGCGCGTACAGGGGTGGATCGGCCAGAGGAAGGTGTCTAGGAGGTTGGCCAGCTCACCGTGAGTGCGCGGGAAGGCTTGGATCGGGACGGGGAGCGGCAGATCGTCGACGAAGCAGAGGCCGGGTGTAGCTAGGGTTCCGGCGGAACGCGTCGGCGTGCAGATCAACCTGGGGCTTCTCCTTCACGTCTGCGGGTACAGGGGCGGTGCAGGTGGTCGACTCGATCTTCCTCGACACCTGGACACCGCGCCCGCTGCCTGGTACGGTGTAGCCGAGAGGAGGCCGACGGTAAGGTTGGTGAACGGTGGCGGAGATGTGGCTGCAGGGGCAGGAGAGGAGAGGCAAGCTCTAGGGAGGATCTGGGATCGTCTGCAGAGAGGGGGAGTGGGTAAAGCAGAGGGAGAGGGAGGTGCCGTGTGGGGAGCGGGGTAGATGGAAAAGGTGGCCTCGGTGCCACCTTTCTCTCCTCCTCCTCACGTGCTTGGGTCGGGCAGGAACCAGGGCAGGGGCAGCTGGCAGGTGGGGCAAGGTAAGGCCAGGGGTAGGCTCGGGCTAGGTTGGGGGGAGCCTCGGGTTAGGGTTTGGTACTAGGGTTGGGTAGATGGGTGTGGGACCAGGGTGACCAGGTGGGACCATCTAGGTAGGGAGAAGAGAGAGGCCGAGAGAGAGGGGTGGTATGGTATCTAGGGTTTGTAGAGAGGGGAAGGGTTTAGATTAGGTATAGATTAGGAGAGAGGTTTAGAGAGAGGTGAGATGTGGTGTAGAGGATTGGGTGATGGGTTTTCTTTTGGCAAGCTCAAGCAAGAGCAAAACAAGATCAAACAAGAGCTAGACCAAAAAGAGGAAGAGGTAAAAGGTGGTGATGTGGTTTGAGCAAGATCAACTAATTCAAGCCAAAAGGAGGGAGAGAGAGAGATATGAGATGGTTCACCCAAAAATTCAAATAAAAACCAAAGACCAAAATGTGGTGGTACTTGCATGGCCCATGCAAAAATAATTAATGCCATGTTTTAACCTTGTGAAACAAAACAATAAACATGGCATTATTCTTATGCATTTCCAAAAGTGGAATTAAGCCAAGCAAAAGAATTTAAAAGAAAGTTCCAAGTGGAGTAGATGGAGATGATCACATTTGATTATAATTGGGACTTGCTAGTGTGTATATTCCACTAGATGCCTACTAGTCCCAAAAATATTCCCACATGAGCATAAATCCATAATAATCCATATGGAAGCTAGGAAAAAGGGTTCCACTCACAAGGCATGCAAAGGTGGCCATGTGGCTCTCATATATCAATAATGTGAAAACAACATGATGCTAAGATGAGAGCATGTGGAAATAGAATTGGATCCATCCCAACCCATATGAGCTAGAGGTAAAACCCAAAAGAAAAACAATTGCAAGCTCATGGATAATGGAATGGTGGAAAGATGGGGTGATGACAAGAAAGGTGGTGGAGTTAAATAAAAGATATGCCCCCAACTCAACTTGGGCATTTAAACAATATATCAACAACCAAATACAATATCAAGAGGCAAATACAATTAATAATGCATATGAGATAAGAACCAAATGGAAAAAGGGTTTTATATGATGCTCAAATGCAAGGTGGCATGATGACATGAGCATGATATAATTATGATGCAACAATTATATATATGAAGTAGCCATTATATTACTAGACCAAGTAGCATTACAATTGTTAGACAATTGGGATGCTACAAGATGGCATTGTGTAGCCTAAACCATAGAATGGTATACTATTCCACAAATAGTAGAGGCAATCTCTGCCAAGCATAGGAGATACCGTAAGGCTAAACCTTCATTGTTTTTACAGTAACATATCAGAAATACCCCTTCTAGACCACCATGGGAGGCTATGAGTTGTTCTCTAGTCGTGTTCTAAAGTTTAGGATTGATGAGGATTCTATGGTCAGGTAACATCTACACTCTTCATAAGGATTTCATGATTTACCGAGAGGCAAGGACAGTTGTTTATGACCAAGACAACATCCTCATTTTCAAGTTCTTTGAGAGAAGGACATGGTGTTCTATTATTGACCTTATACTAGCACTCAAATTATCTCCGTGTCCCATTACCGTTTGTCATTACCAATATAGGAAGAACTGAAGAAGCAACTAGATGATAGGCTATCCAAAGGTTTTATTCGACCTAGTGTCTCTCCTTGTAGAGCGCTAGTTACGTTTACAGCCAAGAGAGATGGTAGTTGGCAAAAGTGTGTTGATTAATAGGTTCAGGGAAGATATTTTGCTCTTAATGCGTAAGCATCCATAACAATATCCATTGTCCCACACTAAGAAACTTCTTGATCAACTATGGAGCTAAGGTGGTCTATATTTATCTTTAGTATGACTATAATCCGATTCGTGAGCGGGAACAAGATATGGAGTAGATTGCCTTATCTTCTAAGTATGGACTTACTAACTAATGCCCTCCCATCCCTTCGGAGACAATAAGTAGTATACTAAATACCTTCCTCCTCCCCCAATAAATTTGTGATAGTATCTACCAATGATATCATCTTATATTCAAAGCTAGAACGAGTGCATCAGCGCCATTTTAGGCTTATGTCACTTCGACAAAGAAAAGAAATTTCCAAAGTTAAAGCAATTTTATTATTGGCTTATTAAAGTGGCTATTATAGGTCATGTGCATGCTCAGGTAGGATAGACAGTTTATTGCTTATGCTTCTAGTCAACTAAAAAGAAGAAACGGATTATCCTACTAATGATCTAGAACATGTACTTGTGGTTCTTGTGCTCATGAATTTGGAGGCATTATCTTGATGGAGAATCTTGAGATATTTTCACTCATCAAATACCTCATTACACAGAAGTTTAAATTGAGAAAAATTGGTGGTTATAATTGATAAAAGGACTATGAACTCCCTATGCCGTACAACGTAGGGAGTGAAATTTTTGTAGACACTCTTAGTTGCAAGTATTTTCCTCCCACTATAGCTTGTATCATTATTGATTTTAATTGGACAGAGGAGAAGATGAGGAGATATAGATTCATCCATTCTCCAGCCATTCTAGATGGAGAGAGGCACATCACACCCACACACATTGTTTGTCCTGGAGAGACAAGGATGTACACCTGAAAAAACCTTATTACTCAAAGGGAATTGAAGTTGATGTGGCCAACTCAAAGGGAATGGAAGTTGATGTGGCCAACTATGAGTCCTCTTGTGGTGTTTGTCAGCAAGTAAATGCTAAGCATAAGGGTCCAATAAGACTACTGCAATCCTTGGAGGTTCCTTAATGGTAACATTACGATTGATTTTGTTGTTGGCCTTCGTCATACATGTAGCGGGAAGGATGAAATTTTGGTAACTTGGATTAACTTACCAAAGTTGCACATTTTAATCCTATCCACACCATCGACTCTGCATATAACTTGGCACATAATATCTGCACGGGATAATAAGGTTGGATGGGGTTACTAAATCCATAACTTCTGACATAAATGCTAAGTTTGCATCAAAGTTCCGGGAGAGCTTGTAGATTGCCTTGGGTACACAGTTGAGACTTAGTACGGTGTTTCATACTCGTACGGATGGCCAGTCAGAGCTTACAATTCAAACTTTGGAATATATGTTGCAGTGTTGTATCCTATCATAGCAAGGGAGTTGAGAAGATTACTTGTCACTTGTGTATTGACATTATAATTATATCTATCATGCTAGAATACGAATGGCACCTTACAAGACTCTTTATGGGAAAAGGTGTCTCCAATTTATTGAAATTTCGTGGATGAATAGGCACTGCTAGGGCCTGATTAGGTTCAACAAACTGAGAGGGTGGCAGAGCTTAGGCATTAGGCAACTTATGTTATCAACAGAGAGAAGACATATGTGTCATGTTGATTCCAAGAGGTCGAACATTGATTCCTAGTAGATGAAGAAGTACGATTAATGGTGTTACTTCCTACTAAAGCAGCTATTAGGTTTAACATATGAAGAGAAAGTGTAGTATGAGAAACATTGGGAATTCGTGCTAGTGGCATGAGGCGGGAATCTAGCCTACCGTCTTGATGATGTGTGTGCATGATGTATTCAAAGTCCCTATGTTGCGAAAACATTTTGGTAAACTCGAATGTCAAATGACCATGGGCTAATTAAGATTATTATATTTGAACCTTTGAGGCTTCTTCTGTGTGGATACGGCAAGAGTCTAGGAGAGTGACGATGCATAGGATGCTTAAGAATATGAGTTGCCAAACATAGTGTGAGATGACTTGGTAGATTGAGGGTCGCGTGCATGAGAGAATGTCCAAAATTTTGTAGTGGCAGGTATGTGGTGCAAGATTATATTTTTATATGTTACAGCTCTTACAAGTGGTAAAGTGAGGAAGAATTCGGGGCCAAATTATAATTAAGGAGGTGAGATGTAATACCACGAATTTTAATATTATTTTTTAATTTTATACGAACTAATTGGGAATTTGAGGGTATTTATGTAATCTGAGAGTAAGAAATAAACGAGAAGAGTTTGAAGAAAAATGGATGCTGGTGCTTGTACAGTTGATTTCCTGCTGGACGCATATAACAGCTAACTCTAGGTAGTGTTGCTATCTTAAAAAAAAGAAACAGACTACGACATTGAGAGCAGGAGAAATACGTGGAAAGAATTAAGCGGGTTGGGCTGGGCTTTTTTTACATGAACTGTACTATTATTGCCTAGCTGCCCTGGCCGTCTAGTACAGCCTTGGGAGGACGCTGCCACCATCTCCCCGTCCTAATAATTTCCATTGCCGCGGCTGCCGATTTGTGGCCCGAGACGTTGCCGCAGTGTTGCTAGGAGCAGTCATCTCCACAGCCGTAGTCAACATTCCACCAGGGCGCGGCCACTGTGACCTCCTAGGCTAATTGACTCTGGGGATTGCCGTTGTAGCTGCCGTGTGTTATCAACGTTCAACACCGCCGATCCGCCATCCTCTTGAACAGGTACTCGAAGCCATTCATTGATCTTGTTGGTGCACATGGTCTGGGGTCGGTCTCGAATTCTGGGGCGGCCTCATGGACTGTGTGTGCTCCTAAACACACAAACACGCAAGCAACGTCAAATACACCACATGTGCTGAAGGAAGGCAGAACGCGCAGCGGCAGCATCGTCACATACATGTGCTTGAACGGAAACATCAGGCACCGGGCGCGCACTGGAGACAACTGAGACGAGGCGGCCGGCGACGCTGGAACTCATGGTCGACGGCGGCCAGAAACGGCGCTCAAACGCGGGGCACTGCGGATGGCGACAGAGGACGAGCTGGGGCCGCGGCTCGAGGTGGGGTCGCCGGGACAGAGGCGGAACGACGTCATCGGTGGCTCGCAGGAGATGCAGTCGGCAAAGAGGAAGCGTAGCCGGGCTCCACTCGGGAAGGCGGCCATGTCGGCAGCAGGGAAAACAGGCAGAAGGAGGAGGGCGTGGCGCGCTGGGCGCGGACGGCGGCCACTGGGAGGCGCGGGTGAGGCCGTACGGGGCGGCGGCGCGGCCAGGGAGGTGCTCTGCAGATGGCAGCACAGGGGCTCGGGGTCGCGCACGTGCAGAGGAGGTTCCCGGTGAGGCCGGGCTCGCAGCAGGCGGCGACGCCCGCGGGACGGAGACGAGGGCGACGATGAGGCGGCGAGCGGCGCTGCAGAGGCGAGACGAGCGGCACCGCGACAAAAAGAGGCGGTGGCGCCTCGCGGGCGAGGGAGCTTGGGGCGGCTATGGCGGCTTGCCGGGAAGGGGAACGAGGGAGGCGGCGCGGTGCCAAGAGGCAGGGCGACGGCGGGGTTCGAATCGAGGAGGGGACGGGCGGTTGCGTGCGAGGGAGGGAGGCGAGGCGTGGTAGGTGGGGCTCGCATGCGCGGACGCGTTGTGTACGCGCTGTGCGGGGCAGAGCGATGGTAGGTGAGCGTGGTGGGCCTTGTCGGGGCGACGTGGCGTGTCGCGATACGGGCAGAGCCGAGGCGGCTCGCTGGGTGCAGACGCCGCGATGTGTGCGTGTGGGCTAGCTAGGTTTAGGTTAGGATTTGATTTGCAGGTGGGGTGGTAGGCTGCTGCTAGCCGGGCCTTTGGGCCTGGCCCGTAACGGACTCTCCAGATTTTCTTAAGAAACTATTTTTATTACTTATTTTTAAAACAAAATATTTTGTAAGTAATTTTTAGATAATAAAATATTTGGAACTATCGGAATTTAATTTGAAATAGAGAAGGGGAGTAATTAGAAAACAAACGGCTTTTAGAAAATAGTTTAGGCAAATATATGCATGACGATGATGATGCTCAATTGCAATGTGACATGATGACATGAGCATGCTATCATGATGATGTACAAAGTAAAAACAACATGCTATTTTCTAGTAGTAGTTTTCCTGGGGTGCTATAATTCGACACCACTAACAATGGATCTCGCCCTCGAGATCCGCCTCATGGTACGGGGAAGAAGGCCGATGATCTGAATCTTCTCGCTGCGTGTAGATCCTCATGACACTACTAACAAAGATCCTTTCTCTGTCTTGAAATCGGCGACACCACCAACAAGGGGTCGTTGCTCAGGTTCGTTGAGAGAACGCTCGGAGAACAAAGGATGAAGGCAAAGGTATCAAAAGATAAGGCCACCTCTAACTTCTATGTAAGGAGTAAAATTGTATTGATCCACCAATTCAATGTACAAAGCGAATGATAAGAGTAGTCGGATGGGGATCAGTCCATCGCGCACCCAAAGCATTACTCTCCACATGAATAGGAATATTATGCAACCAACTCTCGGAATCAGACTGAAGATCTCGACAAGCGAGGTTCGGAAACAAAGGAATGCTGCAGGCTCTTCATCGAATCTGACGCAGATGATCTCGTCGCGTTGGAACCGACCGGAAGATACAAAAGAAATCATATGAAAAAATATAATGATTAGGTTCTGTGATGGTTCCATTAGCATGAACAACACATGCTCAAGGTATACTCCAACTTCACCACTACTCATCCTTCTCATATGTTTTTCAACGATACGGATATCCGTCAGGGAACACATATAGATAAAGAGTTCAAGGACAAAAAGATTGGATGAAGGATACAACAAACGAGATGCAGATTAGATGACTGTAGCGCCATCGTTATAAAAGGAAGGAAGCGAAACCCTAAAGGTACGGCAGAAACCCAACCACGAGAATTCCTAGACTCGAAGAAAAGAAAAAAGAGCAGATTCAAAACACGCAAAGGTAAGAGGAGAACAACATAGAGATAAGGAGTAAAAGCAGACCTAATTAGATCTACCCAACCGATTTTGCAAAATAGTTTCACACTCTACAACGTCTGTTAGCTAGGTTATCCTACAGGCTGGACTAGTGGGGTATCGCAACTACTGAGCTCTGATACCACTTTGTAACACCCTCGAATCGGGCCTATGCAGATTTTAGCGCTTCCCGCCAAACCCGCATAGAAACGATTGAAAGATGCCCACCAGGCACTTGCGTGTGGGTGGAAAATGAAGTAATATCATTACACAATAGTCCATGATGGAACCCATGGAACATATATATACAACAACGACTCAGCGAGTCAAGAATACAGATATACAGTACAAATATCCAAATCACCTTGAAAACGATACAACATCCGAGTACGGATAAGAAGCAAATTGAGCTAAGAGCCCTAAAGAATAATCAATGGTGTCCATAACCCTGCCCAGGCCAAGCCGGAAGGGTAACCCTGCTAACAAAGTCGAACTCATACATGTTAAGCAAAAGGGGTGCCGACAAAAGGGCAAAGGAGAAAGGGAGCGGTTGTTGGGGATATACTTTCCGGTTATCCTCACTGTACCTCACTGACCAGGATGGCCCACTTCGGGTTAGAGCTTTGCTTCACGGGCAGCCTAGTTAGGGAGAAGAGGCGGAGTCCAGTCCGGCTACAGGAAGGCCTAGAAGACTTACCGACATAGCCTGCTATGTTACTTTTAGTTCAAGTTGTACTCTGTAAACGACTCTTAGTTGTAGCCGGATAGGTCTCTCCTGTAAACCCTAGGCCGGATATCTATATAATCCATCCTAGGGTAAGCCTTTAGGGCACCTCACAATAGTCTACAATCTCAACTCGCACAGGCGAAACCCTTATAAACCATATTCTGGCTCTGCCGTATTACTGGATTGCTAGAAGGAGTAAGATCTGTCCAAAGTCGGTGGATTCGAACCTGGGTAAACTTGTGTGCTCACCATCCCAGAATACCATAAGTCTCACACCCCTCTCTTCCGCACGCCTCGAGGACCCCCTCATGGCATACTTGTCATCAATCCAACGACAGTTGGCGCCCACCGTGGGGCAAGTGATCTTCGGATCTGCGTTTTGAGCAGAATCTGCAAGAATCCGAATCGGTGAAACTATCACCGTCAGATGTGTCCTCTATGCTAGCGACGTCCCTCTCATCGTTCTCGATGAGACCTGGATTCTGGCTAGGGAGGCCGTAACTGCTTACACCATCATGTCTTTTGGCGAGATCGATGTTTACATCGGTTTCCCTAAACATGCCCCGCCCACCCTAGCGGTGATGATAGAGGCAGAAGAAATCTCTAGGTCCACTTTGTCCATGGAGGCGGTAGAGTTCCGGATCTCAGAAAACCCTAATCCCACCCAACCCGCACCTGCTGGGGAGATAGTGGAGAAAGCTAAACCTAAAGCAGATCTTGTGGTGCAAGTCGAATCTAGAGCGGATCTCCCTAGCAAAGCCAAATTCCATATCGATCTTCCCACCAAGGTCGAAATCCAGGAGGAGCAAGATAATAATTCTGGTTCCGGCTCTTCCATTGCCAAAACGGACCAACCCTTCCTAAGGTATACGTTGAGGCGCATGATGATGCAAGGCGCAAACGTGGATGAGGTTATCGAGACCATCAGGCGTTTCAAGGAAGCCCACGAGGAAAGCCGCAACTACCTCAGGACTCATGCGTCGCACTTTGTCGGATATGTTAGATCCGGATCCGGCTTTGCCGATATTGGAGACAACAAAGACTCGGTGCTAGAGGCGATCGGAATAAACACCGACTTACCCGCATCTTCGGATGATTCCATGACATCGGTGGATTTCCTAAAGTTCTCCACGGAATACGAAGAGTTTAACTCCAAAGCTGCAGAAGAAGGAGAAGCCATGGATGAAGGATCCGGAGAAAACTCTCCCAAAGCACAGGATGACATGGATCTCGGAGATAATCCCGACGTCCAGATGTCCAAAAGTACCGATCAGAGCTTCACTCCGGGAAACGAACCCAGAGTTGTCTTTGCTATAGGCGCTACCAAGAAGGCAAAGAAGAAGAACAAGACCCCAACAAAATACCCTCCAGCAGAGGAAGTGATTGCTAAGGAATATGAGGAAGACTCGGATGGAGCACTAATCCCAAAAGAGCCCAGAGAAGCTTCGGTGGATGGACACATGGTCATTGTTGGTGCCCGTAAACTCATCGATGCTGCGTTAACTACACCTATCCCTACAGCTGCAGAGCTTACTGCCGAAGAGTTGGAAGAAAGGGCTCAAGCCCTTGAAGCGCGTCGTCAAGTACTCCTGGATGAAGCCAACAACATCTAGGAAGAGAAGAAGCGCATAGCTACTGCAGAGAAGTTCATCTCTATGCAGCATCAGAAGACCTGAAAACGCCACATGCGGGATGATAAATTTCTGGAAGTCCATAAGGTTCTCTTTGAGGGGGACCCAGGGATGCCTTAGCTTGACAGCAAGGGAGATTTGGTGTACCCAACACCAATACAAAACATTGCTACAGCTCGAGATATCCTGGCAAATAATCCAGGCCTAGAACAGGTCTGGTTGGGTATAAAGCTGCTCACCAAGGGTCTAGAGCAATAGAAGGTCGTGAAATTCGGAAGCGGAAAACTGGTCTCTCAGTCTGACCAATGTCGCATGGATGTGGTCTAGAATGATATTAGACCCCAGTGTGTTTCGGAACAGCATTACCGTTCCAACCGTCGGGAAGACAACTACTCAAGAACCGGATCTTTAGGGCAGCGCCATAGAACCACATGTAACTAGAGCAACATTGCTCCAGCCGTAGAGCAAGAATCGATTGCTGCACTATATCCGAGAAACCCTCCCCAGCGAGAGTCAAATAATCGCAGGGAAGTAGACAAAGAGAAACGTCGGGAGGAGGACCGTCAAAGGATGCCACCTCCTAGATATGCAAGCCGTCCGGCTGAACCCCATTGCGTTGGGAGTGACGGACGAAGGAACGACGGACACCGTACCAACTGAAGCCGGCAGGGGGCTCGTCTCAATGAAGACCCTCCCCAAAAACAGAATAATGACGCTCCAGACGGAGGCCGCCGATCAGCCGGAAACAATCCACCTGCACCACCCTCTCCACCAAGAAGCCATCACAACGACTCCCAAGGAGGCCAAGGAGGACGTCGTGGCTGAGGAGGTGGTGGCAGAAGCCGAAGTCCGGCTCTAAGGAACCGCAGCTATAGTGAACAACCAAGACGACATTCCCTGTCACCAAGTGACGCGAGACACCGGATCAACTCCAACATAGAGGCACGATGCTACGAGTCGAATAATATCTACGTAGGTCCCAAGTGCTTCGTACCATGTATTCGACAAACAAACTTCCCGGAAGGATTTGCTATCTCAAGACACATCCACCCCTACGACAGTGTGGCCCGGCCAGATACTTGGCTCCAGGATTTTTTCAGGCTTGCTGCATCGCCAAAGGCAAAAATAGCTTGGTCGCGACCCGATATCTCCCACTTATGTAGCGGAAGACGGCACGATCATGGCTCAATGAACTTCCGGAGAATACCAGTCACAACTGGTACGACATGCAAAGCGCGTTCTTTCGGAATTTCGAAGGCACATACCGGAGGCCCTGTACGGTAGGAGACCTATAGTGTTGCACCCAGAAAGCCAGAGAAACTTGTCGAGATTACCTCGGATGATGGATTGACACCAAGAACTCCTGTGAAGGAGTAAATGATCAAAGTGCGATTGAAGCTTTCATTGCAGGACTCCCAATTGGTTTACTAGGTCACCACTTGAAGTGCGACAAGGTCACTGATCTGGGAGAGATGATAGAAACAATGAGCAAGTATGCAAACACTAACGATGACACAGAGGAATTACTGAATTCCCTAGTTGTGCCACAGTCGGCAAAACAACCAAAGCAATAAGCTTAGAAGCGCAAGAATACCTCGGAAGAAAAACCCAACACAGAAACGGCAGTGGTCACTGCTACTTTCGGGTCTGGAGGACAACGAGGGCATGGTGGTAGCCGCGGACGCGGTCGTGGGACGTCAAGAGTCTAGGGTAGAGGAGACCAGTAGCCTGGCAAAACCTATTCCTAGGCCGACATTGCCAATAACCCGTGTGTGCATCACTTAGATGCCAACGGGGGCTCGTCTCACACAAACGCCGAGTGTCGTTTCAACGACAACATCAAGAAAGACGATACCGCTGGCTATAGAGTTAAGCGGAAGAAGGGAAAGAAGAATCCCGAAAAAGAAAAATAGACCAAGGAAGATTCTGACATGGAGGAAGCTGACCCTTCAAATCCCAAGCTGGATGGAAAGAAGAACTTCCCAACGAAGAAAGACACTTACGTCATTTTCCTTGGGTCTCAACCAGCTAAAGTTAAGAAGGCAGTTTTGCATGAGCTCAACGCAACCATTCCAGTTGTCCCACAATTCTTGGACTGGTCGGAAGTAGCAATCACCTTTGACCGTGCTGATCATCCGCCTAAGTTGCACATGCGAGGAAAATACGCCTTAATCGTCAACCCACTTACTGATGGCTATGGTTTCTCTAAGACTCTCATGGACGGTGGCAGCAGCATCAATATTTTGTATGTCAAAACGCTACACCGGATGCGGATCTCGGAGACATAGCTAAATCACAGCTCTATGATCTTTCACGGAGTTGTCCCAGGAAGACAAGCAAATTCCCTAGGAGAGATCACTTTGGGTGTTACCTTGGGAACTCCAAAGAACTATTGGACGGAGGCACTTTCCTTCGAAGTGGTCTCGTTCAAGAGCGCGTACCACACTATATTCGGGCATTCGGCTTACTGGGCTTTTATGGCTCGTCCGTATTACATTTACAATATGATGAATATTCCAGGTCCCAAAGGCGTAATCACCATCAGGGGAGACCCGAAGAAGGCGCGAGAGTGCGAGGACGGAAATGTCGCCTTTGTTGATGCCGTGCTGCATGCCCAGGAGTACCAGGAGATCAAGAAGACCATCGACCCGTCCGAGATGCCCGCAACGAAGGAGGTGACAAAGCCAACTCCGGAGTTCATGGAATCAAAAGAGACAAAGATGATGCCGTTGAAGTATGATGACCCCTCCAAGGTGACCCAGATAGGTGTAGGCCTAGATAGCGCATAGGAAAGCGCGCTCGTCAAGTTCCTCCAAGAAAATCAAGATATCTTCACATGGCAGCCATCTGACATGACCGGAGTACCTAGGGAACTTGCCAAGCACTCTCTAAATGTACACCCAAACGCTAAACCCGTCAAATAGTCCTTACGACGTTTCGGCGATGATAAGAGAAAAGAAATAGCAAAGGAACTAGCCCGACTCGAGTTAGCTGGATTCATAGAAGAGGTCATCCACACTGAGTGGTCGACCAATCCTGTAATGGTCCCTAAAAAGGACACCACTGATTTAAGGATGTGTGTTGATTATACTACCTTGAACAAGGCTTGTCCCAAAAATCCGTTCGCTTTGCCTAGAATTGATCAAGTTATTGATTCTACGGCAGGCTCAGAACTCCTATGTTTTCTCGATGCATATTCTGGTTATCACCAAATTCGGATGAAGGAATCAGACAAAGTCAAAACTTCATTCACAACCCCCTTCAGAACCTTCTATTTTGTTACGATGCCTTTGGGCTCAAGAACGCAGGAGCTATGTACCAGCGCACTATGCAACATTGCCTCCATGATCAAATTAGACGCAATGTACATGCATATGTGGACGACATTGCGGTGATGTCCAAACAGAAGGAAACCTTAATTTCCGACTTGGAGGAAACGTTCGCCAATCTACGCAAATACAACATAATGCTCAACCCGAAGAAATGCTTCTTTGGAATACCAGCCGGAAAATTGTTAGGTTTCATCATGTCTCAAATAGGCATAGAGGTGAATTGAGACAAGATTAAGGCTATACTCAATATTTCCAGGCTGACTCGCCTAAAGGACGTTCAAAGACTAACTGGTTGTATTGCTGCAGTCAGTCAGTTTGTAAGTCGCCTCGGCGAAAGAGCCGCACCACTCTATAAGCTCCTGAGAAAGGCCAAAATTTTTGTTTGGACTGATGAAGCTGAAGCTGCGCTACAAGACCTGAAAGCAGTACTCTCATCTACTCCTATCCTTGCAGCACCGGAACCTCGGGAACCAATGTTGCTCTATCTCGCTATGACAAACAGGGTCGTTAGTGTTGTCATGGTGGTGGAGAGACAAGAGGAAAAACATGAACACCTGGTGCAGCGTCTAACTTATTACCTCAGCGAAGTCCTAATTGAGTCAAAGCAGCGGTATCCGCATTATCAAAAGCTAGCTTACGGTGTGTTCTTCGCATCCCGGAAGTTACGACATTATTTTCAGGAACATCCAATTACCGTGGTGAGCACATCTCCCATGAGAGATATAATCAACAACATCGATGCTACAGGACGTGTCGCAAAATGGGGCATAGAGCTTTCAGCTTTCGACATTGAGTATAAACCTCGTACATTAATAAAATCCCAAATCCTCACTAACTTTGTCGCTGATTGGACAAAGACAATGGAGAATATGACCCTCCCGGAGTCGGAATATTGGACCCTGCATTTTGACGGTTCTAAGGTGCTCGGGGGCTCGGAGCTGGCGTGGTGCTCAAGTCACCCCAAGGAGATAAACTTTTCTATGTGTTGCAGATCCACTTCACAGCGACAAATAACATTGCCGAATATGAAGCACTACTGCATGGAATCCGGATTGCTAAGGATATCGGCATCCAACATTTAATGTGTTATGGAGGTTCGGATCTTGTGTCTCAACAAGTGTCGAATATCTGTAATGCAAATAAGCACATGGCAGCATATAGAGCTATCGTGGATGAACTATCTAAATCGTTCGAAGGGTTTGAGGTTCAACACATCCCTCGAACAGAAAATGAGGAAGCAGATGCATTATCTCGAATAGGCTCTGCAAGGAAAAAGGTCCTGGATGGCGCTTTTTTAGAGCACCTCAAAGTCCCCTCTATAAAAGGAGTAGATGAGGAATATCCGACCAAATCCGACTCACCTTTAGTGGAAGTTCTGGCTGTAATTCCCAGCTGGACCCAATGATACGTCCATTTTGCATCACTATTCTATATGATAATTTACTGTTATTCATTGATATATTTCATATTAAGAGATGATACTTATGTTATTTCATCTGTTTTTGCATGGTTGATGACTTTTGGAGCATGGACCGCTGTACTCAGGATTCTGATGGAAAAGGTGATGTTTGGAGGCAAAATTCGCGAAGATCAGAAAATCTAGGAAAATACATGGAAAATTCTATTTTTCCAGAAGACGAAGATTGCGAGAAGGGGGAGTGGAGATGGGCCACATGGGACCCACACCACCCCCTGGCGCGGGCAGCCCTAGGCCACGCCAGCAGGTGGTGTGGTCGCCCTGGCCCACTCCAGGCTCTCCCCTTTGGCGTATATTATCCCCACGGAACCCTAATACCTGGGGAGCGACCACAGAAAGGTTCTGCCACCTCTGCGGGGCGGAAAACTATAGAGAGAGAAAGATCTCTCCGGCAGACAGAGTTCTGCCAGGGGAATTCCTTCCCAGAGAGGGGCATCGTCGCCATCAATACCACCATCAAGCTGGACTTCATCGGGATCATCATCATCATCACCATCATCCCCCCTTCATACCGCTGTAACAATTGGGTTGAATCTTGCATAGTTCTTAGGGGAAACTTTCCCGGTGTTGATTACTCCTTGTAGTTGATGCTATTGACTGGAACCATTGAATTATTGTTATGTTCAGATTGTTGCTTATCATTATATCATCTCTGATCTTGATCCATATGATGTCTTGTGAGTAGTACGTTTAGTTCTTGAGGACATGGGAGAAGTCATGTTGTTAGTAGCGGAATTGTGTTGAGAAAGATTCAATGGCTGGATATTTAAGTTGTGGTGTATTTCTTCTAGTGGTGTCATGTGAACATAGACTACATGACACTTCACCTATATGGACCTAGGGGAATGCATTGTGTATTTGGCGACTAATCGTAGGGGTTGCTGGAGTGACAGAAACCTGAACCCCTATTAGAAAACCTTTGCACAAGGGACGTCAGGGTCTTAGAGTTTAAAGTTGTGGTTAGGTTCTATCTTAATTACTTTCTTGTACTTGCGGATTCTTACAAGGGGTATAATCACAAGTATGTATTATTCTAGGAAGGTCGGTACATTAGCATAGGTTCACCCACATAACACTTGTCAAACTAAAGAAGATTAATCAACTATATGAAGCAAAAGCACTTGATGATATTCCCATGTGTCCCCGAGAACATTTGGTCATCTTAAGTAATACAACCGGCTTGTCCTTTGCTAAAGAAAGGATTGGGCCACTTGCTGCATTTATTATTATTGTCTTTTATTTACTCGTACTTTATTTACCTACATTATCAAAAAACCCTAAAAATCCGTTTGTTAAGTATTTACAGAGAATTCCTGCTCCAAGCCACTCGTCAACACCTTCTGCTCCTCGTTGGGTTCAACACTCTTACTTATCGAAAATACTGCGATACACCCCCTATACTTATGGGTCCTCAAGACTATTTTCTAGCGCCGTTGCTGGGGAGTGAAGCACTATTGGAGAGTGGAACTGGTAAAGGAAACTTCTACTATGAGTATTGTTTACTTCTGTTAGTTGCTTTATTTTCAATATGGATAATTCACTGAGTTTCTTATTTCATAATGCTACTACCACTGCTAAGGTAGTAGATGAACCACCACCTACTGAGAATGATACTTTTAAAATACCTACAAGAATTATTGATCGTGTTATCAATAACTTTTATATTGGAGATGGAACTGTCCATCCCGGTGATCATTTGCTCTTTATACATGAATTATGCGGGTTGTACAAGTGTGTAGGTATTACAATAGATCAAGTCAAGAAGAAGTTATTCTTATTATCACTGAAAGGAAGAGCTGAGGAATGGTATAAGCTGCAGAAGAATGGTCAAGCTCTTGAATGGGAGGAATTAGTACCTCTCTTTTATTCAAAATTTTATCCTCCTAGTGAGATTCATAAAGATCGGAATCAAATATACAACTTTTGGCCTCTTGATGGAGAGAGTACAACTCAAGCTTGGGGGAGTTTGAAGTTACTAATGCTCAAATGTCCTATTCATGATCTCCCCAACAATATTATTATCAATAACTTTTATGCAAGGCTTTTCTCTTCATGATAAGGATTTATTGGATGCCTCTTGTGTTGGATCATTCACACGCATGGAAGAAGAAGCTAAATGGGATCTTCACCGTATTCAAGACAATGCTGCAGCATGGGAGAATGACAAAGGAAGAAAGTTTGGTATAAATTATGATTATGAATGCATTGAATCTTTTTATGGGAACTGATGACTTTCAAAATATTAAAAATGCTTATGTTTTAGACACTCAAGCTATTGCAACTTATTTTAAGGCTTTTGCTTCCTATAATGAAGTTCCTAAAAAGAAGTGGAATAAGTATCATGCACCTTATAAGGACATTATTAGTAGTGTTCTTACAAGAAATACTGAAGTTTATACTGCTAATCATGTTTTACCCAAACCTTACATTGAGAAAATACCTTTCCCAGTTAAAGTAAAGGAACATTCTATGATAGCTAGTATGGTTAATGAAAGTACAAATAAAGTTGTTGAACATGATAAACAAATGGATGATGAACCTTTAGTAGCAAATGTGAAATACTTTGTCACTAAATATGTAGAAGAGGGACACACTATCCTCTGTAAGGATATCACTAATATTGTTTCACAAAGTAGTGTTATAAGAGCTAGTGTCCCTGTGTTTTCTGTTAGAATAAGTGATCATTCCTACAATGGTTCTTGTGATAGTTATATCATTAAATTTATGCATGATACTGAAAGTTATTATGAGAGAGGGAAGACCGTTCTAATACATCTCAATAATATTAAGTTTCCTCGTTTTATGCTGAAAGTTTTTATGTCGCACTTGTTTTGCCTTCCTATGCTAGCAGTCCCTGGTTTCAACAATTTGTTCGCTTACAAAATTCCCTTGCATAGGAAGTGGGTTAGACTTAAACATGTGTATTTTTTCTTCTTGATACTCTGTTTCACTTCAATTCATATTCTTATGTGAGCATCATTGAAATTATCATGCCCATCTTAATGGCTATAAAGAAAGAGCTTTTTGGGAGACAACCCAATTTATTTGTGCTTTCAGTTGTTTTTGTTTATTTGAGTCTTGGAAGTTATTACTTCGGTAATAACCTCTCCTTATCCTTTTTGTTTGGTTTTTGTGTCAAGATTAACCTCTAATGAGAGAGAAGTAAGATTTGGGGAAGTTGCTCTCCCGAAACAGATTTTTTTGCTTCACCGTAAAAATTCGTGAGAGATCTCTGTATCTCGGATTGAGCTGTAATTTTTGGTGCTTCTGCCCCAGATTGTTATTTAACTTTCGTTAGTTTTTCACTTTTTGATTTGAGCAACAGAAGATTTTCGAAAAAATTGATCTGTACCTGCTGGTCTATTTTGATAGATTTTTGCCACTCTTGCATTTGCCTCTTAAATCGATTTCCTTTTTGAATTCTTTTTGGGTTTTTGGAAGGAGTTGCTAAAGTAGCTTTTCGAAAAAATTGATCTTTACCTGCTGGTCTGTTTTGATAGATTTTTGCCACTCTTGCATTTGCCTCTTAAATCGATTTCCTTTTTGAATTCTTTTTGGGTTTTTGGAAGGAGTTGCTAAAGTAGCTTATGTTTTGATGGATTTCAGTTGAAATTGAACTTTAAAGGTTTATTACCTCTCTTACACTAATGTTGCTAATGAGAATTGTATGAAGTATTGTGTGAAAGAAATTTCCAGGTTAGTGGAGAAAATGGTGTAATAAGAAAGTGAAAGGTTTCATGACTCGAACAATATGTGTATAAAGATGAAGATATTCATGTTATTCAAGCGGTGACTCCAGAAGAATCTACTAAATGCCAACTTCAGAGACCTGCAGAGTCCGTTTTCGAAAAGGTAACAATTCTGGTAAGAAAAGTTCCGCGAAAATTCTGTCCACTTATATTTTTATAGTTTTTATCCAACAAGGAAAGCAACGAAGAGAAATAGGGACGGAAATGGAGCCAGGGTGGTTGACACCACCCCCTGGCGCGCCTCCTGGCCGCGCCAGTAGGTGGTGTGGCCGTCCCGGACTCCGTCTCTGACCCGTTTTCTCCCAGTACCTTCCTTTTGTTGTAAAACTTCGTAATATATAATCCCCGGATCCCCCGAGGTTCGTATATCGTGTTCTCGTCGTGTTTTCGCTGTTCAGATGTCGTTTCAGGGTTCGTCTTCAGAGGACTACTTTATTTACATGCATTATTAAAAACCCCTAAAAATCTGTTTGTTAAGTATTTACAGAGAATTCCTGCTCCAAGCCACTCGTCAACACCTTCTGCTCCTCGTTGGGTTCGACACTCTTACTTATCGAAAATACTGCGATACACCCCCTATACTTGTGGGTCATCACCCAACCCTACCTTGATTTCTTGGTAGATGGCAAATTACCCGAAGACGAGGTTCTGAGCCGGCAGATTGTCCGCCGAGCAAAAACCTATACAATCATAAATGGTGAGCTCTATAAGCGGAGTGTGTTTGGGGTCTTTCAGCGTTGTGTATCTCCGAAAGAAGGAGTGGAAATTTTACGAGAAATCCACGAAGGCGAATGCGGCCATCATGTTGTAGCCAAATCTTTAGTGGCAAAAGCTTTCCGACACGGTTTTTTCTGGCTTACAGCCAAGGAAGATGCCGAACGGTTGGCCAAGACGTGCAAAGGCTGCCAAAAGTACGCCAAACAAGCTTATCTTCCGGCTGATCAGCTGCAAACAATACCTATAACATGGCCTTTTGCGGTCTGGGGCTTGACATGGTAGGACCGTTTAAATGGGCTCCAAGTGGATTTACCCATCCCTTAGTGATGGTGGATAAATTCACAAAATGGATTGAGGCTAAACCCGTCACCAATTGTGATGCAGCAATAACCAGAAGATTTGTTGAGGATGTCATAATCCGATATGGTTATCCACATAGCATTATCACGGACAACGGGAGTAGCTTTTCTATGGGGGAGCTTGCCGAATTCTGCGATGAACAAAATATTCGGCTTGACATTGCATCAGTCGCACATCCACAGGCTAATGGACAAGTCAAAAGAGAAAATGGTTTAATCATACAAGGCCTAAAACCAAGACTCGAAGCACCACTACAACGTGCTACAGGGGCTTGGGTAGAGGAATTACCTTTTGTGATATGGAGTTTACGAACAACTCCGAACAGGTCAACCGGATACACACCTTTCTTCTTGGTCTATGGTGTAGAAGAAGTTCTTCCTAGTGATTTTATTCATACTTCTCCCCGAGTTGCTGCGTATATTGAAAAGGATGCCAAAATTTCTCAACAAAATGGTCTCGATTTAATCGAAGCAGTTCGCGTCGTTGCTGAGATGAGATCAACATCCTATCAGCAGAAGTTACGCAAGTATCATAGCCAGAGAGTCAGAAACCGATCTTTCAATAAGGGCGATTTGGTTATCCGGCTTGTGCAGAAAAGAAAGCACAAACTTTCTCCAATATGGGAAGGGACCTTTTTAGTTAGCTGAGTATTGCATAATGGTTCTTACTATCTAACTGATATGCGGCCAATCAAAGAAAGACCTGCTACTGAAAAAAGAAAGAGAGCTGGAGGCAGTATAGACCCGGTAGAATTAGACAGACCGTGGAATATTGCTTAGCTACGTCCCTTTTATGCTTAAATTTTCTTTCTTTGTAATCATATATGTGTACATGTTCAATGAGAAATAAAAGTATTGGTTGCCTCAATTTTTCTGAGAAGTTTTATATTACCATCTTATTTCCAAATGATCATGTCACAGTCGAAAATCCCAGAATACTTGAAATTACTTTATGCTCATGTTTGTTCTGGTTAAGATTTCTGATTCTAAAAATATTACCTTCGGGTATAAATCTAAATTTTCTAGTTTGTACTTTGGTTATTTATCTGATTGCCGGATGCGGGCATTTTCCGAGTAGCGAATTGTTGGTACCGGAATCCGGCTTTGTTTCCGAGTTTAAACTGATTTAGCAATTGAGATCCGTTGCTCGACAAAGTTTCCGTGGAAGGTTGGCCGGCTCACAAAAGGGACGAGGCGGAAAGCCAGATAAACGATAAGTATAGACGAAAACATAAGTGCTTATGTAAACATTTCAGGCACATAAAAGTAAAGCCAAAAGTGCTAAATAGAAGTAGCAAATCATAGCACCAACAAAAGTATTACATTGCTTATTTACAACCCAAATTGTTTTCAGGATAACACAATGTTTTTTCTGATGCTCTACGATGCAGGGGAAGAGGTAGGAGTTGCCGAATCACTAGAGACATCAACCTCTCCTTGATATCTTTCTGAGACGTTCAAATCCGAAGCAGTTTGTTCATCGTCAGAGATTTCAGTTGTTTCTTCGGAAGGCGGAGGAGGCGTCTCCACATGAGTGTAGAAGGGAGTGTCGTAGCTGGTCAGATCAGCTACGTGACACCCATATCCGGCACAGGAGTCCATGATGGCCTTTATGTCCTGCTCCTTTCCGTCTTCATCCACTTTACAGTACCCTCTGGTTACTTGCCAGATTTCCATGTTTCCATGGTGGCTCATAACCATGGTGAGGGCGTTCTGTGTTGCGGTCCGTGCATAGGACATATTCCAGTCCTGGATGAGCTGGGGCATCTCCTTGGCCTTATGTCGCACTTCAAATCCGGACATTCTGTGCATGTCCGGAACCTCGAGTACTTCGCCAATATCCTCCAAAGATTGGCGGAAATCGTGAAGCAAATCGCCAACTTGAGTAAGCCGGCTGGTGCAAGACTCGGTGGAGGCAGAGTCCAGTAAGTTCAGAGGACATGCGTATATAAGGCAAAGGTTAGTAAATATATCCGAACTCCTAGAGTCGGAAAACAGAAAATCAGAAAGTAGGAAACATACCGAAGATGACATCGTCAACTTTGGTCTTCTCTTCCCTAAGGTTCTGGAGTTCAGCCCGGAGTGCTTCGGAGATGTCCTTCTCTCTGAATAAAGCATCATTGATATCTGAGATATTTTGGTCCTAGGCCGCAATCCTTTGATCACGTTCTTTAGTGGCCATGGAAGAGGATTCGAGGACTTGAGCAATGCTCTGCTCGTGATCCGACTTGAACTTGTCCAGCTCCCGACGTACGTCGGTGTTCTCCACCTCTAGGATCTTAAGATTCCCGGCTTCTTCAATCATGGCACATGATTGTTTGACCAGTGCTATAAGCAAAAGAACAACAGTTGAATAAATAATTTGACTATGAAAGAAAGAGCAAGGTTAAGGACTGAAATGTTTACCTTTGGCCTCATCCCTAGAAACCTTTAACTAAGCATTTTCAAGTCGGAGAGATTTGATTTCTCTCCGCTTGTTGCAGATATTCTTCAATAATTCCTGGTTATACGAATTAACTTTCTGTAAGTTAGAATACCTAGAGTCAGAAGTCTACTGAAGACTCGGGCTAATATTTTAACTAATATCAGCACGAGCCTTGGGGGCTACACTAGTTCATTCTTTGGCATCCTATGAGAGCATAAATCTGGATTGTCTATCCGACTTCATGCTTGGGGGCTAGAGGATATTGTTGGAAATATGCCCTAGAGACAAATAATAATAAGGATTGTTATCATATTTCATAAAGTTTATGATTAAGTTTTATATCATGCTATAACTATAGAAGAAACATCTATACACGTGTGATATATAAATAAAAAGGTGTTCCCAGTGAAACTCTAGTCACTGGTTCATTGGTCAATAGATGATCAAGTTTCCTGATCATGTGGCATTTATGCCAGTTGGAAATGGAGTCAACTTATTCTGAGAATGATATGATGAACCAATACCCAACCTAAACATCGTGACCCGATCATGTCACGAAGTTCAAGTTACGATGATTAGAAATGGATCCTCATAGACTATTCCTTAGACCGTGAGGCTATATCAATCACTATCTCTCGAGAATGCTTAGATAGCATCAAACATCACATGGTAATACAGTGACAATAGAGTGTGTTCAGGTATTCGGAGGAACCGTAGAGGGAATATATGTCAAGAGAAGGATTTGTCCGTCCACGTGATGGAAAGATACTCAAGAGCCCACTCGGAGAAGTTATATCCAATATCTTCACAACATGTGATTTGATCACAGGGATATCACTTGTCGAACGAGTCAAGTAGCATTGTTCAGTAACGAGATTGAACACGGCATGGTGATGTCATTGATCAGATCTTGAGCAATGCGAGTATCAATAGACAAAGGGAATAAGACACGACTGTCCCAGTTCAAACAACAAAAAATCTTCATGGAATGCACAGGGGTCACATGGCCATCCAGGTCCCTCTATCAATCATTGGTCCGGGTGTGTCCCGGCCATGTCTAGAGTGTTCCAGAACCCTGGGGTATCACACTTAAGGGTTTGATGATGCTTAGAGAGTGTTTATAGGATCGGTAGAATCACCGAAGAATAGTAGAGAGAAAACCGGAAGGGTTTTGGTAAGTCCGGAGGATGTCCGAAGTGGAGGTGGAAGGTGTTCCATAGCCACGGAGATTGACTAATATGTGAATGAATGTTAAATATTGATTTAATCATTTATTCATAATTATTAAATAAAAGGGAAAATCAATTTAAAGGTCAAAAAGCTTAATGGGCTAATTTCGGAGGGAAGAGGGCCCATTAGGGAAAGGTAAGAGGGGAGAAGGACTAAGGGGGTGGCCGGCGCCCTAGTGGGCTAGCCCCCCCTCACGCAGGGCCCATGGGGGTGGCCGATGGTGCCTCCCCTCCCCCTCTCCTATCCTTTAGTCCCACCGTGGGACTTTGAGGGAGGTAGTACCTCCCCTCCCCCTATATATAGTGGGGGTATTTGGCCAGATAAATACACAAAATATTCAATAAAGGTTTCCTCTCTTTTGGGGAGACCTCCAATTGATATGCTTTCTCTTTCTCTCTCTCTCTCTCTCCCTCTCTCTCTCTCTCTCTCTCTCCCTCTCTCTCTTGTGACCGTGGTCCCAAGTTCGGACTACGCGAACGAGAGACATCTTCACCGCGGAGCGCCGTCGTGCTGCGAGATTCAGATCTAGGAGCTCTACTTTCGTAACTGCTGCTGGATCGGGGAAATGGGAGCCATCGTCAGGCACCAGATATGTGTAACTCCCCGCGAGGTGTCACACTTGAGGCACTCAAGTTGTTGGAGCCACAGGAGCACAAGGACTTCATCACGACCTTGAGGCCGGCTTCGACTCGTCTACGTCAACCACACTCTCCTGAGCGTTGACAACGCTTTTCGGTCTTCAAGGGTAAGTTCACGAAAATCCCCTCCTGTTACTGTATTACTAATAGATAGGTCTTGGCAACATCTGGGGTTCATGGGTGTAGGGTAAAAATTATTGTTTTCATACGCGGAACCCCTATAGTGGTATCAGAGCTGGATCTATGCATAGTAATGCTAGTACAGGTAGAACACACGAGATGTAGCGTGTGGGCGTTGATCTTTTAGTTGATACCCTCCCACATGTACTTGTGTATGTCGCAGCAATGCTTGATGAAGCGGCCCCCAAACGACTTTACGCATTCATTCGTGAGACTAGTCCACGCTTGACATACGGCTTGTACCGTATAAAGTGGCTTTGGGGGGTGTCTGTCTCTCTCACATTAGTTGGTATGCCATTTGCAACGGAGGGCCCCGAAAGGGGTGTAGTATAGACAACTACTTGATCAGCATTGTGGTGACAAGTTCATAGGTAAGAACAGTTCTTGTGCGAAAGCCCATTCAGCCACGTAAAACATGTAAAGATAAACTAGAGGTGTCTAACTTTGTTTTGCAGGGGGCGTTGCTTTGTGATATGGTTGTGGCAAAGGTAAAGTAATTACCTTATGTTACGTAGTAGTAGATAGTCACGGAGGTGATGGACTACCACACTGGAAAGACACTGATACCCTGGTGTTTACGGTGCCAGAACCCTGGCGCCGGAATCCGGTGACGACGGATGGAGATCACGACGTGAAGACCATATCACATCTTTACATTCAATGTTATTGTTTGTATATCTTATTTTGTGCTAGTATTAGATATTCGATGGTAGCCTAATAAGATGATCCTTGTTTAAAATTACCAATGATTGTGTTCCCCCTTACAGTGCACCACCAAGAAAGTTCTTTGGTATGAGGCATGCCGTGATGAGCAGGTGTCAGACATATCTACGTTCACATACAGTGGGTGTAAGCCATGTCGCACGACGAATACACTAAGGTTGAGTTGGCGAGCCTAGCATGTTACAGATATGTGGCCTCGGAACGGGGATGGTCGAACAATCGAGCACGAGTCGCATGAATGATGTGACCGACGTTTAACGTCCACCCTAGAACCCATATTGATGGCCGTGATGATCGGGGGAGATGTGGGGAAAAGGGGCCGTGTTATCACTAGAACCCTTCAGGGGATAGGTGTTTCTGAGTGGAGTTATTATTAACTCATTTAATTATGAACTTAGTCTAAATTCCTTTTGCAATTATAAATGTAGAGATGGCTCACCGTGAAGCTTACTTTGTCATTGAGGAATGGGTAAAGGGTGACAAACTTAGACTTGATGGATCCAACTTCCCTAGTTGGCTTGTGCGCCTGAATGATCTCCTTACTAGGAATCATGTGGTAAACTACATACGTCGCACGATGGATTTGACTGAGCCAAACCACTATGAGACCCCAAAAGAGCTGACAGACCACTACTATCGTCAAGAGATGTCCACCTACATTCAGATAATAATGCATTATGGGATGGTGGATGAACTCCATCCGCTCATGGGTGATCTTGATCCATATTCGATGGTGGATCAGCTAAGAGCAGAGTTCATAAGCCATGTGCGCATGTCGAAGCACGAGCTGCTTGGAGAGTTCCTTTCCATACAGACGGAGGAGCACACATGTCTGAGGGGTCACTTGGAGCGCATGCTTGATGCACACATGAGACTTGTTCACTTCATGGACTACTGGATGGATGATCCGTTTGCGATAGGCATGCTGCTTCGATCGTTGCCTCCTAGCTATGATGGACATCTCTGGAGTAGCATCATGAGTGGTGATACGGAAACATTGGATTTCCAAGAGTTCATATTACATTTCAGGAATGTAAAGGTTGAACCAATCACCGGTGAGGTCATCGATGACAAAGGTATATATTTGATATACAATTTTATAAATGTTATAATCTTGCAAACACATTTGCAGTGTTAAGTATATTTGATACTTGTTCCCTTTTACTGAAAATAGGTCCTTCTGCATAGAGGTGCTTGCTGGAGAGGAGGTGACGTTGCGTGTTGATGGAAAGCATGATGATGATGGCCAACGACACTCTCCCTCAACATTTATCACTTAGTTTTTGTTTAGGATGATTATTGTAATCAAAAGATTGCGAACCTCTTTAGTGTGTCTCACACTTAATGAGACATTTATTCATATGAGTTTGTAACAAATAGTTGCTCCACTTTTATGAATGATTTCTATTTGTGTTCATATCTTGTTTTATTATATGTGCATTATCCTTGTTGTTTGAAACTAATTGATAATACATGAACATTTGTAAAATATTGAAATGCCTTGTAAGATACCCAACTTAATGATATGTTCATTTCTGAATGAAACCATTATTCAAAGTTATGCGATAATATGTGAAAGACATTCGATTTCTTATCACATATAAATCATGCCTAAGTTTGGCAAAATAACTTGAACACCGTGTATTATTTGAATACAAAGTGTTTTAATGAATTGTTAAAATTAAATACATATTCGATGTATTATGTTTTAACAAAATGGTAATTATCATTACATGATTGTTTAAATGTGTAAAGAAGTTTACCGAAGGAAACATGAGTATGAAAGTATTTGATATGATCAAAGTGTTTCATCAAACAAAGGGTATTAAAGATAAATGAGAATCTAATTACTACGATTTGATCAATAGTAATGAAATTCAACTTTATAAGATTGACATAAAAGAAATTGTGAAATGCAATGCGTTTGAAATGTCAAAATTCAAAGCATCACAATGAGATATTAGATATCAAAATGGGTGAATAGATGGCGCCAAATAAATCATTGTAGTGTGGATGTAGAGACCATTAGTTAGAAATAGTTAGCACTCAATTAGAATATATAGTGAACCATTTGAATTCGTGAAAGCGGCTCTGATACGGCCAAAACGTATCTACTTTTCCGAACACTTTTGCTATTGTTTTTCCTCTAAACTTGTGTGAATTGGATGCAACTAACACGGACTGACGCTGTTTTCAGCAGAATTACCTTGGTGTCTAGTTTTACTGAAGAAAATCAACTATCAGGAAAAATCTTGGAAAATATGCCAAAAATCCTATTTTGCTAGAAGACTCACGGAGCCAGAATACGAGACGGAGTGGGGCTGGGGCCTGGCCACATCACCTGGCCGTGCGGGCTGGGCCTAGCCGCGCCAAGGGGTGGTCTGGCTGCCCTAGACACCCCCTCGGTCTCCCTCTTCGCCTATAAGTTGCCTTCTGACCTAAAAACTCAGGGGGGTTCAACGTTTTTCTAGAAAGAGTTCCACTCCGCCGCCACCACCAGATTCCGCGATTCGGAACCAGAAACTCCGTTCTGGCACCCTGCCGGGACAAGGAATTGGAGGAGATCATCGGCATCATCATCACCATCGCTTCTCCATCGACCATCCATGTTTCCCCCATCTATGAGTGAGTAATCCCCCGCTGTAGGCTATGGGGATGGTGGGATTGGATGAGATCGTTCATGTAATGGCATCAGATTGTTAGGGCATGGTGCCTAGTATCTTTTATTAGTGCTTTTTGACTTTCTTGCAACTTGTTATGCTTAATGCTTGTCACTAGGGCCCGAGTGCCATGATTTCAGATCTGAACATGTTATTGATTCATTATGATAGTATTGTTTATGGTCTTACCTACAAGTTGTATACACACGTTGTTGTCCGGAACCAAAGGCCCCGAAGTGACAGAAATCGGGATAACCGGAGGGAATGGCTTTGATGTGAGGATCACATGTGTTCACGGAGTGTTAAGGCTTTGCTCCGGTGCTCTATTAAAAGGAGCACCTTAATTGCCAGTAGTTCCCTTGAGGCCCCGCTGCAAACGGGCTGGCAGAACAAAAGATGTTGTGCAAGTTCTCATTATGAGCACGTATGACTATATATGGAACACATGCCTATGATTATTTAGTACTTGGATGCTTTATCTTATTTATCTGCAAATGCCCTATGTTTTGATTGCCATGTGAATTGTCTTGTCCATGCGACGCTCGTCCATCCATCCCTATGGCTACCGCGCTCTAATCCTACTGTTTACTACAAGTGTTACTACTGTCTTTACTTTTACTACTGCTATTACTTTACTATTGCTACTACACAACTGTTTCTACTGATAAACTGCTGTGAGCAAGATTGTTTCCAGGTGCAGCTGAATTGACAACTTAGTTGTTAAGGCTTATAAATATTATTTGGCTCCCCTTGTGTCGAATCAATAAATTGGGTTTAACTTCCCTCGAAAATACTGCGATACACCCCCTATACTTGTGGGTCATCAAGACTATTTTCTGGCGCCGTTGCCGAGGAGCATAGCTTTATTTATCAAGTCCACTTGGAATCATTATTGTTCACTGCCATCCATCCATCATGGGTAAGTCTCGTGATGGCAAGGTTCCTATTTTACCATCCACTACAAGAAGAGGTACGGTTCTGAACACCTCTGTTGCTCTTGATTCACTGTCTGTTATGAGTAAGTTCCTTACACCACCACACACACATGCTCCACACACTGCTACTACTGCTGAATCTGAAACTTCTGATACTTATGATGTTGCTTCTACTGTTCTTGATAAGAGTGGTTCATTAGGTCCTTTCCTAGATGCTACGATTGCTAGAACTATAGCTGGAAATACTGAAACTCCTAATGAAGACACTACTACACCTGTTAGTTCACCTGAGTCTAGAGAGAGCTATGATATTGAAGACGGTTATATTGAGATGACCGATGAATTTATTAAAGAATGTCAAAACACCCATGATAGGAGTGCTGCTAAGAGTCTCCTTGAGAGGTGTACTATTAAACCCAAATTGTCTCCTAATGCTAAGTTTGTTGCGTCTCCCATAAACATTAAAGATAAAGATTATGATTTCTCTCTTGATCTATCATATATAGCTATTGTTAAGAAAGAACCTTTTTGTGGGACTAAGAATGAAAGTGCGGTAGCACATCGGACTGAGCTTTCTACCATGAGTGGCTTGTTTTCTGATGATATTAAGATGCGCACCTAGTTTGTTGCTAAGATTTTCCCTTTTTCACTGAAAGGACAAGCTAAAACTTGGTTTAGTAATTTACCTCCTGGATCTATTGATAGCCCTGATTGCTTGATTATTACTTTCCTGCAGAAATATTTTCCTCCTAGTGCTAGACATGCTATTTTGTAGGAACTTCTTGATTTTAAACAGGGAGAAAAAGAGGTATTGCCTGAATCATGGGCAAGGTTTTGTGCTTTGATTCATGCACATGCTGGATGTCCATTACCTAAGAATGAGCTTCTTGATATATTTTATAATGGACTAACTGAAGAATCTAGTACATACCTGGATAGTTGTGCTGGTTGTGTTTTCAGGAATAGGACTCCCAAGGAAGCTGAGGAATTAATGGCTAAAATAAGCAAGAACTATGAAGATTAGACTCCTCCTGAACCAGCTATACCTGAAACAATTATACCTGAACCAGCTATACCGGCGCCTATACCATCATCAAAGAAGAGGGGAGTTATTGAACTAAATGATGAAGTGATGAAGGAAGCTAATAAATGTCTTAAGGAGAAGGGAATTAAAGCTGAAGATGTCAAGAATTTACCTCCTATAGAAGAATTATGTAAGCCAATTCCCCATTCACCCACTATTGAGGTACACTTTGATAAAGGTGATACCCTTACTCTAAACCTCCTGATCAATGCTTAGAAGAATTTGATATTTTTATTGTTAAGCAAGATAATTTTAATAAAAGGGTGCAAAATCATCTAATGGAAAACTCTAGAGCTATTGTTGAGTTGAAGGATATTATGGAAAGAACCTCTAATGATGTTAAAATGCTTGTTAAACATTTTCAAATGGTTCAAACTCAAATAGATCAACTTATTAAAGTGCAAAAAGACTTGCTAGTTAATGCTGCCAAAGAAAGCCATGCTTATGAAATTAGAACTAGAAGTGGTGCTGCTACCCAGGATCCTCTATATCCTAAGGGGGATCCCAAAAGAATTGAGCAAGATTCTCAACAAGCTGAAAATAGTGGTACTACTCGTAAGAAAAGAAAAAAGAAACATAAAACTATTGTAGAACCCTCTGAACCTACTAAAGATCCTAATAGTATATCTGTCTCTGATGCTGAAACTGAAAGTGGTAATGAACAAAATGATGTTCCTGATAAAGAAAAGGTTGAAGAAGAACCTGAAGGGAACACTAAGAATACTAAATACACTAAAGAAGATTTTGTTGCTAAGAAACATGGTAGTGAAAGAGAGCCTTGGGTCCAAAAACCTATGCCTTTCCCTGATAAGAAACACAAGTCAAAGGAAGATGAACACTATAATAAGTTTTGTGAGTGGATGAAACCTTTATTCTTGCAAATTCCTTTGACTGATGCTATTAAATTGCCTCCTTACTCAAAGTATATGAAGGATATTGTCTCGAATAAAAGGAAGATCCCTAATGAAGAAATCTCTACTTTGCTTGCTAATTATTCCTTTAATGGTAAGGTTCCAAAGAAACTTGGAGACCTAGGGATTCCAACTATTCCTTGCTCTATTAAAAATAGTTATGTTAGAACTGCTTTGTGTGATTTGGGAGGAGTTAGTGTTATGCCTTTATCTCTCTATAAGAGACTTCAACTCAAAAAACTAATACCAACTGATATATCTTTCCAAATGGCTGATAAATCTACCACTATTCCTGTTGGTATATGTGAGGATGTACCTGTTCAAGTGACTCATAATTTCTTGGTATTAACTAATTTTGTTGTGCTTGAAATGCCTGAAGATGATAATATGTCTATTATTCTTGGGAGACCTTTTCTTAATACTGCAGGAGCTGTTATTAATTGTAATCAAGGAAAGGTGACCTTCAATGTTAGTGCCAAGGAACATACTGTTTATTTCCCCAAGAATATTGATAGGACTTATGGTTTGAATTCAATTGAACATGTTGAGGGCATTCAAGTTGGAGAGATATATTGTCCCATACCAAGAGAAAAATTTGAAACTATTATGATTGGGACCATTGCTATCAAAGTTGAGGTAACATAATCATTAGTGGAATACAAAGTTTTGTTTCATATAAAATTGTTTTGGTAACAAGACCTAATCAACCTTGTTAACAAAAGGATTTCATTAAACAAAACAATGTTTGCACCATGATTATCTCCGCTTACTTCTATTCTATCTATTGTAGTTTTTGTTTTCGTTTAGTTTACTTCTCTGTTGTTAGTTGCTTGCATGTTAGAGTGTCTTAGAAATTTTGAAGTTCTAGCCTTGTTTTCTCTTTGCATCATTCCAGAAACTTTTTTCTGTCAGAAAATCATTCATCTATGCCTGAAAATTGCTCAAAAATAAAGTGTCTCAAAAAATTCCAGAAAATTCATATTAAATTTTTACGTGAAAAAAGGGGAAGAGAAGTGCCTGGAAGGTACCAGGGGGCCCACCAGGCAGGCACACCACCTGGTGGCGCGGCCAGCCTAGGGGCGCGCCTAGCCATGGTGTGGGCCACCCCTGGCCCTCCACTCACTCTCTCACTTGGCACTTTCTTCTCTCTCCCGAAAAAACACTAGTTCATTGCTCAAAATCATGTTCTTGCTGTTCTTGCCCTCGATTTTTCGATCTCCTTGCTCAGCCCATCTTTGTCACTGAAATTTGGAGCATTTGTTCTCCGGTATGTGACTCCTCCGCTTGTCCAAGTAGATTTGTGTTTAGTGGTTCATATCTTGAGTATTTTGCTGCTGTAGGTGACAGGTTATGAGAGCCTGTAAGCTTGTTCAATGCTTAGAGATATAGTTTTGATGCATGTTTAGGCCTCTACAAGTCCCCATGAGTAGTGCTCTCCATTATATATTCACTTTGCAATCACTTGTTTAATAGATGTTTAAATTTCAGAATATCAAAGATGAACAACCATACCTTTGGAGAAATATTTGAGAGGGATGCACCTAGGAGGTCAAGGCCCTCAAGATCAGCCTCTTAGTTTAGGCCTTCATACAACAAAGATATCATTGCACCTCCCATTGGTAATGAAGGAGATGATGGGGATGCTCACCCATCTACTTTTCCTTGTTATACTTTCTTACAAGCTGTAGGGATTCTCGATGATTTCTTGCTATTGATTCAAAGGGTTGGTTTGACCTCATACATGCAAGATGAGAGTGAGCAATACGCTATGCTCACCAAAACTTTTGTTGAGAGTTTCGTTTTCACTAACAACCCCTACCAGTCCACTGTCTCTTTTAGAATCTATAATCTGCCTTTTACCATGCTATTGGAAAGATTTTGCAGCATTATAGGTGTAGGCATGGCAGGGACCGTGAAGAAGATTCAAGGGCGACCCGCCGATTTGCTGGAGCTCTATCGAGGGGTGACCAATGACGATGACCGCGTAGCTCAGCGCGGGAAGATAAGAAACATCCAACTCCCTGCTCTTAGATAGTTTGACTATTATCTTGCTACTAGCATTCTTGGTAGGGAGAATACGATTAATATCTCCAACTATCATTTAGCCTTCCTCGTTGCTGCGCTTAACAATGATACTCGGTACAATCTTGGATCTCTTATTGCTCGCCGCCTAGCTGCTAGGGGACCTATTTATGGGGGCATCATCGCTTCACGTATGGTCAATGCATTAGAGCTTTCGGTGGATCCCAATGACACTATATTGGCACCACAAAGGCTTGACCTTGCTGTCATGAAAACACATCACTTCATCACTAGTAACTCTGATATGGACAGTCTAGTTTACAGGATGTTGTTTACTGACGGGGATGAAAGGGACATTCCTTTGCCACAATCTACTTTGTTCAGTGTTCACAGGAGGCCATGGTCGTGCTCCAAGGAGGAGGTGGACGAGCAGCTCCGCTTGCTGGGTTTCCACAGGCAGCACCAGGAGGATGTGCCCTCCTACGATTACTCTGCGCACTATGGTGGGGCGTCCTCGAGCTCGCACCAGGACGAGGGTACCTCCTCGCCATATTACGGAGGCGCTCCATATTGGCTAGCTTGGGATTGACACCCACTTAGGCCAAAAGCCTAAGCTTGGGGGGAGGTACACCGACATCACACTCATCTCCTTATCATGTTTTGTCGGTACTTTGTATATTCATGTTTCGTTCTCTTTTTAGTTTTTGTTCTCTCTTTGTTTTTTATTCCTAAAACACAAAAAGACCAAAAATATTTCCGTGGTTTCTCTTTGTTTGCTTCTTCTTCTTTTTGCCTTGGTTTGTTTTTCCCTTTTTGCTTTGTTTCAACTATCCGAAAAACCCAAAAAGATTTTGCTTTGTTTGTTCTTCCTTTTTGGTTCTTGTTTTTAAAAAATCGAAAACACCAAAAATATTTGTTGTTCTTGTTTGGTTTTGTGAGTTTGTTGCAGGGTTCAGCAGTCCTTAGTGGAATTTGGTTTCATGATATTATTCAAGCCACACAAGTGAAGGGCAATACTGAGGATTAATGACAACTTGAGGTGTGGTAAGAGGCTGGTAACAAACTCTATTTGTTTTCATTTTTGTACATATACTCATCATTGTGGGCATGCTTAGTCTGTTCGTGTAGGGTGTATGTTATTTATGGATGCTTAGTAGTTCTTGTTTTCCTATGATTAGCTCCAGCTCGCAAATAATTTGTAGCATGCCTTATGGATGTTTGTTTGCATTGCTCTATTCATAATTTGGTATGACACTGTGGTATCTCCCTCTGAGTGTTTCACTTGAATCGACTTGGCACATGCTCACGCATGCATATGGCTGAATCAATAATCAGTTAAGCCTCGATGAACTATTTTGCCTCAGGGGTCTTGAATCACTTTCATGCCATGATTAGTTCTGTTTTATTGCAAGCATGATTATGACAATTACTGCTCTCTCGTTTGTCGCTCCCTTACTATTGCTAGCCTTCACTTGCACTGAGTATAAGTTTTACTCGTGTTTCCAATTCCCTAAAACCAATATTGCCAAAAGTGTCCACCATACCTACCTATTAGCATTATTTGCTGTTCCGTGCATATTTAGTGTGCCTTGTTTTCTTCCGAATAAAATGTTTGCTTATTATGAGAAAGTTAGTTAGTAAAGCTCTCACGAACTTGATGGCACACTTTACTTTCTTGCACTTAATAATCTTGAACCATTGCGTCCATCTTTGTTGCGTATATGCTTGCGCTTTATAAGTTGAAGTTAGTAGAACCATGTATCATGGGGAACGCTTTCAACATTTCACGGGAACTTTGTACCCCGTTGATATCATGATTCTTTTGCTTATGGATCCCGATGGTGTGAAATAAAAGGGGAACTTGTAAGATCATGGAGTTTGTATATGTGTTAGAGAAACGCCTGGGCCGCTAGCCTAAGCCATGCCTAATCATGGTGGAAACTTGCAGCATAACCATAATGAGCATTCTATGAAGCATCCTCAATAAAAACCTATGCAAATAGCAAATAAAAAGATCGCCGAGATGCTCATTGTCTGCTTGCCTTGTCATTTTGATTATGGGATAGCTCCTGTATCATGTGAAAGGGGTATCCCGTTGGCGGTTCTCTATGATACATGTGTACTTACAATGACAAGAGCTTACTTGTGACCGAAGTTGAGTAGCATGAGGTCCGGTACTCGTAAGTAAGGGGCATGAGACTTTAGCTTATAACTTGTCAAGCATATCCTGTTAGTTGTCTCACTTTAACCTTAACCATTTAAAGATGCTTATGATAGGGGAAATGAGAGCTCAGAGCTAACGAGTACCATACTTTCAGCATTTGGAAGCCTTTCAAACTATTCAAAACCTTTTCATTTCTTTGTTGAGTCTCCACGTATTCTATGAGCCCTTGCTTGACAGCATAGTTGTTATTCTTAGTGTAATATGCTTGTCTCAAAACTTGATTATTTGTGTTATGACTTTGATGCTTGTATCTTTGATTACTTCTAGTCTTCACTTGAACTTCAGAGGTGCCTTGGCATTTATGTTTGCTCTACAATCAAAGGCAAGCAAGATACCAGTCTATCATACCTTTTTATCAACAGTACAATGTTGCTTATGTTTATGTTTCATGCTACTTACTATTTTTGAGTTGGAATCTCTTCATAGCTTCCAATGACTATTAAGTAAACTTAGTTGCATACTCCTTATTATGAATTGCCTAAGTAGTTGATCACATGCTGAGAATATATACATCATATGAAGCAAATGTGTTCGTGAAAGTTTCTTTTATCGCACTCAGTTTTCAACTGAATTGCTTGAGGACAAGCAATAAGCTAAGCTTGGGGGGAGTTGATACGTCCAAAACGTATCTACTTTCCCGAACACTTTTGCTATTGTTTTTCCTCTAAACCTATGTGAATTGGATCCAACTAACACGGACTGACGCTGTTTTCAGCAGAATTACCTTGGTGTCTAGTTTTTGTGCAGAAAATCAACTATCAGGAAAAATCCCGGAAAATATGCCAAAAATCCTATTTCGCCAGAAGACTCACGGAGCCAGAATACGAGATGGAGTGGGGCTGGGGTCTGGCCACACCACCTGGCCGCGCGGGCTGGGCCTGGCCGCGCTAAGGGGTGGTCTGGCCGCCCCAGACACCCCCTCGGTCTCCCTCTTCGCCTATAAGTTGCCTTCTAACCTAAAAACTCAGGGGGGTTTGACATTTTTCCATAAAGAGTTCCGCTCCGCCGCCGCCACCAGATTCCGCGATTCGGAACCAGAAACTCCGTTCTGGCACCCTGCCGGGACGGGGAATATGAGGAGATCATCGCCATCACCATCACCATCGCTTCTCCATCAACCATCCATGTTTCCCCCATCTATGAGTGAGTAATCCCCCGCTGTAGGCTATGGGGATGGTAGGGATTGGATGAGATCGTTCATGTAATGGCATCGGATTGTTAGGGCATGGTGCCTAGTATCTTTTATTAGTGCTTTTTGACTTTGTTGCAACTTGTTATGCTTAATGCTTGTCACTAGGGCCCGAGTGCCATGATTTCAGATCTGAACATGTTATTGATTCATTATGATAGTGTTGTTTATGGTCTTACCTGCAAGTTGTATACACACGTTGTTGTCCGGAACCAAAGGCCCCGAAGTGACAGAAATCGAGATAACTGGAGGGAATGGCTTTGATTTGAGGATCACATGTATTCACGGAGTGTTAATGCTTTGCTCTGGTGCTCTATTAAAAGGAGCACCTTAATTGCCAGTAGTTCCCTTGAGGTCCCGCTGCAAACGGGCTGGCAGGACAAAAGATGTTGTGCAAGTTCTCATTGCGAGCACGTATGACTATATATGGAACACATGCCTATGATTATTTAGTACTTGGATGCTTTATATTATTTATCTGCAAATGTCCTATGTTCTGATTGCCATGTGAATTGTCTTGTCCATGCGACACCCGTCCATCCATCCCTATGCCTACCGCGCTCTAATCCTACCGTTTACTACAATTGTTACTATTTTCTTTACTTTTACTACTACTATTACTTTACTATTGCTACTACAAAACTGTTGCTACTGATAAACTGCTGTGAGCAAGATTGTTTCCAGGTGTAGCTGAATTGACAACTCAGTTGTTAAGGCTTATAAATATTCTTTGGCTCCCCTTGTGTCGAATCAATAAATTGGGTTTCACTTCCCTCGAAAATACTGCGATACACCCCCTATACTTGTGGGTCATCAGGCTCCATATCTGGTATGGATTGTCATGGAAGTTTTGGAGTTATTCGATATAACCAAAAAAATAGCGAATAAGTCCTTGTAGAGTATTCATTGGAAACTTTGAATACGAAATCCATAGCTGAAACCAAAAGAGAAGCAAAACTTGTATTTCTTGGATTTTGGGGCATTCTTGAGAAAGTTCACATCAGTGATATTTCTCGATTATGGAGCAAATGGAAGATAGTGTGAAACACGATGAGAATTCCAAACCCTGCATCAGAGTGTTGAGAAGTGAAACGGAAAGTGTTCCTGAACGATTCTCTTCACAAAGGAAAGAATCAATGATATTGATCACTGTGTTTTCCCCACTAGTGTTCTCACTACATAAAGTAGGATTCAAAATGTAACCCATATCTTGTATGGATACATTTGTGAATAATTTGTCATGATTACCAGAATATGACATACCTACGAACTACTAAGGAAATAATGGTAAACTAAGAATTATGAGAAATCCTAGAAGCAAAATTCCCTTGAGATTAGAAAGCAATTTGTTGCTGAATCTTACAAGTAAAAGGGGTTACTTGGAATTTTCCCAAATGACCGCAAAGCCATAGTGGAGAAGGGGGTGAATGACAAAAGCACAATTTGTCAAGTATTGGACAAATTCAAATGAATTTGATTCAAGTGTGCTAAATGTCTAGTGGATTTAAAACTAGTAAAAGTACTAGTATCTCGTAGTAAATCTCCAAGTTTGATATTTGATCAAAAGGATTTTGAAATGGTTTAAAATAGTGAGTGGATATGCAATTTGCATGAAATTGAGTGGGAGCTAGGAAAGTCTTCCGAAAACAATATGTGAATGACATATTTTTGAGTGGGAGCAATATAAGTCTCAAATTCAAATATGTAGGAACATAGTTTGAGTAAGAGTAGTGACTCATACCAAAATATGTTGGGAACATATTTTGAGTGGGAGCTTATAGGAGTGATTCTTAAGTGTGTTAAGAATAAAAGCGCAAATACCAATAAATAATGATTTATAAGTGGTAGAAGTTGATAATAAGTGTATTATGATATTATGTAGTATTCCTTAAGGGATTCTGAAAAGGGTTTCATACTAGAAGTTAATTAAGGAACTAGTCCTTAATAACTCAAGTTAGGAATAGTATTAAGTTTAACATCAATGGTTGAAAGAAAGAAAAGGATGATCATCATCCACTATGTTGAGACATAGGTTTGCTGGCTCATGGTTGATGTAGAGCTCGTTGGGAACCCCAAGAGGAAGGTATGATCAGCACAGCAGCAAGTTTTCCCTCAGTTATGAGACCAAGGTTTAATCGAACTAGTAGGAGCAAGGAAACACCCCAAAGGTGTTACTAGTTGAGCTTTGGCAGGGCGCACTACCGCTGCTAGTAGCAACGTGGAGACCTGCACAACACAACCATAGAACTTTGTCCCCAACTTGCGATGAGGTTGTCAATCTCACCGTGTTTCACAGAAAACAAAGGATTAAACGTATCGAATGGAAAGAAGTAAAAGTTTGCAGAAAGTAAACACAAAGTAGTAAAAGATTGTAGATTGTATGTAAAGTAAAGGACCGGGATCCATAGTTCACTAGAGGTGGCTCTCCTTAGATAGATAACATGCTGGGTGAACAAATTACAGCGGGGCAATTGACAAACACCGAGAAATAAATACATGCATATACTAATCATCTTGACTCCTCTGAGAGTTGATTGGGCATTACAACATAATACATAGACCGCCATCCAACTGCATCTATGACTAATAATCCACCTTCAGGTTATCATCCGAACCCCCTCCAGTATTAAGTTGCAAGCAACAGATTATTGCTTTACGAACTCCGTGTAAAGTAAACAATACAATTGTTCTATGAACAAAGGATCGTTGTTTTCTCCCTAGTAGCAACAACACATCTAGTACCTTAGAGATTTCTGTCACTTCCCCAGATTACCAGAGGCATGAACCCACTATCGAGCACTTGGAGTTGCTAGCATCTACTTGGCCAAGATAGCTACTAACAACAGAAAGCATGTAAGATCTCAAATAGCAAAGACATGATAGAATCAATAATCAATCTGAAATAGCATCTCAATATCCATCGGATCCCCGCAAACACAACATGTATGGATTACAAATAGATGATCTTGATCATGAACTGAGCTCACAAGATCTAAACATGAAAGCACAAAGGAGGAGAAACTAGCCATCTAGCTACTACATGGATCCGTAGTCCAAAGATGAACTCCTCACGCATCACACCGGAGGCTTGCATGGTGATGAAGAAGGCCTCCAGGGTCAATTCCCCTCTCTGGCAGGGTGCCGGGAAGAGCTTCAGATCCCTCCCGATCTAGGGATGGAGATGACGGCGGCTACAGACTCTTTCGTGGATTTTTGATCGGGTACTTAGGGTTTTCGTCCCGAGGGCAATATATAGGCAGAAGGAGAGGCCGAGGGGGTGCCTGGGCTGGCCACACCACCCCCTGGCGCGGGCCAGTCCTGGCCGTGCGGCCAGGTGGTGTGGCCGCCCTCTGGCCCTTCTCCGTCTCGTATTCTGGCACTTGATCCCTTCCTTAAAAATAGGCACTTTGGCTTTTGTCCCGTCCAATTCCGAGAATATTCATTTTCTGACTTTCCTGGAACCAAAAACAGCAGAAAACAGGCAGCTGGCAATGTGGCTCTTGTTAATAGGTTAGTCCAAGAAATCATATGAAAAGTACTCCAAAGTTGGAACAAAACACAAGAAAGTGGATAAAACCAAGCATGGAACATCAAAAATTATAGATACATTTGCAATGTATCAACATCCCCAAGCTTAACTCCTGCTCGTCATCGAGTAGGTAAGTGGTAAAAAGAAATAATTTTTGAGGTGACATGCACCATCAAAGACTTGATCAAAGTATTTGCAAAACATTCAAGGATGGGATCATAATACTTCAATCATAACATGAAAGACAAAGTTCTAGAAATAAGCAAAGAAACTATGGTGCAACATGAAAGGCACAAACAAAAGATTCATGAATAATAATGCTTTGCAAGACGTTTGTTTGTTTCACATAAAGAAAACATAGCATAATAGTATTCAGCTTGTCCCTCAATAGAGTAGCAAATATAAATGCATAGGACACCTTCAAAGTTCATAAGAGTGACTAGATACAATAGTTTCAAACAAGCAATAACAAGTTATGCATCAATCAACTAGTCTTGGGACAATGCACATAGAACTAAGAATGGCCACTATGCTCTCAAAGTAGGTGCATAAAGATAGAAGGTGGAGACTCAATATAATGGTGGAAGAAAGGCCTTTGTAAAAGGAAGTAGGGATTCAAGTCTCATAAAGAGCGTCCAAAAATTATGATACTTAAAGCTTTCAGCTCTCATTTCCCCTATCATAAGCATCTTGAAGTGATTAAGGTTAAAGTGAACAAACTATGGTGTACATGCTTGACGAAGTATAAGTCAGAAATCTCATGTCCCTTGTATACGAGGGCCGCTCCTCATGCTACTCAAGTTTAGTCACCGGTAAGTTCTTGTCATTGTAAGTACATGTGTATCATTGAGAACCGCCAACGGGGTACCCCTTGCCCGATGATACGGAAGAATCCCCATATCAAAATGACAAGGCAAGCACACAACGAGCATCTCAGCATTCTTCTTATTTACCATGGGAATATGGTGCTTTTTTCTCTCTTTCCTCTTTTCATAGTATCTTTTTTTTTCTTTTTTCTCAATATAGGACTCTTTTTTTATAAGAAGAATGCTTCATAGACAGCTCATTATGGTTACGCTGCAGGTTTCCACCATGTCAGCATGGATTAGACCAGCGGCCCAGGCGTTTCTCTAACACATATACATAACTCCATGGACTTACAGGCCCCCTTTCATTTCACACCGACGACATCCATATACAAAAGAGCATGATATCAACTAGGTACAAGTACCAAGTGCAATGTTGAAAGCGTTCCCCATGAAAGCATGGTTCTGCTAATTCCCAACAAATAAGTGCAAGCATATACAACATAGAAGACACAATGGTTCAAGTTTATTAAGGGCAAGTAAAGTAAAGTGTGCCATCAAGTTCGTGAGAGCTTTAATCACTAGTTTTCTCATAACAAGTGGAAGGTAAACAAAAGCATGAATATACTTGGAATAGCATAATCTAGTAGGTAGGTATGGTGGACTCTTTGGAATAACTTGGTTTAGGGAGTTGGATGCATGAGTGGAACTCATACTTGGTTGTGGAGGCTATCAAAAGACTGGGAGTGACAAACTAAGAGAGCAATAACGGCCATAATCATGCAGAGCGACAAAACATCATTGATCAAAGCATAAAGTGATACTACAAGTTGAAAACTAAAGGATCATAAAGGCTATGGTGACTTGAGATAGTCATAACATGGTGTGAGCATGTGCCAAGTCAACCCAAATAAAGCATCAAAGGAGAATACCACTATACTATGCTTTAATATGCTAAAACAACGCATGATTCATCCAAGGCACATTAAGCAATCTCAATTGTTTATAATAAGTCATGCTACAGCAAAGAATACTAAGCATAAATCCAAAAAAATATCAAGCATGGCATGGCAAAGCATAGGCCACAGTCAAAAACAAGCTCTTTTTACCACATAAGCATGAACTTTCCTACTCTTTTCCAAACCAAACCAAACTATTCGCAAACCAAAGTGTGAAAGAGGGGGTCCAACCAATTTATTCAGAAAACTAAAAAAACCAAAGAAAACTAAAAACCAAAACAAAAACGAAAAAGAAGACGCTCCAAGAAAAACACAACTGTGCATGAAACAATAAAAATGAAGCGTTTGGAAGAAACCTAGAATTTTTATTGATGAAGAAGGGGAATGCCTTGGGCATCCCCAAGCTTTGACGCTTGTACTTATTGGATATTTCTTGGGGTGACACGCGTGGCATCCCCAAGCTTGAGCTTTAGTCCATCCTTCATCTCATTACTCATTCCCTCCATACACCTGAAATTTTTCCTTCATACAAAACTTCACACAATCTCATTAGCAACGTTAGTGCACTTAAGATAAATAAGTCTCAAGGTTCAGTTTTAACACAAAATAAACTTCCATTAGAACACTTATATACTGTAGCACTTCCCTCAAAAAGCTCAATTCCCCAAAGGAACTCAAGAAGGAACTAACAAGAAGCAAATGCAGAAAATGGCAGAAATCTGTCAAAACAGACCAGCAGGTAAAGACGAATTTTTTGGAAGACCTTATGTTGCTCAAATCAAAAAGTGTTGAACTAATGAAAGTTAGATAACAACCTGGGGCATAAGAAAAAAAAATTACATCTCAATCTGACATACAGAGCTCTCTCAGGAATTTTTACGGTGAAGCACAAAAATCTGTTTTGGGACATCAACTTTCCCAATCATTACTTAACTCTCATTAGAGGTTACTCTTGGCACAAAGAGCAAATAAAAAGGATAAGGAGCAGTTATTACTGAAGTAATAACTTCCAAGACTCATCTAAAACTCTCGGGTTATCTCCCAACAAGTACTTTTCTTTAATGCCTTTAAGTTAGGCATGAAAATTTGAGAAGATGCTCTCATAGGAAATATGAATTGAAGTAAAAGAGAGCATCAAGAAGCAAATTCAAAACACATTTAAGTCGGACCCACTTCCTATGCATAGGAATCTTGTATGCAAATAAATGCACAAAGAGCAAAGTGACAGGCATAGGAAGATAAAACAAAAGTAACTTCAAAACTTTCAGCACATAGAGAGGTGTTTCATTACCATAAAAACTTCTACAACCATATTTTCCTCTCTCATAATAATTTTCAGTAGCCTCATGAATAAACTCAACAATATAACTATCACATAAGGCATGCTTTTCATGATCTACAAGCACTAGAGCTTTACTATAAACATTTTCAAAAGAATCCTCGGGAACATAACATTCACCCTCCTTTGGTAAGCATGGGGGACAATCAAATAATGTAAGGGATAAAGAGTTACTCTCATTAGAAGGTAGGCATGGGTAGATCCATTCTTCCTCCTTTTGTCCATCACTCTCCTCCTCTTTTTCATCTAATGAGCTTTCAGGTTCAGCAATTTCTTCTTCCATGGAGGTTCTAGCAGGCGGTGGTTCATCTATTACCTTAGCAGTCATAATACTGTTCCCAAATAGGAAACTGAGTGAGCTATCCATAATGAAATAGTGATTGGAGCAGAGCTAGTCATAAAGGCAACTTAAGAAAGGAACTAATTTTTTTTGTTTTTCCAATAAGAAAGCAAACTAGTAAAACTAATTTTTTTTGTGTTTTTTGAAGAACAAAACAAGCAAACAAAGCAAAAAGAAACTAAGCAAAACAAAAACAACAAAGTAAAGAGGTTGGTTATGAGGGACTCCCCTCGTGAAGATGTCCTTGACTCCTCGGCAACGGCGCCAGAAAAATCTTGGCTGGCTCGTGGTTGATGTAGAGCTTGTTGGGAACCCCAAGAGGAAGGTATGATGAGCATAGCAGCAAGTTTTCCCTCAGTTATGAGACCAAGGTTTAATCGAACCAGTAGGAGCAAGGAAACACCCCAAAGGTGTTATTAGCTGAGCTTTGGCAGGGCGCACTACCGGTGCTAGTAGCAACGTGGAGACCTGCACAACATAACCACAAAACTTTGTCCCCAACTTGCGATGAGGTTGTCAATCTCACCGTGTTTTGTGGAAAACAAAGGATTAAACGTATCGAATGGAAAGAAGTAAAAGTTTGCAGAAAATAAACACAAAGCAGTAAAAGATTGTAGATTGTATGTAAAGTAAAGGACCGGGATCCATAGTTCACTAGAGGTGGCTCTCCTTAGATAGATAACATGCTGGGTGAACAAATTACAGCGAGGCAATTGACAAACACCGAGAAAGCAATACATGAATATACTAATCATCTTGACTCCTCTGAGACTTGATTGGGCATTCCAACATAATACATAGACCGCCATCCAACTGCATCTATGACTAATAATCCACCTTCAGGTTATCATCCGAACCCCCTCCAGTATTAAGTTGCAAGCAACAGATTATTGCTTTACGAACTGCGTGTAAAGTAAACAATACAAATGTTCTATGAACAAAGGATCGTTGTTTTCTCCCTAGTAGCAATAACACATCTAGTACCTTAGAGATTTCTGACACTTCCCCAGATTACTAGAGGCATGAACCCACTATCGAGCATAAATACTAACTCTTGGAGTTGCTAGCATCTACTTGGCGAAGATAGCTACTAACAACAGAAAGCATGCAAGATCTCAAATAACAAAGACATGATAGAATCAATAATCAATCTAAAATAGCATCTCAATATCCATCAGATCCCCACAAACACAACATGTATGGATTACAAATAGATGATCTTGATCATGAACGGAGCTCACAAGATCTAAACATGAAAGCACAAAGGAGGAGAAACCAACCATCTAGCTACTACATGGATCTGTAGTCCAACGATGAACTACTCAGGCATCACACCGGAGGCTTGCATGGTGATGAAGAAGGCCTCCAGGGTCAATTCCCCTCTCCGGCAGGGTGTCGGGAAGAGCTTCAGATCCCTCCTGATCTAGGGATGGAGATGACGGTGGATATAGACTCTTTCGTGGATTTTTGATCAGGTACTTAGGGTTTTCATCCCGAGGGCAATATATAGGCGAAAGGACAAGCCGAGGGGGTGCCTGGGCAGGCCACACCACCCCCTGGCGCGGGCCAGGCCTGGCCGCGCAGCCAGGTGGTGTGGCCGCCCTCTGGCCCTTCTCCGTCTCATATTCTGGCACTTGATCCCTTTCGGAAAAATAGGCACTTTGGCTTTTGTCCCGTCCAATTCCGAGAATATTCATTTTCTGACTTTCCTTGAACCAAAAACAGCAGAAAACAGACAGCTGGCAATGTGGCTCTTGTTAATAGGTTAGTCCAAGAAATCATATGAAAAGTACTCCAAAGTTGGAACAAAACACAAGAAAGTGGATAAAACCAAGCATGGAACATCAAAAATTATAGATACATTTGCAATGTATCAAGGTTCTATCTTAGAAAAACCATGATGATAACTTAACATAATATATGATCAAATAAGGAACGTTTGAAAAGTGATTAAGTTTGAATCATAGAATGTTGAGCTAAGTTTGTCCATAGTGTCTATTAGAGAACTGTAGACATGTTCTCCAAATCCATAAAGGATGACATATCTTAAAACATAAAGGGTTATGTTATAAGGGAATATGTTGGAAACTCCTAATAATACCGACTAAAGTCAAGTAGGAAGCAAGGTGAACAAAACATCGAAAGATGCATAGGGTGCACTCGTGTTTCGATGAATACTTTCATAATAATAGATAAGGGTACCATCTAAAGATTTGTATAATGTTTTGGTGGGGCTAGTTCGCTTTTAACATAGAATGATGTGTCCCAGGGCATAGTGCCCATGAGAAAGCCCTCGAGGATGATCTAAAGTCACTATAGGCTCCTGGAATCCAGCCTCGTTCTGCTGCCATAGCGATGATGCATACACAAAGATGTTATCATGTGATGATAAAGTATTAATGTCAATCAAGGTGACATTAGTAAGTTGCAAAGGATTTGGGACTATAAAGTACAGGCCCAAGACTCAACCTCTTCCATGAGCAAGCATGTTCAGGGTAACGGATATATGGTGCCAATGATTAACAAAAAATGCAGCTAGTTTATTTGTACTCTAGTGCAAGTGGGAGGTTGTTGGAAATATGCCCTAGAGACAAATAATAATAAGGATTGTTATCATATTTCATAAAGTTTATGATTAAGTTTTATATCATGCTATAACTGTATTGAGAGGAAACATCAATACACGTGTGATATATAAACAACCAGGGGTTCCTAGTGAAACTCTAGTAACTGGTTCATTGGTCAACAGATGATCAAGTTTCCTGATCATGTGACATTTATGCCATTTGGAAATGGAGTCAACTCATTCTGAGAATGAGATGATGAACCAATACCCAACCTAAATATCGTGACCCGATCATGTCACGAAGTTCAAGTTACAATGATTAGAAATGGATCCTCGTAGACTATTCCTTAGACCGTGAGGCTATATCAATCACTATCTCCCGAGAATGCTTAGATAGCATCAAATGTCACTTGTTAATATAGTGACAATAAAGGTGTGTTCAGGTATTCGAAGGAACCGTAGAGGCAATATATGTCAAGAGCGGGATTTGTCTGTCCACGTGACGGAAAGATACTCAAGGGCCCACTCGGAGAAGTTATATCCAATAGCTGCGCATCGTGTGATTTGATCACAGGGATATCATTTGTCGAACAAGTCAAGTAGCATTGTTCACTAACGAGATTGAACACGACATGCTGATGTCATTGATTAGATCTCGGGCAATGCAAGTGTCGAGAGACAAAGGGAATAAGACACGACTGTCCTGGCTCAAATGACGAAAGATCTTCGTGGAATGCACAGGGGTCACATGGCCATCCAGGTCCCTCTGTCGATAATTGGCCAGGGAGTGTCCCGACCATGTCTGGAGTGTTCCCAAACCGTGGGGTATCAGGCTTAAGGGTTTGATGATGCTTAGAGAGTGTTTATAGGACCGGTAGAATCTCCAAAGAATAGTAGAGAGAAAGCTAGAAGGGTTTCGGTAAGTCCAGAGGATGTCCAGAGTGGAGGTGGAAGGTGTTCCATAGCCACAGAGATTGAATAATATGTGAAGAAATGTTAAATATTGATTTAATCATTTATTCATAATTATTTAATAAAATAAAAAATCAATTTAAAGGTCAAAAAGCTTAATGGGCCAATTCCGGAGGGAAGAGGGCCCATTAGGGAAAGGTAAGAGGGGAGAAGGGCCAAGGGGGTGGCCGGCGCCCTAGTGGGCCAGCCCCCCGCACGGGGCCCATGGGGGTGGCCGGCGGCACCTCCCCCTCTCCTCTCCTTTAGTCCCACCCCGGGACTTTGAGGGAGGTAGTACCTCCCCTCCCCCTATATATAGTGGGGCTATTTGGCCAGATAAATACACACAATATTCAATAAAGGTTTCCTCTCTTTTGGGGAGACCTCCAATTGATACTCTCTCTCTCTCTCTCTCTCTCTCTCTCTCTCTCTCTCGTGACCGTGGTCCCAAGTTCGGACTGCAAGAACGAGAGACAACTTCATGGTGGAGTGTCATCGTGCTGTGGGATTCAGATCTAGGAGCTCTACTTCCCCAACTGCTGCTGGATCAGGGAAGCGGGAGTCATCGTCAGTCACCAGACGTGTGTAACTCCCCGCGAGGTGTCACACTTGAGGCACTCAAGTCGTTGGAGCCGCAGGAGCGCAAAGACTTCATCACGACCTTGAGGTCGGCTTTGGCTCGTCTACATCAACCACGCTCTCCTGAGCGTTGACAATGCTTTTCGGTCTTCAAGGGTAAGTTCATTAAAAGCCCTTCCCTTTATTGTATTACTAATAGATAGGTCCTGGAAACATCTGGGGTTCAGGGGCGTAGGGTAAAAATTATTGTTTTCATACGCGGAACCCCTACAGGTATGATATAAAATAACATAAGGAAAAAGTGAGTTGGAATTCCTACTTACATGTTTTTAATGAGTGAGCTTGCTTAGGATCATGTTCACTTCAGGAGTAACCTTCTCGGCGAGGGTGAGTGAAATTACTGGTGGTGGCGGAAGCACACCGGCTTTCAACCTCTCGTCGCGAAGACGGATCTGCTCAAGGAGTTCAGAGTACTTTACGTCCTCTGCTTTTTGTGCCTCCTCCTCGGTAGCAATGTTACGGCTTTCCAGGCATTTTCGGGCTAGCCGTTGGATCTTTTCTGCAGATTTCCAAGTAATACCAAGTTTGGAAAGACCTGGATTGCTAAGGAGGTTTTTGGCAAAAAATCTCTGTCGAGGGATCATTACCCATTGAGGGTTCACCCTTATCAACTACCAAGTCACCCATGGTGACGTCGATCTGTGAACCAAGGTTCGCTAGCTCAGAATGAGGAGCCAGATCTTCTGTGACGGTCGGAGATGGAGTAATCTCCGGTGCTGTAGAAGGCTGAGGGGCAGGAGTCGGAGGTGCTATGGCAGGAGAAGTCAAATTCAACTTTGACTAGCGCAGGGGCTTCGATGAGGCTCCTTTCCCCTTGCCCTCGGTGAGCTGTTTAGCTTTGAGGAGGTAATAGAACAAAGATCATTACACCCCAGAAAGAATTAAGAAATAAAATATAGGAACCCTGTGAGGAATGTTACCTCTTCACAATGGGCACTTCCTTTGTGACAATAGCCAGTGTTGGAGCCTTACGCTTTCGGGTAAGGGTCTCCGGCAGTGGAACCAATTCTCCATCATCCTGAGAGATCTCAGGAGGATATCCCTCGAGAGGAGAAAGCTCCGACTCGGCGAGGTTAGAAAGCTCCAAAGAAGAAATATATCAGTATTGCGAAATGAGACAATAATGTAAAGATGAACACATAATTTGAGTTATTGCTGGAAGCTTAGTGGAACTACGAGATTATTAGCCGTATGCATGTCCAAAGACAGCTTCAGGATTTTCCTCTCGATCCGCTCCCTTATCAACCATCTGATTTGGGACTCAAAGTCCTTTTCCGAGTAAGGATAGGAGCAGATCCGGAGAGAGTCTTTATTGGACGCCATGATGGAGTGCATATGCCGGTCACCATGGTGCTGGAGAGGCTAGATCCGGCGTGCTAGCCAGCAGTGAATAAATTCGGACCCTTTAAGGCCCTTGTGTTCCATTAGATATTCAATCCGCCTCTTGGCGAGAAGCAGATCATCATAGAGAGCCAGCGCATCTATGTCCCAGGACTCTTGGGGCGTGGCGGCAACGTCAACAAAGCCGGCAAAGCAGTTGCTTTTTTGGGAGATGGTCTATCCTTATGATAGAAAAAAGTGGATGGCCATTGCTTCACCGACTCACTAGCCTTAATCCTAGGATAGACACGTTCTCTCCTAACATAAAAGCTAAGAGTTCCGGTAATGTATGGGTTGCCAGCGGTGAAGAGTTTCTCCGGGTATGAAAATAATAACGCAAAAGAATGAGACTCGGCCTAATGCCGAGATACCCCTCGCACAAAGAAGCATAAGCACTCATCTCTAAGAGAGAGTTCAGGGGGAGATGGTGGAGTTGAACTCCGTAATAATCTATCACCTCAGAGAAGAAATCTAAGGGTGGAAAGCTCAAACCTTTGTCGAGGTGGGTGCCGAAGTGCACCCACTCGTCAGCGTTGGGGGGTGGGAATGGTTTGTCCATGGCCGCTCCGCCAGTCGCCGGCATGGAGGATCCCTTCATTTTCGACGACGCGAAGCCTGGCTTCACCCAGGATGCAGGGGATTCAGACCCCACGAAAGCTCTCCTTCTCCGCTACCGATGTTGTCGCTGCTATCACCGCCGTGCTAGAAGATGAGGCCTCAGCCATTTTCTGCGCGCCGGTGACCTAGGATGGGTGGCGCTAGGGGATTTTGGGGGAGGCGGAGGAGATCTGTTCATGGGAGGCATCGAGAGGAAGGAAGGAGCTTAAGTGCTGGTGAAGAGGAGAGGGATAAATCTCAACCCCTTATATCCTTCATCTACACCAAGATTCATGCAATGTAAACAGTAACCGTGACACACATCATGGAAGGAGCTGGGTAACCCCCGCGTGATGATTACGCTGGCTCGATCTCCGCGCACGCATTAAAATGACGCCTTGGTTCTGCGAAAGGTGGACCCACCAACGGTCGTGCTGATAGGAATGTTTGTCAGTGACATGACTTGACCATGACTGGTGTCAGGTTACGTCAGAGACCAAGTCCCGGCTTAGTTTGAATTTCAAGCTGGAAACTTGAATAATGTATTTGTAGGTTCGACTTGTTTTGAGACCCGAATCCTATCCTTTCTGTTGATGTTTCAGGAACCCTTCAAGATTCTGCAAGCCGAAGATCAAGCTAGACGATGATGAAATCTGACTCTGGATCTTGGAGGCTTTCGGGGGCTACTATTGGGGATATACTTTTCGGGTATCCTCACTGTACCTCACTGACCAGGGTGGCCTGCTTCGGGTTAGAGCTTTGCTTCACGGGCGGCCCAGTCAGGGAGAAGAGACGGAGTCCAGTCCGGCTACGGGAAGGCCTAGAAGACTTATCGACATAGGCTTGCTATGTTACTTGTAGTTCAAGTTGTACTCTGTAACCAACTCTTAGTTGTAGCTGGATAGGTCTCTCCTGTAAACCCTAGGCCGAATATCTATATAAGCCATCCTAGGATAAGCCTTTAGGGAACCTCACAATAGTCTACAATCTCAACTCGCACAGGCGAAACCCTTGTAACCCATATTCTGGCTCTACCGTATTACTGGATTGCTAGTAGGAGTAGGATCCGTCCAAAGCCGACGGATTTGAACCTGGGTAAACTTGTGTGCTCACCGTCCCGGAATACCATACGTCTCACACCCGTCTCTTCTGCACACCTCAAGGACCCCCTCATGGCGTACTTGTCATCAATCCGACGACCGTTGGCGCCCACCGTGGGGACAAATATAGAAATCATGAGTCATCCTGATATCATAACTAGTGGGCAGTTTCCCCCTCGAGAACAAACGAGGAAGTCAAACAGAGGAATGCACACAGTTGGCATTTTTATTCATTCCATTATAGTTGCAGCACTTACTAGTCAGATATAGATAACATGAGTCATCCTGATATCATAAGTAGTGGGAAGTTTTAGTTAACCATTCCGCTGTAGTTGCCATACTTACTAGTCAGATACCATAAGCATGAGACATCCCAAAACCAGCAGTTGTTGGCCCTTTTATTTACTCCTTCTGTTATAATGAAACTGGTTACTAGACATGTCGAAGTCAAATTTATAGCACTACTTTAGTTATGGTTGTCTATGATTGAGATACTGTGCTCCAAGTCGTTCATAACCGCGGACACGGCTTTTAGAAAGTTTTACCCTGCAGGGGTGCACAAATAGCAACACACACACGATCAACATCGGGAAGAACCAAATAAAAAGCAACGAGGCCTCACGATAATGCATTCATCAGATTCATAAATTATTTCAGGGGGTCACCCCACTAAGCTACCTGCAACGAAGTTGCCAGGCTCCTAGACGGACCTAGGGTTTGCGAGAACGGCTGTAAATGACTAGGAACCCGAAAGTGTGACTGGGCTTGTCGATACCGTGAAATCATGCCGCAATCCAAAACAGTATAGGTGCTCCACGCACAGTCATAAATAAAGCAGTAAAGCATGGCATAAGTAGATGATAGTAATAAAGCCCCAAACTAGTTTGTGGCCCCAAGAAATAAAGGGTGAATCAAGCTCAGGCAAAGGGGATCCATAGGGTCTTACATATGTGGATAGTGAGAATAGTCAAGGAACATGTATCAAGTACTCGGGGCCTATGGGACACAAGTGAGCGTGGAAGAACCAAATATTAGATATTGCCCACCGGTGCCTCTGCATTAGTTATATCTATTCCCAACATTTTAATATCAAGCTGTAATTGAAGGCATGATCATCTACAACATAAAGCATATGGTAACCTTCCAACAACTGTGGTACTTGACGACACGAAGAAGCACCTGAGCAAGCGACTACGACATGCAAGGGCGACTATCTACCAAACAGTAGGTAATAGGATGTGTCCAAGGAAATATAAAGACTAGAAGGGATATCAAGGGTACAGAAAGACTAAAGCATCATAACAAAGATAGCAATAGATCAACAGGAGGAAGTAAAACCTATAAATGCAAAATAGGTAGAAAAGGGGAGAATGCTCGCCTGGAAATACTGCCGAAGGTTCATATCCGAAGAACTTGTCGATACTCGCATCAACTCAACGGCTTAATCTGCGAAGAAGCAAAGCACTAAAAGAAACACCGAGTGTACAATTTAATACTACGGTAGAAGATCGGCATGATGCATGTATGATGCATGACATGGCAAAGATGTGGTGGAATTAGGCAATATTAAGCGGAACCGGGATCTCGCTAATTAATTAGAAGGTTCATGTTGTATAGATACCCCGCAATTTAGATGTTGTATTAACAAGGCAACACATGGCATCGGCTCTCTACACAAATTTAAATAGAGAGAAATATAAGACTAGAATATTTAATTATGGGGTGAATCGACAAAGTGTCCCCAACCCACATGATGTGATGTATGAAAACATGAATATATTTAATATGCATCAACGTATATAGAATTTAATAAAAATAGGGATATCGGATCAGGGTCACACATTGGCGTTCGAAATCGGGTGTCTCGGGGGTCGACGAGATCGGTCTTTGGCTTGAGGGTTCGGTTCCTGGAAGGAGAACTTGGCGGTTCCGAGGGTTCTGGTTATGTCCTCAGATCATCGGGTACGTGAAGGAGAACTCGTGGTTCCATGTCGGAGGCCTTGGGGTACCATATTATTCACCGGTGGCGGACTTTGGATCGAGAATATCATTTTGCGGCCCGAAAGTTGGGGTGGACAGACAACGCGGTACCCAAGTTGATTTTTATCACCGCGATTCAAAAAGTTGGGGCGCCAATTGCTGAGAGTGGTCTTTCGAGTGAATGATGGCCAAACCCAATATTTTCAAATCGCGCCCGTTAAGTCAGGATATTCTGTTACACTAGTTCCTGTTGTGCCCCTCCTTCGCCGGTCACTCTTCTTAGCCACCCTGCTCGTGTCGTAGGGGCAAATCCATTACTGTACTTTCCTAACTCTCGACACTGAATCTTGCTGCGGCGGCGGTGGTCCCTTTTCTTCCCTTCCCCGAACCTAAATCTGCCGGCGGCGGAGGACCTTTTTTCTCCCTCCCCCGACACTGAATCCGGTGGCAGCGGCCCAACATGTCTTGCAAGGCGAAGGTTGTAGCTACGTTGCCGACTGAAAAGGGTCCATCGGGGCCCAAGTCTGGGGCTCAACACATAGCAGCAGCAAGGTCTTCAACCCCGGTTAGCGAGGAGGCCAGCAAGGATTCTGCTCCCAAGGTACCTACAAGCAGCGGGTTGAAGATAAAAGCAAGGCCGGCGGCGGATTGTTCGGCTCCGGTGGGTGGATGCAACACTCAGATCTCGAAGAAAAAAACCCGGGAGAAGAGCGAGAGGTGAATTTTTCTTACCTCTGCCTTATCTTGCAAGTAGATTAGTTACGGCATAATAGAATCGAATGAACTGAAATGTTCCCCTTTTTAATCAAATTAGGCACAACTTTGATACAAGGGACCTATATGAGTTCACAGTTCATGTTCGGCAGTACACTACAAAGCATGATTTTGGTTGCGAGAGGGTTGTGTTCGGGCAAGATGTGCATCTGCTTGTGAATTGCAAAGAGGTTGTGTCTGTTTCGCAGCTGGTAGATATACTTGCTGCTAGAATTCCCTGGGGTTCTAGACAGAGGACAAAATTGGTGTGGCGCAACATGAATGATACCTATCAGCAAATTGAGCACTCCCATGAGCTTCAGATGGTTTGGGAGTGTTGTGCAGCTGACCGTAAGGTGAAAGTTGAAGTGATGATTGATGATATGTATGCAGATGCTGGAGATCTTGCTGCTAGAGCTTCTGTTTATAAAGAATACGGACCAATAGATGCTGATCTAGATAAGTTCAGAATACGCATAGAGTGGATTCATACATGGCAAAACTTGACGAGGGAGTTAATAAGCCAGTTTCGTCATGTACTATGGAGATCATTGTCGATTCCAAAAACATAACTCTTGATGAAATGAGAGAGATGATCGGTAAGGAAATCAGTATTGGCCCTAAGCAGATGGCAAAAATCCGGTGGTGGCATCATAAGAAGCAGCAATTCATAGATGGTTTGGATACTGAAGATCTTATGCAGATTATGCAGCGAAAGAAGCGAACCAGGAAGGTGTTCTTCCTTGGTACCATTTCTGATGTTGTTGAACAGGTTATAGTGGATGTAGATGCCCCTGTAGTGGCTGAACAGAATGAGGTGGTCGACGTTGATGAGATCTGATGAGAGCTGCTACCCAGCGCTTGTCATATGGACCGCGAGGTTCCCCTGCCTGTATTTGTAATATTGACTGCTGTTGCATTTAGAGCGTGCTTCTGTGATTATGTTTGTTGGGAGATTGCGATATAATGTTGTGCGAGCTGTTGAGATTTTCGAACATGTCACTCACTGAAACCATCGTTGTTGTAATAAGACATAAATACATTGTATTTGACATGATTATGTCTCTTAAGATGACGTACCGTACTTGTTTCTATTATTATGTTTGTTGGGACATTGTAATGTAATGTTTTGTGAAACCATGACTAGACTAGTGATGCATAAATACATTGTAGTTGACATGATTATGTTTCTTGAGATGATGTACTGTACTTTTTTCTGTTATTTTGTTTGTTGAGAGACTGTAATGTAATGTTTTGCGAAACTATGGTAGGACAAGTGATGTGTAAGTACCTTGTAGTCGACATGATTTTGTTTCTTGAGTTGATGTAATATACTTGTTTCTGTGATTACGTTTGTTGAGATTTTGTAATGTGATGTTTTGTGAAACCATGTTGTGGTTATATTTGTTGGGAGATTATAATGTAATGTTTTGTGAAACCATGACTGAAGAAGTGATGCATAAGTACCTTGTAGTTGACATGATTTTGTTTCTTTGGATGATGTAATATACTGGTATGTTTTCGTTAGGCAATGAAATTGGGATGGAGGGAGTGTAGGTTTAATATTTGAAATGAGAATGTGTGAAGAGAATCCATATCAGGCAGGAGACAGTAATCTAGGGAAAGGGCATGGTATCCATTAAACTATTGTAACATGCCAATTTAGTCATCGTTGCAGCGGTACAAGGGTTGCTCTCTCTCTCGCCAACACCGACGCCGTCTCCTGCGATGACGCATTCGCCATGCTGTCCTTGAACGGCGAGGATGACCAGTCGAGCAGCGACAACCTTCTCTCCGACATCGAGTATTCCTTCCATGATGTGAGTTCCTCTGTTTTCTCGGGCTAGGGTTAGGCAATGGAAAATCTCTCGATCTGAGCTCCATATGTGCATGCAATCGTGTTCGATTTCAGCTTTGCGTTTACCTATAGGTACCAAGGACGATCTACGACTCCGAATGGGAGGGCCTAGATATCGATCGAGAAGTGCCATGTGACCATGGGCTAAAACTGAGGAGATATGTTGCATTCGAAGGCAGTAACACTGGGAGAAGGTTTTTAGGCTGTACAAATCAGGTTTGTTTACATTATGTGCAATTGTGACGTGAAGTAAAATGCATCGTGCATGTTCATAACACTATAGTGTGTGTGTTTTTAGGTTGGCCCGGTGTGTAAAGCAGTAGAGTGGGTGGATCTTGAGTGGCCAGATGCACTTAAGAAATGTTTGGCACAATTATGGGAGATGTATGAGTTGGAAAGGTCGGGGAGATTTACTGATGTAAGTGATGCAGTTGAAAAAAATTACAAGCTGTCGGTATGAAATAAGGAGTTGGAACAAGAAATCGAGAATTTGTAGTCAGGGCTAACTGACGGAATCGATGGGAGCTTGGTTGTTGGAACTGCAAAGAAGCTTCAGGATAGTCACAGGGTGCTGATTCATAATGCAGAAAAGGAGAGGGATCAACTCAGGGAAGACAAGAAGAAGCTAGAGTACTGCATTGCAGATCTGTTGAAGGAACTGAAGAAGGCGCGCGAGCATGAACAAGGATAGACTATAGAGGATAAAGGACATTCGAGATGAATAATTTATGTTGTACCAATGCCTGAAACTAGTTAATTGTAAGACTTGAAGTTGCACTTTCTGAACTAAGCCAAACCCAATCCTCGAGCAAACTAATTTCAGACGAACACACATATCGTGCATAGAGTTAAGTTCACGCATACAAAATCACCACTGCAGAGGATAAACCAGGCAGTTCAGTACTAAATAGACATATGTTGTGTTCAAGCGAGCCTGGCTCGGAGCTGCCTGTTTTCCTCCCTAAGATTGGCCAGCTCCTTCAGTACTATGTCGTGCTTCAGCTATAGGTTCTAGCGCTCCGTCACGGATTGGAGAATTTTGTCCGTAGCCATACGATTTTCCTTCAAGATCCCTTTCATGATCTCCGTCTGCTTACTAGCCGAGGTGCGACCTTCACTGTGTAGCTTTGCCCATTCGGGGTTTAACTTCTTCAGTTTCTGGCACTTGTCAGAAAGGACCGTGACTTCAGCATGCAGTTGGTCAAAGGCCAGTTTCTGGGAATTCTGCTTCTCCCTTTGGATTGCTATCTTGTCATTTAGCCAGGTCGCCAGGTCCCGGTCGATCTTTCGCCTCTTTCCCTGCAACAAAAATACATAGTATGGTTTGTTCAGTTCACCAGGACAAGCTGGTTAGTTTCCATAATTAACTGAATCAACTAGTGGCACTATCATAATTTCAAGGAAGAAGCAATCTAGGACTAATCAACATTTTATGAATCGACTAGTGGCACCGTCATAATTTCAATTTCAAATACAAATAAGATTTATCAGCAGTTTAGTGTGCTGTGGGTTTTTCCCAATATCAACAAATAGTAGTGGGAGAGTGGCAAACTCATAATGCAGAAACCCATGTCCAGATACATAATGGAAAGAGAACATGGTGTCCATTCATGAACATGAACACCAACACATGTCCAGATAGATAAGGAGTTGACCTAGGATTCTTATTGCACCCTATAATGGGAAGCAGACATGGGCATTGCTCCCTGAACCCTAAACATTACAAAAGGAGAGGAGGACAAACTGGTATTCGTGTCCCCGCTAACGGGAATCAGACTTGGGCATTGCTCCGATACGCCTCCAGACATGCCCTTAGCTCCTTGTTCTCTTTCCGAACACCCTCGAGTACGGTGATCCCTCTGCTCATGCCCGCCTTCATCTCCTTGACTGCATCCAGGCAACGGTTCCTATCATAGTAGGCTCGGATGGTAGCCTTGGTTTCCTCGACGCGTCCTTTGAGTGCCTCGCAGACTTCGTCCTGTAGGAGAATGCACCTTTCCACGAGATTCTTCTTCTCCTCTGTGAGCTCGTTGATTATCTTGATGGCCTATTCTTGCCTGATCAAGTTACGGTCGAGCACTTTCTGCAGCCTAACAACGTCACGTGCAAAATCTAGCGAGATCTCCTTCTGCACAGATAATTGCTTGCGTGGGCTCTCATTAGCTTGGGTGAGGGAGCGTGCAAGCTCATGTTGGTTGGCAATCTTGGAACTGATCGCGGCCACCTTCTCACGGTACTCGGCCTTCGATCGCTGCATCGTTCATGTTAATTGAAATAGGAATTCTACAATTACACTCCAGGTCCTAGGTGAATACTAATACAGATCAAAAAAAGTCCCCGTTGAATCTATTGGCCGTAGTGTTAAAAAATGGACCTGGAGATCTATTCATGACCACTATAAACTAATCCTAATCACAAAAAATCCATAGTGAATCTATGAACATCGGTATTAAGGAAAGACCAAGAGATCCAGTCATATTCATGAAAACCAATACAACTCACAAAAGAAGAAGAAAAACCAATGCGGGGCGGACAGCATCTAAGAAATCCACATCATAACTCGGAGAAATAATAGCGTGGAGATTTGCTACCTCGCTGAGACATGGAACGGGGCCGAACGGGTCCTGCAATGCCTTCGTCGTGGTGGATTTGGGCTCCACGGCCGGCCTGTAATACGTAGAAGAGGAAGAGCCAGAAGAAGAAGAAAAACAAGAAGAAGCTGATTAAGATCATGATGGAGAGGGAGATGGAGAAGAAGTAGAATAAGGAGACCGTACCAGGAGGAGCCCTCGCCTGCTAGAACATTCGGCCCCATTGTCGGGGGAGATTGGGCCTCGATGAGAGGGTGGGCTTGAGCGGCTGGTAGAGCAAGAAGTGCCTCGCGGCGATTTCTCTCCCTTTTCTCCGCGAGGATCGTCGACCGGCCTCTCCCCCTGCTCAGTGGAGCCATGGCATGCAGGGTGAGTGTGGCGGCGACAGGAGGAAGGAGATAGTGATTAGTGTGGGAGAAGATTCAAAGAGTACAGGCCGTGGTCCAGTAGTACTAGTACTATTATACAAGACCACCGTGTACGGTCTACCTTCTCAAAGAAGCTAGGGAGGCAGGGGTAGGGAATCGATGGGACTTGTCTTTATTGCGATGGACACTTCAATGGTCTTTGGCACTGCCCAAAATCCAGTATATAATAAGGGGAGTGCGAGCCGGGTGGTCGTCACGGGAATCAGCGTGCACATCCCGCGTGCGTGCGTCACGTGTTGATGGGGCAATGACGCGCGCAACTGCTGCACGATCATGTCGGCACGTCCAACTCCGTCGAACTCCACATGACAGGCACGCACGGGATATTTACGAGTCTAGAATATGCTGTGCCACTTTTGTTGTGATCAAATTATGTTCAGTACGCGAGATATTACTTTTTTTTTTGATAATCGACAAATGCATGCATGGACACGACGCACGAAACCGCTGCTCGTCCTTGATCCGATCAGCACCGCACTCTATGTACCCGCCATCGACCATTCGGAGCAACTACCTCGAGCACGATGCCCCCTCGCCATGGCAATGGCAGGTCCAAGCCGTCCACTGACCGTCCTGCGTCCCCGGCTCTTCGCTGCATCGTCCGTGCTCGCGAGTCGCCTGCTGAGGCAGCACGTCATGTCCGACCGCGCCAGGATCCATCGACATCGGCACTCGAGGACACCGCGACGTCGAAGCTCGTACCAGCCGTGCAGGAGGAGCGTGGGGTACCTGCAGCGTCGGACGAGTGCAAAGTAGCAGCCAGGACGGGGGCATTTGTTGCACCGGCGAGTACGGACAAGAAGAGGAACGAGAAGAAGACCAGGAAGAAGAGAGGAGATAGCTATTTGGACGAGTCCGAATCGGCCAACGAGGAGGCGTTCATCGATCAGTTGGAGGCAGAAGCGGAGGAGAGTGACGTGGACTCATGGGACTACGAAGAGGAGTAGGAGGAGGACTCCGACGAGGAGATAGCGCGCTTATTCGAGGAAGGGGGCGGCGTCGAGTCGTCAGAGGAGGGCACCGACGGTGGCGACGGCAGGGACCATGGCGTTGACGAAGACGAGGATGAACTAGAAGACGAAGACGATGGCTTCTTCGAAATATGATCATTTATTTTATTTATTTTAGTTAGATAGATGGATTTTCACTTGTTTATGGGGGTAAAGTATCGGTGGCACGGATAGAGAGGTGGCACAGATTGACCATGCATAAAAGATGTGGAGAAGGGAGGGGTTATCCTGCCCGTTGGATCACATGGGATCAACGGTTGGTGGAGACGATCCGCGTGACATCTGTGTCAGCCAATCGGGGCATAGTACCCACATATGGATCCACCAGTGTCATTGCATGTGTGTTCTTTTTAGTAACAACAACCAGTGTCATTGTAGGTGTGTTCTTTTCACTAACAACAACTGGAGTCATTGCATGTGTGCTCTCTTCAGAGACAACCTATGGATCCACCAGTGTTATTGCATGTGTGTTCCTTTTACTAACAACAACCAGAGTCATTGAAATGTGTGCTCTCTTCAGAGACCACACATGGATCCACCGGTGTCATTGCATGTATGTTCTTTTCACTAACAACAACTGGAGTCATTGCATTTGTGTTCTTTTCACTAACAACAACTGGAGTCATTGCATGAGTGTTCTTTTTACTAACAACAACCAGAGTCATTTCATGGCTATTCTCTTCACAATCCACACATGGATCCACCAGTGTCATTGCATGTGTGTTCTTTTTAGTAACAACAACCAGTGTTATTGCATGTGTGTTCTCTTCAGAGACCACACATGGATCCACCAGTGTCATTGCATGTGTGTTCTTTTCACTAACAACAACCAGAGTCATTGAAATGTGTGCTCTCTTCAGAGACCACACATGGATCCACCAGTGTCATTGCATGTATGTTCTTTTCACTAACAACAACTGGAGTCATTGCATGTGTGTTCTTTTCACATACCACATATGGATCCACCAGTGTCATTGCATGTGTTCTCTTTTCACAATCCACCCATGGATCTACCAGTGTCATTGCATGTGTGTTCTTTTTAGTAACAACAACCGGAGTCATTGAAATGTGTGTTATTCTCACATACCACCTATGGATCCACCAGTGTCATTGGATGTGTGTTCTTTTTACTAATAACAACCAGAGTCATTGAAATGTGTGCTCTCTTTAGAGACCACACATGGATCCACCGGTGTCATTGCATGTATGTTCTTTTCACTAACAACAACTGGAGTCATTGCACGTGTGTTCTTTTCACTAACAACCACTGGAGTTATTGCATGTGTGTTCTTTTTACTAATAACAAGAAGAGTCATTTCATGGCTATTCTCTTCACAATCCACACATGGATCCACCAGTGTCATTGCATGTGTGTTCTTTTTAGAAACAACAACCAGTGTTATTGCATGTGTGTTCTCTTCAGAGACCACACATGGATCCACCAGTGTCATTGCATGTGTGTTCTTTTCACTAACAACAACCAGAGTAATTGAAATGTGTGCTCTCTTCAGAGACCACACATGGATCCACCAGTGTCATTGCATGTATGTTCTTTTCACTAACAACAACTGGAGTCATTGCATGTGTGTTCTTTTCACATACCACCTATGGATCCACCAGTGTCATTGCATGTGTGCTCTTTTCACAATCCACCCATGGATCCACCAGTGTCATTGCATGTGTGTTCTTTTTAGTAACAACAACCGGAGTCACTAAAATGTGTGTTCTTCTCACATACCACCTATGGATCCACCGGTGTCATTGCATGTGTGTTCATTTCACTAACAACAACCAGAGTCATTGCATGTGTGTTCTTTTCACATACCACATATGGATCCACCAGTGTCATTGAAATGTGTGTTCTCTACAGAGACCACACATGGATCCACCAGTGTCATTGCATGTATGTTCTTTTCACTAACAACAACTGGAGTCATTGCATGTGTGCTCTTTTCACAATCCACATATGGATCCACCAGTGTCATTGCATGTGTGTTCTTTTTAGTAACTACAACCAGTGTCATTGTAGGTGTGTTCTTTTCACTAACAACAATTGGAGTCATTGCATGTGTGCTCTCTTCAGAGACAACCTATGGATCCACCAGTGTCATTGTATGTGTGTTCTTTTTACTAACAACAACCAGAGTCATTGAAATGTGTACTCTCTTCAGAGACCACACATGGATCCACCGGTGTCATTGCATGTATGTTCTTTTCACTAACAACAACTAGAGTCATTGCATATGTGTTCTTTTCAGTAACAACAACTAGAGTCATTGCATGTGTGTTCTTTTTACTAACAATAACCAGAGTCATTTCAGGGCTGTTCTCTTCACAATCCACACATGGATCCACCAGTGTCATTGCATGTGTGTTCTTTTTAGTAACAACCAGTGTCATTGCATGTGTGTTCTCTTTAGAAACCACACAGGGATCCACCAGTGTCATTGCATGTGTGTTCTTTTCACTAACAACAACAAGAGTCATTGAAATGTGTGCTCTCTTCAGAGACCACACATGGATCCACTAGTGTCATTGCATGTATGTTCTTTTCACTAACAACAACTAGAGTCATTGCATGTGTGTTCTTTTCACATACCACATATGGATCCACTAGTGCCATTGCATGTGTGTTCTTTTTAGTAACGACAACTAGTGTCATTGCAGGTGTGTTCTTTTCACTAACAACAACTGGAGTCATTGCATGTGTGCTCTATTCAGAGACCACCTATGGATCCACCAGTGTCATTGCATGTGTGTTCTTTTTACTAACAACAACCAGAGTGTTTGAAATGTGTGCTCTCTTTAGAGACCACACATGGATCCACCGGTGTCATTGCATGTATGTTATTTTCACTAAGAACAACTGCAGTCATTGCATGTGTGTTCTTTTCACTAACAACAACTAGAGTCATTACATGTGTGTTCTTTTTACTAACAACAACCAGAGTCATTTCATGGCTGTTCTCTTCACAATCCACACATGGATCCACCAGTGTCATTGCATGTGTGTTCTTTTTAGTAACAACAACCAGTGTCATTGCATGTGTGTTCTTTTCACTAACAACAACCAGAGTCATTGAAATGTGTGCTCTCTTTAGAGACCACACATGGATCCACTAGTGTCATTGCATGTATGTTCTTTTCACTAACAACAACTGGAGTCATTGCATGTGTGTTCTTTTCACATACCACATATAGATCCACCAGTGTCATTGCATGTGTGCTCTTCTCACAATCCACCCATGGATCCACCAGTGTCATTGCATGTGTGTTCTTTTTAGTAACAACAACCGGAGTCATTGAAATGTGTGTTCTTCTCACATACCACCTATGGATCCACCAGTGTCATTGCATGTGTATTCATTTCACTAACAACAACCAGAGTCATTGCATGTGTGTTCTTTTCACATACCACATATGGATCCACCGTTGCAATTGAAATGTGTGTTCTCTACAGAGACCACACATGGATCCACTAGTGTCATTGCATGTATGTTCTTTTCACTAACAACAACTAGAGTCATTGCATTTGTGCTCTTTTCACAATCCACATATGGATCCACCAGTGTCATTGCAAGTGTGTTCGTTTTAGCAATAACAACTAGTGTCATTGCACGTATGTTCTTTTCACTAACAACAACTGGAGTCATTGCATGTGTGCTCTATTCAGAGACCACCTATGGATCCACCACTGTCATTGCATGTGTGTTCTTTTTACTAACAACAACCAGAGTCATTGAAATGTGTGCTCTCTTTAGAGACCACACATGGATCCACCGGTGTCATTGCATGTATGTTCTTTTCACTAAGAACAACTAGAGTCATTGCATGTGCGTTCTTTTCACTAACAACAACTAGAGTCATTACATGTGTGTTCTTTTTACTAACAACAACCAGAGTCATTTTATGGCTGTTCTCTTCACAATCCACACATGGATCCACCAGTGTCATTGCATGTGTGTTCTTTTTAGTAACAACAACCAGTGTCATTGCATGTGTGTTCTTTTCACTAACAACAACCAGAGTCATTGAAATATGTGCTCTCTTCAGAGACCACACATGGATCCACTAGTGTTATTGCATGTATGTTCTTTTCACTAACAACAACTGGAGTCATTGCATGTGTGTTCTTTTCACATACCACATATGGATTCACCAGTGTCATTGCATGTGTGCTCTTCTTACAATCCACCCATGGATCCACCAGTGTCATTTCATGTGTGTTCTTTTTAGTAATAACAACCGGAGTCATTGAAATGTGTGTTCTTCTCACATACAACCTATGGATCCACCAGTGTCATTGCATGTGTGTTCATTTCACTAACAACAACCAGAGTCATTGCATGTGTTTTCTTTTCACATACCACATATGGATCCACCAGTGTCATTGAAATGTGTGTTCTCTACAGAGACCACACATGGATCCACCAGTGTCATTGCATGTATGTTCTTTTTACTAACAACAACTGGAGTCATTGCATGTGTGCTCTTTTCACAATCCACATATGGATCCACCAGTGTCATTGCATGTGTGTTCTTTTTAGTAACAACAACCAGTGTCATTGCATGTGTGTTCTTTTCACTAACAACAACTGGAGTCATTGCATGTGTGCTCTCTTCAGAGACCACCTATGGATCCACCAGTGTCATTGCATGTGTGTTCCTTTTACTAACAACAACCAGAGTCATTGAAATGTGTCCTCTCTTCAGAGACCACACATGGATCCACCGGTGTCAGTGCATGTGTGTTGTTTTCACTAACAACAACTGGAGTCATTGCATGTGTGTTCTTTTCACTAACAACAACTAGAGTCATTTCATGTGTGTTCTTTTTACTAACAACAACGAGAGTCATTTCATGGCTGTTCTCTTCACAATCCACACATGGATCCACCAGTGTCATTGCATGTGCGTTCTTTTTAGTAACAACAACCAGTGTCATTGCATGTGTGTTCTCTTTAGAGACCACACATGGATCCACTAGTGTCATTGCATGTATGTTCTTTTCACTAACAACAACTGGAGTCATTGCATGTGTGTTCTTTTCACATACCACATATGGATCCACCAGTCTTATTGCATGTGTGCTCTTTTCACAATCCACCCATGGATCCACCAGTATCATTACATGTGTGTTCTTTTTAGTAACAATAACTGGAGTCATTGAAATGTGTGTTCTTCTCACATACCACCTATGGATCCACCAGTGTCATTGCATGTGTGTTCATTTCACTAACAACAACCAGAGTCATTGCATGTGTGTCCTTTTCACATACCACATATGGATCCACCAGTGTCATTGAAATTTGTGTTCTCTACAGAGACCACACATGCATCCACCAGTGTCATTGCATGTATGTTCTTTTCACTAACAACAACTGGAGTCATTGCATGTGTGCTCTTTTCACAATCCACATATGGATCCACCAGTGTCATTGCATGTCTGTTCTTTTTAGTAACAACAACCACTGTCATTGCAGGTGTGTTCTTTTCACTAACAACAACTGGAGTCATTGCATGTGTGCTCTCTTCAGAGACCACCTATGGATCCACCAGTGTCATTGCATGTGTGTTCTTTTTACTAACAACAACCAGAGTCATTGAAATGTGTGCTCTCTTTAGAGACCACACATGGATCCACCGGTGTCATTGCATGTATGTTCTTTTCACTAACAACAACTGGAGTCATTGCATGTGTGTTGTTTTCACTAACAACAACTGGAGTCATTGCATGTGTGTTATTTTTACTAACAAAAACCAGAGTCATTTCATGGTTGTTCTTCTCACATACCACCTATGGATCCACCAGTGTCATTGCATGTGTGTTCTTTTTAGTAACAACAACTAGTGTCATTGCATGTGTGTTCTCTTTAGAGACCACACATGGATCCACCAGTATCATTGCATGTGTGTTCTTTTCACTAACAACAACCAGAGTCATTGAAATGTGTGCTCTCTTCAGATACCACACATAGATCCACCAATGTCATTGCATGTATGTTCTTTTCACTAATAACAACTAGAGTCATTGCATGTGTGTTCTTTTCATATACCACATATGGATCCACCAGTGTCATAGTCGATTAGGGCCACTTAAGTATAAATTAAATCTATGTACGGTATCTTAATGCGCTCTTTGGATCTGGGTCACCTGAGTCATGGTCGATTATCGTCATAATCTATATATGTTGGCCATGTTTAGTTGTATTTGTCTTTGAAACTAGTCGATCGAAACTCGTTCGATCCTGAAAATAAAGTTCACGCGTTCCTTGTCATATCTGATGGGACAATACGCTGACTCTGCTCCTAGCACTTGATGGCCCAGCCGTAATTTGGAGTGCGCCTGAGGAGAAGGGATCGAGCGTGTTGTAATAGTGTACTACTCCTGTCCAGATATAACTGACTTAGTTTTTTTAGATATTTAATAAATGTGTCTATACCCAAAACATGTCTAGATACATGTTTTAGGTTTCTCTGTCTTTCAAACTAATCAAAAGTCATCAAATTGTGCACAAACAAAGTCATTGCGTTCACACCTGATGGGACAATACGCTAACTCTGCTACTTGATGGCACAACCATAATTCTGGAGTGCGCTATAGGAGATGGGAATGCAAGGGAGATGGGAACTAGTAGCCGCGTCCAAACGCGGGTAAAAAATTAATGTAATAATATTTTAAAAAATGTAATCTGGTCCACATGACCCCATCACAGACACATTGCACGCGCTAGATATAAATAAAGACGACACGGCTAGTTTAGTTTCAATAATATAATTCAACATACGACGTTATTGTGCCCGCCTCTTTCTTCTCCTCTTATTAGTCTGCTAGCCCACGCTGCATTAAGCATCAGCTGATGAGGATAAAAAAATGATAAAATGACATATAAAACAATTTTTAAGCTTACCTTTCATCCGGAGAATCGTACAAAGATGAAATTGGTAGGGATTTATTATTTCTCCTACAGTTAGCCGAAAGATCCTCAAGAACATCCTCAATCACCCCTGCAACTTCTTCATATTCTAATACACCTCCATTTTTTGCCCTTTCCTCCCCGTTCCGCTTACCCTTTTGTTTTTTTTCACACCCTTTTCTCGCCGGCACCTCCACTTCTTCATAAATTGGCTGCTTACGCACGTTTTCCTCCGAGTGCTCATCACCGTCTTCGCGCTGCTCTTCCGCCAGTTCTGGCTGAGAAGCCTCATTTTCTACCACCGGGGTGTGAACAGGGACAATAGCATGTGTAACTGGGTTTTGCCACAACCTCTTGATATGGCCGAATCCGCCACAACATCCGCATTTCCTTTTCCTAGCTCCCAGCCTTGGACCTTTATCGGTGGAGGCTTCGATCCTTAGCTTTCTAGGCCTCCCAGGTGGCCTCCTAAGAACTGGTGGTTGAAGTTTGAACCCTGGATCGACAATCTCCCAATCATTTTCATCGGCCATAGGTGGTATGTTTTCTGCATAAGTTGCAGAAAACTTGTCCATGGAGAAATAGTTGTCGACATAGTTCTCTATTATAGCTCTGTTACCTCTAAGCTTTAAGATGAAGTAAATTGCATGGTGACATGGCAGACCAGTAATCTGCCACTGCCTGCATGAACAAGTCTTGTTTCCAATGTCTACAATGTACCTCCGTTCACTTCCACGCTTGTATTCTGCATAAACCTCAGCCAATGTTCTGAAACTTCTGACCACCCTCATCTTTATCATGCTCATTGCCCTGGTTCTTGCATTCAGTAACATAACCACCTTTCGAACTATTTTATGGCCTAAAAAATTTCTTGCACAAATTCTTTGCCTTAAATCTATCTTCACCATTATGCACTGTCTTATTGCATCCAACAAAATAACAATTCCAAGTGTCTTCATGCCCGAAATCTTATCATTGAAACTCTCTGCCAAATTATTGCATACAAAATCCACCTTGCTTAACTCAACAAACTTGCTTCTGGCCCATAGCTTGGTGTGATGTTCCTCAAGGTATTTTTTCACCTTTGGCACTACATACATGTTCTGCAAGTAAGTAGCATGCGTGCTTGGGATGTATGTGTATGCTGATCGCCACAAGTCCTCTTCAAAGATCTTTCCTTGGAACTTCTCCGTGAAGTTAGTAGCGAGGTGCCGCATGCATTCCCTATGCTCAACCCCAGGAAACATAGCATCAACACCATTCTCAAGACCCTCGGATGCACCGGTGTGTATCACCAAGCCTTCAGGGTGACCAATTACTTCCCGTAGTCTCTGCATGAACCATGTACAGCTTTCATTTGATTCACCCTCAAGAACAGCATAAGCTATGGGTAGAATCCAATTATGCGCGTCCAAAGCACAAGCAGAAGCAACATGTCCCCTGAACTTCCATGTTAAAGAAGTTTTGCCTATTGCCAAGTATGGCCTGCAGCCGTCTAGGAACCCCTTCCAGCATGCCTTCAGGCAGACAAAACATCTCCTGAAGCATATCTTATCTGCCTGCTTATACCTGACCCCCATCGAGACCTTTTCTCTCCCTTTCACAACCTCGTAATCGATGTCAACAACACTACCAGGTGATGTTTTCTCTACCTGAGCTTTGAAACTATACAACATATGAAAACTGTCATTCCACTTGCCTTGAATGAACTCTAGAGGCATCTCCTTCCCATCAAAGACTCTGTGATAAGGAATCAGAACGTTAAACTTTTTGCTAATCTTTGCTCTGAGTTCAGCAGGTCCAATGTTATGCTCCTGCCTCACCCAGTCAAGTACAGTAGCAGCAATCCACTTGGTAGTCGCTGGTCTAATTTTACCACTTAAAGAAGTATTAGGGCAGTTGTGTTTCTTCGTGTTTACTTTGATCTGCATTCGATAAGAATCCAAATAATTTAGAGCTAGTTATCAGCAGAATAAATATGAGAAAGACTGAAACTAAATGTAGCTATTGCAACCTGAAATGGGTGTCCACCCCGCATTGGAGATGCATGTAATCTCCATTTACACACATTACTTTCCCTACAGTGCACCCTAAATCTCTTTTGGTCGCTCTTTTCAATGATAAATTCAAACCCAACTCTAATTGCATAGGTTGCAACTACATATTTGCAGTCCTCCACATTATCAAAGACAATCCCCTCATCAATTGTAGGATTGTCCCTATCAAAGTGTATCACTGGCCTGTCCACGTCTTCGTCGTCGTATCTACATCCCATTTCCACATCTTCACATTCCTCTTCCTCATCAGTCCCATAGTCAGGCTCAAAGTTTGAATCAACCAAATATTCCCTACTCTCCATCCTACCAGGGTCAGCAGCCACGTCTGGATATGCTTTCTCATCATCACCCGCACCGCCAAACATTTTAGTGTCTTCATGCTCGCTTGACAAAGCATCATGCTCAAGGACAAGTTGTACAGACGTCCTGCGGTTACCAACACATATCCTTGCCATCACCACGGACCTAGAAATGCTAATTGGGGTATGCAGATAAGGAATCACAGTTCTTACCCTTCAATGTGGACACACGACACCTTCTCCGGGCTCCGTACCTCCAAAGCTCTACACCCCGCTTCATCTCCCCCCGTTTCGTTGTCCTCTATGCTCTCCAGACTCGAAGGAGATTCTGTGCTCTCCAGCCGTGCAGGACCCATATCCGTGCTCTCAAGCCTCGCAGGATCCATCTCCGAGCGGGATCCGGATCACCAGCGTCGTTGGGCCCCTAACCCAACGGCCGGCTCTCGGTTTTCGTTTCCAAACGCGCCTGGGTGGTGGGCGGCGGCAAGGAGACAGGGCAGGAAGGGGAGGGGAGGGGACGTGAGGGGATGGCTGGGAGGGAAGGGCGGGAGGACGATGGCCCAAGGGGACGATGAGAGCGGTGCATGACTAAGTGGAGTGGCGGCGGCAGGAGCAGAGGAGAGGAGCGGAGCGGAGCTGGTTGCGACAAAGCATGGAAAATTGCACAATAATGTGTTGGTTGGCAGCACCAGCCCTCGAACCTGGGACGCGCGCCGTCGTAGGTGGAGGAGGCGGACCCACCTGTCAGAAAACATTCCACATGTCAGCGCACTATGCACGGGGAGCACTTCACAGAATTTTTTAGCAGGTCCCACATGTCAGTCTGTTTGATCAAAACTTGCATGTAGTGCATGGCTGGTTCACGCGCTAGTTCCGAAAAAAATCCCGTTGATCCAAACTTGAATTGGCAGTTCCGCTTCTTCTCCCCCTATCTCATCGTCTCCTCGCAGTAGCAGTTCCGCTTCGTCTCCCTCGTATGTTATCCTCTTCTTCTTTTCCTCGAAGTGGTAGTTCTTCTTTCTTCCTCGATCAAAACATTCCTGCACGTAAGCCATGACCAGTAGCCGGATGAAGAGGAACTGGGCCAATATCCCGGCTGACCCACTTCGCAAGATCCCCAACTATTTGCTGGAGAAAGAGGAGTACGTCGACACCTATGCTGCTTCTTGGGAAGTCTGCACCGATTGGCGCCGCACTTTAAAGGTGCCCAAATTCCATCTCAACAACTGGATCATGATAGATCACACACTTCCAGACGTTGGCGACTTCACCTTCCTCAACCTCACCACTAGTCGTTGCTTCAGGACAAATCTAATGGACGTCCATCGCAGGTTCACATTTACATCCGATATTTATTGGTATTTTTCCATTGTAAACATCTTAGTGCTAACTGATGCCCTCTTCTACCAAAAGATTCTACTTCGTCGGTGTTTCTCGTGGCGTCATCGTGCTTGCTCAGAGGGTGGAGCGTACCAGATTCAGCTTCTGAATCCAATCACTCATAAGTCTAACACTGAGTTTCAAGCACACATACCATCTGATCCTCTACAATTTGTCGTCGTGACGAAGTCCCCGACGATGGTGTTCGTTTGCACCAATTATCCAGATCGTATTGCATGGGCCGATGAGAGCACCCCAGCGGGGCAAATCAATGAATCATTTGGAGAAGGATTGTATTCGCCACCTCCTGCTATGCTTCTGGACTGCATGACGACATTTCGAGGGGAAGTATATGCATTACTTGAGAATGGAGACATCGTGTCGACCAACATCAAGTTAGAGCAGCGCGCGAGCACTGTCACGATGGCCAAAATAATTTCGGCCCCAGTCTTTGAACAGGTACGCGAAACATACAAAATTTACCTTGTGGAGTCAGATGGTGATCTGCTTCTTGTGTTGAACGGGCATTTCGCCAAAGGGCAAGCAGTGTTGTACCGGGTGGACACAGAGAACCGCTCTCTCGAGGCCGTCGGTGACATTGGAAGTCGTGCCCTCTTTGTTGATTACAGTTGGTCTATCTCCATTGACACCAGGTTACACCCCACAGTCAAACCCGGTTGCATATACTACAGGAATTATATCAGACTGTACGATCATGAGGTTCGACCCTGGGAAGAGGAACCAACAAAGACGTATGGCTTAAGTCTGGAACATACACCGAGGCCTTACCCTCTGGACGAGATACTGGCAGCACATTGCAGACGAAGAGAGTTCTCTGAATGTGTGTTGCAGCATGCGAGAGCCGCCGACGACGAAATATATAGGGGAGAATGAATCCTATATTCATCCTAGGTTATTTGCTAGCATTTTCAGGTCTATTTTTCGAAGTAGAAATTTATACTGTATTTATATTATTTCGATGAGCATTATGCATATTAACTTTCAGACAAAATTGTAATGTATTTAAATTTAGTACTTCCAAAATTCAAAGTATTTATTTTTAGTAGCTTCTTTCAGAATTCTCTGTGTTTGACATGGGCATCAGCTCAGCGCCGGAATTCAGGTCCCACATAGAAAATTGCGCAATAATGTGTTGGCGGGCGGCACCACCCCTCGAACCTGGGATGCGCGCCGTCGAAGGTGGAGGGGGCGGGCCCGCCAGTCAGAAAACATGCCACGTCGGCATCCCCTGTTTTTGATGCCCTTTAAAAAAATAAAACTCACCACGTCGTTATCCCCTGTTTCTGATGGTGTTGCTACACTCCACGGTACATGGTGGCATATAAATAATATCGTATAAACATAAGGACACAATCGTCAACATTTCTAAAATGAAACTTGCTCCCGTCTCCTACCTATCCTTGTACATTGCCCGATGAGGTGGATAGCCACGACCGATCTTTTTAATACGTTCGCACTCTTTTGCTGAGAAGGGAAATAAAGATTGAGCTGTTAATGCAACGAGTGTTGAATTATTACCCTCTAAGGAAATGGGAAAAGGTAATTTCACGCGTGCCCGTAGTCCAAACCTACTGTCAGTCTTTCACTCCTCTTCTCCGATTAACCACAGTTCACCTTGCGCAGCTCCTCCGCGCCGCACCAACTAGGGTAACATGGCCCCACCTAAGCCGTCGCCACCGCGACAGCCGCCGAAATCGGGGTATTTAGCCCCTCTAAGGCAGGCCATGAAGCTCTACTTTAAGGCCGGTCTCCCATTGCCTTGCCAGGCGGATGATTTCCTCGAATATGCCGAATCGGCCCTGGCGACGACCGCGCCGTCGTCGGCGCCAGATGCGGCAAGCAGGGCCAAGAGAGCGATGTGGAGAAATCGCGCGGCGGCATTACGGCATGCTCTAGACAATGGGAAGAAGGTACGTATCAAATCGTTCATGAGGGCATGCCGCCGCCGAGGGTACACACCCTCGAACAGGGCAACACCAAGGTCTAGGAACTCTCGCGTCCACGCTTCGGCGCGGACTACCTTACCTCAGTAGGGTAGGCTGGGAGCACGCCATCTGCGGCAAAGACGCTCCATCCTACGCACCATCGAAGGCCGTACCATGGTGGCGACCAAGCGTCTACACTCAGCATGCTGGATTGTTCGACAACCGGAGCTGGCGGCGGGCATCATCTCAGCCCCGAAATTCAGGTTCGAGTTCACACGGACCTACGATCCCGAGAAGGAGATGTCGAATTTCAGTTTCGAAGAAATCGTTGCGGCAGCGCGGATGGTCCAACTGAATCGGGACTGGCACACGCAAATAGCTCGTGCATGAACGATGCAGATTTCTTGTAGTTTGGCGGGAAGGCAATAGATCAATTTGGGTTAAATGATCAAACAACTTATGTCCTCTCAAGGCAATTGGCCAGCCAACTTTTCTGGTAGAGATCTGTAGTTCTTCGGTGTAGAATAGTTAAGTTCAAACTGAAGAATGGCTTTTGTAGATGAAATGCTGACGAATTGTTCTATAAACTAGTAGGAAGTTTAGCCCACTTTTGTGCAGGTATAAGACCCTTTTGTATGGAAGTACTACTATTGTAAGCAAATACTATCAAGTACCTATTTCCTTCAATTACTAGTCATGGTTCAATCCAGTTAACTGGCATCTTTTTATCCCAGACTATAGATTTTGCGTCTGCTGTCTGTGTTGTAAACCATTTTTTCCTTTGTCTTGTGCTGCCTGCAAAGTGGTCCTGCAGTTCAACGTGTAGCTACCTTGTACTTGAAGAAGAGATGAACTATATTTTCCTGGCATCCACAGAATTGACATTGCTCATTGCCAGACCACCCTCTTTTTATGAGGTTGTCCTTAATTATTCATAGAAATTACTGGACCATAAAAGTGCGCGTTGCCGCACCCGTCTATCCAGAGAAATGTTCATATAATTTTTTTTGAGGAAGCGGGACGATAGACCTACAAAGAATTTAAAGATAATTACCCCCACAAATATGCTAACAACATAGTCGATGGTACATTGATAACATATATAATTGATCGCATCACCTAATATGAGAGCATATATATATTAATAGATAATAACCATTCCAAATGTAGACAGTATTAAGCTCCAATTAATACATCCCCGAAAAATAAAATCGTATCTTTTCTACATTATTACTTCGATCAACACATAAAAGGATAATTCCTCGAGTACATACAACTCTTCACAACTTTTACAATGTCAAGATGTTACAAAACTTGCCAGCGACGGAAAGTTGGAGACTGGAGGTGATATTGTTGCTCTATAAAGAAGATGATAGGCAGGTGTTCCCAACTCTTTCCTAGTTCTGCTGGCCCTCCACTTTGAACGTCAATCAGAGTCCGGAGTGTGGTTGTTCCCAACATGATCCTTTAGAGTGCAACACATCCTTCACATCACCAGTGTGTGCAGCAAAATACCCACATTTTAGTAATTTTTATAAATTTCCATTTGTACTTCATCTATATCTAGAAATTCAGAATGTACGATGTGTGTTGTGAATTGGAGTGCGGCATGCTGCATGCCTGACCCAGTAGGAGATTATTTTTTGAAGAATCCTACCTTTTAAGCATCAAGCCTACTTGTTAATGATTTACAAAGCTTTTTCTGCAGTTTTTTTAACTTGCATAAACAAGGTCATTATTTTTTACCAGAGCAGATTAAGAACCAAAATAACAAACAGCTAGTTAGGGTAGGGGCTACTGAAGTTGAAGCAAGTAAACTGAACGAATATAAAAGTTTGTTACCAGTCTTATCTTTGAGAGCTTTGACTGCCGTTGCAGCTCAGCCTTCTCAAGTCCATTATTCCCTCCAACGCTGAACACAGGACAATACAAAATATTTGTTTCGGACGAGATATTAACTGTTTCCAAAATTATAAGAAAGCTGAGAAGCTTGTAATCATTAATACTCAAATGCAAGATCTTAAAAGGAGATGAAACCTCCGTATGTTTGATGCCAAAGAAAAAGCTGGTATGGTTCATGTACTTTCAGAAACACTAATGCATGAGAAGCTAGCTATTGCTCTTCATGAAGAGCTAATGAGGCTATGCGGCCACAAGTTGCAGTGGCCATTAAAGACAGGTCGCACAATCTCTAGTGCATCAAGGCTTTTGTCACCTCCAGAAAGCTCTAGAACAAAAGGATAACATATTATAAATTAAAAATGTGATCGCATATGGATACAACCAGAAAATATTGAGGTTTTGCCTCCTAGACTGATTACACTCTTCTGCATTTCATTATGTTGTCCTAAGCCACCTGCCAAAAATAAATACCAGCTCGTGAATGATAATCAGACGCCCTAAGTATGTGGATAGCAAAGCATGAACATATGAGATATGGCAGTACATTGATTTAATTATCCGGCTTGCAGCCATCGCAGATTGTGAAATGAAGAATTCCCTAAAGCAATAGATAAGCCCTGAAAAATTCCTTTATCAATTGACCACTACCTGTAGAAATTTGTGATTGGGAAAGACATTAACACAGTGAAATCATTGGGTTGAAGCGGAGATTGCAGGGGAGGGGTGAAGGGGAGAAGAATTTGCAGCAAAGATGAAGATAGAGGCAACCTAACCAATGAGCATAGGTGCTCGACCTGATGCTGCCACAATATGAAGTGAGATGGAGAGCGACGAAAATATATACATGCACAAAAACTCAAAGGCAAGCGAAACAGAAACGTACCTCCATTAATTTCAGCGGAGGGGATTCAATCGTCCGTAGCGACGCTTCGCCTTGACCGCATCAGATGCAACGATTCGCCTCTCCCTGCGCGTCCGAGAGGATCCCCATGGATCGGCCGCCGCTTAGCCTCCATCTGCATCGTTGTGGTAAGGGCATCTCTCGTATGCTGTGTCGGCCTTATTTTCCACTCGTGAAGGCCCAGCCAAACAAGCGCCCAGATTGGTGTACTTATAGCCCAATCAACGACATGTCACCTATGTAAGTCTGCAGAGCACCAGCCCAAGAGACGCCGGATGAGGCCCAGAGACATGAAGACACCATGAGCAGCCGTAGCTAGATGCGTTTTACTGTCTCTTAATAAAGCACGATGTTCAACTACATCGATTCAAACTATTACACACACTATATCAAATTCATTACCCACACATACTACATCAATTAAAACTATTACACACACATACTACTTCAAACTATTACACACACGTACTACATCGATTTAAACTATTACACATTTTTAGTCGATGCTAACTTCCTACTACGCTCTGCATACTACAAATTCATTAGCCACACATACCACGACAATTCACTAGAGCTCTGTCTTCACTCGAGGAAAATCAGAACCACCAGCTCGTCCAAGCCCGGTCCCCCCACCGAAACTGTGTGCCCCGTCACGAAATGGTGGCAGTTCTGTGCCATCGATCCTTCCAGGCCAACACTTCAGGCGACGAGGGCGCTTTCTGGTAGCCTCTTCGGGACCCTGAATGCCATGTACCGATTCCAGAACCTCCTCCAGGTGGATGATGACCGGGTGCTTCCAGCAAAGCTGTCGCCCTGTCCTGCTTGGAATCTGCACCTCGTACATCTTAGGAACGGCGTCAGGATCTTTCATCCATGTCTTTACCTCGATGACCCATCTATCGCTCGGTGGCACGATTTCCACCAGCTCGCCGCCAAGGCTACTGACGACCTGCTTGAGGGCCTCTGGCTCCCAAGCATCCAATGGGAGGCCGTCAAAGCCGAGTTTGGAGAAGAAACAAAGCTGCCCCAAGCGATCGTCCCACCCACAGGCGCGATGCCAACACATGAAGCTCATTTTCTCCCCGCAACACTCGAAAGAACGGGAAGAATGAAGGACACGCTCGGTGTCTGAGTTGTGCTCGAACCGGACGAAAACATCGAATGGGGGCGCACATACCTCAATGTTGACCTCATTTCGTCTGATCCCAAAACGAGACCTAAAAGCCGACAGCAACTCTGCCGGCAACACGGCGGGACGGACGCCCAGCATAGTGGCCATGAGAGCGTGGTCGTCGAACTGCTGTGCCAGGGCTACCATGCCTAGGGTGCCGGGCAGCATGCAACTTCTCGAGGCCGGTCGCCGGCCTGGATCGCCCGACGGGACGCACTCCACCGTGCGAGAAGGACTATCCAGAGGCGAGATATTAGTCCGGGGACGCGAAGCTCCGATACGGCGGACGATGCAACGACGACGACTGCGAGCTTCGATTAGAGGCGTGGGAGGTTGACCGGACATGGCGAGGACGCAAATTAGAGCAAGTGCGAGCTCCATTCTGAGACGAGTAGCCGGAGCTGAGCAAATGTTATGGGGAGGGGAGCAGGGGAGAAGACCAGAGCAGAGCAAAGAAATAGATCTGGTCCACTCAGGGATCTGGTCCACACAGGGGTAAGCTAGTCCATGACCGCAAAAGATAACGGGGAATACTGACATGGCGAGCCAAGAAGAGATAACCTAACGGCGGTATTTGAGTTCAACCGTTTTTTGTCTGGTTCAAACGACCGTTTGGCTGTTAGATTTGTATTCACCCCCATTTGGCCCTTCTGGACAATTGGCGAATCTACTATGGCCCCTCCACACGATTGATGGCAACTCGGGTACCGCGGTGCGCTCACCCACCAAGTTTGGTACCGCAAACGAACATTCCCCTTTGGATCGGCGTCGGGGTTTTCGTGTAGCGCCATGTCCATTCTTCCAATTTAGCGGCATCAAACCGGTCTTATCGACAAGGTGAACTTGACTCTTTGTTGGGGTTCTCCGTGTTTGTTGATCTTGTTGTTGGTCAGGGTCTAGGGTCGGTCTTGAATTCTAGGGCATCCTCATGGACCGTGTGTGCTCCTAAACACATAAACACACAAGCAGCGTCAAATACACCACATGTGCCGAAGGAAGGCAGAACGTGCAACGGCAGCACTGGGCATGTACATGTGCTTGAACGGAAACATCGGCACTGGGCGCTCACTAGAGACAACTCAGACGAGGCGGCCGACAACGACGCTGGAATTCATGGTCAACGGCGGCCAGAAACAGCGCTCACGCGCAGGGCGCTACGGACGGCGATAGAGGACGAGATGGGTCCGCAGCTCGAGGTGCGGTCACCGGGACAAAGGCGGAACGACGGCATCGGTGGCTCGTAGGAGATGCGGTCGGCAAAGAGGAAGCGTAGCCAGGGCCATGTCGGCAGCAGGGAAAATAGGCAGAAGGAGGAGGGTATGGCGTGCGGGGCGCAGTTGGCAGCCACAGAGAGGCGCGGGTGAGGCTTTACGGGGCGGCGGCGCGGCCAGGGAGGTCCTCTGTAGACAGCAGTATAGGGGTTCAGGGTCACGCACAGGCATAGGAGGTTCCCGGTGAGGCCGGGATCACAGCAGGTGGCGGCGCCTGTGGGACAGAGACGAGGGTGACGATGAGGCGGCGAGCAGCTCTGTAGAGGCGTGACGAGCGGCGCTGTGACGAACAAAGGCGGTAGTGGCTCACACGCGAGGGAGCTTGGGGCGGCCATGGAGGCTTGACGGGAAGGGGAACGAGGGAGGTGACACGGTGCCAAGAGGCAAGGCGGTGGCGGGGTTCAAATCGAGGAGGGGACTGGCGGTTGCATGCGAGCGAGGGAGGCGATAGAGGGAGGCATGGTAGGTGGGGCTCGCGTACACGGACGCGTTGTGTATGTGGTGCGCGGGGCAGCGCGATGGTAGGTGAGCATGGTGGGCCATGTTGGGGCGACGTGGCTTGTCATGATGCGGGCAGAGCCGAGGCGGCTCGCTGGGTGCAGACATGACGACATGTGCGTGTGGGTTAGCAAGGTTTAGGTTAGGGTTTGATTTGCAGGTGGGGTGGTAGGCTGCTGCTAGCCAAGCCTTTGGGCCTGGCCGGTGGCAGCCTCCCCCAGGTTTTCTTAAGAAACCATTTTAATTTTTTATTTTCAAAACAAAACATTTTGCAAGTAGTTTTTAGACAATAAAATATTCGGAACGACTGGGGCTTTAATTTGAAATAGAGGAGGGGAGTAATTAGAAAACAAACTAGGCTTTTAGAAAATAGTTTAGGCAAACATATTCATGACGATGATGATGCTCAATTGCAATGAGGCATGATGACTGGTCATGCTATCATGATGATGCACAAAGTAATAACAAGACGCGATTTTCTAGTAGTGGTTTTCCCGGGGTGCTACACAATGTCACCAGTGGATCAATGTGGTTTAGGAAAAGAACACACATGCAATGTCACAAGTGGATCAATGTGGTTTAGGAAAAGAACACATATGCAATGACTCTAGTGGATCAATGTGCTTTAGTAAAAGAATGAACATGCAATGTCAGTAGTGGAACAATGTGGTTTAGGAAAAGAACACACATGCAATGACTTTAGTGGATCTATGTGGTTTAGGAAAAGAAAACACATGCAATGACTCTAATGGATCAAGGTGGTTTAGGAAAAGAACACGCATGTAATGACTCTAGTGGATCCATGTGGTTTAGGAAAATAACACCCATGCAATTACTCCGGTGGATCCAGGTGGTTTAGAAATAGAACACACATGAAATGTCACTAGTCGATCAATGTGGTTTAGGAAAAAAACACACATGAAATGTCACCTGTGGATCAATGTGGTTTAAGAAAAGAACACACATGCAATAACTCTAGTGGATGAATGTGGTTTAGCAAAAGAACACACATGCAGTGTCTCTAGTGGATCAATGTGGTTTAGGAAAAGAACGCACATACAGTGACTCTAGTGGATCAATGTGGTTTAGGAAACGAATGCACATGCAGTGAATCTAGTGGATAAATGTGGTTTAGGAAAAGAACACACATGCAATGGCACCAGTGGATAAATGTGGTTTAGGAAAAGAACAAACATGCAGTGACACCAGTGGATCAATGTGGTTTGGGAAAAGAACACACATGCAATTTCTCTAGTGGATCAATGTTGTTTTGGAAAAGAACACCCATGCAATGACTCTATAAGATACATGTGGTTTAAGAAAAGAACACAAATGCAATGCCACCCATGGATCCATGTGGTTTAGCAAAAGAACACACATGCAATGTCACAAGTGGAGCAAAGTGCTTTAGGAAAAGAACACACATGCAATGTCACGAGTGGAACGAACACACATGCAATGTCACCAGTGGATCAATGTGGTTTAGAAAAAGAACACACATGCAATGCCTCTAGTGGATCGATCTAGTTTCGGAAAAGAACACACATGCAATGTCACCAGTGGATCAATGTGGTTTAGGAAAAGAACACACATGCAATGCCTCTAGTGGAAAAATCTAGTTTTGGAAAAGAACACACATGCAATGTCACTAGTGTATCGATGTGGTGTTGGAAAAGAACACACGTGCAATGTCCTTACTGGATCCACGTGGTTTAGGTAAAGAACACACATGCAATTTCACGAGTGGATCAATGTGGTTTAGGAAAATAACAACATGCAATGACTCCAGTGGATCAATGTGGTTTAGGAAAAGAACACACATGCAATGACTCTAGTGGATCCATGTGGTTTAGGAAAAGAACACACATGCAATGTCACCAGTGGATCAATGTGATTTAAGAAAATAACACACATGCAATGACTCTAGTGGATCCATGTGGTTTAGGAAAAGAACACACATGAAATGGCTCTAGTGGAACAATGTGGTTTAGGAAAAGAACACACATGCAATGTCACCAGTGGATCAATGTGGTTTAGAAAAAGAACACACATGAAATGTCATCAGTGGATCAATATGTTTTAGGAAAAGAACACACACTCAATGACTCTAGTGGATCCATGTGGTTTAGGAATAGAACACACATGCAATGCCTCTAGTGGATCCATATGGTTTAGGAAAAGAACACACATGCAATGACTCTAGTGGATCCATGTGGTTTAGGAAAAGAACACATAGGCAATGACTCTAGTGGATCCATGTGGTTTAGGAAAACAACATACATGTAATGTCACTAGTGGATCAATGTGGTTTAGGAAAAGAACACACATGCAATGTCACCAGTGGATCAATGTAGTTTAGGAAAAGAACACACATTCAATGACTCTACTGGATCCATGTGGTTTAGGAAAATAACACAATTGGAATGACTCTAGTGGATCCATGTGGTTTAGAAAAAGAACACACATGCAATGTCACTAGTGGATCAATGTAGTTTAGGAAAAGAACACACATGCAATGTCACCAGTGGATCCATGGGGTTTACGAAAAGAACACACATGAAATGTCACTTGTGGATCAATGTGGATTAGGAAAAGAACACACACGTAGTGACACTAGTGGATCAATGTGGTTTAGGAAAAGAACACACATGCAATGTATCTAGTGGATCAATGTGATTTAGGAAAAGAACACACATCCAATGACTCTAGTGGATCAATGCGGTTTAGGAAACGAATGCAAATGCAGTGAATCTAGTGGATCATTGTGGTTTAGGAAACAAACACACATGCAGTGGCACTAGTGGATCAATGTGGTTTAGGAAAAGAACACACATGCAGTGACACCAGTGGATCAATGTGGTTTCGGAAAAGAACACACATACAATTTCTCTAGTGGATCAATGTGGTTTTGGAAAAGAACACCCATGCAATGACTCTATAGGATCCATGTGGTTTAGGAAAAGAACACACATGCAATGCCACCAATGGATCCATGTGGTTTAGCAAAAGAACACACATGCAATGTCACGCGTGGAGCAATGTGCTTTAGGAAAAGAACACACATGCAATGTCACGAGTGGAAAGAACACACATGCAATGTCACCAGTGGATCAATGTGGTTTAGGAAAAGAACACACATGCAATGCCTCTAGTGGATCAATCTAGTTTCAGAATAGAACACACATGCAATGTCACCAATGGATCAATGTGGTTTAGGAAAAGAACACACATGCAATGCCTCTAGTGGAACAATCTAGTTTCGGAAAAGAACACACATGCAATGTCACTAGTTGATCGATGTGGTTTAGGAAAAGAACACACGTGTAATGTCCCTACTGGATCCACGTGGTTTAGGTAAAGAACACACATGCAATGTCACGAGTGGATCAATGTGGTTTAGGAAAATAACAACATGCAACGACTCAAGTGGATCAATGTGGTTTAGGAAAATAATGCACATGCAATGACTCTAGTGGATCCATGTGGTTTAGGAAAATAACACACATGCAATGTCACCAGTGGATCAATGTGATTTAGGAAAATAACACACATCCAATGACTCTAGTGGATCCATGTGGTTTAGGAAAAGAACACATATGCAATGGTCTAGTGGAACAATGTGGTTTAGGAAAAGAACACACATGCAATGTCACTAGTGGATCAATGTGGTTTAGGAAAAGAACACACATGAAATGTCATCAGTGGATCAATGTGTTTTAGGAAAAGAACACACATTCAATGACTCTAGTGGATCCATGTGGTTTAGGAATAGAACACACATGTAATGACTCTAGTGGATCCATATGGTTTAGGAAAAGAACAAACATGCAATGACTCCAGTGGATCCATGTGGTTTAGGAAAAGAACACATATGTAATGACTCTAGTGGATCCATGTGGTTTAGGAAAAGAACACACATGCAATGTCACTATTGGATCAAAGTGGTTTAGGAAAAGAACACACATGCAATGTCACTAGTGGATCAATGTAGTTTAGGAAAAGAACACACATTCAATAACTCTACAGGATCCATGTGGTTTAGGAAAATAACACAATTGGAATGACTCTAGTGGATCCATGTGGTTTAGAAAAAGAACACACATGCAATGTAACCAGTGGATCAATGTAGTTTAGGAAAAGAACACACATGCAATGGCACCAGTGGATCCATGGGGTTTAGGAAAAGAACACACATGAAATGTCACTAATGGATCAATGTGGATTAGGAAAAGAACACACATGTAGTGAAACTAGTGGATCAATGTGGTTTAGGAAAAAAAACACATGCAATGTCTCTAGTGGATCAATGTGGTTTAGGAAAAGAACACACATCCAATGACTCGAGTGGATCCATGTGGTTCAGGAAAAGAACACACACGTAGGGACACAAGTGGATGAATGTAGTTTAGGAAAAGAACACACATGCAATGTCTCTAGTGGATTAGTGTGGTTTAGGAAAATAACACACATCCAATGACTCTAGTGGATCCATGTGGATTAGGAAAAGAACACATGCAATGTCAGTAGTGGATCTATGTGGTTTAGGAAAAGAACACACAAGCAATGTCACTAGTGGATCAATGTGGTTTAGAAAAAGGACACACCTGTGAAGTCACTAGTGGATCAATGTGGTTTACGAAAAGAACACACTAGTGGATCAATGTGGTTTAGGTAAAGAACACACATGCAATGCCTCTAGTGGATCAACCTAGTTTCAGAAAAGAACACACATGCAATGTCACTAGTGGATCAATATGTTTTAGGAAAAAAACACATGCAATGTCACCAGTGGATCAATGTGGTTTAGGAAAAGAACACACGTGCAATGTCCCTAGTGGATCCATGTGGTTTAGGTAAAGAACACACATGCAATGTCACTAGTGGATCAATGTGGTTTAGGAAAATAACACACATGCAATGACTCAAGTGGATAAATGCGGTTTAGGAAAAGAACACACATGCAGTAGCTCTAGTGGATCCATGTGGTTTAGGAAAAGAACACACATGCAATAGCTCTAGTGGATGAATGTGGTTTAGCAAAAGAACACACATGCAGTGTCTCTAGTGGATCAATGTGGTTTAGGAAAAGAACGCACATACAGTGACTCTAGTGGATCAATGTGGTTTAGGAAACGAATGCACATGCAGTGAATCTAGTGGATCAATGTGGTTTAGGAAAAGAACACACATGCAATGGCACCAGTGGATAAATGTGGTTTAGGAAAAGAACAAACATGCAGTGACACCAGTGGATCAATGTGGTTTGGGAAAAGAACACACATGCAATTTCTCTAGTGGATCAATGTTGTTTTGGAAAAGAACACCCATGCAATGACTCTATAAGATACATGTGGTTTAAGAAAAGAACACAAATGCAATGCCACCCATGGATCCATGTGGTTTAGCAAAAGAACACACATGCAATGTCACAAGTGGAGCAATGTGCTTTAGGAAAAGAACACACATGCAATGTCACGAGTGGAACGAACACACATGCAATGTCACCAGTGGATCAATCTGGTTTAGAAAAAGAACACACATGCAATGCCTCTAGTGGATCGATCTAGTTTCGGAAAAGAACACACATGCAATGTCACCAGTGGATCAATGTGGTTTAGGAAAAGAACACACATGCAATGCCTCTAGTGGAAAAATCTAGTTTTGGAAAAGAACACACATGCAATGTCACTAGTGTATCGATGTGGTGTTGGAAAAGAACACACGTGCAATGTCCTTACTGGATCCACGTGGTTTAGGTAAAGAACACACATGCAATGTCACGAGTGGATCAATGTGGTTTAGGAAAATAACAACATGCAATGACTCCAGTGGATCAATGTGGTTTAGGAAAAGAACACACATGCAATGACTCTAGTGGATCCATGTGGTTTAGGAAAAGAACACACATGCAATGTCACCATTGGATCAATGTGATTTAAGAAAATAACACACATGCAATGACTCTAGTGGATCCACGTGGTTTAGGAAAAGAACACACATGAAATGGCTCTAGTGGAACAATGTGGTTTAGGAAAAGAACACACATGCAATGTCACCAGTGGATCAATGTGGTTTAGAAAAAGAACACACATGAAATGTCATCAGTGGATCAATATGTTTTAGGAAAAGAACACACACTCAATGACTCTAGTGGATCCATGTGGTTTAGGAATAGAACACACATGCAATGACTCTAGTGGATCCATATGGTTTAGGAAAAGAACACACATGCAATGACTCTAGTGGATCCATGTGGTTTAGGAAAAGAACACATAGGCAATGACTCTAGTGGATCCATGTGGTTTAGGAAAAGAACATACATGTAATGTCACTAGTGGATCAATGTGGTTTAGGAAAAGAACACACATGCAATGTCACCAGTGGATCAATGTAGTTTAGGAAAAGAACACACATTCAATGACTCTACTGGATCCATGTGGTTTAGGAAAATAACACAATTGGAATGACTCTAGTGGATCCATGTGGTTTAGAAAAAGAACACACATGCAATGTCACTAGTGGATCAATGTAGTTTAGGAAAAGAACACACATGCAATGTCACCAGTGGATCCATATGGTTTAGGAAAAGAACACACATGCAATGACTCCAGTGAATCCATGTGGTTTAGGAAAACAACACATATGTAATGACTCTAGTTGATGCATGTGGTTTAGGAAAAGAACACACATGCAATGTCACTATTGGATCAAAGTGGTTTAGGAAAAGAACACACATGCAATGTCACTAGTGGATCAATGTAGTTTAGGAAAAGAACACACATTCAATAACTCTACAGGATCCATGTGGTTTAGGAAAATAACACAATTGGAATGACTCTAGTGGATCCATGTGGTTTAGAAAAAGAACACACATGCAATGTAACCAGTGGATCAATGTAGTTTAGGAAAAGAACACACATGCAATGGCACCAGTGGATCCATGGGGTTTAGGAAAAGAACACACATGAAATGTCACTAATGGATCAATGTGGATTAGGAAAAGAACACACATGTAGTGAAACTAGTGGATCAATGTGGTTTAGGAAAAAAAACACATGCAATGTCTCTAGTGGATCAATGTGGTTTAGGAAAAGAACACACATCCAATGACTCGAGTGGATCCATGTGGTTCAGGAAAAGAACACACACGTAGGGACACAAGTGGATGAATGTAGTTTAGGAAAAGAACACACATGCAATGTCTCTAGTGGATTAGTGTGGTTTAGGAAAATAACGCACATCCAATGACTCTAGTGGATCCATGTGGATTAGGAAAAGAACACATGCAATGTCAGTAGTGGATCTATGTGGTTTAGGAAAAGAACACACAAGCAATGTCACTAGTGGATCAATGTGGTTTAGAAAAAGGACACACCTGTGAAGTCACTAGTGGATCAATGTGGTTTACGAAAAGAACACACTAGTGGATCAATGTGGTTTAGGAAAAGAACACACATGCAATGCCTCTAGTGGATCAACCTAGTTTCAGAAAAGAACACACATGCAATGTCACTAGTGGATCAATATGTTTTAGGAAAAAAACACATGCAATGTCACCAGTGGATCAATGTGGTTTAGGAAAAGAACACACGTGCAATGTCCCTAGTGGATCCATGTGGTTTAGGTAAAGAACACACATGCAATGTCACTAGTGGATCAATGTGGTTTAGGAAAATAACACACATGTAATGACTCAAGTGGATAAATGCGGTTTAGGAAAAGAACACACATGCAGTAGCTCTAGTGGATCCATGTGGTTTAGGAAAAGAACACACATGCAATAGCTCTAGTGGATGAATGTGGTTTAGCAAAAGAACACACATGCAGTGTCTCTAGTGGATCAATGTGGTTTAGGAAAAGAACGCACATACAGTGACTCTAGTGGATCAATGTGGTTTAGGAAACGAATGCACATGCAGTGAATCTAGTGGATCAATGTGGTTTAGGAAAAGAACACACATGCAATGGCACCAGTGGATAAATGTGGTTTAGGAAAAGAACAAACATGCAGTGACACCAGTGGATCAATGTGGTTTGGGAAAATAACACACATGCAATTTCTCTAGTGGATCAATGTTGTTTTGGAAAAGAACACCCATGCAATGACTCTATAAGATACATGTGGTTTAAGAAAAGAACACAAATGCAATGCCACCCATGGATCCATGTGGTTTAGCAAAAGAACACACATGCAATGTCACAAGTGGAGCAATGTGCTTTAGGAAAAGAACACACATGCAATGTCACGAGTGGAACGAACACACATGCAATGTCACCAGTGGATCAATCTGGTTTAGAAAAAGAACAGACATGCAATGCCTCTAGTGGATCGATCTAGTTTCGGAAAAGAACACACATGCAATGTCACCAGTGGATCAATGTGGTTTAGGAAAAGAACACACATGCAATGCCTCTAGTGGAAAAATCTAGTTTTGGAAAAGAACACACATGCAATGTCACTAGTGTATCGATGTGGTGTTGGAAAAGAACACACGTGCAATGTCCTTACTGGATCCACGTGGTTTAGGTAAAGAACACACATGCAATGTCACGAGTGGATCAATGTGGTTTAGGAAAATAACAACATGCAATGACTCCAGTGGATCAATGTGGTTTAGGAAAAGAACACACATGCAATGACTCTAGTGGATCCATGTGGTTTAGGAAAAGAACACACATGCAATGTCACCAGTGGATCAATGTGATTTAAGAAAATAACACACATGCAATGACTCTAGTGGATCCACGTGGTTTAGGAAAAGAACACACATGAAATGGCTCTAGTGGAACAATGTGGTTTAGGAAAAGAACACACATGCAATGTCACCAGTGGATCAATGTGGTTTAGAAAAAGAACACACATGAAATGTCATCAGTGGATCAATATGTTTTAGGAAAAGAACACACACTCAATGACTCTAGTGGATCCATGTGGTTTAGGAATAGAACACACATGCAATGACTCTAGTGGATCCATATGGTTTAGGAAAAGAACACACATGCAATGACTCTAGTGGATCCATGTGGTTTAGGAAAAGAACACATAGGCAATGACTCTAGTGGATCCATGTGGTTTAGGAAAAGAACATACATGTAATGTCACTAGTGGATCAATGTGGTTTAGGAAAAGAACACACATGCAATGTCACCAGTGGATCAATGTAGTTTAGGAAAAGAACACACATTCAATGACTCTACTGGATCCATGTGGTTTAGGAAAATAACACAATTGGAATGACTCTAGTGGATCCATGTGGTTTAGAAAAAGAACACACATGCAATGTCACTAGTGGATCAATGTAGTTTAGGAAAAGAACACACATGCAATGTCACCAGTGGATCCATGGGGTTTACGAAAAGAACACACATGAAATGTCACTTGTGGATCAATGTGGATTAGGAAAAGAACACACATGTAGTGACACTAGTGGATCAATGTGGTTTAGGAAAAGAACACACATGCAATGTATCTAGTGGATCAATGTAGTTTAGGAAAAGAACACACATCCAATGACTCTAGTGGATCAATGCGGTTTAGGAAACGAATGCAAATGCAGTGAATCTAGTGGATCAATGTGGTTTAGGAAACAAACACACATGCAGTGGCACTAGTGGATCAATGTGGTTTAGGAAAAGAACACACATGCAGTGACACCAGTGGATCAATGTGGTTTGGGAAAAGAACACACATACAATTTCTCTAGTGGATCAATGTGGTTTTGGAAAAGAACACCCATGCAATGACTCTATAGGATCCATGTGGTTTAGGAAAAGAACACACATGCAATGCCACCAATGGATCCATGTGGTTTAGCAAAAGAACACACATGCAATGTCACGCGTGGAGCAATGTGCTTTAGGAAAAGAACACACATGCAATGTCACGAGTGGAAAGAACACACATGCAATGTCACCAGTGGATCAATGTGGTTTAGGAAAAGAACACACATGCAATGCCTCTAGTGGATCAATCTAGTTTCAGAATAGAACACACATGCAATGTCACCAATGGATCAATGTGGTTTAGGAAAAGAACACACATGCAATGCCTCTAGTGGAACAATCTAGTTTCGGAAAAGAACACACATGCAATGTCACTAGTTGATCGATGTGGTTTAGGAAAAGAACACACGTGTAATGTCCCTACTGGATCCACGTGGTTTAGGTAAAGAACACACATGCAATGTCACGAGTGGATCAATGTGGTTTAGGAAAATAACAACATGCAACGACTCAAGTGGATCAATGTGGTTTAGGAAAATAATGCACATGCAATGACTCTAGTGGATCCATGTGGTTTAGGAAAATAACACACATGCAATGTCACCAGTGGATCAATGTGATTTAGGAAAATAACACACATCCAATGACTCTAGTGGATCCATGTGGTTTAGGAAAAGAACACATATGCAATGGTCTAGTGGAACAATGTGGTTTAGGAAAAGAACACACATGCAATGTCACTAGTGGATCAATGTGGTTTAGGAAAAGAACACACATGAAATGTCATCAGTGGATCAATGTGTTTTAGGAAAAGAACACACATTCAATGACTCTAGTGGATCCATGTGGTTTAGGAATAGAACACACATGTAATGACATTGTGGATCCATATGGTTTAGGATAAGAACAAACATGCAATGACTCCAGTGGATCCATGTGGTTTAGGAAAAGAACACATATGTAATGACTCTAGTGGATCCATGTGGTTTAGGAAAAGAACACACATGCAATGTCACTATTGGATCAAAGTGGTTTAGGAAAAGAACACACATGCAATGTCACCAGTGGATCAATGTAGTTTAGGAAAAGAACACACATTCAATAACTCTACAGGATCGATGTGGTTTAGGAAAATAACACAATTGGAATGACTCTAGTGGATCCATGTGGTTTAGAAAAAGAACACACATGCAATGTAACCAGTGGATCAATGTAGTTTAGGAAAAGAACACACATGCAATGGCACCAGTGGATCCATGGGGTTTAGGAAAAGAACACACATGAAATGTCACTAATGGATCAATGTGGATTAGGAAAAGAACACACATGTAGTGAAACTAGTGGATCAATGTGGTTTAGGAAAAAAAACACATGCAATGTCTCTAGTGGATCAATGTGGTTTAGGAAAAGAACACACATCCAATGACTCGAGTGGATCCATGTGGTTCAGGAAAAGAACACACACGTAGGGACACAAGTGGATGAATGTAGTTTAGGAAAAGAACACACATGCAATGTCTCTAGTGGATTAGTGTGGTTTAGGAAAATAACACACATGCAATGACTCTAGTGGATCCATGTGGATTAGGAAAAGAACACATGCAATGTCAGTAGTGGATCTATGTGGTTTAGGAAAAGAACACACAAGCAATGTCACTAGTGGATCAATGTGGTTTAGAAAAAGGACACACCTGTGAAGTCACTAGTGGATCAATGTGGTTTACGAAAAGAACACACTAGTGGATCAATGTGGTTTAGGAAAAGAACACACAAGCAATGCCTCTAGTGGATCAACCTAGTTTCAGAAAAGAACACACATGCAATGTCACTAGTGGATCAATATGTTTTAGGAAAAAAACACATGCAATGTCACCAGTGGATCAATGTGGTTTAGGAAAAGAACACACGTGCAATGTCCCTAGTGGATCCATGTGGTTTAGGTAAAGAACACACATGCAATGTCACTAGTGGATCAATGTGGTTTAGGAAAATAACACACATGCAATGACTCAAGTGGATAAATGCTGTTTAGGAAAAGAACACACATGCAGTAGCTCTAGTGGATCCATGTGGTTTAGGAAAAGAACACACATGCAATAGCTCTAGTGGATGAATGTGGTTTAGCAAAAGAACACACATGCAGTGTCTCTAGTGGATCAATGTGGTTTAGGAAAAGAACGCACATACAGTGACTCTAGTGGATCAATGTGGTTTAGGAAACGAATGCACATGCAGTGAATCTAGTGGATCAATGTGGTTTAGGAAAAGAACACACATGCAATGGCACCAGTGGATAAATGTGGTTTAGGAAAAGAACAAACATGCAGTGACACCAGTGGATCAATGTGGTTTGGGAAAAGAACACACATGCAATTTCTCTAGTGGATCAATGTTGTTTTGGAAAAGAACACCCATGCAATGACTCTATAAGATACATGTGGTTTAAGAAAAGAACACAAATGCAATGCCACCCATGGATCCATGTGGTTTAGCAAAAGAACACACATGCAATGTCACAAGTGGAGCAATGTGCTTTAGGAAAAGAACACACATGCAATGTCACGAGTGGAACGAACACACATGCAATGTCACCAGTGGATCAATGTGGTTTAGAAAAAGAACACACATGCAATGCCTCTAGTGGATCGATCTAGTTTCGGAAAAGAACACACATGCAATGTCACCAGTGGATCAATGTGGTTTAGGAAAAGAACACACATGCAATGCCTCTAGTGGAAAAATCTAGTTTTGGAAAAGAACACACATGCAATGTCACTAGTGTATCGATGTGGTGTTGGAAAAGAACACACGTGCAATGTCCTTACTGGATCCACGTGGTTTAGGTAAAGAACACACATGCAATGTCACGAGTGGATCAATGTGGTTTAGGAAAATAACAACATGCAATGACTCCAGTGGATCAATGTGGTTTAGGAAAAGAACACACATGCAATGACTCTAGTGGATCCATGTGGTTTAGGAAAAGAACACACATGCAATGTCACCAGTGGATCAATGTGATTTAAGAAAATAACACACATGCAATGACTCTAGTGGATCCACGTGGTTTAGGAAAAGAACACACATGAAATGGCTCTAGTGGAACAATGTGGTTTAGGAAAAGAACACACATGCAATGTCACCAGTGGATCAATGTGGTTTAGAAAAAGAACACACATGAAATGTCATCAGTGGATCAATATGTTTTAGGAAAAGAACACACACTCAATGACTCTAGTGGATCCATGTGGTTTAGGAATAGAACACACATGCAATGACTCTAGTGGATCCATATGGTTTAGGAAAAGAACACACATGCAATGACTCTAGTGGATCCATGTGGTTTAGGAAAAGAACACATAGGCAATGACTCTAGTGGATCCATGTGGTTTAGGAAAAGAACATACATGTAATGTCACTAGTGGATCAATGTGGTTTAGGAAAAGAACACACATGCAATGTCACCAGTGGATCAATGTAGTTTAGGAAAAGAACACACATTCAATGACTCTACTGGATCCATGTGGTGTAGGAAAATAACACAATTGGAATGACTCTAGTGGATCCATGTGGTTTAGAAAAAGAACACACATGCAATGTCACTAGTGGATCAATGTAGTTTAGGAAAAGAACACACATGCAATGTCACCAGTGGATCCATGGGGTTTACGAAAAGAACACACATGAAATGTCACTTGTGGATCAATGTGGATTAGGAAAAGAACACACATGTAGTGACACTAGTGGATCAATGTGGTTTAGGAAAAGAACACACATGCAATGTATCTAGTGGATCAATGTAGTTTAGGAAAAGAACACACATCCAATGACTCTAGTGGATCAATGTGGTTTAGGAAACGAATGCAAATGCAGTGAATCTAGTGGATCAATGTGGTTTAGGAAACAAACACACATGCAGTGGCACTAGTGGATCAATGTGGTTTAGGAAAAGAACACACATGCAGTGACACCAGTGGATCAATGTGGTTTGGGAAAAGAACACACATACAATTTCTCTAGTGGATCAATGTGGTTTTGGAAAAGAACACCCATGCAATGACTCTATAGGATCCATGTGGTTTAGGAAAAGAACACACATGCAATGCCACCAATGGATCCATGTGGTTTAGCAAAAGAACACACATGCAATGTCACGCGTGGAGCAATGTGCTTTAGGAAAAGAACACACATGCAATGTCACGAGTGGAAAAGAACACACATGCAATGTCACCAGTGGATTAATGTGGTTTAGGAAAAGAACACACATGCAATGCCTCTAGTGGATCAATCTAGTTTCAGAATAGAACACACATGCAATGTCACCAATGGATCAATGTGGTTTAGGAAAAGAACACACATGCAATGCCTCTAGTGGAACAATCTAGTTTCGGAAAAGAACACACATGCAATGTCACTAGTTGATCGATGTGGTTTAGGAAAAGAACACACGTGTAATGTCCCTACTGGATCCACGTGGTTTAGGTAAAGAACACACATGCAATGTCACGAGTGGATCAATGTGGTTTAGGAAAATAACAACATGCAACGACTCAAGTGGATCAATGTGGTTTAGGAAAATAATGCACATGCAATGACTCTAGTGGATCCATGTGGTTTAGGAAAATAACACACATGCAATGTCACCAGTGGATCAATGTGATTTAGGAAAATAACACACATCCAATGACTCTAGTGGATCCATGTGGTTTAGGAAAAGAACACATATGCAATGGTCTAGTGGAACAATGTGGTTTAGGAAAAGAACACACATGCAATGTCACTAGTGGATCAATGTGGTTTAGGAAAAGAACACACATGAAATGTCATCAGTGGATCAATGTGTTTTAGGAAAAGAACACACATTCAATGACTCTAGTGGATCCATGTGGTTTAGGAATAGAACACACATGTAATGACTCTAGTGGATCCATATGGTTTAGGAAAAGAACAAACATGCAATGACTCCAGTGGATCCATGTGGTTTAGGAAAAGAACACATATGTAATGACTCTAGTGGATCCATGTGGTTTAGGAAAAGAACACACATGCAATGTCACTATTGGATCAAAGTGGTTTAGGAAAAGAACACACATGCAATGTCACCAGTGGATCAATGTAGTTTAGGAAAAGAACACACATTCAATAACTCTACAGGATCCATGTGGTTTAGGAAAATAACACAATTGGAATGACTCTAGTGGATCCATGTGGTTTAGAAAAAGAACACACATGCAATGTAACCAGTGGATCAATGTAGTTTAGGAAAAGAACACACATGCAATGGCACCAGTGGATCCATGGGGTTTAGGAAAAGAACACACATGAAATGTCACTTGTGGATCAATGTGGATTAGGAAAAGAACACACATGTAGTGAAACTAGTGGATCAATGTGGTTTAGGAAAAAAAAACACATGCAATGTCTCTAGTGGATCAATGTGGTTTAGGAAAAGAACACACATCCAATGACTCCAGTGGATCCATGTGGTTGAGAAAAAGAACACACACGTAGGGACACAAGTGGATGAATGTAGTTTAGGAAAAGAACACACATGCAATGTCTCTAGTGGATCCATGTGGATTAGGAAAAGAACACATGCAATGTCAGTAGTGGATCTATGTGGTTTAGGAAAAGAACACACAAGCAATGTCACTAGTGGATCAATGTGGTTTAGAAAAAGGACACACCTGTGAAGTCACTAGTGGATCAATGTGGTTTACGAAAAGAACACACTAGTGGATCAATGTGGTTTAGGAAAAGAACACACATGCAATGCCTCTAGTGGATCAACCTAGTTTCAGAAAAGAACACACATGCAATGTCACTAGTGGATCAATATGTTTTAGGAAAAAAACACATGCAATGTCACCAGTGGATCAATGTGGTTTAGGAAAAGAACACACGTGCAATGTCCCTAGTGGATACATGTGGTTTAGGTAAAGAACACACATGCAATGTCACTAGTGGATCAATGTGGTTTAGGAAAATAACACACATGCAATGACTCAAGTGGATAAATGCGGTTTAGGAAAAGAGCACACATGCAATAGCTCTAGTGGATCCATGTGGTTTAGGAAAAGAACACACATGCAATAGCTCTAGTGGATCCATGTGATTTAGGAAAAGAACACACGTGCAATGTCACCAGTGCATCAATGTAGTTTAAGAAAATAACACACATGTAATGACTCTAGTGGATCCATGTGGTTTAGGAAAAGAACACACATGTAATGAGTCGAGTGGAACAATGTGGTTTAGGAGAAGAACACACATGCAATGTCACTAGTGGATCAATATGGTTTAGGAAAATAACACACATTAAATGTCAGCAGTGGATAATTGTGTTTTAGGAAAAGAACACACATGGAATGACTCTAGTGGATCCATGTTGTTTAGGAATAGAACACACATGTAATGACTCTAGTGGATCCATGTAGTTTAGGAAAAGAACACACATGTAAGGACTCTAGTGGATCCATGTGGTTTAGGAAAAGAACACACATGCAATGACTCTAGTGGATCCATGTGGTTTAGGAAAAGAACACACATGCAATGTCACCAGTGGATCAATGTGGTTTAGGAAAAGAACACACACGCAATGACTCTAGTGGATCAATCTAGTTTCGAAAAAGAACACACATGCAATGTCACCAGTGGATCAATTTTCTTTAGGAAAGGAACACACATGCAATGCCTCTAGTGTAACAATCTAGTTTCAGAAAAGAACACACATCCAATATCACTAGTGGATCAATGTGGTTTAGGAAAAGAACACACGTGCAATGTCCCCACTGGATCCATGTGGTTTAGGTAAAGAACACACATGCAATGTCACGAGTGGAACAATGTGGTTTAGTAAAATAACAACATGCAATGACTCAAGTGGATCAATGTGGTTTAGGAAAATAACACACATGCAATGACTCTAGTGGATCAATGTGGTTTAGGAAAAGAACAAACATGCAATGTCACCAGTGGATCAATGTGGTTTAGGAAAATAACACACATGCAATGACTCAAGTGGATAAATGCGGTTTAGGAAAAGAACACACATGCAATAGGTCTAGTGGATCCATGTGGTTTAGGAAAAGAACACACATGCAATGTCACTAGTGCATCAATGTGGTTTAAGAAAATAACACACATGTAATGACTCTAGTGGATCCATGTGGTTTAGGAAAAGAACACACATGGAATGACTCTAGTGGATCAATGTGGTTTAGGAAAATAACACACGTGCAATGACTCTAGTGGATCAATGTGGTTTAGGAAAAGAACAAACATGCAATGTCACCAGTGGATCAATGTGGTTTAGGAAAATAACACAGATGCAATGAATCTAGTGGATCCATGTGGTTTAGGAAAAGAACACACATGCAATGACTCTAGTGGAACAATGTGGTTTAGGAAAAGAACCCACATGCAATGTCACCAGTGGATCAATGTGGTTTAGGAAAAGAACACACATGAAATGTCATCAGTGGATCAATGTGTTTTACGAAAAGAACACACATGCAATGACTCTAGTGGATCCATGTGGTTTAGGAATAGAACACACATGCAATGACTCTAGTGGATCCATGTGGTTTAGGAAAAGAACACACATGCAATGACTCCAGTGGATCCATGTGGTTTAGGAAAAGAACACATATGTAACGACTCTAGTGGATCCATGTGGTTTATGAAAAGAACACACATGCAATGTCACTATTGGATCAAAGTGGTTTAGGAAAAGAATACACATGCAATGTCACTAGTGGATCAATGTAGTTTAGGAAAAGAACACACATTCAATAACTCTACTGGATCCATGTGGTTTAGGAAAATAACACAATTGGAATGACTCTAGTGGATCCATGTGGTTTAGAAAAAGAACACACATGCAATGTAACCAGTGGATCAATGTAGTTTAGGAAAAGAACACACATGCAATGCCACCAGAGGATCCATGGGGTTTATGAAAAGAACACACATGAAATGTCACTAATGGATCAATGTGGATTAGGAAAAGAACACACATGTAGTGAAACTAGTGGATCAATGTGGTTTAGGAAAAAAAACACATGCAATGTCTCTAGTGGATCAATGTGGTTTAGGAAAAGAACACACATCCAATGAATCTAGTGGATCCATGTGGTTTAGGAAAAGAACACACACGTAGGGACACAAGTGGATGATGTAGTTTAGGAAAAGAACACACATGCAATGTCTCTAGTGGATTAGTGTGGTTTAGGAAAATAACACACATCCAATGACTCCAGTGGATCCATGTGGTTTAGGAAAAGAACACATGCAATGTCAGTAGTGGATCTATGTGGTTTAGGAAAAGAACACACAAGCAATGTCACTAGTGGATCAATGTGGTTTAGAAAAAGGACACACCTGTGAAGTCACTAGTGGATCAATGTGGTTTACGAAAAGAACACACTAGTGGATCAATGTGGTTTAGGAAAAAAACACACATGCAATGCCTCTAGTGGATCAACCTAGTTTCGGAAAAGAACACACATGCAATGTCACTAGTGGATCAATATGTTTTAGGAAAAAAACACATGCAATGTCACTAGTGGATCAATGTGGTTTAGGAAAAGAACACACGTGCAATGTCCCTAGTGGATCCATGTGGTTTAGGTAAAGAACACACATGCAATGACTCAAGTGGATAAATGCGGTTTAGGAAAAGAACACACATGCAATTGCTCTAGTGGATCCATATGGTTTAGGAAAAGAACACACATGCAATGTCACCAGTGCATCAATGTGGTTTAAGAAAATAACACACATGTAATGACTCTAGTGGATCCATGTGGTTTAGGAAAAGAACACACATGTAATGAGTCTAGTGGAACAATCTGGTTTAGGAGAAGAACACACATGCAATGTCACTAGTGGATCAATATGGTTTAGGAAAATAACATACATCAAATGTCAGCAGTGGATAATTGTGTTTTAGGAAAAGAACACACATGGAATGACTCTAGTGGATCCATGTGGTTTAGGAATAGAACACACATGTAATGACTCTAGTGGATCCATGTAGTTTAGGAAAAGAACACACATGTAAGGACTCTAGTGGATCTATGTGGTTTAGGAAAAGAACACACATGCAATGACTCTAGTGGATCCATGTGGTTTAGGAAAAGAACACACATGCAATGTCACTAGTGGATCAATGTGGTTTAGGAAAAGAACACACATGCAATGACTCTAGTGGATCAATCTAGTTTCGGAAAAGAACACACATGCAATGTCACCAGTGGATCAATTTTGTTTAGGAAAGGAACACACATGCAATGCCTCTAGTGTAACAATCTAGTTTCAGAAAAGAACACACATGCAATATCACTAGTGGATCAATGTGGTTTAGGAAAAGAACACACGTGCAATGTCCCCAGTGGATCCATGTGGTTTAGGTAAAGAAAACACATGCAATGTCACGAGTGGAACAATGTGGTTTAGGAAAATAACACACATGCAATAACTCTAGTGGATCAATGTGGTTTAGGAAAAGAACAAACATGAATGTCACCAGTGGATCAATGTGGTTTAGGAAAATAACCCACATGCAATGACTCAAGTGGATAAATGCGGTTTAGGAAAAGAACACACATGCAATAGGTCTAGTGGATTCATGTGGTTTAGGAAAAGAACACACATGCAATCTCACCAGTGCATCAATGTGGTTTAAGAAAATAACACACATGTAATGACTCTAGTGGATCCATGTGGTTTAGGAAAAGAACACAAATGCAATGAGTCTAGTGGAACAATGTGGTTTAGGAGAAGAACACACATGCAATGTCACTAGTGGATCAATATGGTTTAGGAAAATAACACACATCAAATGTCAGCAGTGGATAATTGTGTTTTAGGAAAAGAACACACATGGAATGACTCTAGTGGATCCATGTGGTTTAGGAATAGAACACACATGTAATGACTCTAGTGGATCCATGTAGTTTAGGAAAAGAACACACATGTAAGGACTCTAGTGGATCCATGTGGTTTAGGAAAAGAACACACATGCAATGACTCTAGTGGATCCATGTGGTTTAGGAAAAGAACACACATGCAATGTCACTAGTGGATCAATGTGGTTTAGGAAAAGAACACACATGCAATGACTCTAGTGGATCAATCTAGTTTCGGAAAAGAACACACATGCAATGTCACCAGTGGATCAATTTTGTTTAGGAAAGGAACACACATGCAATGCCTCTAGTGTAACAATCTAGTTTCAGAAAAGAACACACATGCAATATCACTAGTGGATCAATGTGGTTTAGGAAAACAACACACGTGCAATGTCCCCAGTGGATCCATGTGGTTTAGGTAAAGAACACACATGCAATGTCCTGAGTGGAACAATGTGGTTTAGGAAAATAGCAACAAGCAATGACTCCAGTGGATCAATGTGGTTTAGGAAAATAACACACATGCAATAACTCTAGTGGATCAATGTGGTTTAGGAAAAGAACAAACATGAATGTCACTAGTGGATCAATGTGGTTTAGGAAAATAACCCACATGCAATGACTCAAGTGGATAAATGCGGTTTAGGAAAAGAACACACATGCAATAGGTCTAGTGGATCCATGTGGTTTAGGAAAAGAACACACATGCAATGTCACCAGTGCATCAATGTGGTTTAAGAAAATAACACACATGTAATGACTCTAGTGGATCCATGTGGTTTAGGAAAAGAACACACATGTAATGACTCTAGTGGAACAATGTGGTTTAGGAGAAGAACACACATGCAATGTCACTAGTGGATCAATATGGTTTAGGAAAATAACACACATCAAATGTCATTAGTGGATAATTGTGTTTTAGGAAAAGAACACACATGGAATGACTCTAGTGGATCCATGTGGTTTAGGAATAGAACACACATGTAATGACTCTAGTGGATCCATGTAGTTTAGGAAAAGAACACACATGTAATGACTCTAGTGGATCCATGTGGTTTAGGAAAAGAACACACATGCAATGACTCTAGTGTATCCATGTGGTTTAGGAAAAGAACACACATGCAATGTCACCAGTGGATCAATGTGGTTTAGGAAAAGAACACACATGCAATGCCTCTAGTGGATCAATCTAGTTTCGGAAAAGAACACACATGCAATGTCACCAGTGGATCAATGTGGTTTAGGAAAGGAACACACATGCAATGCCTCTAGTGTAACAATCTAGTTTCAGAAAAGAACACACATGCAATATCACTAGTGGATCAATGTGGTTTAGGAAAATAACACAGGTGCAATGTCCCCAGTGGATCCATGTGGTTTAGGTAAAGAACACACATGCAATGTCACGAGTGGAACAATGTGGTTTAGGAAAATAACAACATGCAATGACTCTAGTGGATCAATGTGGTTTAGGAAAATAACACACATGCAATGACTCTAGTGGATCAATGTGGTTTAGGAAAAGAACAAACATGCAATGTCACCAGTGGATCAATGTGGTTTAGGAAAATAACACAGATGCAATGAATCTAGTGGATCCATGTGGTTTAGGAAAAGAACACACATGCAATGACTCTAGTGGAACAATGTGGTTTAGGAAAAGAACCCACATGCAATGTCACCAGTGGATCAATGTGTTTTAGGAAAAGAACACACATGAAATGACTCTAGTGGATCCATGCGGTTTAGGAATAGAACACACATGCAATGACTCTAGTGGATCCATGTGGTTTAGGAAAAGAACACACATGCAATGACTCCAGTGAATCCATGTGGTTAAGGAAAAGAACACATATGTAATGACTCTAGTTGATCCATGTGGTTTAGGAAAAGAACACACATGCAATGTCACTATTGGATCAAAGTGGTTTAGGAAAAGAACACACATGCAATGTCACTAGTGGATCAATGTAGTTTAGGAAAAGAACACACATTCAATAACTCTACTAGATCCATGTGGTTTAGGAAAATAACACAATTGGAATGACTCTAGTGGATCCATGTGGTTTAGAAAAAGAACACACATGCAATGTAACCAGCGGATCAATGTAGTTTAGGAAAAGAACACACATGCAATGCCACCAGTGGATCCATGGGGTTTATGAAAAGAACACACATGAAATGTCACTAATGGATCAATGTGGATTAGGAAAAGAACACACATGTAGTGAAACTAGTGGATCAATGTGGTTTAGGAAAAAAACACACATGCAATGTCACCAGTGGATCCACGTGGTTTAGGTAAAGAACACACATGCAATGTCACGAGTGGATCAATGTGGTTTAGGAAAATAACAACATGCAACGACTCAAGTGGATCAATGTGGTTTAGGAAAATAATGCACATGCAATGACTCTAGTGGATCCATGTGGTTTAGGAAAATAACACACATGCAATGTCACCAGTGGATCAATGTGATTTAGGAAAATAACACACATCCAATGACTCTAGTGGATCCATGTGGTTTAGGAAAAGAACACATATGCAATGGTCTAGTGGAACAATGTGGTTTAGGAAAAGAACACACATGCAACGTCACTAGTGGATCAATGTGGTTTAGGAAAAGAACATACATGAAATGTCATCAGTGGATCAATGTGTTTTAGGAAAAGAACACACATTCAATGACTCTAGTGGATCCATGTGGTTTAGGAATAGAACACACATGTAATGACTCTAGTGGATCCATATGGTTTAGGAAAAGAACACGCATGCAATGACTCCAGTGGATCCATGTGGTTTAGGAAAAGAACACATATGTAATGACTCTAGCGGATCCATGTGGTTTAGGAAAAGAACACACATGCAATGTCACTATTGGATCAAAGTGGTTTAGGAAAAGAACACACATGCAATGTCACCAGTGGATCAATGTAGTTTAGGAAAAGAACACACATTCAATAACTCTACTGGATCCATGTGGTTTAGGAAAATAACACAATTGGAATGACTCTAGTGGATCCATGTGGTTTAGAAAAAGAACACACATGCAATGCCTCTAGTGGATCAACCTAGTTTCGAAAAAGAACACACATGCAATGTCACTAGTGGATCAATATGTTTTAGGAAAAAAACACATGCAATGTCACTAGTGGATCAATGTGGTTTAGGAAAAGAACACACGTGCAATGTCCCTAGTGGAACCATGTGGTTTAGGTAAAGAACACACATGCAATGTCACTAGTGGATCAATGTGGTTTAGGAAAATAACACACATGCAATGACTCAAGTGGATAAATGCGGTTTAGGAAAAGAACACACATGCAATAGCTCTAGTGGATCCATGTGGTTTAGGAAAAGAACACACATGCAATAGCTCTAGTGGATCCATGTGATTTAGGAAAAGAACACACATGCAATGTCACCAGTGCATCAATGTGGTTTAAGAAAATAACACACATGTAATGACTCTAGTGGATCCATGTGGTTTAGGAAAAGAACACACATGTAATGAGTCTAGTGGAACAATGTGGTTTAGGAGAAGAACACACATGCAATGTCAGTAGTGGATCAATATGGTTTAGGAAAATAACACACATCAAATGTCAGCAGTGGATAATTGTGTTTTAGGAAAAGAACACACATGGAATGACTCTAGTGGATCCATGTGGTTTAGGAATAGAACACACATTTAATGACTCTAGTGGATCCATGTAGTTTAGGAAAAGAACACACATGTAAGGACTCTAGTGGATCCATGTGGTTTAGGAAAAGAACACCCATGCAATGACTCTAGTGGATCCATGTGGTTTAGGAAAAGAACACACATGCAATGTCACCAGTGGATCAATGTGGTTTAGGAAAAGAACACACATGCAATGACTCTAGTGGATCAATCTAGTTTCGGAAAAGAACACACATGCAATGTCACCAGTGGATCAATTTTGTTTAGGAAAGGAACACACATGCAATGCCTCTAGTGTAACAATCTAGTTTCAGAAAAGAACACACATGCAATATCACTAGTGGATCAATGTGGTTTAGGAAAAGAACACACGTGCAATGTCCCCACTGGATCCATGTGGTTTAGGTAAAGAACACACATGCAATGTCACGAGTGGATCAATGTGGTTTAGGAAAATAACACACATGCAATGACTCTAGCGGATCAATGTGGTTTAGGAAAAGAAGAAACATGCAATGTCACCAGTGGATTAATGTGGTTTAGGAAAATAACACACATGCAATGACTCAAGTGGATAAATGCGGTTTAGGAAAAGAACACACATGCAATAGGTCTAGTGGATCCATGTGGTTTAGGAAAAGAACACACATGCAATGTCACCAGTGCATCAATGTGGTTTAAGAAAATAACACACATGTAATGACTCTAGTGGATCCATGTGGTTTAGGAAAAGAACACACATGGAATGACTCTAGTGGATCAATGTGGTTTAGGAAAATAACACACATGCAATGACTCTAGTGGATCAATGTGGTTTAGGAAAAGAACAAACATGCAATGTCACCAGTGGATCAATGTGGTTTAGGAAAATAACACAGATGCAATGAATCTAGTGGATCCATGTGGTTTAGGAAAAGAACACACATGCAATGACTCTAGTGGAACAATGTGGTTTAGGAAAAGAACCCACATGCAATGTCACCAGTGGATCAATGTGGTTTAGGAAAAGAACACACATGAAATGTCATCAGTGGATCAATGTGTTTTACGAAAAGAACACACATGCAATGACTCTAGTGGATCCATGTGGTTTAGGAATAGAACACACATGCAATGACTCTAGTGGATCCATGTGGTTTAGGAAAAGAACACACATGCAATGACTCCAGTGGATCCATGTGGTTTAGGAAAAGAACACATATGTAACGACTCTAGTGGATCCATGTGGTTTATGAAAAGAACACACATGCAATGTCACTATTGGATCAAAGTGGTTTAGGAAAAGAACACAAATGCAATGTCACTAGTGGATCAATGTAGTTTAGGAAAAGAACACACATTCAATAACTCTACTGGATCCATGTGGTTTAGGAAAATAACACAATTGGAATGACTCTAGTGGATCCATGTGGTTTAGAAAAAGAACACACATGCAATGTAACCAGTGGATCAATGTAGTTTAGGAAAAGAACACACATGCAATCCCACCAGTGGATCCATGGGGTTTATGAAAAGAACACACATGAAATGTCACTAATGGATCAATGTGGATTAGGAAAAGAACACACATGTAGTGAAACTAGTGGATCAATGTGGTTTAGGAAAAAACACACATGCAATGTCTCTAGTGGATCAATGTGGTTTAGGAAAAGAACACACATCCAATGAATCTAGTGGATCCATGTGGTTTAGGAAAAGAACACACACGTAGGGACACAAGTGGATGAATGTAGTTTAGGAAAAGAACACACATGCAATGTCTCTAGTGGATTAGTGTGGTTTAGGAAAATAACACACATCCAATGACTCTAGTGGATCCATGTGGTTTAGGAAAAGAACACATGCAATGTCAGTAGTGGATCTATGTGGTTTAGGAAAAGAACACACAAGCAATGTCACTAGTGGATCAATGTGGTTTAGAAAAAGGACACACCTGTGAAGTCACTAGTGGATCAATGTGGTTTACGAAAAGAACACACTAGTGGATCAATGTGGTTTAGGAAAAGAACACACATGCAATGCCTCTAGTGGATCAACCTAGTTTCGGAAAAGAACACACATGCAATGTCACTAGTGGATCAATATGTTTTAGGAAAAAAACACATGCAATGTCACTAGTGGATCAATGTGGTTTAGGAAAAGAACACACGTGCAATGTCCCTAGTGGATCCATGTGGTTTAGGTAAAGAACACACATGCAATGTCACTAGTGGATCAATGTGGTTTAGGAAAATAACACACATGCAATGACTCAAGTGGATAAATGCGGTTTAGGAAAAGAACACACATGCAATTGCTCTAGTGGATCCATGTGGTTTAGGAAAAGAACACACATGGAATAGCTCTAGTGGATCCATGTGGTTTAGGAAAAGAACACCAATGCAATGTCACCAGTGCATCAATGTGGTTTAAGAAAATAACACACATGTAATGACTCTAGTGGATCCATGTGGTTTAGGAAAAGAACACACATGTAATGAGTCTAGTGGAACAATGTGGTTTAGGAGAAGAACACACATGCAATGTCACTAGTGGATCAATATGGTTTAGGAAAATAACACACATCAAATGTCAGCAGTGGATAATTGTGGTTTAGGAAAAGAACACACATGCAATGACTCTAGTGGATCAATATAGTTTCGGAAAAGAACACACATGCAATGTCACCAGTGGATCAATTTTGTTTAGGAAAGGAACACACATGCAATGCCTCTAGTGTAACAATCTAGTTTCAGAAAAGAACACACATGCAATATCACTAGTGGATCAATGTGGTTTAGGAAAAGAACACACGTGCAATGTCCCCAATGGATCCATGTGGGTTATGTAGAGAACACACATGCAATGTCACGAGTGGAACAATGTGGTTTAGGAAAATAACAACATGCAATGACTCCAGTGGATCAATGTGGTTTAGGAAAATAACACACATGCAATGACTCTAGTGGATCAATGTGGTTTAGGAAAAGAACAAACATGCAATGTCACCAGTGGATCAATGTGGTTTAGGAAAATAACACACATGCAATGACTCAAGTGGATAAATGCGGTTTAGGAAAAGAACACACATGCAATAGGTCTAGCGGATCCATGTGGTTTAGGAAAAGAACACACATGCAATGTCACCAGTGCATCAATGTGGTTTAAGAAAATAACACACATGTAATGACTCTAGTGGATCCATGTGGTTTAGGAAAAGAACACACATGGAACGACTCTAGTGGATCAATGTGGTTTAGGAAAATAACACACATGCAATGACTCTAGTGGATCAATGTGGTTTAGGAAAAGAACAAACATGCAATGTCACCAGTGGATCAATGTGGTTTAGGAAAATAACACAGATGCAATGAATCTAGTGGATCCATGTGGTTTAGGAAAAGAACACACATGCAATGACTCTAGTGGCACAATGTGGTTTAGGAAAAGAACCCACATGCAATGTCACCAGTGGATGAATGTGGTTTAGGAAAAGAACACACATGAAATGTCATCAGTGGATCAATGTGTTTTACGAAAAGAACACACATGCAATGACTCTAGTGGATCCATGTGGTTTAGGAATAGAACACACATGCAATGACTCTAGTGGATCCATGTGGTTTAGGAAAAGAACACACATGCAATGACTCCAGTGGATCCATGTGGTTTAGGAAAAGAACACATATGTAATGACTCTAGTGGATCCATGTGGTTTAGGAAAAGAACACACATGCAATGTCACTATTGGATCAAAGTGGTTTAGGAAAAGAACACACATGCATGTCACCAGTGGATCAATGTAGTTTAGGAAAAGAACACACATTCAATAACTCTACTTGATCCATGTGGTTTAGGAAAATAACACAATTGGAATGACTCTAGTGGATCCATGTGGTTTAGAAAAAGAACACACATGCAATGTAACCAGTGGATCAATGTAGTTTAGGAAAAGAACACAGATGCAATGCCACCAGTGGATCCATGGGGTTTATGAAACGAACACACATGAAATGTCACTAATGGATCAGTGTGGATTAGGAAAAGAACACACATGTAGTGAAACTAGTGGATCAATGTGGTTTAGGAAAAAAAACACATGCAATGTCTCTAGTGGATCAATGTGGTTTAGGAAAAGAACACACATCCAATGAATCTAGTGGATCCATGTGGTTTAGGAAAAGAACACACACATAGGGACACAAGTGGATGAATGTAGTTTAGGAAAAGAACACACATGCAATGTATCTAGTGGATTAGTGTGGTTTAGGAAAATAACACACATCCAATGACTCCAGTGGATCCATGTGGTTTAGGAAAAGAACACATGCAATGTCAGTAGTGGATCTATGTGGTTTAGGAAAAGAACACACAAGCAATGTCACTAGTGGATCAATGTGGTTTAGAAAAAGGACACACCTGTGAAGTCACTAGTGGATCAATGTGGTTTACGAAAAGAACACACTAGTGGATCAATGTGGTTTAGGAAAAGAACACACATGCAATGCCTCTAGTGGATCAACCTAGTTTCGGAAAAGAACACACATGCAATGTCACTAGTGGATCAATATGTTTTAGGAAAAAAACACATGCAATGTCACTAGTGGATCAATGTGGTTTAGGAAAAGAACACACGTGCAATGTCCCTAGTGGATCCATGTGGTTTAGGTAAAGAACACACATGCAATGTCACTAGTGGATCAATGTGGTTTAGGAAAATAACACACATGCAATGACTCAAGTGGATAAATGCGGTTTAGGAAAAGAACACACATGCAGTAGCTCTAGTGGATCCATGTGGTTTAGGAAAAGAACACACATGCAATAGCTCTAGTGGATCCATGTGGTTTAGGAAAAGAACACACATGCAATGTCACCAGTGCATCAATGTGGTTTAAGAAAATAACACACATGTAATGACTCTAGTGGATCCATGTGGTTTAGGAAAAGAACACACATGTAATGAGTCTAGTGGAACAATGTGGTTTAGGAGAAGAACACACATGCAATGTCACTAGTGGATCAATATGGTTTAGGAAAATAACACACATCAAATGTCAGTAGTGGATAATTGTGTTTTAGGAAAACAACACACATGGAATGACTCTAGTGGATCCATGTGGTTTAGGAATAGAACACACATGTAATGACTCTAGTGGATCCATGTAGTTTAGGAAAAGAACACACATGTAAGGACTCTAGTGGATCAATGTAGTTTAGGAAAAGAACACAGATGCAATGCCACCAGTGGATCCATGGGGTTTATGAAACGAACACACATGAAATGTCACTAATGGATCAGTGTGGATTAGGAAAAGAACACACATGTAGTGAAACTAGTGGATCAATGTGGTTTAGGAAAAAAAACACATGCAATGTCTCTAGTGGATCAATGTGGTTTAGGAAAAGAACACACATCCAATGAATCTAGTGGATCCATGTGGTTTAGGAAAAGAACACACACATAGGGACACAAGTGGATGAATGTAGTTTAGGAAAAGAACACACATGCAATGTATCTAGTGGATTAGTGTGGTTTAGGAAAATAACACACATCCAATGACTCCAGTGGATCCATGTGGTTTAGGAAAAGAACACACATGCAATGTCAGTAGTGGATCTATGTGGTTTAGGAAAAGAACACACAAGCAATGTCACTAGTGGATCAATGTGGTTTAGAAAAAGGACACACCTGTGAAGTCACTAGTGGATCAATGTGGTTTACGAAATGAACACACTAGTGGATCAATGTGGTTTAGGAAAAGAACACACATGCAATGCCTCTAGTGGATCAACCTAGTTTCGGAAAAGAACACACATGCAATGTCACTAGTGGATCAATATGTTTTAGGAAAAAAACACATGCAATGTCACTAGTGGATCAATGTGGTTTAGGAAAAGAACACACGTGCAATGTCCCTAGTGGATCCATGTGGTTTAGGTAAAGAACACACATGCAATGTCACTAGTGGATCAATGTGGTTTAGGAAAATAACACACATGCAATGACTCAGGTGGATAAATGCGGTTTAGGAAAAGAACACACATGCAGTAGCTCTAGTGGATCCATGTGGTTTAGGAAAAGAACACACATGCAATAGCTCTAGTGGATCCATGTGGTTTAGGAAAAGAACACACATGCAATGTCACCAGTGCATCAATGTGGTTTAAGAAAATAACACACATGTAATGACTCTAGTGGATCCATGTGGTTTAGGAAAAGAACACACATGTAATGAGTCTAGTGGAACAATGTGGTTTAGGAGAAGAACACACATGCAATGTCACTAGTGGATCAATATGGTTTAGGAAAATAACACACATCAAATGTCAGTAGTGGATAATTGTGTTTTAGGAAAACAACACACATGGAATGACTCTAGTGGATCCATGTGGTTTAGGAATAGAACACACATGTAATGACTCTAGTGGATCCATGTAGTTTAGGAAAAGAACACACATGTAAGGACTCTAGTGGATCCATGTGGTTTAGGAAAAGAACACACATGCAATGACTCTAGTGGATCCATGTGTATTAGGAAAAGAACACACATGCAATGTCACTAGTGGATCAATGTGGTTTAGGAAAAGAACACACATGCAATGACTCTAGTGGATCAATCTAGTTTCGGAAAAGAACACATATGCAATGTCACCAGTGGATCAATTTTGTTTAGGAAAGGAACACACATGCAATGCCTCTAGTGTAACAATCTAGTTTCAGAAAAGAACACACATGCAATATCACTAGTGGATCAATGTGGTTTAGGAAAAGAACACACGTGCAATGTCCCCAGTGGATCCATGTGGTTTAGGTAAAGAACACACATGCAATGTCACGAGTGGAACAATGTGGTTTAGGAAAATAGCAACAAGCAATGACTCCAGTGGATCAATGTGGTTTAGGAAAATAACACACATGCAATAACTCTAGTGGATCAATGTGGTTTAGTAAAAGAACAAACATGAATGTCACCAGTGGATCAATGTGGTTTAGGAAAATAACCCACATGCAATGACTCAAGTGGATAAATGCGGTTTAGGAAAAGAACACACATGCAATAGGTCTAGTGGATCCATGTGGTTTAGGAAAAGAACACACATGCAATGTCACCAGTGCATCAATGTGGTTTAAGAAAATAACACACATGTAATGACTCTAGTGGATCCATGTGGTTTAGGAAAAGAACACACATGTAATGACTCTAGTGGAACAATGTGGTTTAGGAGAAGAACACACATGCAATGTCACTAGTGGATCAATATGGTTTAGGAAAATAACACACATCAAATGTCATCAGTGGATAATTGTGTTTTAGGAAAAGAACACACATGGAATGACTCTAGTGGATCCATGTGGTTTAGGAATAGAACACACATGTAATGACTCTAGTGGATCCATGTTGTTTAGGAAAAGAACACACATGTAATGACTCTAGTGGATCCATGTAGTTTAGGAAAAGAACACACATGCAATGACTCTAGTGGAACCATGTGGTTTAGGAAAAGAACACACATGCAATGTCACCAGTGGATCAATGTGGTTTAGGAAAGGAACACACATGCAATGCCTCTAGTGTAACAATCTAGTTTCGGAAAAGAACACACGTGCAATATCACTAGTGGATCAATGTGGTTTAGGAAAATAACACACGTGCAATGTCCCCAGTGGATCCATGTGGTTTAGGTAAAGAACACACATGCAATGTCACGAGTGGAACAATGTGGTTTAGGAAAATAACAACATGCAATGACTCCAGTGGATCAATGTGGTTTAGGAAAATAACACACATGCAATGACTCTAGTGGATCAATGTGGTTTAGGAAAAGAACAAACATGCAATGTCACCAGTGGATCAATGTGGTTTAGGAAAATATCACAGATGCAATGAATCTAGTGGATCCATGTGGTTTAGGAAAAGAACACACATGCAATGACTCTAGTGGAACAATGTGGTTTAGGAAAAGAACCCACATGCAATGTCACCGGTGGATCAATGTAGTTTAGGAAAAGAACACACATGAAATGTCATCAGTGGATCAATGTGTTTTAGGAAAAGAACACACATGAAATGACTCTAGTGGATCCATGTGGTTTAGGAATAGAACACACATGCAATGACTCTAGTGGATCCATGTGGTTTAGGAAAATAACACACATGCAATGACTCTAGTGAATCCATGTGGTTTAGGAAAAGAACACATATGTAATGACTCTAGTTGATCCATGTGGTTTAGGAAAAGAACACACATGCAATGTCACTATTTGATCAAAGTGGTTTAGGAAAAGAACACACATGCAATTTCACCAGTGGATCAATGTAGTTTAGGAAAAGAACACACATTCAATAACTCTACTGGATCCATGTGGTTTAGGAAAATAACACAATTGGAATGACTCTAGTGGATCCATGTGGTTTAGAAAAAGAACACACATGCAATGTAACCAGCGGATCAATGTAGTTTAGGAAAAGAACACACATGCAATGCCACCAGTGGATCCATGGGGTTTATGAAAATAACACACATGAAATGTCACTAATGGATCAATGTGGATTAGGAAAAGAACACACATGTAGTGAAACTAGTGGATCAATGTGGTTTAGGAAAAAAACACACATGCAATGTCTCTAGTGGATCAATGTGGTTTAGGAAAAGAACACACATCCAATGACTCCAGTGGATCCATGTGGTTTAGGAACAGAACACACACGTAGGGACACAAGTGGATGAATGTGGTTTAGGAAAAGAACACACATGCAATGTCTCTAGTGGATTAGTGTGGTTTAGGAAAATAACACACATCCAATGACTCCAGTTGATCCATGTGGTTTAGGAAAAGAACACATGCAATGTCAGTAGTGGATCTATGTGGTTTAGGAAAAGAACACACAAGCAATGTCACTAGTGGATCAATGTGGTTTAGAAAAAGGACACACCTATGAAGTCACTAGTGGATCAATGTGGTTTATGAAAAGAACACACTAGTGGATCAATGTGGTTTAGGAAAAGAACACACATGCAATGCCTCTAGTGGATCAACCTAGTTTCGGAAAAGAACACACATGCAATGTCACTAGTGGATCAATATGTTTTAGGAAAAAAACACATGCAATGTCACTAGTGGATCAATGTGGTTTAGGAAAAGAACGCACGTGCAATGTCCCTAGTGGATCCATGTGGTTTAGGTAAAGAACACACATGCAATGTCACTAGTGGATCAATGTGGTTTAGGAAAATAACACACATGCAATGACTCAAGTGGATAAATGCAGTTTAGGAGAAGAACACACATGCAATAGCTCTAGTGGATCCAAGTGGTTTAGGAAAAGAACACACATGCAATGTCACCAGTGCATCAATGTGGTTTAAGAAAATAACACACATGTAATGACTCTAGTGGATCCATGTGGTTTAGGAAAAGAACACACATGTAATGAGTCTAGTGGAACAATGTGGTTTAGGAGAAGAACACACATGCAATGTCACTAGTGGATCAATATGGTTTAGGAAAATAACACAGATCAAATTTCAGAAGTGGATAATTGTGTTTTAGGAAAAGAACACACATGGAATGACTCTAGTGGATCCATGTGGTTTAGGAATAGAACACACATGTAATGACTCTAGTGGATCCATGTAGTTTAGGAAAAGAACACACATGTAAGGACTCTAGTGGATCCATGTGGTTTAGGAAAAGAACACACATGCAATGACTCTAGTGGATCCATGTGGTTTAGGAAAATAACACACATGCAATGTCACCAGTGGATCAATGTGGTTTAGGAAAAGAACACACATGCAATGACTCTAGTGGATCAATCTAGTTTCGGAAAAGAACACACATGCAATGTCACCAGTGGATCAATTTTGTTTAGGAAAGGAACACACATGCAATGCCTCTAGTGTAACAATCTAGTTTCAGAAAAGAACACACATGCAATATCACTAGTGGATCAATGTGGTTTAGGAAAAGAACACACGTGCAATGTCCCCAGTGGATCCATGTGGTTTAGGTAAAGAACACACATGCAATATCATGAGTGGAACAATGTGGTTTAGGAAAATAACAACATGCAATGACTCCAGTGGATCAATGTGGTTTAGGAAAATAACACACATGCAATGCCTCTAGTGGATCAATGTGGTTTAGGAAAAGAACAAACATGCAATGTCACCAGTGGATCAATGTGGTTTAGGAAAATAACACACATGCAATGACTCAAGTGGATAAATGCGGTTTAGGAAAAGAACACACATGCAATAGGTCTAGTGGATTCATGTGGTTTAGGAAAAGAACACACATGCAATGTCACCAGTGCATCAATGTGGTTTAAGAAAATAACACACATGTAATGACTCTAGTGGATCCATGTGGTTTAGGAAAAGAACACACATGTAATGACTCTAGTGGAACAATGTGGTTTAGGAGAAGAACACACATGCAATGTCACTAGTGAATCAATATGGTTTAGGAAAATAACACACATCAAATGTCATCAGTGGATAATTGTGTTTTAGGAAAAGAACACACATGGAATGACTCTAGTGGATCCATGTGGTTTAGGAATAGAACACACATGTAATGACTCTAGTGGATCCATGTTGTTAAGGAAAAGAACACACACGTAATGACTCTAGTGGATCCATGTGGTTTAGGGAAAGAACACACATGCAATGACTCTAGTGGATCCATGTGGTTTAGCAAAAGAACACGCATGCCATGTCACTAGTGGATAAATGCGGTTTAGGAGAAGAACACAAATGCAATAGCTCTAGTGGATCCAAGTGGTTTAGGAAAAGAACACACATTCAATGTCACCAGTGCATCAATGTGGTTTAAGAAAATAACACACATGTAATGACTCTAGTGGATCCATGTGGTTTAGGAAAAGAACACACATGTAATGAGTCTAGTGGAACAATGTGGTTTAGGAGAAGAACACACATGCAATGTCACTAGTGGATCAATATGGTTTAGGAAAATAACACAGATCAAATGTGTCTAGTGGATCCATGTGGTTTAGGAAAAGAACACACATGCAATGTCACCAGTGCATCAATGTGGTTTAGGAAAAGAACACACATGCAGTGACACCAGTGGATCAATGTGGTTTGGGAAAAGAACACACATACAATTTCTCTAGTGGATCAATGTGGTTTTGGAAAAGAACACCCATGCAATGACTCTATAGGATCCATGTGGTTTAGGAAAAGAACACACATGCAATGCCACCAATGGATCCATGTGGTTTAGCAAAAGAACACACATGCAATGTCACGAGTGGAGCAATGTGCTTTAGGAAAAGAACACACATGCAATGTCACGAGTGGAAAGAACACACATGCAATGTCACTAGTGGATCAATGTGGTTTAGGAAAAGAACACACATGCAATGCCTCTAGTGGATCAATCTAGTTTCAGAATAGAACACACATGCAATGTCACCAATGGATCAATGTGGTTTAGGAAAAGAACACACATGCAATGCCTCTAGTGGAACAATCTAGTTTCGGAAAAGAACACACATGCAATGTCACTAGTTGATCGATGTGGTTTAGGAAAAGAACACACGTGTAATGTCCCTACTGGATCCACGTGGTCTAGGTAAAGAACACACATGCAATGTCACGAGTGGATCAATGTGGTTTAGGAAAATAACAACATGCAACGACTCAAGTGGATCAATGTGGTTTAGGAAAATAATGCACATGCAATGACTCTAGTGGATCCATGTGGTTTAGGAAAATAACACACATGCAATGTCACCAGTGGATCAATGTGATTTAGGAAAATAACACACATCCAATGACTCTAGTGGATCCATGTGGTTTAGGAAAAGAACACACATGCAATGGTCTAGTGGAACAATGTGGTTTAGGAAAAGAACACACATGCAATGTCACTAGTGGATCAATGTGGTTTAGGAAAAGAACACACATGAAATGTCATCAGTGGATCAATGTGTTTTAGGAAAAGAACACACATTCAATGACTCTAGTGGATCCACGTGGTTTAGGAATAGAACACACATGTAATGACTCTAGTGGATCCATATGGTTTAGGAAAAGAACACACATGCAATGACTCTAGTGGATCCATGTGGTTTAGGAAAAGAACACATATGTAATGACTCTAGTTGATCCATGTGGTTTAGGAAAATAACACACATGCAATGTCACTATTGTATCAAAGTGGTTTAGGAAAAGAACACACATGCAATATCACCAGTGGATCAATGTAGTTTAGGAAAAGAACACACATTCAATAACTCTACTGGATCCATGTGGTTTAGGAAAATAACACAATTGGAATGACTCTAGTGGATCCATGTGGTTTAGAAAAAGAACACACATGCAATGTAACCAGTGGATCAATGTAGTTTAGGAAAAGAACACACATGCAATGCCACCAGTGGATCCATGGGGTTTATGAAAAGAACACACATGAAATGTCACTGATGGATCAATGTGGATTAGGAAAAGAACACACATGTAGTGAAACTAGTGGATCAATGTGGTTTAGGAAAAAAACACACATGCAATGTCTCTAGTGGATCAATGTGGTTTAGGAAAAGAACACACATCCAATGAATCCAGCGGATCCATGTGGTTTAGGAAAAGAACACACACGTAGGGACACAAGTGGATGAATGTAGTTTAGGAAAAGAACACACATGCAATGTCTCTAGTGGATTCGTGTGGTTTAGGAAAATAACACACATCCAATGACTCTAGTGGATCCATGTGGTTTAGGAAAAGAACACATGCAATGTCAGTAGTGGATCTATGTGGTTTAGGAAAAGAACACACAAGCAATGTCACTAGTGGATCAATGTGGTTTAGAAAAAGGACACACCTGTGAAGTCACTAGTGGATCAATGTGGTTTACGAAAAGAACACACTAGTGGATCAATGTGGTTTAGGAAAAGAACACACATGCAATGCCTCTAGTGGATCAACCTAGTTTCGGAAAAGAACACACATGCAATGTCACTAGTGGATCAATATGTTTTAGGAAAAAAACACATGCAATGTCACTAGTGGATCAATGTGGTTTAGGAAAAGAACACATGTGTAATGCCCCTAGTGGATCCATGTGGTTTAGGTAAAGAACACACATGCAATGTCACTAGTGGATCAATGTGGTTGAGGAAAATAACACACATGCAATGACTCATGTGGATAAATGCGGTTTAGGAAAAGAACACACATGCAATAGCTCTAGTGGATCCATGTGGTTTAGGAAAAGAACACACATGCAATAGCTCTAGTGGATCCATGTGGTTTAGGAAAAGAACACACATGCAATGTCACCAGTGCATCAATGTGGTTTAAGAAAATAACACACATGTAATGACTCTAGTGGATCCATGTGGTTTAGGAAAAGAACACACATGTAATGAGTCTAGTGGAACAATGTGGTTTAGGAGAAGATCACACATGGAATGTCACTAGTGGATCAATATGGTTTAGGAAAATAACACACATCAAATGTCAGTAGTGGATAATTGTGTTTTAGGAAAAGAACACACATAGAATGACTCTAGTGGATCCATGTGGTTTAGGAATAGAACACACATGTAATGACTCTAGTGGATCCATGTAGTTTAGGAAAAGAACACACATGTAAGGACTCTAGTGGATCCATGTGGTTTAGGAAAAGAACACACATGCAATGACTCTAGTGGATCCATGTGGTTTAGGAAAAGAACACACATGCAATGTCACTTGTGGATCAATGTGGTTTAGGAAAAGAACACACATGCAATGACTCTAGTGGATCAATCTAGTTTCGGAATAGAACACACATGCAATGTCACCAGTGGATCAATTTTGTTTAGGAAAGGAACACACATGCAATGCCTCTAGTGTAACAATCTAGTTTTAGAAAAGAACACACATGCAATATCACTAGTGGATCAATGTGGTTTAGGAAAAGAACACACGTGCAATGTCCCCAGTGGATCCATGTGGTTTAGGTAAAGACCACACATGCAATGTCACGAGTGGAACAATGTGGTTTAGGAAAATAACAACATGCAATGACTCCAGTGGATCAATGTGGATTAGGAAAATAACACACATGCAATGACTCTAGTGGATCAATGTGGTTTAGGAAAAGAACAAACATGCAATGTCACTAGTGGATCAATGTGGTTTAGGAAAATAACACACATGCAATGACTCAAGTGGATAAATGCGGTTTAGGAAAAGAACACACATGCAATAGGTCTAGTGGATCCATGTGGTTTAGGAAAAGAACACACATGCAATGTCACCAGTGCATCAATGTGGTTTAAGAAAATAACACACATGTAATGACTCTAGTGGATCCATGTGGTTTAGGAAAAGAACACACATGAAATGAGTCTAGTGGAACAATGTGGTTTAGGAGAAGAACACACATGCAATGTCACTAGTGGATCAATATGGTTTAGGAAAATAACACACATCAAATGTCATCAGTGGATAATTGTGTTTTAGGAAAAGAACACACATGGAATGACTCTAGTGGATCCATGTGGTTTAGGAATAGAACACACATGTAACGACTCTAGTGGATCCATGTTGTTTAGGAAAAGAACACACATGTAATGACTCTAGTGGATCCATGTGGTTTAGGAAAAGAACACACATGCAATGACTCTAGTGGATCCATGTGGTTTAGGAAAAGAACACACATGCAATGTCACCAGTGGATCAATGTGGTTTAGGAAAAGAACACACATGCAATGCCTCTAGTGGATCAATCTAGTTTCGGAAAAGAACACACATGCAATGTCACCAGTGGATCAATGTGGTTTAGGAAAGGAACACACATGCAATGCCTCTAGTGTAACAATCTAGTTTTGGAAAAGAACACACGTGCAATATCACTAGTGGATCAATGTGGTTTAGGAAAAGAACACACGTGCAATGTCCCCAGTGGATCCATGTGGTTTAGGTAAAGAACACACATGCAATGTCACGAGTGGAACAATGTGGTTTAGGAAAATAACAACATGCAATGACTCTAGTAGATCAATGTGGTTTAGGAAAATAACACACATGAAATGACTCTAGTGGATCAATGTGGTTTAGGAAAAGAACAAACATGCAATGTCACCAGTGGATCAATGTGGTTTAGGAAAATAACACAGATGCAATGAATCTAGTGGATCTATGTGGTTTAGAAAAAAACACACATGCAATGACTCCAGTGGATCCATGTGGTTTAGGAAAAGAACACACATGCAATGACTCCAGTGAATCCATGTGGTTTAGGAAAAGAACACATATGTAATGACTCTAGTTGATGCATGTGGTTTAGGAAAAGAACACACATGCAATGTCACTATTGGATCAAAGTGGTTTAGGAAAAGAACAGACATGCAATGTCACCAGTGGATCAATGTAGTTTAGGAAAAGAACACACATTCAATAACTCTACTAGATCCATGTGGTTTAGGAAAATAACACAATTGGAATGACTCTAGTGGATCCATGTGGTTTAGAAAAAGAACACACATGCAATGTCACTATTGGATCAAAGTGGTTTAGGAAAAGAACACACATGCAATGTCACCAGTGGATCAATGTGGTTTAGGAAAAGAACACACATGCAATGCCTCTAGTGGATCAATCTAGTTTCGGAAAAGAACACACATGCAATGTCACCAGTGGATCAATGTGGTTTAGGAAAGGAACACACATGCAATGCCTCTAGTGTAACAATCTAGTTTTGGAAAAGAACACACGTGCAATATCACTAGTGGATCAATGTGGTTTAGGAAAAGAACACACGTGCAATGTCCCCAGTGGATCCATGTGGTTTAGGTAAAGAACACACATGCAATGTCACGAGTGGAACAATGTGGTTTAGGAAAATAACAACATGCAATGACTCTAGTAGATCAATGTGGTTTAGGAAAATAACACACATGAAATGACTCTAGTGGATCAATGTGGTTTAGGAAAAGAACAAACATGCAATGTCACCAGTGGATCAATGTGGTTTAGGAAAATAACACAGATGCAATGAATCTAGTGGATCTATGTGGTTTAGGAAAAAACACACATGCAATGACTCCAGTGGATCCATGTGGTTTAGGAAAAGAACACACATGCAATGACTCCAGTGAATCCATGTGGTTTAGGAAAAGAACACATATGTAATGACTCTAGTTGATGCATGTGGTTTAGGAAAAGAACACACATGCAATGTCACTATTGGATCAAAGTGGTTTAGGAAAAGAACAGACATGCAATGTCACCAGTGGATCAATGTAGTTTAGGAAAAGAACACACATTCAATAACTCTACTAGATCCATGTGGTTTAGGAAAATAACACAATTGGAATGACTCTAGTGGATCCATGTGGTTTAGAAAAAGAACACACATGCAATGTAACCAGTGGATCAATGTAGTTTAGGGAAAGAACACACATGCAATGCCACTAGTGGATCCATGGGGTTTATGAAAAGAACACACATGAAATGTCACTAATGGATCAATGTGGATTAGGAAAAGAACACACATGTAGTGAAACTAGTGGATCAATGTGGTTTAGGAAAAAAACACACATGCAATGTCTCTAGTGGATCAATGTAGTTTAGGAAAAGAACAAACATCCAATGACTCAAGTGGATGCATGTGGTTTAGGAAAAGAACACACATGTAGGGACACAAGTGGATGAATGTGGTTTAGGAAAAGAACACACATGCAATGACTCCAGTTGATCCATGTGGTTTAGGAAAAGAACACATGCAATGTCAGTAGTGGATCTATGTGGTTTAGGAAAACAACACACAAGCAATGTCACTAGTGGATCAATGTGGTTTAGAAAAAGGACACACCTGTGAAGTCACTAGTGGATCAATGTGGTTTACGAAAAGAACACACTAGTGGATCAATGTGGTTTAGGAAAAGAACACACATGCAATGCCTCTAGTGGATCAACCTAGTTTCAGAAAAGAACACACATGCAATGTCACTAGTGGATCAATATGTTTTAGGAAAAAAACACATGCAATGTCACTAGTGGATCAATGTGGTTTAGGAAAAGAACACACGTGCAATGTCCCTAGTGGATCCATGTGATTTAGGTAAAGAACACACATGCAATGTCACTAGTGGATCAATGTGGTTTAGGAAAATAACACACATGCAATGACTCAAGTGGATAAATGCGGTTTAGGAGAAGAACACACATGCAATAGCTCTAGTGGATCCAAGTGGTTTAGGAAAAGAACACACATGCAATGTCACCAGTGCATCAATGTGGTTTAAGAAAATAACACACATGTAATGACTCTAGTGGATCCATGTGGTTTAGGAAAAGAACACACATGTAATGAGTCTAGTGGAACAATGTGGTTTAGGAGAAGAACACACATGCAATGTCACTAGTGGATCATTATGGTTTAGGAAAATAACACAGATCAAATGTCAGAAGTGGATAATTGTGTTTTAGGAAAAGAACACACATGGAATGACTCTAGTCGATCCATGTGGTTTAGGAATAGAACACACATGTAATGACTCTAGTGGATCCATGTAGTTTAGGAAAAGAACACACATGTATGGACTCTCGTGGATCCATGTGGTTTAGGAAAAGAACACACATGCAATGACTCTAGTGGATCCATGTGGTTTAGGAAAAGAACACACATGCAATGTCACCAGTGGATCAATGTGGTTTAGGAAAAGAACACACATCCAATGCCTCTAGTGGATCAATCTATTTTCGGAAAAGAACACACATGCAATGTCACCAGTGGATCAATGTGGTTTAGGAAAGGAACACACATGCAATGCCTCTAGTGTAACAATCTAGTTTCGGAAAAGAACACACGTGCAATATCACTAGTGGATCAATGTGGTTTAGGAAAAGAACACACGTGCAATGTCCCCAGTGGATCCATGTGGTTTAGGTAAAGAACACACATGCAATGTCACGAGTGGAACAATGTGGTTTAGGAAAATAACAACATGCAATGACTCCAGTGGATCAATGTGGTTTAGGAAAATAAAACACATGCAATGACTCTAGTGGATCTATGTGGTTTAGGAAAAGAACAAACATGCAATGTCACCAGTGGATCAATGTGGTTTTGGAAAATAACACAGATGCAATGAATCTAGTGGATCCATGTGGTTTAGGAAAAGAACACACATGCAATGACTCTAGTGGAACAATGTGGTTTAGGAAAAGAACCCACATGCAATGTCACCAGTGGATCAATGTGGTTTAGGAAAAGAACACACATGAAATGCCATCAGTGGATCAATGTGTTTTAGGGAAAGAACACACATGCAATGACTCTAGTGGATCCATGTGGTTTAGGAATAGAACACACATGCAATGACTCTAGTGGATCCATGTGGTTTAGGAAAAGAACACACATGCAATGACTCTAGTGGATCCATGTGGTTTAGGAAAAGAACACATATGCAATGACTCTAGTGGATCCATGTGGTTTAGGAAAAGAACACACATGCAATGTCACGAGTGGATCAACGTGGTTTAGGAAATGAACACACATGCAATGTCACCAGTGGATCAATGTAGTTTAGGAAAAGAACACACATTCAATGACTCTACTGTATCCATGTGGTTTAGGAAAATAACACAATTGGAATGACTCTAGTGGATCCATGTGGTTTAGAAAAAGAACACACATGCAATGTCACTAGTGGATCAATGTAGTTTAGGAAAAGAACACACATGCAATGTCATCATTGGATCCATGGGGTTTAGGAAAAGAACACACATGAAATGTCACTAGTGGATCAATGTGGATTGGGAAAAGAACACACATGTAGTGACACTAGTGGATCAATGTGGTTTAGGAAAAGAACACACATGCAATGTCTCTAGTGGATCAATGTGGTTTAGGAAAAGAACACACATCCAATCACTACCGGAGGACATAGGTTTGGTAACATAAGCATGTAACAGATGAAAGAGTGTGTTACAAGTAGATTTGCGGTAGCATGATGTGTGTTGCTAGTTTGGCTGGTAACACATCATGTGTACAATCTGTAAAGGTGTTACAGGGATACAACTATAGTAATATTTAATTTTGTGTTACTCCAAACACGTTACAAACTATAGATCATAGTAACACAGTATAATGTGTTGTATTTAGTGTTACATGTCTTGTATCATCAAAAGAGAATAATTTTAAAATAAATGACATTATTAGGTCGGGATATAGGTGCATCGCGCAGCGGGTTGTCCTGCTCCTACCGGCTTGGCGTGCAGCGGTGGGCTGGAAGAGAGAGATCCGCTGCTTCCCACAAATGGCTCTCCTCCTCTCATGATCCACCTGTGCCAAGGACGATGGCAATGATAGGGCTCCTCCCGAGCCATCGTGTGGAAGTTTAGGGGATGTGGGTGGATCCTAGGGTGGGAACCAAAGAGGTGGAGCTCGGGGAGGGGAAGGTGGGTGGGGTTGTGGGAGAGGAGTGGAGCAGGAGATATGGGAGGGATGACAGGGCGGGGTTGGGGGGAGAGGCCGGGCGAGGATGAGAATGACAGGGGGCTAGGACGGGCTGACAACTAGAGTTTCACCTTTGGAGGATGTTTCCCATGTGCATCCATAACCGCTGCCCTAACCAGACCAGCTGCACCCGCTAAAAGCCCACCAAAAACATTACATGTGAGGCTAACAAGCAGGTCCAGACCATTTTCGTCAGGGCTGGGATGAGGTTGAGTAGAGATAGACATGGTTGTGGGTAGGAAAAGTATGTAAATGCAGAGAATTAACTTTTTAGTATTGACCTGGATAAAAAGACTTACCATCGGCCAATGGCCCAGATTGCGTTTCAGGACCTGATACAACTGCCTCTACTAGGAAAATGCATGTCCGTGGCGCACCTGTTTTCCCCTTCCGTGGCGCACTAGGGGTGCGCCACGAGTTCTGTGCTACGGCTAAAAAGTGCCTGTAGCGCACTGCCAGTTGCGCTATAGGTATCTCGAGTTAGTAGTAGCGCACTGCTTGGTGCGCCACGACTGTAAAAGGTAGTGTGTTTCCACTGTTTTTTCTGTGGCGCATGATGTAGTGCGCTACTAATATTTGACAACATGCGCTACTAACATAGTGTGCCACTAACCAAGCATATGTGCACCACTAACCAAGCATATGTGCGCCACGGCTGAGCTTTTAAAAAAAAGAAATACTCAATACATATTATATACAATACAGCTGATATACACAGATATACGATACAAAAATAAATACACAAATATATAGTACAGAAATAAATACGCAGACAAGATAGAAACAAATACATATAGATAAGTCACATACATAAATACACAGTATAAGTTACATTGTTTTGATCAAGTTACAAAGTAGCTAGTGATGACATGAATACATGTCTCAACCAAGTTAGAGCTCGGAAGCTCGCCTAGACATCTAAAGTAGGAACATGCAGGATAGACAACCAAGGACGATAAGCATCACTGCGACGGAGGTGTAGGTCTTTGATGGCTCAGTGTTGATGTAGAGCTTGTTGGGAACCCCAAGAGGAAGGTATGATGAGCACAACAACAAGTTTCCCTCAGTTATGAAACCAAGGTTTAATCGAACCAGTAGGAGCAAGGAAACACCCCAAAGGTGTTGCTAGCTGAGCCTTGGCAGGGCGCACTACCGGTGCTAGTAGCAATGTGAAGACCTACACAACACAACCAAAGAACTTTGTCTCCAACTTGCGATGAGGTTGTCAATCTCACCGTGTTTTGCTGAAAACAAAGGATTAAACGTATTGAATGGAAGGAAGTAATAGTTTACAGAAAGTAAACACAAAGAAGTAAACAATTTGTAGATTGTATGTAAAGAAAAGGACCGGGATCCATAGTTCACTAGAGGTGGCTCTCCTTAGATAGATAACATGCTGGGTGAACAAACTACAACGAGGCAATTGACAAACATCGAGAAAGCAATACATGCATATACTAATCATCTTGACTCCTTTGATACTTGATTGGGCATTACAACATTATACATAGACCTCCATCCAACTGCATCTATGACTAATAATCCACCTTCAGGTTATCATCCGAACCCCCTCCAGTATTAAGTTGCAAGCAACAGATTATTGCTTTACGAATTACGTGTAAAGTAAACAATATGATTGTTTTATGAAGAAAGGATTGTTGTTTTCTCCCTAGTAGCCACAACACATCTAGTACCTTAGAGATTTCTGTCACTTCCCCAGATTACTAGAGGCATGAACCCACTATCGAGCACAAATACTAACTCTTGGAGTTGCTAGCATCTACTTGGCCAAGATAGCTACTAACAATGGAAAGCATGAAAGATCACAAATAACAAAGACATGATAGAATCAATAATCAATCTGAAATAGCATCGCAATATCCATCAGATCCCCGCAAACACAACATGCAGAATTACAAATAGATGATCTTGATCATGAACGGAGCTCACAAGATCTAGACATGAAAGCACAAAGGAGCAGAACCAGCCATCTAGCTACTACATGGATCCGTAGTCCAAGGATGAACTACTCACGTATCACACCGAAGGCTTGCATGGTGATGAAGAAGGCCTCCAGGGTGAAATCCCCTCTCCGGCAGGGTGCCGAGAAGACCTTTAGATCCCTCCCGATCTAGGGATGGAGATGACGGCGGCTACAGACTCTTTCGTGGATTTTTGATCGGGTACTTAGGGTTTTCGTCCCGAGGGCATCTTATAGGCGGAAGGAGAGGCCGAGGGCGTGCTGGGGTCGGCTAGACCACCCCCTAGCGCGGGCTAGGCCTGGCCGCACGGCCAGGTGGTGTGGCTGGCCCCCAGCCCTTCTCCGTCTCGTATTCTAGCATCTGATGACTTCCGAAAAATAGGCACTTTGGCTTTTTTCCTGTCCAATCCCGAGAATATTCATTTTCTGACTTTCCTGGAACCAAAAACAGCAGAAAACAGGCAGCTGGCACTGTGGCTCTTGTTAATAGGTTAGTCCAAGAAATCATATGAAAAGTACTCCAAAGTTGGAACAAAACACAAGAAAGTGGATAAAACCAAGCATGGAACATCAAAAATTATAGATACATTTGCAATGTATCAACATCCCCAAGCTTAACTCCTGCTCATCCTCGAGTAGGTAAGTGATAAAAAGAAATAATAATTTTTGAGGTGACATGCACCATCAAAGACTTGATCAAAGTATTTGTAAAACATTCAAAGCTGGGATCATAGTACTTCAATCATAACATGAAAGACAAAGTTCTAGCAATAAGACAAAGAAACTATGATGCAACATGAAAAGGCACGAACAAAAGATTCATGAATAACAATGCTTTGCAAGGTGTTTGTTTGTTTCACATAAAGAAAACATAGCATAATAGCATTCAGCTTGTCCCTCATAGAGTAGCAAATATAAATGCATAGGACACCTTCAAAGTTCATAAGAGTGACTAGATACAAATAGTTTAAAACAAGCAATATCAAGTTACGCATCAATCAACTAGTCTTGGGACAATGCACATAGAACTAAGAATGGCCACTATGCTCTCAAAGTAGGTGCATAAAGGTAGAAGGTGGAGACTCAATATAATGGTGGAAGAAAGGCCTTCATAGAAGCAAGTAGGGATTCAAGTCTCATAAAGATCTTCCAAAAATTATGGTACTTATAGCTTTTAGCTCTCATTGCCCCTATCATAAGCATCTTGAAGTGATTAAGGTTAAAGTGAACAAACTATGGTGTACATGCTTGACGAAGTATAAGTTAGAAATCTCATGTCCCTTGGATACGAGGGCCGCTCCTCATGCTACTCAAGTTTAGTCACCGGTAAGTTCTTGTCATTGTAAGTACATGTGTATCATAGAGAACCGCCAACGGGTACCCCTTGCCCAATGATACGGAAGAATCCCCATATCAAAATGACAAGGCAAGCAGACAACGAGCATCTCAGCAATCTTCTTATTTACCATGTGAATATGGTGCCTTTTTCTGTCTTTCCTCTTTTCATAATCTCTTTTTTTCTTTTTTCTCAATATAGGACCCTTTTTTATAAGAAGAATGCTTCATAGACAACTCATTATGGTTACGCTGCAGGTTTCCACCATGTTAGCATGGATTAGACCAGCGGCCCAGGCGTTTCTCTAACACATATACATAACTCCATGGACCTACAAGCTCCCCTTTCATTTCACACCGACGACATCCATATACAAAAGAGCATGATATCAACTAGGTACAAGTACCAAGTGCAATGTTGAAAGCGTTCCCCATGAAAGCATGGTTCTGCTAATCCCCAACAAATAAGTGCAAGCATATACAACATAGACGACACAATGGTTCAAGTTTATTAAGGGCAAGAAAAGTAAAGTGTGCCACCAAGTTCGTGAGAGCTTTAATCACTAGTCTTCTCATAACAAGTTTAATTTGGAAGGTAAAAAAAGCATGAATATACTTGGAATAGCATATGCTAGTAGGTAGGTATGGTGGACTCTTTGGAATAACTTGGTTTAAGGAGTTGGATGCATGAGTAAAACTCATACTTGGTTGTGGAGGCTAGCAAAAGACTGGGAGCGACAAACTAAGAGAGCAATAATGGCCATAATCATACAGAGCGACAAAACATCATTGATCAAAGCATAAAGTGATACTACAAGTTGAAAACTAAAGGATCATAAAGGCTTATGGTGACTTCAGATAGTCATAACATGGTGTTAGCATGCGCCAAGTCAACCCAAATAAAGCATCAAAGGAGAATACCACTATACTATGCTTTAATATGCTAAAACAACGCATGATTCATCCAAGGCACATTAAGCAATCCGAATTGTTTATAACAAGTCATGCTACAGCAAAGAATACTAAGCATAAAGCCAAAACAATATCAAGCATGTCATGACAAAGCATAGGCCACAGTCAAAAACGAGCTCTTTTTACCACATAAGCATGAACTTTCCTACTCTTTTCCAAACCAAACTATTTGCAAACCAATGTATGAAAGAGGGGCTGTAACCAATTTATTCAGAAAACTAAGAAAACAAAGCAAATGAAAAACCAAAACGAAAACAAAAAAGAAGACGCTCCAAGAACAACACAACTGTGCATGAAACAATAAAAATGAAGCGTTTGGAAGAAACTTGGAATTTTTATTGATGAAGAAGGGGATGCCTTGGGCATCCCCAAGCTTTGATTCTTGTACTTCTTGGATATTTCTTGGGGTGACACACGTGGCATCCCCAAGCTTGAGCTTTAGTCCATCCTTCATCTCATTACTCATTCCTTCCATACACCTGAAATTTTTCCTTCATACAAAACTTCACACAATCTTTATTAGCAACATTAGTGCACTCAAGATAAATAAGTCTTAAGGTTAATTTCTAACACCAAATAAACATACATTAGAACACTAGCTACTGTATCACTTCCATCAAAAATCTTAATTCCCCAAAAGAACTCAAAAAGGAACCAACAAGAAGTAAATGCAGAAAATGGCAGAAATCTGTCAAAACAGACCAGCAGGTAAAGACGATTTTTTTAGAAGACCTTCTGTTGCTCAAATCAAAAAGTGTTGAACTAACGAAAGTTAGATAACAACCTGGGGAATAAGAACAAAAATTCAGGCCTCAAAAAGACATTCAGATATTTTACACGAATATTTACGGTGAAGCACAGAAATCTGTTTCGAGACAGCAACTTTCCCAATCATTACTTCTCTCTCATTAGAGGTTACTCTTGGCACAAAAAGCAAATAAAAAGGATAAGGAGAGGTTATTAATGAATTAATAACTTCCAAGACACATCTAAAACTTTTGGGTTATCTCTCAATAAGTACTTTTCTTTAACGCCTTTAAGTTAGGCATAAGAAGCAAGAAAAATAATCAAGTGTTCTCAAATGAAGAAGCATTAAAACCAAAAAAATTTTCATAGGAGAAGCAAAAGAAATCTTCTCTCTCTTCTTAGGGAAGTGTTCTATACCTTTCTTGAGTGGGAGTTGATATTTAATGGTGTCTTCTTTCATATCAATAATGGCACCAACAGTTCTAAGAAAAGGTCTTCCCAAAGTAATAGGACAAGAAGCATTGTATTCAACATCCAAAACATAGAAATCAACGGGGACATAGGCATTGTTAACCATAATAAGAACATAATTAAGACTCCCCATGAGTTTCTTTTTAGCATTATCATCAAGTGGGACATTCAAATAACAATCTTCAAGTGGAGGCAAATCAAGCATATCATAAATCCTTCTACGCATAATAGAAACACTACTATCAAGATCACATAAAGCTTTGAAATCAAAGTTATTCACTTTCATATTAATGATGGGTTCCCAACCATCTTCTTGTTTTATAGAAATAGAAGCTTTATGTTTCATCTTTTCTTCTTTAATCTTTATGAGAGCATCAGTAATGTGTTTTGTAAAGGCCATGTTCATAGCACTAGCATTAGGACTTTTAGCAAGCTTTTGTAGGAACTTAATAACTTCAGAGATGTTGCAACCATCAAGATCAAAATCAAATTTATCATCTAGAGTAGTACAACTATTACTAGCCTCAACACTAGTGGTGGTAATAGTACAAACACTAATGTTTCTAGCAACTTGATCTTCTCTTTCCCACTTAGCATGTAATTCAGCTAATAGTCTAACATTTTCATCAATTCTTACTTGTATGGCATTAGTAGCTGCAAAGGGATTATCACTAGTTTCAGGTTTAGCAACCATTTTATTGATCAAAGAGGATTGAGCTTCAGACAAAGATGATAAATTTCTTTCAGCATTAGAGAGTTTCAATTGTAAACTAGGAATTTCCCTATTTAGACTCTCAAGTTGATGGCTAATGTTCTTCAAAATGGTAGATTGTTCCTCCATAGTTTTAGTGAATAGTTTATTTTGCTCATATTGCATTTGCATGAAGTTTTTAGTGGCTCTTTCAACTTCTAAAATTCTTCCTTCACTAGGTAATCCAGGTTTACCATTATAGACATAAGTATTATTGGAAGGGTAGGGCCTATAATTGTTACTACCATAAGCATTGTTGCCAAAATTATTATTTCTTATGAAGTTCACATCAACTTGCTCTTCTTGAGCAACCAAAGAGGCTAAAGGAACATTATTTGGATCAATATGGGCTTTCCCATTAACAAGCATAGACATAATAATATCAATCTTATCACTCAAGGAGGAAGTTTCCACAACAGAATTTACCTTCCTACCTTGTGGAGCTCTCTCAGTATGCCATTCAGAATAATTAACCATCATATTGTCTAGAAGTTTTGTTGCAGCACCCAAAGTGATGGTCATAAAGGTACCTCCAGCAGCAGAATCCAATAGGTTCCTTGAAGAATAGTTCAATCCTACATAAAAAGTTTGGATGATAATCCAAGCAGTTAGTCCATGAGTGGGACAATTCTTTACCAAAGATTTCATTCTTTCCCAAGCTTGAGCAACATGTTCATTATCAGATTGTTTAAACTTCATTATTTCACTTCTCATAGATATAATCTTAGCAGGAGGATAGTATTTTCCAATGAAAGCATCTTTGCACTTAGTCCAAGAATCAATACTATTCCTAGTTAAGGAATTCAACCATTCTTTAGCTTTTCTTCTCAAAGAGAAAGGAAACAATTTCAGCTTAATAATATCACCATCTACATCCATATGCTTTTGCATCTCACAAAGTTCAACAAAGTTATTTAGATGGGTAGCAACATCTTCATTACCAATACCAGAAAATTGTTCTCTCATAACAAGATTGAGCAAAGCAGGTTTTATCTCAAAGAAAGTATCTTCAGGCACAAGTGGAGCAATAGGTGTGCTCATAAAATCATTGTTGTTGGTGCTAGTGAAGTCACACAACTTAGTGTTTTCAAGAGTAGTCATTTTTTTGGGTTTTCAAAAAAAAGAAAGCAGACTAGTAAAACTATTTTTTTGTGTTTTAGATAAAGAAACAAGCAAACAGAACAAAAAGAAACTAACCAAACAAAAATAACAAAGTAAAGAGATTGGTTATGAGGGACTCCCCTTGTGAAGATGTCCTTGACTCCTTGGCAACAGCGCCAGAAAAATGCTTGATGGCTCAGTGTTGATGTAGAGCTCGTTGGGAACCCCAAGAGGAAGGTATGATGAGCACAACAACAAGTTTCCCTCAGTTATGAAACCAAGGTTTAATCGAACCAGTAGGAGCAAGGAAACACCCCAAAGGTGTTTCTAGCCGAGCCTTGGCAGGGTACACTACTGGTGCTAGTAGCAACGTGGAGACCTGCACAACACAACCACAGAACTTTGTCCCCAACTTGCGACGAGGTTGTCAATATCACCGTGTTTTGCTGAAAACAAAGGATTAAACGTATTGAATGGAAGGAAGTAATAGTTTGCAGAAAGTAAACACAAAGAAGTAAACAGTTTGTAGATTGTATGTAAAGAAAAGGACCGGGATCCATAGTTCACTAGAGGTGGCTCTCCTTCGATAGATAACATGCTGGGTGAACAAATTATAGCGGCGCAATTGACAAACATCGAGAAAGCAATACATGCATATACTAATCATCTTCACTCCTTTGAGACTTGATTGGGCATTACAACATTATACATAGACCGCCATCCAACTGCATCTATGACTAATAATCCACCTTCAGGTTATCATCCGAACCCCCTCCAGTATTAAGTTGCAAGCAACAGATTATTGCTTTACGAATTGCGTGTAAAGTAAACAATACGATTGTTCTATGAACAAAGGATTGTTGTTTTCTCCCTAGTAGCAACAGCACATCTAGTACCTTAGAGATTTCTGTCACTTCCCTAGATTACCAGAGGCATGAACCCACTATCGAGCATAAATACTAACTCTTGGAGTTGCTACCATCTACTTGGCCAAGATAGCTACTAACAACAGAAAGCATGCAAGATCACAAATAACAAAGACATGATAGAATCAATAATCAATTTGAAATAACATCTCAATATCCATCGGATCCCCGTAAACACAACATGCAGAATTACAAATAGATGATCTTGATCATGAACGGAGCTCACAAGATCTAGACATGAAAGCACAAAGGAGGAGAACCAGCCATCTAGCTACTACATGGATCCGTAGTCCAAGGATGAACTACTCACACATCACACCGGAGGCTTGCATGGTGATGAAGAAGGCCTCCAGGGTGAAATCCCCTCTCCGGCAGGGTGCCGGGAAGAGCTTCAGATCCCTCCCGATCTAGGGATGGAGATGACGGCGGATATAGACTCTTTTGTGGATTTTTGATCGGGTACTTAGGGTTTTCGTCCTGAGGGCATCTTATAGGCGGAAGGAGAGGCCGAGGGGTTGCTGGGGTCGGCCAGACCACCCCCTGGCGCGGGCCAGGGCTGGCCGCGCGGCCAGGTGGTGTGGCTAGCCCCTAGCCCTTCTCCGTCTCATATTCTGGCATCTGATGACTTCCGGAAAAATAGGCACTTTGGCTTTTGTCCCGTCCAATTCCGAGAATATTCATTTTCTGACTTTCCTAGAACCAAAAATAGCAGAAAACAGGCAGCTAGCACTTTGGCTCTTGTTAATAGGTTAGTCCAAGAAATCATATGAAAAGTACTCCAAAGTTGGAACAAAACACAAGAAAGTGGATAAAACCAAGCATGGAACATCAAAAATTATAGATACATTTGCAATGTATCAGTCTTCATCCGGTTCCTCGTCCTAACTCCCGCTAGATAGCGCGCGTATCTAGCTTCCGCCTCCGCCATAGTGTTGTACCCTTTGTAGCTATTGCGCTGAAACAGTGCACCTGTCTCCGGCAGTCTTCCCAATCATTGTAGACTCCGGGAACCCGTCCCTTGTACACGACATACCACGCCATCTACAAGTTGGCAATAATAATTAAATGGTGGGTGAAAAAACAAGTAAAATTCGCATATAAAGATGTACTTATCAAATAAGGTAACAAAGTAAGCGTTGATTAATAACCCTAATAAGTAGTAGCATGTACATGTCGACACACACAAGTACTTGTGGGGATAAAGAACTACAACTAGACCAATACATCAAGACTTCTGGCTCAACTCAGGGAATGGGAGGACGCCTTGTTTCGTCATGAACGCCCTATAGTCACCCTGCATCTTTAGGCGATCTACTACGTCACGGTTATTTGGGGGATTGCCTCCGTAGAAGACCCCCCTGAAGTCATGACATCACGGCTGATGATTGCCCCAAACTGTTGCTGGATGCGATACATCTCTTGTCTAATATCTGAATCATTGATCCTGGCCTTGGCTTTGGCCCACCGTTTGAGATGATCTGGCTGCGTAGAATTCTGTTGCTCTAGTAGGAACACCCTCATGTGATGGAGTGCGTAGTAGGCTTCCTTCTGACTGCCTGCCAGCTGCTTCACGCAGGGGAATTCTGTCACATGGGTGAAGACGTGCCTGCCAATCTTGAGCTTCTTACGCACGAAGGTGGCACCTTCCACTGAGGCATAGCCGGTGAGAGCATCATCCAGAACTTCCTTGATCTTGTCATAGTTTTTCTTCTTTTCTTGACTCCCTGAGTCGAAATACGTGTCTTGCGAATGTTTGGACGACAAGCAGATGAGTGTGCAGTGTTGATCTCTGCGCAAAACAATTCAAACGGAATGTGTTGGAAAAAGAATGATGAAAATCTAATAAAGCATGTTATGGCGGCGAGTGAATAATGACTTACTCGGGAAAGAAAGGAACGAGAATATATTCCTTTGTCTTGTTCGCCACCAAGATGCCTTGGAGGTACGAGGCCACGAATAGCCGTTCAATGGCGCTTCCCAAGCAGCCATCACGCATGTAGTAGGGGTCCACTATAGCGATGCTCGGGGTGTTCTCTCTAATGATCTGAATGGCCAGGCTGAGAGAAAACAGGCGTACCATGGTATAGTGCAGCGGATACAGGTGGAACATATTGAAGATGTCATCAAACCGCAGGAAGAACAGATCCGCGGGGACATTATCGATGAAGCCCAAGCCTTGTCGCACCTTAACCACGAATACCGGGTGCGGGGGATCTTTCTCTGCAAGAAGGCGTCTCTCTATCGTCAGCACACCTTCATGCACACTCCTCATTTCTGAAGTGGCGAGCCTGAGCAATTTCTTAGTTAGCATGGGCTCACCCGCCACATGCATAGTCCACATAATACCCTTGGGTCTTGGTGGCCCGTCCTGAAACCTGATCGGATTCGCAGTTGACGCCACCGGCTGGCTCGAGCTGCGAGATTTTCTTTTCCTAGCCTTCTTGCCTTTTGGGAAGTGGGTAGGCATCGCAATCTGAGCATCGATCGCTGTATGTAGTGTGTCAGGTCTTAGAATAAAGGGCCGGTTGGATGTATCCGCTGGATCGGTGAAGGTGCGGGTTGGAGGCGTCTCCTGAGAACCAAAGAGACGTTTGTTGCAAGTGGCTTTCTCTGCGAGGCCACTAGCTGGGTCTTCGTTTAGGTCGCCAGGGAAAAGATTAGTGTTGATGAAATCATCAAAGTCATCTTCGTCATCCTCATTCGGATCCTGCGCCATGGTCATGTCAATATGACCAGCCGAACAATCGCGTGGAGGTGACGGTGGTAGCGGTGTGGGGGTCTTGCCATGGCTTGGCGCTGGCACGACAGGTGGTGTTGTTGTTTGTGGGGTGATGGCCCCGGCCATCCCCAAACGAACCATTCTCTTTGGCCATAGCAGGAATAAGCCAAAGCAACTTGTGAGGACAGTCGACTCTTCTTCATCCGCTCCTGGGGGTTGAATGGGATGTTCCAGGTCGTCACAGCCCCTTAGCACCCGGATAATTTTAACCCTATGCATGCTATCTGGCATCGGCTTTGAGTGGAACGTGTGGTGCAAGGGTTGAATGATGGTACCCTTGGAAACATCCCTCAACTCGTTGTTCACGAAGCCTAAGAGAGTGCATGGAACATCCGTCTGCGAAAAACATGTATGGCATTAAAAAGATGCCATAAGAGTAATAAATGGCAAGGCGGTAAAGTATTTGTTTTACCGTGATGGCGTCGAGCTCGTCTAATGTCGAGGCACCGCATATGACGACGGGCGTGCAAGAGATGGAGGGGCTGCTTGATGGCGCGGTGCCGGCCGCTGGTGTATTCTCCCTATGGGGAGCATTAAGCTCCGGCGCCATGGATGGCAGGGGGAGTCACCAATGCTTCCGGCACCGCCGTGCTAGCGGGCGGAGTCACCAATGCTTCCGGCGCCGCTGTGCTAGCAGGCGGAGTCACGAACACATAATTCACCGGATTTGCCGGCGCCGCATTGTTTGAGTGGCCACTGACCATGCTTGGAATCGGGCACAACCCTTGTCGACCACCCGCACTCCAGTTCGCTATTGACTCGACCAAGGTAGGCAGGATGGAGGTGAGGGTGATTTCCAGGTTGTCTTGGACGATCTGCGGGATCCACGCCACTTGTTCCTTAAGTTCCTGAACCTCGCGGTTTTCCTTTTCGCTCCTTCCCTCCACACGTGTCCTCGGGGGTGGACCAAAATGATCCACCCAATTCTTAGCCCCGAAGCCAGCCAGATGGCCAGCCGACGATGGCTTCTTTGTAACCGGTGTGATTTTCTTGGCCTGGTTCATCGCCCTGTTAAAAGGGTTATCCCACCGGATGGCCGCCCTCGACCCGTGGGATGAGGAACCATGGGATCCCTGACTAGCAATTTCCTGCTCCTGCAGAAGAAGTAACGTGAACCGTCTAGAAATTCGACTTGATCGATTAGAATGCAATCGACTTGATCCGGGGTAATTAAATTACTTACCACAAGAACCTCGAAGTCCTTCACCTTAGTTTCCACGGTGAGTTATTTGGTTTTGGGGTCCACATGGTAACGAGCCCTGATAAAGTTTCGAAGCTGCCTATTTTCGAATTTCGAAAAGGGGTTAGGTATCCCCTTAGCTCTATACTCGTTGTCCTCCTTATCCCATTTGGGCTCCGTAGCTCTGTAACCACCAGATCCGAGATGGTGGTGACCTATATTCATCACCTGCAATTCCTTTCCCCGCCTACTCGAGGCCTTGGCTGCTTCGGATTTGCACATGTCCTTGAACTCCTAGAATTGATCTTCGGTGATCTACGGGTCAATCTTCTGGTTCTCCTCGAGACTTTTCCCTTCTCTATCCGGGTTCTCCAGCTGGCCAGGGCGGTGCTCATCTTCGTGAGGGCGGATTTATTTACTTCATTCCCATGATAATCTCTGTTCTGATATTGAAGGGGGAACTTGTATCTTGCATGCAGCTTCTCGAAGAGGAGTGTGCGCAAATGGCCATTATCTTTATGCTAGAGATTCTCGGTGTTGACCGAGATGGCGGTCCAGGTGATAGCCGCCACTTGCCCACCGTACCCTTTGACGACATGGTCGGGTGCCAAAGGAACCCCTGTTGGGCTCACTTCGGTAATTTCCTCTCTGACGGTGCCAACCGTGTTCGGGCGCCTTTCCTTCTTCTTCATAGGCGGATTACTACCACTTGTTGTGCCCTCGCTGCCATCAGTGGTTTCATCATCCGCCGTTCCTTCGGTCGCTTCTTCTTCCTCCACGTCTTCCATCTCATCGTCGTCGCTCTTGGAAGGGTTGTATTCTTCATCGCCCCCTATCATTCTTTCTAGCCGCTCGACCTCCTCCAAGAAAGACAAGGGTCTCTTTTGATGTATCACTTCTCCTTCAGCGTTGATACGCTGAGAAGAGCCAGCCTTGTCGTTGTCACACATGTTTGCACTAATAAAAGGCAAATAATGGTTAGTAAAGTGCGCGGAAAAATCCGGCATGACCTTTGCTAATTATTGTTAAACTAGGAGTGCCCGATTTCTGCCGAAACGGAAGTTAATCAACATTTCGGCAAAAATCGGGACTCATTTCATACAAGCACCTGCATACATGACATAAGAAAGTGCTTCATACAAGCACAAGCACAATTTCAAGTGCTACAACAATGACAAAGTGCTTCATACAAGTGTTGCAGATCATAACCAAGTGCACTTTAATGCTTGCTGTCATTTGCTGCAATTCTACAACATATAACTTAGAAGCACGAATGATAGCAAGAACAGGAAATAAAATTCAATTCATTTTCTGGACTTGGGAAACCTTTCATGAGGTTTCACAGTCATCAAATTGTCAGGACTTGGGAAACATTTGAGTCCATTTAAACCTAAGTACTAGGCAGGGTAATATAGCTACGAATACAACAAAGCAAGGCCACCACTCTAACTGGTATTTAAAGGAGAGCATAACCAAGAATGGTGGAAGGCGGGAACATATATCAGATGTAGAACTTTCAGGTGGTCTTGAAAAGAGAGCATAGAGACACATATGCCTTCTGCTATTGTTAGCCTGTTTTGTGTTTAAATGGGAAGTTTTGTCAGACAACTATCTTCCTCTTATTGCCATTGTTTACCCAACACAAATTTCCTATGCTTCCAATCTTCCTATACAAGTACCAAATCTATTTTGATTGCCAATTTCATTCCATGCATTTTTTGAGATACCATTGTTTATTATTTTTCTTTTCAGAGCTTTGCTCGACGTTTGAGGAATAAAGGCTGGTCCTGACATAGGACAAATATATTATATGAACCAAACAAGATTGTTTTAAATGGACTCATAACCAAGTGCACTTCAATAAAATGAGAGCAAGAACAGCAATTGACAACAAGCAAATTATAGCAAATAAAATTCATTTTCTATTTTTCATTCTATTCAAGAACAGGAGATAAAATTCTATTCATTTTCTATTTCATTCTATTCATTTTACTAAGTAACAAGATTAGGAAATCAAATTCTAACCTACATCATCAACTAACCTACTACTGCTTTCTTGCTAACCTACTACTGCTTGCTTGCTAGATAGACTAACCTACTACAACAACTACTACTCCATTTCTTACTAACCTTTTGCTAACCTACTCCTGCTAACCTACTACAGCAACTACAAGCTAACCTACTGCTAACTATAAGCTACTTCTAACTACAAGCTAACCTACTTGTGCCAATGTATGAACAAATAAAACCTACTGCTAACTACAAGCTAACCTACAGCTAATTACAAATCAACTACAATGTGATCCATAGTGGTGTTCCTAGTGCTACAAATCAACCTACTTCTAACTAAAAATCAACTACAAATCAACCTACTGCTACAAATCAACTACAAATCAACCTACTTCTACAAATCAACTACAAGCTAACCTACAAATCAACCTACTGCTACAAATCAACCTAGGGCAGTGGTGTTCCTAGGGTAGTATCTAGGTCAGAGAGAGGGGAGAGAGGGGATGCTCACCTCAAAGATGACGACGACGAACAGCGCGGACGGAGCTCCTCCACGGCCTCCTCCTCCTTGGACGCGCACCTCCACGGCCTACTCCTCAACGTACTGCGCAGCGGCCTGCTCCTCCTCCTAGGACGCGCAGCGGCCTCCTCTCCTCCTCCTCGGACGCCGCGGCCTCCTCTCCTCTTCCACGACCTCCTCCTCGGTAGTGGCAGTTGGCGAGGCGAGTGCGGCGACAGGCAGATCGAGCGGCGGCAGCCTCCTCTCCTCATCCGCGGACTTGGCGGCCTCCTCTCCTCCTCCTCCTCGGACGCGGCAAGTGTGGCGGCAGGCAGCGGGCGAGCGGATCAGATCGAGCGGAAGCGGCGGTAGCGCATCTCTCGGCTCAGGAACGATCTGTCTGAGGATGGGGAGAGGGACGGGTCCGTGCTCGACAGTTGACCTGTCATGGCACTAACACTACCTAGTGCGCTACGGTGCGCTATGGCTAAGTGCCGTGTCAGGTCAAATAAGAGGGCAGCCACCCCTGTAGTTTACACTAACACTACCGTATCCCACTGGTTCTGCCCTACGCTGGCTAAACCGAGAGCACCCAGGTTCGAACCCTGGTGCCCCCCTTTTTTGTTTTTATTTTGAACCTACTTTAAAATGTTAAAAAATATCTCAAAAACTATGTAAACTATATAAAATATTTGTTATATGTTTTATATGACAAAAGTGGTACATATATATCATAAAAGTGGTACAAAAGTGATTCAAAGTAGAAAGAAATTAAATAATAATGTGTCCATTAATAATATGCCATCCATATGCATCAATACAATCTTTTTTGAGCTAGCGTTTTACAATCTTTTTTCCCTTCTTTGTCGCGGTTGAATAATTTAGCCCCAACACTTTTATGTTTCTTCGCTCGAACGGGCTACCTTTTTTGGGTAAGGTTGTCCTTTTTATTCTTGTGATGTATGTTTCTTCATCGTAGTCGTCGTCATCTTCAATCTTTGGATCGCCGTACTGGTCGAAGTCTTGCTCGTTGGCGACTCCATCCATTTCGATGATGTTTCTTTTTCCTCTCCTCACGACAACACGACTAGGCTTTGTCGGGTCGGTAATAAAAAAACATTGGTTCACTTTGCTAGCCAGTACCCATGGTTCATTTTTCACGGCGACGTTTGCACCGGTGGCCTTGGATTTGGCTGCTTCGGGTATTAACATGGTTGTGAAATACCGGTCTTCTCTTTTGACGCTCTTGGCCCATCTGACATGGAACATCGACACCTTTTCTCCACAGTAGTCGAGCTCCCAGATCTCCTCGATCCTTCCGTAAAATCTTTCCTTCACGTTGTCACCGGTGTAGAATTCTGATGTTACGCCTCAGTTCTGATAGTCCCACTTATTGTCCTTTTCCTCCGTGTAGAATGTGTAGCCGTTGATATCATACGCCTGATAGGTCACCAGGTTATGCATGGGTCCCTGCGACAAGGTGAATATGATGTTTTCCTCCGTGGAATGCGATTGCGGGGGATTATCTAGGAGCGTCTGCCTAAACCAACGCGTGAAATCTGAGTTGTGCTCTTTGATTATTTCTCCCTGCGTCCTCTGTATGCCTCGGTCACTGTACTTCTTCTCGATTGACCTTTTGTGCTTTTATACCCAAGGATTGACCATTTCTAAATGTTGTAGCACGACCAGGTTTGCTCTATCAAAGTCTGCGCATCGACAATCGAAGTCTACATGCAGTACGCGACGACCCTCTTGGTGACCCGATCCGTCGAGCTTGCCAAGGTGCCTATTGACGGGAAGACCGACAGGGTTCTCGATGCCTAGATAATTCGTGTAGAAAGAGATGCACTCTTCGGCCAGAAAGCCCTTGGCTATGCTTCCATCTGGACGGGACCTGTTGCGAACGTATCCTTTGATGTGTCCGTTCATCCTTTCGAACGCCATCATGCTGCGGAGGAACATCGTCCCGAGTTGGATGATATCCTCCACGATATGGACCGGCAGGTGCACCATAATGTCGAAGAATCGGGCGGGGAGTAGATCTCGAGCTTGCATAGTATCACCACGATCTCCTCTTGTAGCCTCCCGAGCTGTTTCACGCCAATTGACTTTCGAGAGATGACGTCGAAAAACTTGCAGAGCCCAAACATTGTTTCTCGGACATGCTCGTCCATTATACCTCGTAGTGCAACCAGAAGTATCTGCGTCATTAGCACGGCACATTCGTGAGACTTCATCCCACTAAACCTCTGCTTAGCCTCGTCTAGGTACCTGCTTATCTTGTCCGCATAGCCGTAAGGAAATTTGACTCCTAGAAGGCACTTGAAGAACTGTTTGATCTCATCCTGGCTTAGTGTGAAGCACGAAGGGGGCAGTAATATTCGTTCTTCTTGACCTTTTTACCCTTTCGATGACCTTGTGTCGCCTTCGACTGATGATCATCGTCATCTTCCTGATCATCAGGAGTAGGTCGACCTCCATGAAGATCCTTCCGGATGCCCATGAATATCAAGTCGTTCCTTGCTTTAGGACCATCTTTCGTCCCATCTGGCATGTTGATTAGGGTGGCGACCAGACTCTCGCACACGTTCTTCGTGATATGCATGATGTCAATGCTATAAGGCGTGTGGAGAAACTTCCAGTATGGCAACTCCCAAAAAACAGACCTTGTTTTCCATACCTTCATCAACGGCTTGTCTTGCTGCCTCTTTCGCTTCTTTCCTGGTTTAGGACACTCTTTCTAGGTTTTCAGCAATTCATCCACTTCTTCGCTGCTCCTCCGCTCTGGGATTCCTCGGGTCTCGGATTTCCCATCGAACAGATCTCCATGTTTTCTCCATGCATCATTCTTTCCAAGCCACCTCCGGTGCCCCATGAACACGGTTTTCGAAGACCCTGGATCTTTCTTTAGTTGGAGATAGGTCATGTTATCCATGCACCTAACGCATGCGAAGAATCCTTGGATAACCTGCCCCGAGAAATATCCGCAACCTGGATAGTCTTGCACCGTAGTGACCAACGCAGCTCTCATAGTGAAATAATCTTGTGCGACAACGTCATACGTATTGGCTCCAGATTCCCATAACATGGCTAGCTCCTCTTTCAACAGCCCGAGATATAGATTGATGTCGGTACCAGGTTGTTTTGGCCCTTGAATTAGCATACTCATTTGTATGTACTTCTTTTTCATGCACAACCAGCGAGGGAGGTTGTACATCCATACAAACACGGGCCAAGTGATGTGCGTGCTGCTCTGGCTACCAAACGGATTGAGTCCATCGGTGCTTGCACCTAGCCTGATGTTCCTCGAATCTCCACCGAATTCTAGGAATTCGATGTCTAATGCTTTCCACTGGCTAGCATCTGAAGGGTGCGTCAGCGGCTCGTCCTTTTCAGGGTCATCGTCATCTCCTGACTTCTTTCTTTCCGCGTGCCAGCGCATGAGATTTGCTTCCTTAGGGTCTGCGAAATAGCGCTGCAGACGAGGAGTGATAGGAAAGTACCATACCACTTTTCGAGGAGCTTTCTTCCCTTTATTGTATCGACTTACGCCGCACACCTTGCATGTGGTTTTCTCCGCGTCCTCACCCCGATAAATGATGCAATCGTTGATGAAGATGTGGTATCTAATGTGCGGAAGATCAAGAGGACACACGATTTTCTTGGCGTCCTCGATACTAGTTGGACACGTGTTCCCCTCCGGGAGACGATCGTGCCAGAATGCCATCATATCATCGAAGCTTGCGTCGGTCCATTTGTGTCTTGCCTTCATCTCCATAGCCTTGAGCGGTACATTCGACCGGGTATCATCGGTCTTGCATCCTTCATACAATGGAGTAACCGCGTCTTTCTCAAGTTGCGCAAGCTTGGCTTTCTCTCTAGCGGCAGCCCTGGTGTTACTTGTCTACTTGAGAAGCAGTTCTTAAACATAAGGGTCCTGCACCCAGCCTGACGTTGTTCCATCGTCTGCTCCGACATCTAGATCATCATCATCCTGGTCTGCTTCCGCACCTTCACCATCTCCAGGAGACTCTTCTTCATCTCGCCCATCCTCGCCGTGATCATGATCATGTTGCCCGCCTTCCTCGTTTTCCGCCGCCCCATTTACGGCCTCATCGTCTTCGTCATCACTTATCCACCGAGTGTAGCTATCCATGAAACCATGGCGGAGCAGGTGCGCCTGCATATTTCCGGAATCTGGGTCGATCAACCAATTGAGTTTGCATCTTCTGCACGGACATCTTATCTCCGTCATATTATTTTGTATCATGTCGGCCGTCGCACATTTTAAAAATCTAGCCACAATGCGTTTACTCATTATGCGGACCATGGTTGCCTGTGCGGTGTACACGGTAGAATTAGAAGTTTATTACAACCATAGAACTAATGCATGCATTCAATGGTTGATGGAAAATTTCGGCATGACCTATCCTAAAATTAGGACCTTTGCAAAATGTCAAAGTCTTGCCAAAATGGAAATGAATCAACATTTTGGTAAAACAATGCCAATATATGAGAGCATCGATCATCTCCATAGATATGTGACCATATCATCCATACACATAAACACATCCTCTTACATAGACAACTTACCGAGGTGAGAGACCGAGAAGATCTCGAAGGAGAGGTAAGAGACCGAGAGGATGGTGGCCGGAAGGAGAGCTTTCCTCTATTATGTATGTAGCATCCAAGGTAAGTTTTACATGCTACAAATGGTGAAAGAGTGGAGAAATTGAGGTGGTAAGGAGGAGGGGGGCAAGATCCAAGGAGGAAGAAGGAGGGAAAAGTGAAGTGGGAGATGGTGAGATCTAGTCAAATGTGCAAAGGTATCTGCCAAAAAGTAGTAGCAGAACGCACATCTGTGACGCACATGGAGCGGTGCGCCACCGGAATAAAGAACATCCGTGGCGCACATACCAGCCGTGCGCCACAGACGTGTTTTCCTAGTTACACAGCAGGATGGCACGATCTTGCCTGTAGCGCATGGTGGCCATGTGCGCCACGACTACCAGCCACACCCGTAACGCACTTTCCACATGTGCGCTACGGCTATGTGGTCTACGGCCGATAGTGCCTTGGCCCACACTCAGCCGTGGCGCACCACCCACATGTGCGCCACACTTACGGTAGTTAGCCGTAGGGCACCTGTGGCTAGTGCGCCATGCCTATTTTAGCCATGGGGAACCACTAGCACGTGCGTCACGGATGTGCGGATTACCTATAGCCATTTTCCTGGCAGTGTGCCCATTCGTCTGATCATTGTGACAGGCCTATGGTGTTGCACAATTACACCTTTAGATTCTGTTGAGACTTGTGAGTAGGTGTGACTAGATACACCCTCGTTTATCATTGTTTCTGTATTCAAAAAAAAAGATTGTTTTCTCGATATAATACAAGTTAGGACGTATAGAGAAGGCAGCTGAAAAAATCCATTTTTTGTCGGTGCAAAATTATGGCTCTGAATTTTCTGTGTTTTCAATGGTTCATTTAAGTGTTTTTTATTTTATTAGTACAAGTATACAATGTTATTTAACTACTCCCACTAATTCTAATTAGTGTTCTTAGATTTGTCTTATTCAGATGTATCTAGTCATATTTTAGTGCCAGATACATCAAAATTTAGACATATCTAAGAACACTAATTAGAATAGGAGGAGTAACAAATTGCTGTAGATCCTATGTCAGATGGGGCCAACATAAAGCAGATCCTAGTAGCGACCAATAAAAAACAGACTACCGATATGTAAAAAAGTAGCCAAAACTAAACGCGCAAGGAGGTTAAATGTTCAATTGAATACGCGCGGTGTCAAAGATTACAATCCACAAATCTAACCCCGCATCAGCCGCCTGGTAAAAAAAACCTCATCAGGCCTAACCCTCCCCATCTCCCACTCCTTCCGCCCCGCCCCCCATCCTTGCCCTTCCCATCTTCTCATCCAGTCCCATCCACTCTGCCGTCCGGATCCGTGAACGACAGTGTGTCGCCGTTCTCTCCCAGCAGTGTAGCGCTGCCAAGATTTTCGTCCACACCCTCGACAGACGTGGCGTCGATCACGAGAGACGGTGCACCGGCGACGCGGATCTCGGCAAGGAAGGCGGCGGCAATCGCGACTCATGAGGCGGCGGTGGCCAATAACTCATGGGGATTCAGATCTTTGTCAGTACTGAAATACGGTGAGTCAAAGTCGGTCTTGTACCTTGTCGTCCACCTGACATTATTGCGTGCCTCTATCACAAGTATACAGGTTTTCAGTCTTTGTTTGTCCCGCATTAAAGACATGGGTGTAAGATGGGTCTGATTCACTCGTAGTACCTCAATACCTAGGTGAGTATCTTTGTCCACGTCTAGTTCCTTTTAATTATTTGGTTAGAAGGTAGAAATTTCATTGATCAGTGTCTTTGGCAACTAACATGTTAAATCGGTTGTAAATCTGAAAACAGGTTTCACCAACACGTGTACTAGGCCCTCGGCGGCGAAGCAGTGAGGGATTGATGGCCACCAACGGCGCCGAGACGCCAAGGGAGTGCCGGCCTCTGTGATTTCAGATTAAAACAGAAAACAAAAAAGGTGAGCACGTTATTTAATCCTCTTGTGGAAATTAGGAGTTGTTCTCCATTGCATATATAAGTAAGTCGCTTGCTAACATGGGTATACCCTGCAGGTACTCGAGTCTTGTATATACGGTCCAGGTATGGTGGAAGTCCACGACGTTGCCACGGCCCAATGATGACTTCGAGTGGCCTACGGACTATCGATAACTTGCGAGACAAGAAGAAGTCTAAAGATAGAAAGTTTGAAGGGCAAACCCTAAACTGTAACCGACTCGACCTACTACCCGAGACCTGGCCTATCTATATAAAGGCCAGGAGGGGGCGGCGAGGAGGACACACGCAACCCTAATTTCCACAACTTTCGCCAGATTGCATCTGCGCGCCCCTGTAATCTACGATTCCTTCGTTAATTCCAGGAGCAGACAAGCAGTAGTAGGGACCTCTACGAGGCCTGAACCTAGGTAAACCTTGCGTCCCTGTGTGCTCGTTTGCTAGCCGATTGATGCTTCCAGCGCTCCCTTCTTCTCCAAAACCCAAGTCCATAACAATGGGCATTGACAAGTTAAACCTCGTCAATTGGCGCCGTCTGTGGGAATTGGGAGTGCTGATGTTGCGGCTTCTTTGGCCTCATCAACCGCGATCTACAACTCCGCAATAGCGGAGATCCGCCAGCTCTTCGGCGCGTTCGACTTCACCGTCCACACGCTAGCCACTCGCCCTGCTTTCGAATCCGTGGGCGATGAAATCAGCCTGGCGATCGGGAGTTTCCGCTTCCAAGTTGGTCAGATGGGCACGCTTAGCATGCCTGACTAGCCAACAACATCCGTGATTGCTCCAGCGTCGTGGTTCCCATCACCAATCGGTGCCTTCAGCGAGATCAACACCTCAGCAACAGCTGAGAGCACGGATAGCGACAGCAGTCGTGAATCTGATCTGGGCGGCCTAGCAACGGAAGATGGAGTTTACGGCTCCGGATCCGAAAGTTGCGGAAACAACAGCTTCCCCAGCCACTTCATGTGTGCCGTCATCAACACTGGCGATTCCACCGCTAATCACGAAAACTGTGGCAATGGATCTGGCACCAATCCACCTAACGGTGGCATACCTAACGGCAGACCACCCAATGGCGGCCCCGCCAATGGTGGAAATGGCGCACCTGTCAACAATGGAGGGGCAGTCGAACCTCCAACCATGGTGAACGAACACACTGGCGAATGTGTCGTGATCAGGCTCAACGATCTCGAGTGGGCCCGCTGCCGAGAGGCTCTGCGAGGCAATCCTGTGCCTCCAGGCACGTCGCAAGAGATGCTGATGGGATACCATTGGCTACTAAAGGAGGAGTACAAACTCTAGCTACAAACGATCGCGCAACTCGAAGCGCGTAAAAAGGCAGCAGACGAGTCGAGCCTTCGAAGGGCCGGGCTCTCCTCCCACGGGGGATCCTCCTCCAAAGGCAACGAATACGTGGCCAACAAGAGACGATCTCGAATGGCCCACCTCACCGAGCAGGAGCACATAGAAGCTGCAAAAGTCCTCGACTTCAGCTCTATGACAGTCGACACTCGGGGCAACGTGGTTCCAAAGACGCCGCAAGCAGCGGTGACAACGGCCACCATGTACCTACTCAACAACCAGCCACCGGCTGGAGATCCACGAGCCACCATGCACCGATCTACGATCGCATGCTTGGGGCTAATCGAGGCCGCTCTCGACAAAGAGTCGACGCCGGAGCCGAAGAAAAACAAGGCTCTGGCAAAACGCTAATCCTCACCTTCATCCAGCGACGACAGTCATGATCTGTCTCGACGTCGCCGCTCACGGCGGCACGACCATGACTACGATGCGCGTGATGACATCACGCAGCGCAAAATCGACAAGTCAACGGCACGACGTGCCCAATCGACTGACTCAGAGGACGAAGACGTGGAGCTCTGTGGCGCCAGATGCTTCAGCGGGGCCATCAGACAAAAGCGAATGCCCAAGGGGTTCAAGCTCCCATCGGAGAACCCAAAATTTGACGGCCTGCAGGACCCAAAAATCTAGTTGGAGGACCACATCTCCTCCGTCAGGCTCCATGGTGGGAGTCGAAGTACGCCATGCAATGCCTGCAGCTACAGCTGCAGGGCGCCGCCCGAGCATGGTTCAACAACCTCCCGCGTGGATCCATTCGCAGTTGGGATGAGCTGGTCTATAGCTTTGTGCGCAACTTTAAGGGCACCTACAAAAGGCCCACGTCAATCGAAGAACTAAGGTGGTGCCAGCAAAGGTCGGGCGAATTGCTGCGCTCGTATATCTAGAGGTGGTCCATCATCAAGAACTCCGCAGAAAATATCTCGGAGGACCGAGCAATCGACACATTCAACGGCGGCATTCGCCGCATAGAGCTCAGGGAGGAGCTGGGGGTCTCGAAGGCCAAAACAATTGACCACCTAATGGAAATCACAAATCGGTGGGCAGAAGGAGAAGACTCGGTGAAAAACCGCGTTCACTTTGACAACAAAGCAGAGCTCGAGCGCAGACGTGACCGCCGAAGCAAACATCGAATGCGCATCTACGATGACCGCGACAACGTCAACATGGTCGCAGCCGGCTACGCCAACAACCACAACAGCGGCTATCGCAGCGGTGGACACCGCGACTCCGGGAAAACCACGCAGGTATGACACCTTCACGAGGGTTTGGCGCGAATGAATCGCGATGCAGTCAACAGAGGCTACGGAGTCGCTCCAGGCGCTGTAGCACATGGAGCTCCTCCTCCACCACCTGGAGTGCCACCATCCGCGGCCGCACCGGTCCATGATCAAGGCGGCGAGCCATACCCACGGGTTGTGGGCAACATGATGATCCAAAAGGGACGCCCCTCGAATCGGGTGCAGAAGGCCATCACTCACCAAGTAAACTTGGCAACAAACTCACCACCATCCACCACTGAGTACCTCAGTGGAAGCGACTCCTGCATCACCTTCGACAAACGCGACCACCCGCACCAAGTACCTCGCCCAGGCCAATGTCCCCTCGTACTCGAGGCACAGATCAGAGGCTTTGACATGAGTCGCGTCTTCATGGACGGTGGAAGCGGCATCAACCTCATGTTCGCAAGTACCTTGCGAGTGATGAGGATCCCTCTGACCTGCTTAGAGGTCTCGGACACGACATTTCATGGCACCGTCCCAGGCAAGGGCATATATCCCCTGGGCAAAATCAACCTCGACGTCATCTTCGGCACACCGAAAAACTTTTGACGTGAACGCATCGACTTCGAAGTCGTCGACTGGCCCTCACAGTACCACTACATCCTCGGACTTGTCGCGTTCGCCAGGTTCATGGCAGTACCACACTACGCCTACCTACACATGAAAATGCTAGGTCCAAATGGCGTCATCACAATCAACGGGAGCTTTGAGAGGTACGATAGTTGCGACAGGGAATTCAACAGAATTTCCTAGTCCTTCGGCATGCAGGAAGAACTCGCAAGATTGAAGGAGTCGATAGACAACAGTCTGCCTCCCCTAAGCCGGCCAAGCTCACCCAACTTGTCCTTCGACTCATGAGTGCACACGAAGAAAGTTCAGGTCCAACCAACAGACCCGGCCAAGACGGCCCTCATCACCAACAACCTGAGTCCCGCATAGGAACTCGCGTTCGTCGAATTCCTCCGTGAGCACTGGGAAATCTTTGCTTGGTGTCCAGCGGACATGCCAGGGGTTCCCAGGGAATTCGCCGAGCACGCACTCAATATCAACCAAGATGGAAGGCCAGTCAAGCAAATAATTCGGCGACTGTTTGAGCCATGAGAAAAAGCGGTCGGAATGGAGATCAACAGACTCCTCGACGCCAAATTCATACGCGAGATCAAGGAAAGCACTTGGCTCGCCAATATGGTGCTAGTACCCAAAAAGGACACGGATATCCTACGGATGTGCGTGGATTTCACCTCTCTGAATAAGCACTACCCAAAGGATCACTTTCCGCTACTGCGAATCGACCAGATCATCGACTCCACCGTGGGATGTGAGCGTCTCTGCTTCCTCGATGCCTACTCAGGCTATAATCAAATGCGAATGAAGGAGGAAGATCTAGAGAAAACAACATTTACAACGCCTTTTGGCGTGTTCTGCTACAACACAATGCCCTTCAGGCTAAAAACACAGGAGCAACCTATCAGCGGTGCATGCAGGCTTGCCTCAAGAACCAACTTGGTCGCAACATCCAAGTCTATGTTGACAACATCGTCATCAAGACCAAAGAGGAAGCCTCGCTAATCGATGATTTACACGAAACCTTCGCCAACCTCGACCACTACCGGATCAAGATCAATCCGGACAAATGCGCCTTCGGCGTACCATCTGGGCAACTACTCGGGTATCTCATCTCCGAGAGAGGGATCGAGGCGAACCCGAAGAAAATAAAAGCCATACTGGCCATGGAGAAGCCAAAGAACATAAGAGGTGTCCAGCAGCTAGCTAGGCGAATTGCGGTGCTCAGTCGATTCATCAGTCGAATGGGCGAAAAGGCACTGCCCTTCTACCAACTTCTTCGCAAAGCTGACAAGTTCGAGTGGACCAAGGGGGCACATGAAGCATTCGAAGACCTCAAGCGTCTACTGTCTACCTCACCCGTACTAGTGACCCCATGCGAGAGGGAACCACTGTTGCTATACATCTCCGCCACCAACCAGGTGGTCAACACAGTGCTCATGGTGGAACGAGCCGAGGAAAACAAGGTCCATGGGGTACAACGCCCAGTCTACTACCTCAGTGAGGTACTCACGCCAACAAAGCAATGGTACCCGCACTATCAGAAGCTGTCATATGGCATCTTCATGACAGCCAGGCGAATGCGCCACTACTTCCAGGAGCACCCAATCGTGGTGGTCAACGACGCCCCGCTTGGACACATCCTCAACAACCCTGACGCCACCGGACGAGTCGCGCTTTGGGGAATCAAACTGTCTCCACGAGACATTACATATGAAAAGCGCGATGCGATCAAGTCGCAAGTTCTTCCTGACTTCCTCGTGCACTGGATGGAGAATCAGCTCCCTGAAAAATAGATATGTATTACCTCTAGACAATACACTTCGACGGATCCAAGCGAAAGGACGAAGCTGGCGCAGGTGTCATACTGACATCGCCCCAGGGAGACAAGCTGAAATATATTCTGCGAATGCAGTTCACTGCCTCCAACAACGAAGCTGAATACGAGGCCATGTTGCACGGGTTGCGGATGGCAAAAGCCTGCTGCACCAAGAGGCTAAGAATCTACGGCGAGTGCGACGCACTGAACGACAATATGATCGCCTACCGCGACCTCTATGACACACTCGAAGGGGATTTTGATGGCTGTGAGCTGAAGCACGTAGGCCGCAAAAGCAATGAAGAGGCCGACACACTCACCAACATTGGCTCTACCTGCGCCCCCGTACCACCTGGGGTATTTCTCGAGCGCATCTGCGAATGCTCCATCAAGCCAAAGGTCACAAAGAAGAAAACAAGCGCAACAACGGACTCGGGTGCTACGCCACCCAATGAGCCAATGGCACTCGACAACCTGGAGATCGGCACAGGACTCGAAGGACCAATGGCGATCATGATGATCGAACCCTCTTGGACTCAACCCTATATCACATACCTTCTCAGCAAGAGGCTGTCGGACGACCCGACTAACGCGCGGAAAATCGCACGACGATCCAAGGCATTCGCCGACATCAACGGCGAACTATATAAGCACAACATCACAGGAGTACTCCAATGATGCGTCTCCAACGCTAATGGAAGAGCCGTTCTCCTCGACATCCATGAGGGGACTTGAGGGCACCACGCCGGAAGTTGCGCTCTCGTCGCCAAAGCTCTACGAGTTGAATTCTACTGGCCTACGGCCATGCGTGACGCCAAGGACATTGTCCAAAAATGCAACGCTTGCCAGCGATTCGCGGACAAACCACATGCACCTGGCGCGGAGCTCTGGCCAATACCATTGGCCTGGCCCTTCGTGCAATGGGGACTCGACATGGTTGGCAAGCTCCCAAAGTCCTCGCGAGGAGGCTACGTCTACCTCTTGGTCTCAGTCGACAAATTCACCAAGTGAATAGAGGCCATGTCGGTGACTAACCAGACAGGAGCCAACGCAGTCAAATTCTTCGAGTCCATTGTCTATCATTTCGGAGTGCCACACAGCATCATTACGGACAATGGAACAAATTTCACCTCTAAGGAGTTCCAGGGTTTATGCGAAAACCTTGGAATCAACATAAGCTATGCCTCCGTAGCTCATCCGTAGACCAACGATCAAGTCGAAAAGGCCAACGGGCTCGTCTGCAGTGGAATCAATAAGCGACTCTGTAGGCCACTCGAACAAGCCGCAGGATGCTGGCCAGACGAGCTGCAATCGGTACTCTGGAGCCTACGCACAACCCCAAACAGTGCCGCGGGATACACCCCGTTCTTCATGGTATATGGTGCTGAAGTGGTGCTACCCGCAGAGGTATGATACAAAGCACCACGAGTAGTCGCTTACAGCGAGCAGGAGTCAACTCTTGCACTCGAAGACTCCGTTGACCTCCTTGATGAGGCACGAGAAATCGCAGCAGAAAGATCGACGATCTACCAGCAGAACCTGCGCAACTACCACAGCAGAAGGCTACGCCCCAGGTCCTTCATCGAAGGATACCTGGTCCTGCGACTGAAACAGCAGGGGCATCTCAAGCTCGAGTCCCCTTGGAAAGGACCATACGTGATTACAAAAGTAATCCTAGGTGGCGCCTATCGCCTCAAAGATTTCGAGACCGGAGTCGCATACTCCAACCCCTGGAACGTTGCACAGCTCCAGTGCTTCTATCCTTAGCCGTCTTTTATTTCTTTCATTACAAATAAGGCTATTCAGCCAAGGCACTTAGCCACACATTATACCTCGTACTGTTCTATGAATAAATAAAGCTAAGTGCCCCAAACTCTGCATTTTTCTATTATTTTTCGCCATCTATCTACTCGAGGGCCGCGCCACCCTTTACACATCTGTTCTACGAACCAATCGCGATATCTTGAGTAGCTGACACATTAATCGAACCCTTGACAAATACCAACCCAGCTGCAATGCACCTGACAGGTTGGCAAGGTGCTGAGATAAAACACAAGTTAGGCTAACGAAAGGGAATCGCATAGTGCAACGCACTCACAAAACATACGAGCTAGCAAGCTCTTTTCACATCAATATCAACCAATTATACAAAGCATATATATATGAACTTTACAACACTGGTACATTTATGTGCAGCATACAAAGTCAACTCTACTGTTGCAACAGAAGGACGTTTGTCTGCTCCTCGAATAAGTCGACAATTTCCTCCGCTGGGCGATCCACCGCCTGATAATGAGGAACCATATTCCAGGTTGAACCTGCCGACGCAGTCGGCGGACCAGCAGCAACAGCTGCAACATCAACATCAACATCGGGCCTATGTAGTCGCACCAGCGACAACGCAGCCTTGGCACCAGCCACTAACTGTTGCCGCACACACTCGCGGACTGCACTCAAGTCTTGAAATTTAGCAAGGAGAGCCAGCAGACTCGACGGAATGATGTCCAGCGGAAACATCGTCTGATAAATATTCCTTAAGCATGATTGCGAATTCTTTAGAAAATGAAGCACTCGCGAGGCACGATCCTGCAGAGTCGCAAGTGCGATTGCGTGATCATGATCTACCCAGAAGTACCCACTTGCTTGAAGCTGTTCTTGGGTTAGGTTATTCATGCGAATGGCGATCCTGTCTTTTTCTTCCTGCGGATGACGCGTGCCAAGCAAGGGACAAAAGTATGAAGACAACAAACTACCACGACTGGCTACAAGAAAAGATAAGGAGGCAGAAAACTAACACTTGAACTGGTCACCCAACTGCGCCACCTCTCCTAGTAGATATTCCTCTCGGGCAGTGGCCTTCTCCGCCCTCGACTTCCATACATCCGCGTTACTGCGGAGGACGAGTTAAGTTCGTGTTCCACCTGCTTAACTCGATCGCGCATTCGCGAAAGCAGAGACAGCTCATCCACCCTCGAGTGCGACTGCGCTGGGGTATCACCAGTGGTTGGCGGATCCTGAGGTTCACTCGACGGACCACTCGATGTACCCTACCACAAGCCAAGCAAGAGACAATAAGGGACCAAGCAACACATGGACAAAAACTCAAAGTACATTCAAACATATCAAAAGTATCAACCAGGACACTTAGCTTGCGACATGTTTTCAACAAAAGGAGTCGCACTATCAACTATTACAGATATCACTACTGAGGAGCAGCTTGCTTCTTCGTCTTTGACTTCGGTTTTGGGGGCCTCATCGAGTCCGTGGCAGTATCAGATGCCACAGACTTCCCGCCGGCCCCTGACACCGCAGCCTTCGCTGCCTTCTTGGCCCGCTGCAGCTACTCAGAGTACTTCACGACTGTGCTGATGAGTTGAGGCCCGTACTTGCCACATGTAGTTGCAAAAGGAGCAAAAACTACCTGTTGACCATCTGTGTCGACAGGCATCGCCTTGGAGACCGTAGTTGGATCCACCTCCACGCCATGGGCTTGAACCATCGCGAGTGACACGGAAGCGCCAGCTGCACGAAGCGAGTTCTTGAAGCCCACAGGAATACCTCCACCAAGGGACTCCACCAAGTCATCGACATTCTCGATTAGCTCATCTTTGGGCGCCAGCTCCTCGCGGATGCGACTGAGTACACCTGTAGATTTGGTCAGTGTCCCCTGAATGGAAGCGTTGCGGTCTTGGACTGCTGCGACGGCGCCTGCCAAAGCATTATCACGACGAAGCGCCTGGGCGTCGAAGCTCAGACTACCAGCATCTACATAGAGCAAAGTGTTAGCAAAAAGTCAGCACAATAACAAAGTCAAAAGAAAGGAAACAATGGAAATCCCGATGAAAGAATACCTGACAGAGCCTTAGCAATCGAGAAGAGCTGCTCTTCGAACAACTTCTCCCTAGCAACGATGGAGGCGCGCAACTCCTCTTCGCGTTTCCGTGACTCATCAAGCGCCGCGACCGTCTCATCGCGACTCTTCACCGCTGTGGCGAGCGTCTTTTCAAGGGAAGCGGCTTCGCGAAGAAGCACGTTATGCTCAGCTGCAAAATACAAAAGATAGACCGTCAGTCGAGTATATAAAAATATCACAAGGATGAAGAAGAAGCACAAGATACTAACTTTCAACCACGCGGTGGCGATTGTCGAGCAACGCGTGCTGTCGACCCATTGCAAGTACTTGCTCCCCCAGGCGAGCAGCTTCCTTCACAATAAGCTGCAACAGGAGAAAAAGCAAAGGATCAGTAGATAGCATGGATGGTTAATTCGACTGCAAGTAACGACAACATAACACATACGTGATCCTCTAGAGACTCTGAAGTAGATTGTCGCGCAGTCGTCCAGACAACCATCTGATGCTCCACGACGTGTGGAGAACTTGATGAATTATGCCCGGAGTGGGCTACCAATGGAGGGGAAGGACTCTGCTCAGCCACTTCCTTGGCCTTGGAGTCCGTGACTCCAGATTCTTTCAAAAATTGGACGTCGCCAGAAGATGACGATGTCGGTTGACTACGGAACAAAATCAACATCAGGAAACACAACTCCAAAAAGAACCAAGATGAGTATTGTATACTTACCAGTCAAACTTATCAAAATCGAAGGTCTGGTCCTCCGACTCTGATGACTCCTTCGTGTAGCATCCCAATTGTCTAACAATTGCAATGCTACTAGCCTAGTCTATATAATGCTACCTTTATATATATAATTAGTTGCATCATCATTATATCATGCTCATGTCATCATGCCACCTTGCATTTGAGCATCATATAAAACCCTTTTGATTTGGTTCATCTCTCATCTGCATTATTAATTGTATTTGCCTCTTGATATTGTATTTGGTTCTTGATATATTGTTTAAATGCCCAAGTTGAGTTGGGGGCATATCTCTTATTAACACCACCACCTTTCTTGTCATCATCCCATCATTCCACCATTCTACCATATATGAGCATTGCAATTTATTTGGGTTTTTACCTCTAGCTCATGTGGGTTGGGATGGATCCAATTCTTTTCCACATGCTCTCATCTTGGCATAATGTTGTTTTCACAATATGGATATGTGGAGAGCCACATGGCCACCTTTGCATGCCTTGGGAGTGGAACCATTTTTCCTAGCTTCCACATGGATTATTATGGATTTATGCTCATGTGGGAGTATTTTTGGGACTATTAAACATCTAGTGGAATATACACACTAGTAATTCCCAATTATAATCCAATGTGATCATCTCCATCTACTCCACTTGGAATTCCTTCTAAATTCTTTTGCTTAGGCCTTACTCCAATTTTGGAATGCATAATAATAATGCCATGTTAATAATCTTGTTTTCACAAAAATAAGCATGGTATTAAATATTTTGCATGGGCCATGCAAGTACCACCTTTTGCTTGTCTTTTGGATTTTATTTGATGTTGGAGTGGATCATCTCTATCTCTATCCCTTCTTTTGGCTTGATCTATGTTGATCTTGCTTAAACCCCATCACCATATCCATCCTTGCCATCCCCACCTTCTCTTTTTCTCTCTCTTTTGGCTATCTTGTTTGAGCTTGTTTTGAGCATGCTTGATCTTGTCAAAGAGGACCTCTCCATCTTCCCTAATCTACCATAACCCCATCTAACTCTAACCCTAAACCTTACCCCATCATCACCATACCCATACCCCATCCTAGCTAAACCCTAAACCTACCTCTCCATCTCATCTAAGCTACCACCCCCTCTCTAAACCTAAACCCTAAGCTACCCCCTCTCTCTCGGCCTCTCTCTCCTCTCTCCATCTAGCTTGGCCCCACTTGGCCACCCTCTCACCAACCCTAGCTGGCCACCTAGCTACCCATCTAAGACAAACCCTACCCGAGCCATACCCCCTCCCCTTCCTACCCTAGCTCCAACCCTAGACCCGAGCCTACCCTCTTTCCCTCTAGCTCTCTCTCTACCACATGCCCCCACCAGCCCGAGCCTGGCATGCCCTAACCCACCTGCCAGCTCCCTACCCGTTCACCACCTCGTCCTGCCCCTGCCTGCCCGACCGAGCACGTGCGAGGAGGAGGAGAGAAAGGTGGCCGAGCCACTTTTTCTCTGCCCCACTCCCCCACGGCACCACCTCCCTCTTCCATCCCTATCTACCACCACACGGCACCACTCTGCCTCTCTGGATCTGGCCGAGGCGCCCTGCCGCTCCCCTCTCTTCTCCATCGCCGCCAGCCACTCCAACTCCGGCCACCGTCGGCATCACCCCACCACCACCGAAGCAGGAGGAGGGCGCGGTGACTGGGCGCTGGGGAAGACCAAGGCGAGCACCTGCACCACCCCTGTACACGGAGCCGAGCAAGAGGAGCCCCAGAACCCCTGCACGCCGACGCGCTCCGCCGTAACCCTAGATCCTCTGGACGTCTGCCTCCCCGCCGATCGCCTGCGCCCCAGGCCGATCCGACCACGTCAAGCAACTCTCGGTGAGCTAACCAACCCCCCAGACATCCTCGTAGTCGCTGCCTTGCCCTGGTCGCGCCGGACCATCCGGCGAACGGTCTCTGTGCACCGGCGTCGCGTACGTCTCTCCTCGCCATAGCGTCGCGCAAGCCCATCTAGTCCTCGCCCACCTCCCTGACAGCTACCCCCGCACAGCCCAGTGCCACCGCTTCCGCGCTCGAGCCCTAGGTCACGGGATCGAGCCCCCGTGCCGCGCCGCGCACCGATCTGTCCGCGGTGGAAGATCCACAGTGCACGCGTGGTCGTTTTACCCATAACCCCCTACCTTTTTGACTCCTGGAACCCGCGCTCCTATCGGCCCCACATGTCTGCCTCTGTACCGTTTTACCAATAGCACCCTGGCTTTTCGTTCCATCAACCCGCAGTCCCCCCACCGTGCCGCGTGGCAGCCCCGCGCTCACCCTCTGTCACGTGGACCCGCGAAGCCTCTGGCCCCACCTGTCATTCCCTAGGTCTAGCGTAGACCGCGGTGTAAAATGTTTCTGCGTGCTGTGGAGTCCCAGTCAGCAGAGAGGCCCACTCGTCAGCGTCTGTGTCTGGCTCATCCTGAGTAACAAAAGTATTTATCTGTTTCCGTTTTAATTCAAATCTTTTCAAACTTAATTCAAATTCAAATTTAATTCTGTTTTTAAATAACTTTTGAATTACAAATCCAATTAATACAAATAATATATGTTTTCAAATCAGAAAAATGTGAGGAATTCAAATATGGCCTTCAAAATATATTTTGAACATTTAAAATTCCAAGTTTATTTAAATTACAAGAAATTACCCTTTTGTCTTAAATAATTAATAACTTTTGTTTTACAAATCCAAATTTAACAAATGATATGTCTAAAATGATTAACTCGAAGAGACCTTTCTGTTTATGCATTCCATGTTTTGATTTGAAGCATGCATCATATAAATATAAAGGGGACAGCAACTAATTCGAGTATAAAATGGGCCCAAAACTCAATAAAATGATTTAATCTTGTATCTCACACCTCACCCATGCCATGCTACCTTATTGCTATGCAAATTGTGCATCATTCATCATGGCATGATTGTTTGCTTGTCGCATTTTATTCATATGCTTGTGCACTTTATTTATGTTGGCCCTTGTTTGTTTGGTTCTTCTTCGAATAGACGCTGAGCAGGGGTTTTATCAAGACACCCAGGAGTACCACCCAGATCCTTCTCTCGCTTCAACTGAGTTGCTAGGCAAGCACTACCACATGCTTGCATACATATAGTACCTAATGCCTCTATCTTATTCTTGCATCATTGAGTCGCGATTACATTAATCTGAATCCCAAGTATTGCATAGCCTTTACTTTTAAACCCCACCGAAGCTTGTTCCTCCATCCCATGAGCCATTACTACAGGAGTTGATTGAGCCATGCGAGTCATAGAACAGCATGTGTAGGGTATGTGAGTGTCTGATGGATAACGAGGTACCTATACAACTTAACCTGAGTAGTAATGGGATAACTAATGAAAGTGGCATCGGTGAGCCATATCTGTTATTTGGTTTTTCAGGCTCACTTGTGTCCCGTAGGACCCCGAGTACTTGATTCCTGTTCCTTGAATATTCGCGCTATCCACATCCGGGAGGCTTATGAACCCCCCTGAGCCAGAGCTTGATTCATTCTTATTTCTTGGGGCCACAACTAGTTTGAGGTTTTATTACTATCCTGTACTTATGCCATGCTTTACTGCTTTATCTACGATTGTGCGAGGAGAACATGTACTGTTTAGGTTCGTGACACGATTTCGCGGTATCGACAAGCCCAGTCACACTTTCGGGTTCCTAGTCGTTTACAGCCGTCCACACAAACCTTGAGTCCGTCTCGGAGCCGGCCAGCTTCGTCGCGGGTAGCTTAATGGGGTGGCCCCCTGAAATATTTCTGAATCCTGTGATCGCTTTGTCGTGACTGCCTCGTTGGGTTTTGATTTGGTTTTTCCGAGGCATATCGAGTGTGTGTTGCTATTCGTGCACCCCTGCAGGGTAAAACTTTCTGAAAGCCGTGTCCGCGGTTATGGACGACTTGGAGCACAGTTTCTCGATCATAGACAAGCATAACTAAAGCACCGCTTCTAACTTGACTAGACTAGGTACCTGACTAGTAAATAGTACAACACTCATGGAATGGATAATAAAACTGCCAACGGATGGGAGGAGTTGTTCGTCCGCTTCCTCGTCGGTAAGCGAGGAGGAGGATGGATCTGTTAAGATTACCGCTATAACTGTTATAACTGTTGTTCTCAATTCACGGACATCCGTCTATCTCTGGTTAGGCGGATGGTTAGCGAGTACCTATAGAATTGCTAGGGTTTATCTTTTCCTGCAATTGCGTCACCCCAGGTTGTGTCCCCTTTAGAGGCATAAAGACTTGCTGAGTACCCCTAGGGTCTCAAACGATAAATTATTGGTTTAGATGAACAGGTACACTCACAAGATGGATACTGGGTGGAGGAGACGGACGATGTGGGCAACGATCATTCGGTGTAGAGATTCCGGGAACGGGGATCCGTGAGATCTGTGGGCGGGATGTGCTTATTTATGGGGCATCTTATGCCGATTTGCTTCTTATCCGTACTCGGATTTTGTCTTCCGCTTCCGCTTGATACTCTGTTGATTGATGTATGAGGAGATATCCTAAACTATTATATCTATCTAGGATATTTGGATCTTGCCGTATGGCGTTGCTATATTTACTTTCTTTTTAGATGGAATGGCTCTGATGTACTGTTGTATGGTGGCTTGCATACATACTCATTTGTGTATGTAGTTGATCCCTTCGCCTGCCGATTACGCCGCCCGTTCTTGTCCCGATGTTTGGAAATGGTTGGGACGGCCGAAAGGTCTACCTGTGAGTGGCATTTGGGCCCCACCATACTATTTCAACCATTTCTGAACATCCAGGCTTGTACTAGGAGCGTAATTCACCGAGGTAGTTACACTTCGGCAGCCTCATCTTCTTGCGGGTAGATGGCGCCATGGAACTCACAAGAATAGAAGGAATTGGCGACTCCGCACCAATCGCTGGGCCTCCTGGAGTCGAAGGAGACGATGCATCCGAATCTTTGCTACGCGAACGCTTGCGAGTATCCGGACTGCTAGACTCGGGGGTTTCCTCCTCCTCTTCAAATGGGATGGTCGACTCTGACTTGTCCTCCTCATCTACTTCACGAGGAATAACCCCCTCAGGAAGAGGGGGCAAACTGGGAGACACCTTCCAATCCTACATACAGAAAATAAGTCAGCACATGTCAAGAAAATGAAGCACTCGACAAATAAAGCTACTTCATAGAACAATCGTACCTCAGGAGGTGGATTAGAAGCATCGAATGGAGGTATGACTGGTTCACTGGGAAGTACATCCTTGGCAGTGTACTTGGTCAGCAGTCGCACCGTCTTATCTACTTCAATCACAGAAATGCCATCGGCAGATACGCGAGTGACATCGTCTGCACCAGCCCACTGGAACACAAGGTGTACTATGGCCTGCATGGGCTGGATGCGACAGCACAACCATGTGCGAATGAGGGTGTAGCCTCCCTCTTATTTACCCATGCGACTCTCGAGGTCTCAGACGCGCTCGTACAACACATCTGTCCCCTCAGACTCCCCGGGCATCACCACGTTCTTCCAAGAACGCCTCCTCCTGCACGGCGCCACGGGATCAAAAGGCGCAAGCCCGAAGTGGTCTCTGTCGGCCTTCTGGTCGCGGATGTAGAACCACTTGTCCCTCCACCCTTGGACGGATGCCATGAGCTTGATATTGAAGTACGTAACTGAGGAGTCGAGATGGATACCACAACCTCCTACATCATAGACTACGAAGCCAGATGCTGACCGGCGCTTCAACTTGAAGAGCCGTTTGAAGAGACCAAAGTGTGGCTCAACTCCGAGCCAGCACTCACAAAGTGTGATATAGCAGGCGATGTGGAGAATAGAGTTAGGGGACAGCTAATGCAGCTGGAGCCCATAGAAACAAAGGAGGCCCCTGAAGAAAGGATGTAGGGGCAGCGACAGACCGCGATGATGAACACTAGGAACATCACCTGGAAACCAGCAGGAGGACAAGGGGTTACCTCACCACCTGGGACTCGCGAGTCACCAACCGCGGAAGACAGAACTCCATCTTGGCATAGAAGACGGAGCCTGGACGACTTGATGATGGACACGCGCCACGCACCATTGGTGACGCGAGTGCCCGCGCCCTTTTTTTCCGACAACGGTGGCGCTAGTTCCCGCAACGGCGGAGCCGCCTTTTTCTTGGTAGCAGCAGTGGAGGCGGCGGACTCAGCGGCAGCGCCTCCCTTCTTCTTCCGCATCTTGCAGTGGCGATGAGAGCGAAGAAAATAACTCAGAAAAACACGGAGTTGGTCCAGCACCGCGAACAGAATGAACTCTCAGAGGTAGAGGGCAGCAACAATGGCGATGGAGGCACAAAGCAGAGAAAGAGCATATGGGAATTTATCGCAGCTGCGCTGCTACTTAACCCCCTGGCGGATGAAATCCAACGGCCAGATCAAACCCTATTGGACACGTGGTGCACATCACGATTGACACGTGGAGGACCTGAAGCACGAACCATCCCCCACTACCCCCATTACACGTGGAAATCGAGGAGGCGCAGTTAAAACGAAATATTACGCACGCCCGGTCAAGTCAGGGTCAGAAAATGGAACCCACCGCTCGTCACGTCCCGTCAAAGCCGCTCACGCGGGCAACTGAGGTCATCCTACTGTCAGCACTGATGTCATCAAAGATTGAGCACTAGAAGACTTCGACTACTTTAGTCCTTGCTCGAGTCTTCGACTCCACCAAGCACTCGAGGGCTACTCCCATAGGGAGCGCTGGTCGTGCACCCTACGATTTTCTTTTCTGCAGGAACATGGACATTCAAAGCATACCCAACCACTCGAATCTATGATTCGACTATGGATCATGGGTTACTCCCATAGGGAGCACCGAAAATAAATTTGACTGAAACAAGGAAACAAAAGATGACAGCAGTCGCATAAGTTTAGTCCCTGTCTGAGTCTTCGACTCAACCAGGCACTCGGGGGCTACTCCCATAAGGAGCGCTGGTCGTGCACCCTATGATTTGTTTGTACATCGTACTGTGTGTTGATAACGTCCACACTCGAAGTCTATGGCAACACTGCCTCATATTTTCCCTACAAAGAGACCGCGTCTCCTGGGTCACCCGAATCATCTCCGCGATGACAAATTTCGGATGCCGCGCTTGCAGCATGAAGATAAGACCTAAATAAGGCCTGGCAACGCATTTGCTGCGAACTACCAAACATATATCCGTGCCTGCTGGTACGATGAACATGCCATGACGGACGCGTCGAGTGCTCACACCCTTATACTGGTATTCGAGTCCTGTAAGACCTCCGCGGCTTGAGTCAAATTACACCAGCACTTTTCCGAATTCGAGTCCGGGGACTCGAGTTCGAGTAGATTGCGTTGTTTTCCCCTAAGGTAGTTAACTGATACCGATATATCGGTTAAATCAGGCACGCACATCAACAATCCCTATGACACAAACAGAGCACTCGAAAAAATACTCAGTCACGCACTCGAAAGGCTTCATAAAGTCCCCAGTCGAATCAGCGATTCCACTGGACACTGGGGGCTACTGACATGGGTATACCCTGCAGGTACTCGAGTCTTGTATAAACGGTCCAGATATGATGGAAGCCCACGATGTTGCCACGGCCTAATGAAGACTTCGAGTGGCCTACGAACTGTCAATAACTTGCAAGACAAGAAGAAGTCTAAAGATAGAAAGTTTGAAGGGCAAACCCTAAACTGTAACCGACTCGACCTACTACCCGAGACTTGGCCTATCTATATAAAGGCCAGGAGGGGTTGGCGAGGAGGACACACGCAACCCTAGTTTCCACAACTTTCGCCAGATTGCATCTGCGTGCCCCTGTAATCTTCGATTCCTTCGTTAATTCCAAGAGCAGACAAGCAGGAGTAGGAACCTCTACGAGGCCTGAACCTGGGTAAACCTTGTGTCCCAGTGTGATTGTTTGCTAGCCGATTGATGCTTCCAGTGCTCCCTTCTTCTCCAAAACCCAAGTCCATAACAATGGGCATTGACGAGTTAAACCCTCGTCACTTGCTGCCCGTGTACGATTGCTGTAATCTGCTGCTATAAAGATAGGAGAAATCAGTTGATGAAGCTTATGGGTTTTGAGGGGGGAAACAATCTGCTTTGTGTTGTTCTATTTCCGAGCATTCTTCTTTCCTATTGATCATCCTGTCTGAGTTGCTACACTAGCTTCTACTAAAATCCGATCAATCGGTATTAGCTAGGTAGGTAGCTTCATATACTCCTGTCGATCCAAATTAATTGACTTAGTTTTGTTTAGATTTGGATATGTATAGTACTAAAACATATCTAGATACACACGAATCTAGACAAATATGAATTAATTAGTTTGGATCAAAGGGAGTACCAGATTGTCACGTGAAGTACTATCAGCTAATTAGTTGGAGAAAATCGATGGTGCTTGTGTTCGTTACATTGGAAAAGGTGCTAGCATAACAACAAACACATCATTCTTGTAGTCCAGGACATAGATAGGCAATAAGATGATGATTTATTGCCTGTCTCGATGGATGCTTAGGTGGTGATGCAACTTTATCTAGTCCCGATATTTTTAAAATTTATTTCATTGACTCTATTCATAATTGCTTAGTTTGCTATAATAGGTATGAGCCTATTGCGACAAAACTTCAAAGTGTAAGCCTACATCTTATTAATTGTATGACCTCTAGTCTGATCATAGAGAATTGATGCAGCTACAATCCTTCGCTCTGCTTCATGGTGCTTTCATTATATATTTTTCTTATTTCCATCAAAGAGATGTATTTAGCTAGTGTAACTATCCTGTAGAGCTAATTGAAAAGGCCAATTCGGTCATGGATAGATATATCCTCGGTCATTCATTCTATTTTGCGAGGTTATAAAAAAATTATTTATTGTTCTTACATCTTTTTATTTTATAGATGTTCCACTTTATGCTATTTTGTTAAGCTTTTTAATCGGGTTAAATCTACCTTTTTTTAGCATCGGCATTTAAACTTGATAGTAGATGTTATTAAAGTAGTGTAGTTAGCTGGTGCAACTAGTCTCTAGTTGATGGAAAGCTAGTTAAGTCAACCATAGACACATCAGTTGTTATTGGTTCTATTTTGTTAAATTATTAGCAAGTTATTTATTGAATCCGAGTGGTTTTCTTGAACTTCTTACTATGCGTTGCTCTATTTTGCTACGAATTTGTTTGTCCCTTGTACAATGATGTTATTGCATTTGGTTATTTTGTCATATTTGGCTCCTTAGTAGTAGCAATTTTATACTTGTAGTGAAAAAATCTACTACATGATAGTTAAACAAATTGTAGTCTACATTTATTATGTTATATCACTAGTAATATACATTGATGCAGAATAACAATTTCAAGGAGGAAGAAAGACAAGCTACCAAGACCATATTATTACCAGCCACTACATTTCTAGGCCTGTAACTCTTTTAACTATCATTTTGTTTGTTTTGTGGATGTTTACTTTCTTCATTGAATATAATGTTTTCCATTGCAACTATATGGTAGTTATTTTTCTAATTTTTGCAGATTGAAAATACAATTTAATGGGGATCGAGGTCCTATGGTTGGATGATGCAATTATGGCCACGATGAGTTCAAGAAGCATTTTTTTCATAGAAAAATGGGCAACATATGTAGTGTTCCTTGATGGATTGAAGAATGTAATATTTTTTGAGTGACTTCTAAACAATTAGAATGTAATGAATACTATTTTCCTGGCATTGTAATGCATATGTATCTTGCACCCTTGTATATTCATAATAAATATCTTAATATGTTTAATTTAAGGTCGTGTCGTGCTTTAATTTCTCACATTGTAATGGTGCCAAGCATCATAATAAAATATAATTAAATAACTGAGCATGTAATTGATTTTATTAAATAAATGTATATCCATAAATTGGATACCTATTGTTTTTAATAATAATGAAAATGCATATAATGTTGCACTACTAATATTACAGTATTACTATTGGTGTTGCTAAAGTTACAAAATGTGTTACCATGGTAGTTAATAACTATAAGTTATAGTGTTACAATTTTTTGGATATTATGTTACTAATTGTGTCTTGAAGATAAAATGAATGTTACTATTGTTACAAAAAAATGTTACCACCAATGTTCTACATCTACGAAAATAGATTACTGCCCGTGTTACTATAGTTACAAAATTCTGTTACCAGCGCATCTAGTCACACATCATATGCATGTTACTACAATACAAATTGTAACACAAATTTAACACATGGTAACAATTATTATGTGCGAGTAAGAACACCAGTTAGTAACACAACCTAATGGAACACATTTCAAAATCTGTTACCAGATGGCCTAGTAACACAGTTATGGACTTGTAGTAACACAATATGGTGTTACCAAAGCTATGTCTTGATGTAGTGAATAACTCCAGTGGATCCATGTGCTTTAGGAAAAGAACACACATGTAGTGACACCAGTGGATGAATGTGTTTTAGGAAAAGAACACACATGCAATGTCTCTAGTGGATCAGTGTGGTTTAGGAAAATAACACACATCCAATGACTCCAGTGGATCCATGTGGTTTAGGAAAAGAACACATGCAATATCACTAGTGGATCAATGTGGTTTAGGAAAAGAACACATGCAATGTCACTAGTGGATCAATGTGGTTTAGGAAAAGGACACACCTTTGATGTCAGTAGTGGATCAATGTGGTTTATGAAAAGAACACACGCGATGTCACTAGTGGATCAATGTGGTTTAGGAAAAGAACACACATGCAATGCCACTAGTGGATCAACATGGTTTCGGAAAAGAACACACAAGCACTGTCACTAGTGGATCAATGTGTTTTAGGAAAAAACACATGCAATGTCACTAGTGAATCAATGTGGTTTAGGAAAAGAACACACGTGCAATGTCCCCAGTGTATCCATGTGGTTTAGGTAAAGAAGACACATGCAATGTCACCAGTGGATCAATGTGGTTTAGGAAAATAACACACATGCAATGACTCCAGTGGATAAACGTGGTTTAGGAAAAGAACGCACATGCAATAGCTCTAATGGATCCATGTGGTTTAGGAAAAGAACACACATGCAATGTCACCCGTGCATCAATGTGGTTTAGGAAAATAACACACATGCAATGACTCTAGTGGATCCATGTGGTTTAGGAAAAGAACACACATGCAATGACTCTAGTGGATCCATGTGGCAGAGAGATTTCGGCTCTCTAGGCATTGCCGGGCCAGAAGCCGGATTTCTTCTACAGATTTCCGAGACAAGCCGAATTTGGCAAGTCCCAGATTGTTCAGGAGGTTTTCGGAAAAGGTCTCTGCCGAGGGATCATTACCCGAAGAGGGTTCACCTTTATCTAAACCTGAGCCACCCGTGGTTGCGTTAGTCTGCGATTCAAGGATCACTGGCCCAGTTGAAGGAGTCGGATCATTTGCGACAACTGGAGATGGAGTTATCACCGGCGTTGTGGAAGGTTGAGGAGCAGGAGTCGGAGGAGCCACAGCAGGAGAAGCTATAGTGAGCTTCGTCTGCCGCAAAGGCTTCAAAGAAGTTCCCTTCCCCTTGCCCTTGATGAACGGCTTAGCTCTGAGAGTGTGATATAATGGAAAACATTACATCTCGGAAGAAAATTCGAGTAAGGTACAAAGGCGGAAGTTGTGTTGAAAGTTACCTCTTCACGACTCGCACTTCCTTTGTGCCGACGGCCACTGTCGGAGCTTTGCGCTTCCTGGGCACAACGTCCGACAGTGGGACCAGTTCCGCCTCCTGAGAAAACTCTGGAGGATATCCCTCGAGAGGAGCCAGCTCCGACTCGGGGAGATCGGCAAGATGAAAAGAAGAAAATATCTCAGTATTGCAAAATAACTTAAAAGGTGAAACACATAAAAGGGTTTATTGTTGAAGCTTACCGGAACTGCAGGGTCTTCTGCTGTGTGCATATCCAGAGACAAATCCAGAATCTTCCTTTTGATCCGCTCCTTGATTAGCCATTTGATCTAGCTTATGTATTCCTGTGGCTTTAAAGCCTTAGGACTGATGTGGAGGGAATCATTCTTTGACGCTGTGATGGAGTACATCAGACGGTCGCCGTGGTATTGGAGAGGCTGGATCCGGCGTGCGAACCACGCCTGGACCAGGTCGGATCCTTTCAAGCCCTTGTGTTTTATCAGTTATTCGATCTGCCTCTTAGCGAGGATCAGATCGTCACTGAGAGCCGGAGGAGCCTCGTCCCAAGATCGAAGGGCCGTGGAGGCTCCGTCAATGAAAGCCGGCAAAGCAGTAGCTTTGCCGGGAGAAGGAATGTCCTTATGATAAAAGAAAGTGGTCGGCATTGTTTGACCGACTCACTGGCAGAAATGGAAGGATAACTACGCTCGCGTCTAACAGAAAGGCTAATAGTGCCGGTAATATAAGGATTACCGGCAATGATGGAGTTTCTCCGGACATGAAAGTAGTACCAGAACAAAGTAAGACTCAGCCTAATGCCGATATACCCCTCGCACAAAGCTGCGTAAGAACTCATCTCTAAGATGGAGTTTAGGGGAAGATGGTGGAGCTAAACGCCATAGTGATCTATCACCTCGGAAAAGAATTCCGAGGGAGGGAAAGACAAACCTCTGTCGAGGTGGGTGCCGAAGTGTACCCGCTTGCTGGCTTGTGGGTTGGGGATGATTTCTCTGCCAGTCCGCCAGTCGCCGGCACGGAGGAGACCTTCATTCTCCACGCCGCGGAGCTTCTCGTCGTCGAGGAGACACGAGATCCAAACCCCACGGTTACTCTCTTTCTCCGCTACTGCCGCTGCCGTCTCCGCCACTGCGAAGCCAGCCAAGTCGAAAGTTGAGGAAGAAGCCATTTCTCCGATGCGCCGGTGACCTTGGATGGGCGGCACTAGGAATCTGGGAGGTGGGAGAGCTCTGTGCGCGAGGCAGAAGTGGGGAGAAGGAATGGCAAGGGAACAGGTGAAGATGAGAGAGAGAGGATCCTCGCCCCTTATAACCACCTACCTGCACCAAGATTCGTGCAAACGGCACTGTGTAAACGCCACGTGTCGTGGAAGGAGCTGGGAAGGACCCACACGATGATTATGTCGCCTCGATCTCCGCATACGCATTGAAACGGCGCCACGGTTTCGTGAACAGCGGACCCACCAACGGTCGTGCTAACAGGATGTTTGTCAGATGACGTGACTTGACCATGACAAGTGCCAGATGACATCAGAGACCAAGTTCCGGCTTAGTTTGAAAATCAAGCTGGAAAATCCGAGTAACATGTTGATAGGTCCGACTTATTTTGAGACCCTGATCGTATCTTTTGTTTTGAAGTTTCAGGAACCCTTCAAGATTCTGCAAGACGAAGATCAAGCTAGACGATGATGAATCCGACTTTGGATCTTGGAGACTTCCGGGGGCTGCTATTGGGGATATACTTTCTGGGTATCCTCACAGTCCTCACTGACCAGGGTGGCCCACTTCGGGTAAGAGCTTTGCTTCACGGGCAGCCCAATCAGGGAGAAGACACGGAGTCCCAGTGGATGAATGTGGTTTAGGAAAAGAACACACATGCAATGTCTCTAGTGGATCAGTGTGGTTTAGGAAAATAACACACATCCAATGACTCCAGTGGATCCATGTGGTTTAGGAAAAGAACACATGAAATGTCACTAGTGGGTCAATGTGGTTTAGGAAAACAACACACATGCAATGTCACTAGTGGATCAATCTGGTTTACGAAAAGAACACACATGCAATGTCACCAGTGGATCAATGTGGTTTAGGAAAAGAACACACATGCAATGCCTCTAGTGGATCAACCTGGTTTCGGAAAAGAACACACATGCAATGTCACCAGTGGATCAATGTGTTTTAGGAAAAAAACACATGCAATGTCACTAGTGGATCAATGTGGTTTAGGAAAAGAACACATGTGCGATCCAGGCACATGGCTTAATAGGATTGATAGGATACCCATATCAACAAGTTGCAACTTCTTTTCCGGAAGCTCATTCGAAAAGAACTCTAAGGTTAAGCATGCTTGGCCTAGAGCAATTCTAGGATGGGTGACCGACCGGGAAATGGGTAACTGGGTGCGCACGAGTGAGGACAAAGTGCGCAGAAAAGACTAGTGTTGGTCTGTGGGGCCAGTCTAGATATCCTATTAAGCTGCCAGGAGTGACACCCCCCGGGCCCAGGAGTGGACGTGGTGTTACAAGTGGTATCAGAGCCGACCTCGCGGTTAAACGGGTGTGTGCGGGTTAGTGGCGGGACATGTGGAGCATGGCGCGTGTGGCCCGGAGTGGACACGGCATGGCACATGTGCCGGCACTGGACGCACAAACGCGTGCCAAGAGGGAACGTTCCTGGGGTGTGCTTGATCGATGAGGGCATCGATCTTCTAAAGGGTGGGTGTATGTGAGATCCAGGCACATGGCTTAATAGGATTGATAGGATACCCATATCAACAAGTTGCAACTTCTTTTCCGGAAGCTCATTCGCAAAGAACTCTAAGGTTCAGCGTGCTTGGCCTAGAGCAATTCTAGGATGGGTGACCGACCGGGAAATGGGTAACCGGGTGCGCACGAGTGAGGACAAAGTGCGCAGAAAAGACTAGTGTTGGTCTGTGGGGCCAGTCTAGATATCCTATTAAGCTGCCAGGAGTGACACCCTCCGGGCCCAGGAGTGGACGGGGTGTTACAACACACGTGCAATGTCCCTAGTGGATCCATATGGTTTAGGTAAAGAATACACATGCAATGTCACCAGTGGATCAACGTGTTTTAGGAAAAAACACATGCAATGTCACTAGTGGATCAATGTGGTTTAGGAAAAGAACACCCGTGCAATGTCACCAGTGTATCCATGTGGTTTAGGTAAAGAACACAGATGCAATGTCACCAGTGGATCAATGTGGTTTAGAAAATAACACACATGTAATGACTCCAGTGGATAAATGTGGTTTAGGAAAAGAACGCACATGCAATAGCTCTAGTGGATCCATGTGGTTTAGGAAAAGAACACACATGCAATGTCACCCGTGCATCAATGTGGTTTATTAAAATAACACACATGCAATGACTCTAGTGGAACAATGTGGTTTAGGAGAAGAACACACATGCAATGTCACCAGTGGATCAATGTGGTTTAGGAAAAGAACACCCATCAAATGTCATGAGTGGATAATTCTATTTTAGGTAAAGAACACACATGCAATGACTCTAGTGGATCCATGTGGTTTAGGAATAGAACACACATGCAATGACTCTAGTGGATCCATGTGGTTTAGCAAAAGAACACACATGTAATGACTCTAGTGGATCCATGTGGTTTAGGAAAAGAACACACGTGCAATTACTCTAGTGGATCCATGTGGTTTAGGAAAAGAACACACATGCAATGTCACCAGTGGATCAATGTGGTCTAGGAAAAGAACACACATGCAATGCCTCTAGTGGATCAATCTAGTTTCGGAAAAGACACCACATGCAATGTCACTAGTGGATCACTGTGGTTTAGGAAAAGAACACACGTGCAATGTACCCAGTGGATCCATGTGGTTTAGGTAAAGAACACACATGCAATGTCACGAGTGGATCAATGTGGTTTAGGAAAATAACAACATGCAATGACTCCAGTGGATCAATGTGGTTTAGGAAAATAACGCACATGCAATGACTCTAGTGGATGAATGTGGTTTTGGAAAAGAACCCACATGCAATGTCACCAGTGGATCAATGTGGTTTAGGAAAACAACACACATGAAATGTCATTAGTGGATTAATGTGTTTTAGGAAAAGAACACACATGAAATGACTCTAGTCGATCCATGAGGTTTAGGAAAAGAACACACATGCAACGACTCTAGTGGATCCATGTGGTTTAGGAAACGATACCATCTGCAATACTCTAGTGGATCCATGTGGTTTAGGAAAAGAACACACATGCAATGTCACCAGTGGATCAATGTGGTTTAGGCAAAGAACACACATGCAATGTCACTAGTGGATCAATGTAGTTTAGGAAAAGAACACACATTCCATGACTCTACTAGATCCATGTGGTTGAGGAAAATAACACAATTAGAATGACTCTAGTGGATCCATGTGGTTTAGAAAAAGAACACACATGCAATGTCACCAGTGGATCCATGTGGTTTTGGAAAAGAACACACATGCAATTTCACTAGTGGATCCATGGGGTTTAGGAAAAGAACACACATGAAATGTCAGTAGTGGATCAATGTGGATTAGGAAAAGAACACACATGTAGTGACACTAGTGGATCAATGTGGTTTAGGAAAAAGAACACACATGCAATGTCACCCGTGCATCAATGTGGTCTATTAAAATAACACACATGCAACGACTCTAGTGGATCCATGTGGTTTAGGAAAAGAACACACATCCAATGACTCTAGTGGAACAATGTGGTTTAGGAGAAGAACACACATGCAATGTCACCAGTAGATCAATGTGGTTTAGGAAAAGAACACACATCAAATCTCATGAGTAAATAATTGTGTTTTAGGTAAAGAACACACATGCAATGACTCTAGTGGATCCATGTGGCTTAGGAATAGAACACACATGCAATGACTCTAGTGGATCCATGTGGTTTAGCAAAAGAACACACATGGAATGACTCTAGTGGATCTATGTGGTTTAGGAAAAGAACACACGTGCAATGACTCTAGTGGATCCATGTGGTTTAGGAAAAGAACACACATGCAATGTCACCAGTGGATCAATGTGGTCTAGCAAAAGAACACACATGCAATGCCTCTAGTGGATCAATCTAGTTTCGGTAAAGAACACACATGCAATGTCACTAGTGGATCAATGTTGTTTAGGAAAAGAACACACGTGCAATGTCCCCAGTGGATCCATGTGGTTTAGGTAAACAACACACATGCAATGTCACGAGTGGATCAATCTGGTTTAGGAAAATTACAACATGCAATGACTCCAGTGGATCAATGTGGTTTTGGAAAATAACGCACATGCAATGACTCTTGTAGATGAATGTGTTTTTGGAAAAGAACCCACATGCAATGTTACCAGTGGATCAATGTGGTTTAGGAAAACAACACACATGAATGTCATCAGTGGATTAATGTGTTTTAGGAAAAGAACACACATGCAATGACTCTAGTGGATCCGTGTGGTTTAGGAAAAGAACACGCATGCAATGACTCTAGTGGATCCATGTGGTTTAGGAAAAGATACGATATGTAATACTCTAGTGGATCCATGTGGTTTAGGAAACGAACACACGTGCAATGTCACCAGTGGATCAATGTGGTTTAGGCAAAGAACACACATGCAATGTCACTAGTGGATCAATGTAGTTTAGGAAAAGAACACACATTCCATGACTCTACTGGATGCATGTGGTTGAGTAAAATAACACAACTAGAATGACTCTAGTGGATCCATGTGGTTTAGAAAAAGAACACACATGCAATGTCACCAGTGGATCCATGTGGTTTTGGAAAAGAACACACATGCCATTTCACTAGTGGATCCATGGGGTTTAGGAAAAGAACACACATGAAATGTCACTAGTGGATCAATGTGGATTACGAAAAGAACACACATGTAGTGACACTAGTGGATCAATGTGGTTTAGGAAAAGAACACACATGCAATATCTCTAGTGGATCAATGTGGTTTAGGAAAAGAACACACATCCAGTGACTCCCGTGGATCCATGTGGTTTAGGAAAAGAAGACACACGTATGGACACATGTGGATGAATGTGGTTTAGGAAAAGAACACACATGCAATGTCTCTAGTTTAGTAAAATAACACACATCCAATGACTCAAGTGGATCCATGTGGTTTAGGAAAAGAACACATGCAATGTCACTAGTGGGTCAATGTGGTTTAGGAAAAGAACACACATGCAATGTCACTAGTGGATCAATGTGGTTTATGAAAAGAAAACACATGCAATGTCACCAGTGGATCAATGTGGTTTAGGAAAATAACACACATGCAATGCCTCTAGTGGATCAACCTGGTTTCGGAAAAGAACACACATGCAATGTCACCAGTGGATCAATGTGTTTTAGGAAAAAAACACATGCAATGTAACAAGTGGATCAATGTGGTTTAGGAAAAGAACACACGTGCAATGTCCCTAGTGGATCCATGTGGTTTAGGTAAAGAACACACATGCAATGTCACCAGTGGATCAATGTGGTTTAGGAAAATAACACACATGCAATGACTCTAGTGGATAAATGTGGTTTAGGAAAAGAACGCACATGCAATAGCTCTAGTGGATCCATGCGGTTTAGGAAAAGAACACACATTCAATGTCACCAGTGCATCAATGTGGTCTAGGAAAAATAACACACATGCAATGACTCTAGTGGATCCACGTCGTTTAGGAAAATAACACACATGCAATGACTCTAGTGGAACAATGTGGTTTAGCAGAGAACACACATGCAATGTCACCAGTAGATCAATGTCGTTTAGGAAAAGAAAACACATGCAATGACTCTAGTGGATCCATGTGGTTTAGGAATAGAACACACATGCAATGACTCTAGTGGATCCATGTGGTTTAAGAAAACAATAGACATGCAATGACTCTGGTGGATCCATGTGGTTTAGGAAAAGAACACACATGCAATGACTCTAGTGGATACATTTGGTTTAGGAAAAGAACACACATGCAATGTCACCACTGGATCATGTGGTTTAGGAAAAGAACACACATGCAATGTCACTAGTGGATCAATGTGGTTTAGGCAAAGAACACACATTCAATGACTCTACTGAATCCACGTGGTTTAGGAAAATAGCTCAATTGCATTGACTCTAGAGGATCCATGTGGTTTAGAAAAAGAACACACATGCAATGTCACTAGTGGATCAATGTGGTTTAGGAAAAGAACACACATGCAATGTCACTAGTGGATCCATGGGGTTTAGGAAAAGAACACACATGTACTGACAACAGTGGATCAATGTGGTTTAGGAAAAGAACACACATGCATGGTTTCTAGTGGATCAATGTGGTTTAGGAAAAGAACACACATCCAATGACTCTAGTGGATCCATGTGGTTTAGGAAAAGAACACACACGTAGGGACACCAGTGGATAAATGTGGTTTAGGAAAAGAACACACATGCAATGTATCTAGTGGATCAATGTGGTTTAGGAAAATAACAGACATCAACTGACTCAAGTGGATCCATGTGGTTTAGGAAAAGAAAAATGCAATGTCACTAGTGTATCAATGTGGTTTAGGGAAAGAACACACACGCAATGTCACTAGTGGATCAATGTGGTTTAGGAAAAGGACACACATGCAATGTCATTAGTGGATCGATGTGGTTTAGGAAAATAACACACATGCAATGTCACGAGTGGATCAATGTGGTTTAGGAAAAGAACACACATTCAATGACACTACTGGATCCACGTGGTTTAGGAAAATAACACAATTGCAATGACTCTAGTGGATCCATGTGGTTTAGAAAAAGAACACACATGAAATGTCACTAGTGGATCAATGTGGTTTAGTAAAATAACACACATGCAATGTCACTAGTGGATACATGGGGTTTAGGAAAATAACACACATGCAATGTCACTTGTGGATCAATGTGGCTTAGGAAAAGAACACACATGTAGTGACAGAAGTGATAAATGTGGTTTAGGAAAAGAACACATATACAATGTCTCTAGTGGATCAATGTGGTTTAGGAAAAGAACACACATCCAATGACTCCAGTGCATCCATGTGGTTTAGGAAAAGAACACACATGCAATGTCTCTGGTGGATCAATGTGGTTTAGGAAAATAACACACATCCAATGACTCTAGTGGATCCATGTGGTTTAGGAAAAGAACACATGCAATGTCACTAGTGGATCAATGTTGTTTAGGAAAAGATCACACATGCAATGGCACTAGTGGAATAATGTGGTTTAGGAAAAGAACACACATGCGATGTAACTAGTGGATCAATGTGGTTTATGAAAAGAACACACACGCAATGTCACCAGTGGATCAATGTGGTTTAGGAAAAACACACATGCAATGTCACTAGTGGATCAATGTGGTTTAGGAAAAGAACACACATGCAATGTCACTAGTGGATCAATGTGGTTTAGGAAAAGAACACACATGCAATGTCTCTAGTGGATAAATGTAGTTTAGTAAAAGAACACACATCCAATGACTCTAGCGGATCCATGTGGTTTAGGAAAAGAACACACATGTACTGACACCATTGGATCCACGTGGTTTAGGAAAAGAACACACATACAATGTCACTAGTGGATAAATGTGATTTAGGAAAAGAACACACATCCAATGACTCTAGTGGATCCATGTGGTTTAGGAAAATAACACACATGTAGGGACACCAGTGGATGAATGTGGTTTAGGAAAAGAACACACATGCAATGTCTTTAGTGGATCAATGTGGTTTAGGAAAATAACACACATCAAATGACTCTAGTGGATCCATGGGGTTTCGGAAAAGAACACATGCAATGTCACTAGTGGATCAATGTGGTTTAGGAAAAGAACACACATGCAATGTCACTAGTGGATCAATGTGGTTTAGGAAAAGGACATACATCCAATGTCAACAGTGGATCGATGTGGTTTAGGAAAAGAACACACATGCAATGTCACAAGTGGATCAATGTGGTTTAGGAAAAGAACACACATGCAATGTCACTAGTGGATCCATGGGGTTTAGGAGAAGAAGACACATGCAATAAAACTAGTGGATCAATGTGGCTTAGGAAAAGAACACACATGTAGTGACACCAGTGATCAATGTGGTTTAGGAAAATAACACACATGCAATATCTCTAGTGGATCAATGTGGTTTAGGAAAAGAACACACATCTAATGACTCAAGTGGATCCATGTGGTTTAGGAAAAGAACACATGCAATGTCACTAGTGGATCAATGTGGTTTAGGAAAAGAACACACATGCAATGTCACTAGTGGATCCATGTCGTTTAGGAAAAGGACACACATGCGATGTCACTAGTGGATGAATGTGTTTTAGGAAAAGAACACACATGCAATGCCTCTAGTGGATCAATGTGGTTTAGGAAAATAACACACATCCAATGACTCCATTGGATCAATGTGGTTTAGGAAAAGAACACACATGCAATGTCACTAGTGGATCAATGTGGTTTAGCAAAAGAACACACATGCAATGTCAATAGTGGATAAATGTTGTTTAGGAAAAGGACACACATGCGATGTCTCTAGTGGATCCATGTGGTTTATGAAAAGAGCACACATGCAATGTCACTAGTGGATCAATGTGGTTTAGGAAAAGAACACACATGCAATGTCACTAGTGGATCAATGTGGTTTAGGAAAAGAACACACATGCAATGGCCACTAGTGGATCAATGTGGTTTAGGAAAAGGACATACATCCAATGTCACCAGTGGATCGATGTGGTTTAGGAAAAGAACACACATGCAATGTCACAAGTGGATCAATGTGGTTTAGGAAAAGAACACACATTCAATGACTCTACTGGATCCACGTGGTTTAGGAAAATAACGCAATTGCAACGACTCTAGTGGATCCATGTGGTTTAGAAAAAGAACACACATGCAATGTCACTAGTGGATCAATGTCGTTTAGGAAAAGAACACACATGCAATGTCACTAGTGGATCCATGGGGTTTAGGAAAAGAAGACACAAGCAATAACACTAGTGGATCAATGTGGCTTAGGAAAAGAACAGACATGTAGTGACACCAGTGATCAATGTGGTTTAGGGAAATAACACACATCTAATGACTCAAGTGGATCCATGTGGTTTAGGAAAAGAACACACACGTAGGGACACCAGTGGATGAATGTTGTTTACGAAAAGAACACACATGCAATGTCACTAGGGGATCAATGTGGTTTAGGAAAACAACACACATGCAATGTCACTAGTGGATCAATGTGGTTTAGGAAAAGAACACACATGCAATGTCTCTAGTGGATAAATGTAGTTTAGGAAAAGAACATACACCCAATGACTCTAGTGGATCCATGTGGTTTAGGAAAAGAACACACATGTACTGACACCAGTGGATCGATGTGGTTTAGGAAAAGAACACACATGCAATACCACTAGTGGATGAATGTGGTTTAGGAAAAGAACACACATGCAATGTCACTAGTGGATCAATGTGGTTTAGGAAAAGGACACACATGCAATGTGACCAGTGGATCGATGTGGTTTAGGAAAAGAACACACATGCAATGTCACAAGTGGATCAATGTGGTTTAGGAAAAGAACACACATTGAATGACTCTACTGGATCCACGTGGTTTAGGAAAATAACACAATTGCAACGACTCTAGTGGATCCATGTGGTTTAGAAAAAGAACACACATGCAATGTCACTAGTGGATCAATGTGGTTTAGGAAAAGAACACACATGCAATGTCACTAGTGGATCTATGGGGTTTAGGAAAAGAACACACATGCAATGTAACTAGTGGATCATTGTGGCTTAGGAAAAGAACACACATGTAGTGACACCAGTGATCAATGTGGTTTAGGAAAAGAACACACATGCAATGTCTCTAGTGGATCAATGTGGTTTAGGAAAAGAACACACATCCAATGACTCTAGTGGATCCATGTGGTCTAGGAAAAGAACACACATGTAGGGACACCAATGGATGAATGTGGTTTAGGAAAAGAACACACATGCAATGTCTCTAGTGGATCAATGTGGTTTAGGAAAATAACACACATCCAATGACTCTAGTGGATCCATGTGGTTTAGCAAAAGAACACATGCAATGTCACTAGTGGATCAATGTGGTTTAGGAAAAGAACACACATGCAATGTCACTAGTGGATCAATGTCGTTTAGGAAAAGGACACACATGCGATGTCACTAGTGGATGAATGTGGTTTAGGAAAAGAACACACATGCAATGCCTCTAGTGGATCAATGTGGTTTACGAAAATAACACACATCCAATGACTCCATTGGATCAATGTGGTTTAGGAAAAGAACACACATGCAATGTCACTAGTGGATCAATGTGGTTTAGCAAAAGAACACACATGCAATGTCAATAGTAGATAAATGTGGTTTAGGAAAAGGACACACATGCGATGTCACTAGTGGATCCATGTGGTTTATGAAAAGAGCACACATGCAATGTCACTAGTGGATCAATGTGGTTTAGGAAAAGAACACACATGCAATGTCTCTAGTGGATAAATGTAGTTTAGGAAAAGAACATACACCCAATGACTCTAGTGGATCCATGTGGTTTAGGAAAAGAACACACATGTACTGACACCAGTGGATCGATGTGGTTTAGGAAAAGAACACACATGCAATACCACTAGTGGATGAATGTGGTTTAGGAAAAGAACACACATGCAATGTCACTAGTGGATCAATGTGGTTTAGGAAAAGGACACACATGCAATGTGACCAGTGGATCGATGTGGTTTAGGAAAAGAACACACATGCAATGTCACAAGTTGATCAATGTGGTTTAGGAAAAGAACACACATTGAATGACTCTACTGGATCCACGTGGTTTAGGAAAATAACACAATTGCAACGACTCTAGTGGATCCATGTGGTTTAGAAAAAGAACACACATGCAATGTCACTAGTGGATCAATGTGGTTTAGGAAAAGAACACACATGCAATGTCACTAGTGGATCCATGGGGTTTAGGAAAAGAACACACATGCAATGTCACTAGTGGATCATTGTGGCTTAGGAAAAGAACACACATGTAGTGACACCAGTGATCAATGTGGTTTAGGAAAAGAACACACATGCAATGTCTCTAGTGGATCAATGTGGTTTAGGAAAAGAACACACATCCAATGACTCTAGTGGATCCATGTGGTTTAGGAAAAGAACACACACGTAGGGACACCAATGGATGAATGTGGTTTAGGAAAAGAACACACATGCAATGTCTCTAGTGGATCAATGTGGTTTAGGAAAATAACACACAACCAATGACTCTAGTGGATCCATGTGGTTTAGCAAAAGAACACATGCAATGTCACTAGTGGATCAATGTGGTTTAGGAAAAGAACACACATGCAATGTCACTAGTGGATCAATGTCGTTTAGGAAAAGGACACACATGCGATGTCACTAGTGGATGAATGTGGTTTAGGAAAAGAACACACATGCAATGCCTCTAGTGGATCAATGTGGTTTACGAAAATAACACACATCCAATGACTCCATTGGATCAATGTGGTTTAGGAAAAGAACACACATGCAATGTCACTAGTGGATCAATGTGGTTTAGCAAAAGAACACACATGCAATGTCAATAGTGGATAAATGTGGTTTAGGAAAAGGACACACATGCGATGTCACTAGTGGATCCATGTGGTTTATGAAAAGAGCACACATGCAATGTCACTAGTGGATCAATGTGGTTTAGGAAAAGAACACATATGCAACGTCTCTAGGGGATCAATGTGGTTTAGAAAAAGAACACACATCCAATGACTCTAGTGGATCCATGTGGTTTAGGAAAAGAACACACACGTAGGGACACTAGTGGAAGAATGTGGTTTGGGAAAATAACACACATGCAATGTCTCTAGTGGATCAATGTGGTTTAGGAAAATAACACACATCAAATGAGTGAAGTGGATGCATGTGGTTTAGGAAAAGAACACATGCAATGTCACTAGTGGATCAATGTGGTTTAGGAAAAGAACACATATCCAATGTCACTAGTGGATCAATGTGGTTTAGGAAAAGGACACACATCCAATGTCACCAGTGGATCGATGTGGTTTAGGAATAGAACACCCAAGCAATGTCACAAGTGGATCAATGTGGTTTAGGAAAAGAACACACATTCAATGACTCTACTGGATCCACATGGTTTAGGAAAATAACACAATTGCAATGACTCTAGTGGATCCATGTGGTTTAGAAAAAGAACACACATGCAATGTCACCAGTGGATCAATGTGGTTTAGGAAAAGAACACACATGCAATGTCACTAGTGGATCCTTGGGGTTTAGGAAAAGAACACACATGCAATGTCACTAGTGGATCAATGTGGTTTAGGAAAAGAACACACATGTAGTGACACTAGTGATCAATGTGGTTTAGGAAAAGAACACACATGCAATGTCTCTGGTGGATCAATGTGGTTTAGGAAAATAACACACATCAAATGACTCAAGTGGATCCATGTGGTTTAGGAAAAGAACACACACGTAGGGACACCAGTGGATGAATGTGGTTTAGGAAAAGAACACACATGAAATGTCTCTAGTGGATCAATGTGGTTTAGGAAAATAACACACATCCAATGACTCTAGTGGATCCATGTGGTTTAGGAAAACAACACATGCAATGTCACTCGTGGATCAATGTGGTTTAGGAAAAGAACACACATGCAATGTCAATAGTGGATCAATGTGGTTTAGGAAAGAACACACATGCAATGTAACTAGTGGATCCATGGGGTTTAGTAAAAGAACACACATGTAGTGACACCAGTGATCAATGTGGTTTAGGGAAAGAACACGCATTCAATGTCTCTAGTGGATCAATGTGGTTTAGCAAAAGAACACACACATAGGGACACCAGTGGATGAATGTGGTTGAGGAAAAGAACACACATGCAATGTCTCTAGTAGATCAATGTGGTTTAGGAAAAAAACACACATCCAATGACTCCAGTGGATCCATGTGGTTTAGGAAAAGAACACATGCAATGTCACTAGTGGATCAATGTGGTTTAGGAAAAGAACACACATGCAATGTCACTAGTGGATCAATGTGGTTTAGGAAAACACACACATGCAATGTCACAAGTGGATCAATGTGGTTTAGGAAAAGAACACACATGCAATGTCACTAGTGGATAAATGTGGTGTAGGAAAAGAACACACATGCAATGTCACTAGTGGATCAATATGGTTTAGGAAGAGGACACACATGCAATGTCACCAGTGGATCGATGTGGTTTGGGAAAACAACACACATGCAATGTCACTAGTGGATCAATGTGGTTTAGGAAAAGAACACACATGCAATGTCTCTAGTGGATCAATGTGGTTTAGGAAAATAACACACCTCAAATGAGTGAAGTGGATGCATGTGGTTTAGGAAAAGAACACATGCAATGTCACTAGTGGATCAATGTGGTTTAGGAAAAGAACACATATCCAATGTCACTAGTGGATCAATGTGGTTTAGGAAAAGGACACACATCCAATGTCACCAGTGGATCGATGTGGTTTAGGAAAAGAACACACATGCAATGTCACAAGTGGATCAATGTGGTTTAGGAAAAGAACACACATTCAATGACTCTACTGGATCCACATGGTTTAGGAAAATAACACAATTGCAATGACTCTAGTGGATCCATGTGGTTTAGAAAAAGAACACACATGCAATGTCACCAGTGGATCAATGTGGTTTCGGAAAAGAACACACATGCAATGTCACTAGTGGATCCATGGGGTTTATGAAAAGAGCACACATGCAATGTCACTAGTGGATCAATGTGGTTTAGGAAAAGAACACATATGCAATGTCTCTAGTGGATCAATGTGGCTTAGAAAAACAACACACATCCAATGACTCTAGTGGATCCATGTGGTTTAGGAAAAGAACACACACGTAGGGACACTAGTGGAAGAATGTGGTTTAGGAAATGAACACACATGCAATGTCTCTAGTGGATCAATGTGGTTTAGGAAAATAATACACATCAAATGACTGAAGTGGATGCATGTGGTTTAGGCAAAGAACACATGCAATGTCCCTAGTGGATCAATGTGGTTTAGGAAAAGAACACATATCCAATGTCACTAGTGGATCAATGTGGTTTAGGAAAAGGACACACATCCAATGTCACCAGTGGATCGATGTGGTTTAGGAAAAGAACACACATGCAATGTCACAAGTGGATCAATGTGGTTTAGGAAAAGAACACGCATTCAATTACTCTATTGGATCCACATGGTTTAGGAAAATAACACAATTGCAATGACTCTAGTGGATCCATGTGGTTTAGAAAAAGAACACACATGCAATGTCACTAGTGGATCAGTGTGGTTTAGGAAAAGAACACACATGCAATGTCCCTAGTGGATCCATGGGGTTTAGGAAAAGAACACACATGTAATGTCACTAGTGGATCAATGTGGTTTAGGAAAAGAACATACATGTAGTGACACCAGTGATCAATGTGGTTTAGGAAAAGAACACACATGCAATGTCTCTGGTGGATCAATGTGGTTTAGGAAAATAACACACATCAAATGACTCCAGTGGATCCATGTGGTTTAGGAAAAGAACACATGAAATGTCACTAGTGGGTCAATGTGGTTTAGGAAAACAACACACATGCAATGTCACTAGTGGATCAATCTGGTTTACGAAAAGAACACACATGCAATGTCACCAGTGGATCAATGTGGTTTAGGAAAAGAACACACATGCAATGCCTCTAGTGGATCAACCTGGTTTCGGAAAAGAACACACATGCAATGTCACCAGTGGATCAATGTGTTTTAGGAAAAAAACACATGCAATGTCACTAGTGGATCAATGTGGTTTAGGAAAAGAACACATGTGCGATCCAGGCACATGGCTTAATAGGATTGATAGGATACCCATATCAACAAGTTGCAACTTCTTTTCCGGAAGCTCATTCGAAAAGAACTCTAAGGTTAAGCATGCTTGTCCTAGAGCAATTCTAGGATGGGTGACCGACCGGGAAATGGGTAACTGGGTGCGCACGAGTGAGGACAAAGTGCGCAGAAAAGACTAGTGTTGGTCTGTGGGGCCAGTCTAGATATCCTATTAAGCTGCCAGGAGTGACACCCCCCGGGCCCAGGAGTGGACGGGGTGTTACAAGTGGTATCAGAGCCGACCTCGCGGTTAAACGGGTGTGTGCGGGTTAGTGGCGGGACATGTGGAGCATGGCGCGTGTGGCCCGGAGTGGACACGGCATGGCACATGTGCCGGCACTGGACGCACAAACGCGTGCCAAGAGGGAACGTTCCTGGGGTGTGCTTGATCGATGAGGGCATCGATCTTCTAAAGGGTGGGTGTATGTGAGATCCAGGCACATGGCTTAATAGGATTGATAGGATACCCATATCAACAAGTTGCAACTTCTTTTCCGGAAGCTCATTCGCAAAGAACTCTAAGGTTCAGCGTGCTTGGCCTAGAGCAATTCTAGGATGGGTGACCGACCGGGAAATGGGTAACCGGGTGCGCACGAGTGAGGACAAAGTGCGCAGAAAAGACTAGTGTTGGTCTGTGGGGCCAGTCTAGATATCCTATTAAGCTGCCAGGAGTGACACCCTCCGGGCCCAGGAGTGGACGGGGTGTTACAACACACGTGCAATGTCCCTAGTGGATCCATATGGTTTAGGTAAAGAATACACATGCAATGTCACCAGTGGATCAACGTGTTTTAGGAAAAAACACATGCAATGTCACTAGTGGATCAATGTGGTTTAGGAAAAGAACACCCGTGCAATGTCACCAGTGTATCCATGTGGTTTAGGTAAAGAACACAGATGCAATGTCACCAGTGGATCAATGTGGTTTAGAAAATAACACACATGTAATGACTCCAGTGGATAAATGTGGTTTAGGAAAAGAACGCACATGCAATAGCTCTAGTGGATCCATGTGGTTTAGGAAAAGAACACACATGCAATGTCACCCGTGCATCAATGTGGTTTATTAAAATAACACACATGCAATGACTCTAGTGGAACAATGTGGTTTAGGAGAAGAACACACATGCAATGTCACCTGTGGATCAATGTGGTTTAGGAAAAGAACACCCATCAAATGTCATGAGTGGATAATTCTATTTTAGGTAAAGAACACACATGCAATGACTCTAGTGGATCCATGTGGTTTAGGAATAGAACACACATGCAATGACTCTAGTGGATCCATGTGGTTTAGCAAAAGAACACACATGTAATGACTCTAGTGGATCCATGTGGTTTAGGAAAAGAACACACGTGCAATTACTCTAGTGGATCCATGTGGTTTAGGAAAAGAACACACATGCAATGTCACCAGTGGATCAATGTGGTCTAGGAAAAGAACACACATGCAATGCCTCTAGTGGATCAATCTAGTTTCGGAAAAGACACCACGTGCAATGTCACTAGTGGATCACTGTGGTTTAGGAAAAGAACACACGTGCAATGTACCCAGTGGATCCATGTGGTTTAGGTAAAGAACACACATGCAATGTCACGAGTGGATCAATGTGGTTTAGGAAAATAACAACATGCAATGACTCCAGTGGATCAATGTGGTTTAGGAAAATAACGCACATGCAATGACTCTAGTGGATGAATGTGGTTTTGGAAAAGAACCCACATGCAATGTCACCAGTGGATCAATGTGGTTTAGGAAAACAACACACATGAAATGTCATTAGTGGATTAATGTGTTTAAGGAAAAGAACACACATGAAATGACTCTAGTCGATCCATGTGGTTTAGGAAAAGAACACACATGCAACGACTCTACTGGATCCATGTGGTTTAGGAAACGATACCATCTGCAATACTCTAGTGGATCCATGTGGTTTAGGAAAAGAACACACATGCAATGTCACCAGTGGATCAATGTGGTTTATGCAAAGAACACACATGCAATGTCACTAGTGGATCAATGTAGTTTAGGAAAAGAACACACATTCCATGACTCTACTAGATCCATGTGGTTGAGGAAAATAACACAATTAGAATGACTCTAGTGGATCCATGTGGTTTAGAAAAAGAACACACATGCAATGTCACCAGTGGATCCATGTGGTTTTGGAAAAGAACACACATGCAATTTCACTAGTGGATCCATGGGGTTTAGGAAAAGAACACACATGAAATGTCAGTAGTGGATCAATGTGGATTAGGAAAAGAACACACATGTAGTGACACTAGTGGATCAATGTGGTTTAGGAAAAAGAACACACATGCAATGTCACCCGTGCATCAATGTGGTCTATTAAAATAACACACATGCAACGACTCTAGTGGATCCATGTGGTTTAGGAAAAGAACACACATCCAATGACTCTAGTGGAACAATGTGGTTTAGGAGAAGAACACACATGCAATGTCACCAGTAGATCAATGTGGTTTAGGAAAAGAACACACATCAAATCTCATGAGTAAATAATTGTGTTTTAGGTAAAGAACACACATGCAATGACTCTAGTGGATCCATGTGGCTTAGGAATAGAACACACATGCAATGACTCTAGTGGATCCATGTGGTTTAGCAAAAGAACACACATGGAATGACTCTAGTGGATCTATGTGGTTTAGGAAAAAAACACACGTGCAATGACTCTAGTGGATCCATGTGGTTTAGGAAAAGAACACACATGCAATGTCACCAGTGGATCAATGTGGTCTAGCAAAAGAACACACATGCAATGCCTCTAGTGGATCAATCTAGTTTCGGTAAAGAACACACATGCAATGTCACTAGTGGATCAATGTTGTTTAGGAAAAGAACACACGTGCAATGTCCCCAGTGGATCCATGTGGTTTAGGTAAACAACACACATGCAATGTCACGAGTGGATCAATCTGGTTTAGGAAAATTACAACATGCAATGACTCCAGTGGATCAATGTGGTTTAGGAAAATAACGCACATGCAATGACTCTTGTAGATGAATGTGTTTTTGGAAAAGAACCCACATGCAATGTTACCAGTGGATCAATGTGGTTTAGGAAAACAACACACATGAATGTCATCAGTGGATTAATGTGTTTTAGGAAAAGAACACACATGCAATGACTCTAGTGGATCCGTGTGGTTTAGGAAAAGAACACGCATGCAATGACTCTAGTGGATCCATGTGGTTTAGGAAAAGATACGATATGTAATACTCTAGTGGATCCATGTGGTTTAGGAAATGAACACACATGCAATGTCACCAGTGGATCAATGTGGTTTAGGCAAAGAACACACATGCAATGTCACTAGTGGATCAATGTAGTTTAGGAAAAGAACACACATTCCATGACTCTACTGGATGCATGTGGTTGAGTAAAATAACACAACTAGAATGACTCTAGTGGATCCATGTGGTTTAGAAAAAGAACACACATGCAATGTCACCAGTGGATCCATGTGGTTTTGGAAAAGAACACACATGCCATTTCACTAGTGGATCCATGGGGTTTAGGAAAAGAACACACATGAAATGTCACTAGTGGATCAATGTGGATTACGAAAAGAACACACATGTAGTGACACTAGTGGATCAATGTGGATTAGGAAAAGAACACACATGCAATATCTCTAGTGGATCAATGTGGTTTAGGAAAAGAACACACATCCAGTGACTCCCGTGGATCCATGTGGTTTAGGAAAAGAAGACACACGTATGGACACATGTGGATGAATGTGGTTTAGGAAAAGAACACACATGCAATGTCTCTAGTTTAGTAAAATAACACACATCCAATGACTCAAGTGGATCCATGTGGTTTAGGAAAAGAACACATGCAATGTCACTAGTGGGTCAATGTGGTTTAGGAAAAGAACACACATGCAATGTCACTAGTGGATCAATGTGGTTTATGAAAAGAAAACACATGCAATGTCACCAGTGGATCAATGTGGTTTAGGAAAATAACACACATGCAATGCCTCTAGTGGATCAACCTGGTTTCGGAAAAGAACACACATGCAATGTCACCAGTGGATCAATGTGTTTTAGGAAAAAAACACATGCAATGTAACAAGTGGATCAATGTGGTTTAGGAAAAGAACACACGTGCAATGTCCCTAGTGGATCCATGTGGTTTAGGTAAAGAACACACATGCAATGTCACCAGTGGATCAATGTGGTTTAGGAAAATAACACACATGCAATGACTCTAGTGGATAAATGTGGTTTAGGAAAAGAACGCACATGCAATAGCTCTAGTGGATCCATGCGGTTTAGGAAAAGAACACACATTCAATGTCACCAGTGCATCAATGTGGTCTAGGAAAAATAACACACATGCAATGACTCTAGTGGATCCACGTCGTTTAGGAAAATAACACACATGCAATGACTCTAGTGGAACAATGTGGTTTAGCAGAGAACACACATGCAATGTCACCAGTAGATCAATGTCGTTTAGGAAAAGAAAACACATGCAATGACTCTAGTGGATCCATGTGGTTTAGGAATAGAACACACATGCAATGACTCTAGTGGATCCATGTGGTTTAAGAAAACAATAGACATGCAATGACTCTGGTGGATCCATGTGGTTTAGGAAAAGAACACACATGCAATGACTCTAGTGGATACATTTGGTTTAGGAAAAGAACACACATGCAATGTCACCACTGGATCATGTGGTTTAGGAAAAGAACACACATGCAATGTCACTAGTGGATCAATGTGGTTTAGGCAAAGAACATACATTCAATGACTCTACTGAATCCACGTGGTTTAGGAAAATAGCTCAATTGCAATGACTCTAGAGGATCCATGTGGTTTAGAAAAAGAACACACATGCAATGTCACTAGTGGTTCAATGTGGTTTAGGAAAAGAACACACATGCAATGTCACTAGTGGATCCATGGGGTTTAGGAAAAGAACACACATGTACTGACAACAGTGGATCAATGTGGTTTAGGAAAAGAACACACATGCATGGTTTCTAGTGGATCAATGTGGTTTAGGAAAAGAACACACATCCAATGTCTCTAGTGGATCCATGTGGTTTAGGAAAAGAACACACACGTAGGGACACCAGTGGATAAATGTGGTTTAGGAAAAGAACACACATGCAATGTATCTAGTGGATCAATGTGGTTTAGGAAAATAACAGACATCAACTGACTCAAGTGGATCCATGTGGTTTAGGAAAAGAAAAATGCAATGTCACTAGTGTATCAATGTGGTTTAGGGAAAGAACACACACGCAATGTCACTAGTGGATCAATGTGGTTTAGGAAAAGGACACACATGCAATGTCATTAGTGGATCGATGTGGTTTAGGAAAATAACACACATGCAATGTCACGAGTGGATCAATGTGGTTTAGGAAAAGAACACACATTCAATGACACTACTGGATCCACGTGGTTTAGGAAAATAACACAATTGCAATGACTCTAGTGGATCCATGTGGTTTAGAAAAAGAACACACATGAAATGTCACTAGTGGATCAATGTGGTTTAGTAAAATAACACACATGCAATGTCACTAGTGGATACATGGGGTTTAGGAAAATAACACACATGCAATGTCACTAGTGGATCAATGTGGCTTAGGAAAAGAACACACATGTAGTGACAGAAGTGATAAATGTGGTTTAGGAAAAGAACACATATACAATGTCTCTAGTGGATCAATGTGGTTTAGGAAAAGAACACATCCAATGACTCCAGTGCATCCATGTGGTTTAGGAAAAGAACACACATGCAATGTCTCTGGTGGATCAATGTGGTTTAGGAAAATAACACACATCCAATGACTCTAGTGGATCCATGTGGTTTAGGAAAAGAACACATGCAATGTCACTATTGGATCAATGTTGTTTAGGAAAAGATCACACATGCAATGGCACTAGTGGAATAATGTGGTTTAGGAAAAGAACACACATGCGATGTAACTAGTGGATCAATGTGGTTTATGAAAAGAACACACACGCAATGTCACCAGTGGATCAATGTGGTTTAGGAAAAACACACATGCAATGTCACTAGTGGATCAATGTGGTTTAGGAAAAGAACACACATGCAATGTCACTAGTGGATCAATGTGGTTTAGGAAAAGAACACACATGCAATGTCTCTAGTGGATAAATGTAGTTTAGTAAAAGAACACACATCCAATGACTCTAGCGGATCCATGTGGTTTAGGAAAAGAACACACATGTACTGACACCATTGGATCCACGTGGTTTAGGAAAAGAACACACATACAATGTCACTAGTGGATAAATGTGATTTAGGAAAAGAACACACATCCAATGACTCTAGTGGATCCATGTGGTTTAGGAAAATAACACACATGTAGGGACACCAGTGGATGAATGTGGTTTAGGAAAAGAACACACATGCAATGTCTTTAGTGGATCAATGTGGTTTAGGAAAATAACACACATCAAATGACTCTAGTGGATCCATGGGGTTTCGGAAAAGAACACATGCAATGTCACTAGTGGATCAATGTGGTTTAGGAAAAGAACACACATGCAATGTCACTAGTGGATCAATGTGGTTTAGGAAAAGGACATACATCCAATGTCAACAGTGGATCGATGTGGTTTAGGAAAAGAACACACATGCAATGTCACAAGTGGATCAATGTGGTTTAGGAAAAGAACACACATGCAATGTCACTAGTGGATCCATGGGGTTTAGGAAAAGAAGACACATGCAATAACACTAGTGGATCAATGTGGCTTAGGAAAAGAACACACATGTAGTGACACCAGTGATCAATGTGGTTTAGGAAAATAACACACATGCAATATCTCTAGTGGATCAATGTGGTTTAGGAAAAGAACACACATCTAATGACTCAAGTGGATCCATGTGGTTTAGGAAAAGAACACATGCAATGTCACTAGTGGATCAATGTGGTTTAGGAAAAGAACACACATGCAATGTCACTAGTGGATCCATGTCGTTTAGGAAAAGGACACACATGCGATGTCACTAGTGGATGAATGTGTTTTAGGAAAAGAACACACATGCAATGCCTCTAGTGGATCAATGTGGTTTAGGAAAATAACACACATCCAATGACTCCATTGGATCAATGTGGTTTAGGAAAAGAACACACATGCAATGTCACTAGTGGATCAATGTGGTTTAGCAAAAGAACACACATGCAATGTCAATAGTGGATAAATGTTGTTTAGGAAAAGGACACACATGCGATGTCACTAGTGGATCCATGTGGTTTATGAAAAGAGCACACATGCAATGTCACTAGTGGATAAATGTGGTTTAGGAAAAGAACACACATGCAATGTCACTAGTGGATCAATGTGGTTTAGGAAAAGAACACACATGCAATGGCCACTAGTGGATCAATGTGGTTTAGGAAAAGGACATACATCCAATGTCACCAGTGGATCGATGTGGTTTAGGAAAAGAACACACATGCAATGTCACAAGTGGATCAATGTGGTTTAGGAAAAGAACACACATTCAATGACTCTACTGGATCCACGTGGTTTAGGAAAATAACGCAATTGCAACGACTCTAGTGGATCCATGTGGTTTAGAAAAAGAACACACATGCAATGTCACTAGTGGATCAATGTCGTTTAGGAAAAGAACACACATGCAATGTCACTAGTGGATCCATGGGGTTTAGGAAAAGAAGAAACAAGCAATAACACTAGTGGATCAATGTGGCTTAGGAAAAGAACAGACATGTAGTGACACCAGTGATCAATGTGGTTTAGGGAAATAACACACATCTAATGACTCAAGTGGATCCATGTGGTTTAGGAAAAGAACACACACGTAGGGACACCAGTGGATGAATGTTGTTTACGAAAAGAACACACATGCAATGTCACTAGGGGATCAATGTGGTTTAGGAAAACAACACACATGCAATGTCACTAGTGGATCAATGTGGTTTAGGAAAAGAACACACATGCAATGTCTCTAGTGGATAAATGTAGTTTAGGAAAAGAACATACACCCAATGACTCTAGTGGATCCATGTGGTTTAGGAAAAGAACACACATGTACTGACACCAGTGGATCGATGTGGTTTAGGAAAAGAACACACATGCAATACCACTAGTGGATGAATGTGGTTTAGGAAAAGAACACACATGCAATGTCACTAGTGGATCAATGTGGTTTAGGAAAAGGACACACATGCAATGTGACCAGTGGATCGATGTGGTTTAGGAAAAGAACACACATGCAATGTCACAAGTGGATCAATGTGGTTTAGGAAAAGAACACACATTGAATGACTCTACTGGATCCACGTGGTTTAGGAAAATAACACAATTGCAACGACTCTAGTGGATCCATGTGGTTTAGAAAAAGAACACACATGCAATGTCACTAGTGGATCAATGTGGTTTAGGAAAAGAACACACATGCAATGTCACTAGTGGATCCATGGGGTTTAGGAAAAGAACACACATGCAATGTCACTAGTGGATCATTGTGGCTTAGGAAAAGAACACACATCTAGTGACACCAGTGATCAATGTGGTTTAGGAAAAGAACACACATGCAATGTCTCTAGTGGATCAATGTGGTTTAGGAAAAGAACACACATCCAATGACTCTAGTGGATCCATGTGGTTTAGGAAAAGAACACACACGTAGGGACACCAATGGATGAATGTGGTTTAGGAAAAGAACACACATGCAATGTCTCTAGTGGATCAATGTGGTTTAGGAAAATAACACACATCCAATGACTCTAGTGGATCCATGTGGTTTAGCAAAAGAACACATGCAATGTCACTAGTGGATCAATGTGGTTTAGGAAAAGAACACACATGCAATGTCACTAGTGGATCAATGTCGTTTAGGAAAAGGACACACATGCGATGTCACTAGTGGATGAATGTGGTTTAGGAAAAGAACACACATGCAATGCCTCTAGTGGATCAATGTGGTTTACGAAAATAACACACATCCAATGACTCCATTGGATCAATGTGGTTTAGGAAAAGAACACACATGCAATGTCACTAGTGGATCAATGTGGTTTAGCAAAAGAACACACATGCAATGTCAATAGTGGATAAATGTGGTTTAGGAAAAGGACACACATGCAATGTCACTAGTGGATCCATGTGGTTTATGAAAAGAGCACACATGCAATGTCACTAGTGGATCAATGTGGTTTAGGAAAAGAACACACATGCAATGTCTCTAGTGGATAAATGTAGTTTAGGAAAAGAACATACACCCAATGACTCTAGTGGATCCATGTGGTTTAGGAAAAGAACACACATGTACTGACACCAGTGGATCGATGTGGTTTAGGAAAAGAACACACATGCAATACCACTAGTGGATGAATGTGGTTTAGGAAAAGAACACACATGCAATGTCACTAGTGGATCAATGTGGTTTAGGAAAAGGACACACATGCAATGTGACCAGTGGATCGATGTGGTTTAGGAAAAGAACACACATGCAATGTCACAAGTGGATCAATGTGGTTTAGGAAAAGAACACACATTGAATGACTCTACTGGATCCACGTGGTTTAGGAAAATAACACAATTGCAACGACTCTAGTGGATCCATGTGGTTTAGAAAAAGAACACACATGCAATGTCACTAGTGGATCAATGTGGTTTAGGAAAAGAACACACATGCAATGTCACTAGTGGATCCATGGGGTTTAGGAAAAGAACACACATGCAATGTCACTAGTGGATCATTGTGGCTTAGGAAAAGAACACACATGTAGTGACACCAGTGATCAATGTGGTTTAGGAAAAGAACACACATGCAATGTCTCTAGTGGATCAATGTGGTTTAGGAAAAGAACACACATCCAATGACTCTAGTGGATCCATGTGGTTTAGGAAAAGAACACACACGTAGGGACACCAATGGATGAATGTGGTTTAGGAAAAGAACACACATGCAATGTCTCTAGTGGATCAATGTGGTTTAGGAAAATAACACACATCCAATGACCCTAGTGGATCCATGTGGTTTAGCAAAAGAACACATGCAATGTCACTAGTGGATCAATGTGGTTTAGGAAAAGAACACACATGCAATGTCACTAGTGGATCAATGTCGTTTAGGAAAAGGACACACATGCGATGTCACTAGTGGATGAATGTGGTTTAGGAAAAGAACACACATGCAATGCCTCTAGTGGATCAATGTGGTTTACGAAAATAACACACATCCAATGACTCCATTGGATCAATGTGGTTTAGGAAAAGAACACACATGCAATGTCACTAGTGGATCAATGTGGTTTAGCAAAAGAACACACATGCAATGTCAATAGTGGATAAATGTGGTTTAGGAAAAGGACACACATGCGATGTCACTAGTGGATCCATGTGGTTTATGAAAAGAGCACACATGCAATGTCACTAGTGGATCAATGTGGTTTAGGAAAAGAACACATATGCAACGTCTCTAGGGGATCAATGTGGTTTAGAAAAAGAACACACATCCAATGACTCTAGTGGATCCATGTGGTTTAGGAAAAGAACACACACGTAGGGACACTAGTGGAAGAATGTGGTTTGGGAAAAGAACACACATGCAATGTCTCTAGTGGATCAATGTGGTTTAGGAAAATAACACACATCAAATGAGTGAAGTGGATGCATGTGGTTTAGGAAAAGAACACATGCAATGTCACTAGTGGATCAATGTGGTTTAGGAAAAGAACACATATCCAATGTCACTAGTGGATCAATGTGGTTTAGGAAAAGGACACACATCCAATGTCACCAGTGGATCGATGTGGTTTAGGAAAAGAACACCCAAGCAATGTCACAAGTGGATCAATGTGGTTTAGGAAAAGAACACACATTCAATGACTCTACTGGATCCACATGGTTTAGGAAAATAACACAATTGCAATGACTCTAGTGGATCCATGTGGTTTAGAAAAAGAACACACATGCAATGTCACTAGTGGATCAATGTGGTTTAGGAAAAGAACACACATGCAATGTCACTAGTGGATCCATGGGGTTTAGGAAAAGAACACACATGCAATGTCACTAGTGGATCAATGTGGTTTAGGAAAAGAACACACATGTAGTGACACTAGTGATCAATGTGGTTTAGGAAAAGAACACACATGCAATGTCTCTAGTGGATCAATGTGGTTTAGGAAAATAACACACATCAAATGACTCAAGTGGATCCATGTGGTTTAGGAAAAGAACACACACGTAGGGACACCAGTGGATGAATGTGGTTTAGGAAAAGAACACACATGAAATGTCTCTAGTGGATCAATGTGGTTTAGGAAAATAACACACATCCAATGACTCTAGTGGATCCATGTGGTTTAGGAAAACAACACATGCAATGTCACTAGTGGATCAATGTGGTTTAGGAAAAGAACACACATGCAATGTCAATAGTGGATCAATGTGGTTTAGGAAAGAACACACATGCAATGTAACTAGTGGATCCATGGGGTTTAGTAAAAGAACACACATGTAGTGACACTAGTGATCAATGTGGTTTAGGAAAAGAACACGCATTCAATGTCTCTAGTGGATCAATGTGGTTTAGCAAAAGAACACACACATAGGGACACCAGTGGATGAATGTGGTTGAGGAAAAGAACACACATGCAATGTCTCTAGTAGATCAATGTGGTTTAGGAAAAAAACACACATCCAATGACTCCAGTGGATCCATGTGGTTTAGGAAAAGAACACATGCAATGTCACTAGTGGATCAATGTGGTTTAGGAAAAGAACACACATGCAATGTCATTAGTGGATCAATGTGGTTTAGGAAAACACACACATGCAATGTCACAAGTGGATCAATGTGGTTTAGGAAAAGAACACACATGCAATGTCACTAGTGGATAAATGTGGTGTAGGAAAAGAACACACATGACATGTCACTAGTGGATCAATATGGTTTAGGAAGAGGACACACATGCAATGTCACCAGTGGATCGATGTGGTTTAGGAAAACAACACACATGCAATGTCACTAGTGGATCAATGTGGTTTAGGAAAAGAACACACATGCAATGTCTCTAGTGGATCAATGTGGTTTAGGAAAATAACACACCTCAAATGAGTGAAGTGGATGCATGTGGTTTAGGAAAAGAAACACATGCAATGTCACTAGTGGATCAATGTGGTTTAGGAAAAGAACACATATCCAATGTCACTAGTGGATCAATGTGGTTTAGGAAAAGGACACACATCCAATGTCACCAGTGGATCGATGTGGTTTAGGAAAAGAACACACATGCAATGTCACAAGTGGATCAATGTGGTTTAGGAAAAGAACACACATTCAATGACTCTACTGGATCCACATGGTTTAGGAAAATAACACAATTGCAATGACTCTAGTGGATCCATGTGGTTTAGAAAAATAACACACATGCAATGTCACTAGTGGATCAAGGTGGTTTACGAAAAGGACACACATCCAATGTCACCAGTGGATCGATGTGGTTTAGGAAAACATCACACAAGCAATGTCACTAGTGGATCAATGTGGTTTAGGAAAAGAACACGCATTCAATGACTCTACTGGATCCACATGGTTTAGGAAAATAACACAATTGCAATGACTCTAGTGGATCCATGTGGTTTAGAAAAAGAACACACATGCAATGTCACCAGTGGATCAATGTGGTTTCGGAAAAGAACACACATGCAATGTCACTAGTGGATCCATGGGGTTTATGAAAAGAGCACACATGCAATGTCACTAGTGGATCAATGTGGTTTAGGAAAAGAACACATATGCAATGTCTCTAGTGGATCAATGTGGCTTAGAAAAACAACACACATCCAATGACTCTAGTGGATCCATGTGGTTTAGGAAAAGAACACACACGTAGGGACACTAGTGGAAGAATGTGGTTTAGGAAATGAACACACATGCAATGTCTCTAGTGGATCAATGTGGTTTAGGAAAATAATACACATCAAATGACTGAAGTGGATGCATGTGGTTTAGGCAAAGAACACATGCAATGTCCCTAGTGGATCAATGTGGTTTAGGAAAAGAACACATATCCAATGTCACTAGTGGATCAATGTGGTTTAGGAAAAGGACACACATCCAATGTCACCAGTGGATCGATGTGGTTTAGGAAAAGAACACACATGCAATGTCACAAGTGGATCAATGTGGTTTAGGAAAATAACACGCATTCAATTACTCTATTGGATCCACATGGTTTAGGAAAATAACACAATTGCAATGACTCTAGTGGATCCATGTGGTTTAGAAAAAGAACACACATGCAATGTCACTAGTGGATCAGTGTGGTTTAGGAAAAGAACACACATGCAATGTCCCTAGTGGATCCATGGGGTTTAGGAAAAGAACACACATGTAATGTCACTAGTGGATCAATGTGGTTTAGGAAAAGAACACACATGTAGTGACACCAGTGATCAATGTGGTTTAGGAAAAGAACACACATGCAATGTCTCTGGTGGATCAATGTGGTTTAGGAAAATAACACACATCAAATGATTCAAGTGGATCCATGTGGTTTAGGAAAAGAACACACACGTAGGGACACCAGTGGATGAATGTGGTTTAGGAAAAGAAGACACATGAAATGTCTCTAGTGGATCAATGTGGTTTTGGAAAATAACACACATCCAATGACTCCAGTGGATCCATGTGGTTTAGGAAAACAACACATGCAATGTCACTAGTGGATCAATGTGGTTTAGAAAAAGAACACATATGCAATGTCACTAGTGGATCAATGTGGTTTAAGAAAAGGACACACATCCAATGTCACCAGTGGATCGATGTGGTTTAGGAAAAGAACACACATGCAATGTCACAAGTGGATCAATGTGGTTTAGGAAAAGAACACGCATTCAATGACTCTACTAGATCCACATGGTTTAGGAAAATAACACAATTGCAATGACTCTAGTGGATCCATGTGGTTTAGAAAAAGAACACACATGCAATGTCACCAGCGGATCAATGTGGTATAGGAAAAGAACACACACGCAATGTCACTAGTGGATCCTTGGGGTTTAGGAAAAGAACACACATGCAATGTCACTAGTGGATCAATGTGGTTTAGGAAAAGAACACACATGTAGTGACACCAGTGATCAATGTGGTTTAGGAAAAGAACACACATGCAATGTCTCTGGTGGATCAATGTGGTTTAGGAAAATAACACACATGAAATGACTCAAGTGGATCCATGTGGTTTAGGAAAAGAACACACACGTAGGGACACTAGTGGATGAATGTGGTTTAGGAAAAGAACACACATGAAATGTCTCTAGTGGATCAATGTGGTTTAGGAAAATAACACACATCCAATGACTCCAGTGGATCCATGTGGTTTAGGAAAACAACACATGCAATGTCACTAGTGGATCAATGTGGTTTAGGAAAAGAACACACATGCAATGTCAATAGTGGATCCATGGGGTTTAGGAAAAGAACACACATGTAGTGACACCAGTGATCAATGTGGTTTAGGAAAAGAACATGCATTCAATGTCTCTAGTGGATCAAAGTGGTTTAGCAAAAGAACACACACATAGGGACACCAGTGGATGAATGTGGTTGAGGAAAAGAACACACATGCAATGTCTCTAGTAGATCAATGTGGTTTAGGAAAAAAACACACATCCAATGACTCCAGTGGATCCATGTGGTTTAGGAAAAGAACACATGCAATGTCACTAGTGGATCAATGTGGTCTAGGAAAAGAACACACATGCAATGTCACTAGTCGATCAATGTGGTTTAGGAAAAAACACACATGCAATGTCACAAGTGGCTCAATGTGGTTTAGGAAAAGAACACACATGCAATGTCACTAGTGGATAAATGTGGTTTAGGAAAAGAACACACATGCAATGTCACTAGTGGATCAATATGGTTTAGGAAAAGGACACACATGCAATGTCACCAGTGGATCGATGTGGTTTAGGAAAACAACACACATGCAATGTCACTAGTGGATCAATGTGGTTTAGGAAAAGAACACACATGCAATGTCTCTCGTGGATAAATGTAGTTTAGGAAAAGAACACACATCCAATGACTCTATCTGATCCATGTGGTTTAGGAAAAGAACATATATGTACTGACACTAGTGGATCAATGTGGTTTAGGAAAAGAACACACATGCAATGTCTCTAGTGGATCAATATGGTTTAGGAAAAGAACTCACATCCAATGACTCTAGTGGATCGATGTGGTTTAGGACAATAACACACACGTAGGGACACCGGTGGATGAATGTGGTTTATGAAAAGAACACACATGCAATGTCTCTAGTGGATCAATGTGGTTTAGGAAAATAACACACATCCAATGACTCTAGTGGATCCATGTGGTTTAGCAAAAGAACACATGCAATGTCACTAGTGGATCAATGTGGTTTAGGAAAAGAACACACATGTAATGTCACTAGTGGATCAATGTCGTTTAGGAAAAGGACACACATGCGATGTCACTAGTGGATGAATGTGGTTTAGGAAAAGAACACACATGCAATGCCTCTAGTGGATCGATGTGGTTTAGGAAAACAACACACATCCAATGACTCCATTGGATCAGTGTGGTTTAGGAAAAGAACACACATGCAATGTCACTAGTGGATCAATGTGGTTTAGCAAAAGAACACACATGCAATGTCAATACTGGATAAATGTGGTTTAGGAAAAGGACACACATGCGATGTCACTAGTGGATCCATGTGGTTTATGAAAAGAGCACACATGCAATGTCACTAGTGGATCAATGCGGTTTAGGAAAATAACACATATGCAATGTCTCTAGTGGATCAATGTGGTTTAGAAAAAGAACACACATCAAATGACTCTAGTGGATCCATGTGGTTTAGGAAAAGAACACACACGTAGGGACACTAGTGGAAGAATGTGGTTTAGGAAAAGAACACACATGCAATGTCTCTAGTGGATCAATGTGGTTTAGGAAAATAACACACATCAAATGACTGAAGTGGATGCATGTGGTTTAGGAAAAGAACACATGCAATGTCACTAGTGTATCAATGTGGTTTAGGAAAAGAACACATATCCAATGTCACTAGTGGATCAACGTGGTTTAGGAAAAGGACACACATCAAATGTCACCAGTGGATTGATGTGGTTTAGGAAAAGAACACACATGCAATGTCACAAGTGGATCAATGTGGTTTAGGAAAAGAACACGCATTCAATTACTCTACTGGATCCACCTGGTTTAGGAAAATAACACAATTGCAATGACTCTAGTGGATCCATGTGGTTTAGAAAAAGAACACACATGCAATGTCACCAGTGGATTAATGTGGTTTAGGAAAAGAACACACATGCAATGTGACTAGTGGATCCATGGGGTTTAGGAAAAGAACACACATGCAATGTCACTAGTGGATCAATGTGGTTTAGGAAAAGAACACACATGTAGTGACACCAGTGATCAATGTGGTTTAGGAAAAGAACACACATGCAATGTCTCTGGTGGATCAATGTGGTTTAGGAAAATAACACACATCAAATGACTCAAGTGGATCCATGTGGTTTAGGAAAAGAACACACATGTAGGGATACCAGTGGATGAATGTGGTTTAGGAAAAGAAGACACATGAAATGTCTCTAGTGGATCAATGTGGTTTAGGAAACTAACACACATCCAATGACTCCAGTGGATCCATGTGGTTTAGGAAAACAACACATGCAATGTCACTAGTGGATCAATGTGGTTTAGGAAAAGAACACATATGCAATGTCTCTAGTGGATCAATGTGGTTTAGAAAAAGAACACATATGCAATGTCACTAGTGGATCAATGTGGTTTAGGAAAAGGACACACATCCAATGTCACCAGTGGATCGATGTGGTTTAGGAAAAGAACACACATGCAATGTCACAAGTGGATCAATGTGCTTTAGGAAAAGAACACGCATTCAATGACTCTACTGGATCCAAATGGTTTAGGAAAATAACACAATTGGAATGACTCTAGTGGATCCATGTGGTTTACAAAAAGAACACACATGCAATGTCACTAGTGGATCAATGTAGTTTAGGAAAAGAACACACATGCAATGTCACTAATGGATCCTTGGGGTTTAGGAAAAGAACACACATGCAATGTCACTAGTGGATCAATGTGGTTTAGGAAAAGGACACCCATGTAGTGACACCAGTGATCAATGTGGTTTAGAAAAAGAACACACGTGTAATGTCTCTGGTGGATCAATGTGGTTTAGGAAAATAACACACAACAAATGACTCAAGTGGATCCATGTGGTTTAGGAAAAGAACACACATGTAGGGACACTAGTGGATGAATGTGGTTTAGGAAAAGAAGACACATGAAATGTCTCTAGTGGATCAATGTGGTTTTGGAAAATAACACACATCCAATGACTCCAGTGGATCCATGTGGTTTAGGAAAACAACACATGCAATGTCACTAGTGGATCAATGTGGTTTAGGAAAAGAACACATATGCAATGTCTCTTGTGGATCAATGTGGTTTAGAAAAAGAACACATATGCAATGTCACTAGTGGATCAATGTGGTTTAAGAAAAGGACACACATCCAATGTCACCAGTGGATCGATGTGGTTTAGGAAAAGAACACACATGCAATGTCACAAGTGGATCAATGTGGTTTAGGAAAAGAACACGCATTCAATGACTCTACTGGATCCACATGGTTTAGGAAAATAACACAATTGCAATGACTCTAGTGGATCCATGTGGTTTAGAAAAAGAACACACATGCAATGTCACCAGCGGATCAATGTGGTTTAGGAAAAGAACACACACGCAATGTCACTAGTGGATCCTTGGGGTTTAGAAAAAGAACACACATGCAATGTCACTAGTGGATCAATGTGGTTTAGGAAAAGAACACACATGTAGTGACACCACTGATCAATGTGGTTTAGGAAAAGAACACACATGCAATGTCTCTGGTGGATCAATGTGGTTTAGGAAAATAACACACATCAAATGACTCAAGTGGATCCATGTGGTTTAGGAAAAGAACACACACGTAGGGACACCAGTGGATGAATGTGGTTTAGGAAAAGAACACACATGAAATGTCTCTAGTGGATCAATGTGGTTTAGGAAAATAACACACATCCAATGACTCTAGTGGATCCATGTGGTTTAGGAAAACAACACATGCAATGTCACTAGTGGATCAATGTGGTTTAGGAAAAGAACACACATGCAATGTCAATAGTGGATCAATGTGGTTTAGGAAAGAACACACATGCAATGTCACTAGTGGATCCATGGGGTTTAGGAAAAGAACACACATGTAGTGACACTAGTGATCAATGTGGTTTAGGAAAAGAACATGCATTCAATGTCTCTAGTGGATCAAAGTGGTTTAGCAAAAGAACACACACATAGGGACACCAGTGGATGAATGTGGTTGAGGAAAAGAACACACATGCAATGTCTCTAGTAGATCAATGTGGTTTAGGAAAAAAACACACATCCAATGACTCCAGTGGATCCATGTGGTTTAGGAAAAGAACACATGCAATGTCACTAGTGGATCAATGTGGTCTAGGAAAAGAACACACATGCAATGTCACTAGTCGATCAATGTGGTTTAGGAAAAAACACACATGCAATGTCACAAGTGGCTCAATGGGGTTTAGGAAAAGAACACACATGCAATGTCACTAGTGGATCAATGTGGTTTAGGAAAAGAACACACATGTAGTGACACCAGTGATCAATGTGGTTTAGGAAAAGAACACACGTGCAATGTCTTTGGTGGATCAATGTGGTTTAGGAAAATAACACACAACAAATGACTCAAGTGGATCCATGTGGTTTAGGAAAAGAACACACATGTAGGGACACGAGTGGATGAATGTGGTTTAGGAAAAGAAGACACATGAAATGTCTCTAGTGGATCAATGTGGTTTTGGAAAATAACACACATCCAATGACTCCAGTGGATCCATGTGGTTTAGGAAAACAACACATGCAATGTCACTAGTGGATCAATGTGGTTTAGGAAAAGAACACATATGCAATGTCTCTAGTGGATCAATGTGGTTTAGAAAAAGAACACATATGCAATGTCACTAGTGGATCAATGTGGTTTAGGAAAAGAACACACATGTAGTGACACCAGTGATCAATGTGGTTTAGGAAAAGAACACACGTGCAATGTCTCTGGTGGATCAATGTGGTTTAGGAAAATAACACACAACAAATGACTCAAGTGGATCCATGTGGTTTAGGAAAAGAACACACATGTAGGGACACTAGTGGATGAATGTGGTTTAGGAAAAGAAGACACATGAAATGTCTCTAGTGGATCAATGTGGTTTTGGAAAATAACACACATCCAATGACTCCAGTGGATCCATGTGGTTTAGGAAAACAACACATGCAATGTCACAAGTGGCTCAATGGGGTTTAGGAAAAGAACACACATGCAATGTCACTAGTGGATCAATGTGGTTTAGGAAAAGGACACCCATGTAGTGACACCAGTGATCAATGTGGTTTAGGAAAAGAACACACGTGCAATGTCTCTGGTGGATCAATGTGGTTTAGGAAAATAACACACAACAAATGACTCAAGTGGATCCTTGTGGTTTAGGAAAAGAACACACATGTAGGGACACTAGTGGATGAATGTGGTTTAGGAAAAGAAGACACATGAAATGTCTCTAGTGGATCAATGTGGTTTTGGAAAATAACACACATCCAATGACTCCAGTGGATCAATGTGGTTTAGGAAAACAACACATGGAATGTCACTAGTGGATCAATGTGGTTTAGGAAAAGAACACATATGCAATGTCTCTAGTGGATCAATGTGGTTTAGAAAAAGAACACATATGCAATGTCACTAGTGGATCAATGTGGTTTAAGAAAAGGACACACATCCAATGTCACCAGTGGATCGATGTGGTTTAGGAAAAGAACACACATGCAATGTCACAAGTGGATCAATGTGGTTTAGGAAAAGAACACACATGTAGTGACACCAGTGATCAATGTGGTTTAGGAAAAGAACACACGTGCAATGTCTCTGGTGGATCAATGTGGTTTAGGAAAATAACACACAACAAATGACTCAAGTGGATCCATGTGGTTTAGGAAAAGAACACACATGTAGGGACACTAGTGGATGAATGTGGTTTAGGAAAAGAAGACACATGAAATGTCTCTAGTGGATCAATGTGGTTTTGGAAAATAACACACATCCAATGACTCCAGTGGATCCATGTGGTTTAGGAAAACAACACATGCAATGTCACTAGTGGATCAATGTGGTTTAGGAAAAGAACACATATGCAATGTCTCTAGTGGATCAATGTGGTTTAGAAAAAGAACACATATGCAATGTCACAAGTGGATCAATGTGGTTTAGGAAAAGAACACACATGTAGTGACACCAGTGATCAATGTGGTTTAGGAAAAGAACACATGCAATGTCTCTGGTTGATCAATGTGGTTTAGGAAAAGAACACATGCAATGTCACAAGTGGCTCAATGGGGTTTAGGAAAAGAACACACATGCAATGTCACTAGTGGATCAATGTGGTTTAGGAAAAGAACACACATGTAGTGACACCAGTGATCAATGTGGTTTAGGAAAAGAACAAACGTGCAATGTCTCTGGTGGATCAATGTGGTTTAGGAAAATAACACACAACAAATGACTCAAGTGGATCCATGTGGTTTAGGAAAAGAAGACACATGTAGGGACACTAGTGGATGAATGTGGTTTAGGAAAAGAAGACACATGAAATGTCTCTAGTGGATCAATGTGGTTTTGGAAAATAACACACATCCAATGACTCCAGTGGATCCATGTGGTTTAGGAAAACAACACATGCAATGTCACAAGTGGCTCAATGGGGTTTAGGAAAAGAACACACATGCAATGTCACTAGTGGATCAATGTGGTTTAGGAAAAGGACACCCATGTAGTGACACCAGTGATCAATGTGGTTTAGGAAAAGAACACACGTGCAATGTCTCTGGTGGATCAATGTGGTTTAGGAAAATAACACACAACAAATGACTCAAGTGGATCCATGTGGTTTAGGAAAAGAACACACATGTAGGGACACTAGTGGATGAATGTGGTTTAGGAAAAGAAGAGACATGAAATGTCTCTAGTGGATCAATGTGGTTTTGGAAAATAACACACATCCAATGACTCCAGTGGATCCATGTGGTTTAGGAAAACAACACATGCAATGTCACTAGTGGATCAATGTGGTTTAGGAAAAGAACACATATGCAATGTCTCTAGTGGATCAATGTGGTTTAGAAAAATAACACATATGCAATGTCACTAGTGGATCAATGTGGTTTAAGAAAAGGACACACATCCAATGTCACCAGTGGATCGATGTGGTTTAGGAAAAGAACACACATGCAATGTCACAAGTGGATCAATGTGGTTTAGGAAAATAACACGCATTCAATGACTCTACTGGATCCACATGGTTTAGGAAAATAACACAATTGCAATGACTCTAGGAAAAGGACACACATGCAATGTCACCAGTGGATCGATATGGTTTAGGAAAACAACACACATGCAATGTCACTAGTGGATAAATGTGGTTTAGGAAAAGAACACACATGCAATGTCTCTCGTGGATAAATGTAGTTTAGGAAAAGAACACACATTCAATGACTCTATCTGATCCATGTGGTTTAGGAAAAGAACATATATGTACTGACACTAGTGGATCAATGTGGGTTAGGAAAAGAACACACAGGCAATGTCTCTAGTGGATCAATGTGGATTAGGAAAAGAACTCACATCCAATGACTCTAGTGGATCCATGTGGTTTAGGACAATAACACACACGTAGGGACACCGGTGGATGAATGTGGTTTATGAAAAGTACACACATGCAATGTCTCTAGTGGATCAATGTGGTTTAGGAAAATAACACACATCCAATGACTCAAGTGGATCCATGTGGTTTAGCAAAAGAACACATGCAATGTCACTAGTGGATCAATGTGGTTTAGGAAAAGAACACACATGCAATGTCACTAGTGGATCAAGGTGGTTTACGAAAAGGACACACATCCAATGTCACTAGTTGATCGATGTGGTTTAGGAAAAGATCACACAAGCAATGTCACAAGTGGATCAATGTGGTTTAGGAAAAGAACACGCATTCAATGACTCTACTGGATCCACATGGTTTAGGAAAATAACACAATTGCAATGACTCTAGTGGATCCATGTGGTTTAGAAAAAGAACACACATGCAATGTCACCAGTGGATCAATGTGGTTTCGGAAAAGAACACACATGCAATGTCACTAGTGGATCCATGGGGTTTATGAAAAGAGCACACATGCAATGTCACTAGTGGATCAATGTGGTTTAGGAAAAGAACACATATGCAATGTCTCTATTGGATCAATGTGGCTTAGAAAAAGAACACACATCCAATGACTCTAGTGGATCCATGTGGTTTAGGAAAAGAACACACACGTAGGGACACTAGTGGAAGAATGTGGTTTAGGAAAAGAACACACATGCAATGTCTCTAGTGGATCAATGTGGTTTAGGAAAATAACACACATCAAATGACTGAAGTGGATGCATGTGGTTTACGAAAAGAACACATGCAATGTCACTAGTGGATCAATGTGGTTTTGGAAAAGAACACATATCCAATGTCACTAGTGGATCAATGTGGTTTAGGAAAAGGACACACATCCAATGTCACAAGTGGATCGATGTGGTTTAGGAAAAGAACACACATGCAATGTCACAAGTGGATCAATGTGGTTTAGGAAAAGAACACGCATTCAATTACTCTACTGGATCCACATGGTTTAGGAAAATAACACAATTGCAATGACTCTAGTGGATCCATGTGGTTTAGAAAAAGAACACACATGCAATGTCACTAGTGGATCAATGTGGTTTAGGAAAAGAACACACATGCAATGTCACTAGTGGATCCATGGGGGTTAGGAAAAGAACACACATGCAGTGTCACTAGTGGATCAATGTGGTTTAGGAAAAGAACACACATGTAGTGACACTAGTGCTCAATGTGGTTTAGGAAAAGAACACACATCCAATGTCTCTGGTGGATCAATGTGGTTTAGGAAAATAACACACATCAAATGACTCAAGTGGATCCATGTGGTTTAGGAAAAGAACACACACGTAGGGATACCAGTGGATGAATGTGGTTTAGGAAAAGAAGACACATGAAATGTCTCTAGTGGATCAATGTGGTTTAGGAAACTAACACACATCCAATGACTCTAGTGGATCCATGTGGTTTAGGAAAACAACACATGCAATGTCACTAGTGGATCAATGTGGTTTAGGAAAAGAACACACATGCAATGTCAAGAGTGGATCAATGTGGTTTAGGAAAAGGACACCCATGTAGTGACACCAGTGATCAATGTGGTTTAGGAAAAGAACACACGTGCAATGTCTCTGGTGGATCAATGTGGTTTAGGAAAATAACACACAACAAATGACTCAAGTGGATCCATGTGGTTTAGGAAAAGAACACACATGTAGGGACACTAGTGGATGAATGTGGTTTAGGAAAAGAACATACATTAAATGTCTCTAGTGGATCAATGTGGTTTAGGAAAATAACACACATCCAATGACTCTAGTGGATCCATGTGGTTTAGGAAAACAACACATGCAATGTCACTAGTGGATCAATGTGGTTTAGGAAAAGAACACACATGCAATGTCAATAGTGGATCAATGTGGTTTAGGAAAGAAGACACATGCATTGTCACTAGTGGATCCATGGGGTTTAGGAAAAGAACAGACATGCAATGTTACTAGTGGATCAATGTGGTTTAGGAAAAGAACACACATGTAGTGACACTAGTGATCAATGTGGTTTAGGAAAAGAACACGCATTCAATGTCTCTAGTGGATCAATGTGGTTTAGCAAAAGAACACACACATAGGGACACCAGTGGATGAATGTGGTTGAGGAAAAGAACACACATGCAATGTCTCTAGTAGATCAATGTGGTTTAGGAAAAAAACACACATCCAATGACTAAAGTGGATCCATGTGGATTAGGAAAAGAACACATGCAATGTCACTAGTGGATCAATGTGGTTTAGGAAAAGAACACACATGCAATGTCACTAGTGGATCAATGTGGTTTAGGAAAAAACACACATGCAATGTCACAAGTGGATCAATGTGGTTTAGGAAAAGAACACACATGCAATGTCACTAGTCGATAAATGTGGTTTAGGAAAAGAACACACATGCAATGTCACTAGTGGATCAATATGGTTTAGGAAAAGGACACACATGCAATGTCACCAGTGGATCGATATGGTTTAGGAAAACAACACACATGCAATGTCACTAGTGGATAAATGTGGTTTAGGAAAAGAACACACATGCAATGTATCTCGTGGATAAATGTAGTTTAGGAAAAGAACACACATTCAATGACTCTATCTGATCCATGTGGTTTAGGAAAAGAACATATATGTACTGACACTAGTGGATCAATGTGGGTTAGGAAAAGAACACACATGCAATGTCTCTAGTGGATCAATGTGGTTTAGGAAAAGAACTCACATCCAATGACTCTAGTGGATCCATGTGGTTTAGGACAATAACACACACGTAGGGACACCGGTGGATGAATGTGGTTTATGAAAAGTACACACATGCAATGTCTCTAGTGGATCAATGTGGTTTAGGAAAATAACACACATCCAATGACTCAAGTGGATCCATGTGGTTTAGCAAAAGAACACATGCAATGTCACTAGTGGATCAATGTGGTTTAGGAAAAGAACACACATGCAATGTCACTAGTGGATCAAGGTGGTTTACGAAAAGGACACACATCCAATGTCACTAGTGGATCGATGTGGTTTAGGAAAAGATCACACAAGCAATGTCACAAGTGGATCAATGTGGTTTAGGAAAAGAACACGCATTCAATGACTCTACTGGATCCACATGGTTTAGGAAAATAACACAATTGCAATGACTCTAGTGGATCCATGTGGTTTAGAAAAAGAACACACATGCAATGTCACCAGTGGATCAATGTGGTTTCGGAAAAGAACACACATGCAATGTCACTAGTGGATCCATGGGTTTATGAAAAGAGCACACATGCAATGTCACTAGTGGATCAATGTGGTTTAGGAAACGAACACATATACAATGTCTCTATTGGATCAATGTGGCTTAGAAAAAGAACACACATCCAATGACTCTAGTGGATCCATGTGGTTTAGGAAAAGAACACACACGTAGGGACACTAGTGGAAGAATGTGGTTTAGGAAAAGAACACACATGCAATGTCTCTAGTGGATCAATGTGGTTTAGGAAAATAACACACATCAAATGACTGAAGTGGATGCATGTGGTTTACGAAAAGAACACATGCAATGTCACTAGTGGATCAATGTGGTTTTGGAAAAGAACACATATCCAATGTCACTAGTGGATCAATGTGGTTTAGGAAAAGGACACACATCCAATGTCACAAGTGGATCGATGTGGTTTAGGAAAAGAACACACATGCAATGTCACAAGTGGATCATGTGGTTTAGGAAAAGAACACGCATTCAATTACTCTACTGGATCCACATGGTTTAGGAAAATAACACAATTGCAATGACTCTAGTGGATCCATGTGGTTTAGAAAAAGAACACACATGCAATGTCACTAGTGGATCAATGTGGTTTAGGAAAAGAACACACATGCAATGTCACTAGTGGATCCATGGGGGTTAGGAAAAGAACACACATGCAATGTCACTAGTGGATAAATGTGGTTTAGGAAAAGAACACACATGTAGTGACACCAGTGCTCAATGTGGTTTAGGAAAAGAACACACATGCAATGTCTCTGGTGGATCAATGTGGTTTAGGAAAATAACACACATCAAATGACTCAAGTGGATGCATGTGGTTTAGGAAAAGAACACACACGTAGGGATACCAGTGGATGAATGTGGTTTAGGAAAAGAAGACACATGAAATGTCTCTAGTGGATCAATGTGGTTTAGGAAACTAACACACATCCAATGACTCCAGTGGATCCATGTGGTTTAGGAAAACAACACATGCAATGTCACTAGTGGATCAATGTGGTTTAGGAAAAGAACACACATGCAATGTCAAGAGTGGATCAATGTGGTTTAGGAAAGAAGACACATGCAATCTCACTAGTGGATCCATGTGGTTTAGGAAAAGAACACACATGTAGGGACACCAGTGGATGAATGTGGTTTAGGAAAAGAACACACATGCAATGTCACAAGTGGATCAATGTGGTTTAGGAAAAGAACACGCATTCAATGACTCTACTGGATCCACATGGTTTAGGAAAATAACACAATTGGAATGACTCTAGTGGATCCATGTGGTTTAGAAAAACAACACACATGCAATGTCACTAGTGGATCAATGTAGTTTAGGAAAAGAACACACATGCAATGTCACTAGTGGATCCTTGGGGTTTAGGAAAAGAACACACATGCAATGTCACTAGTGGATCAATGTGGTTTAGGAAAAGAACACCCATGCAGTGACACCAGTGATCAATGTGGTTTAGGAAAAGAACACACATGCAATGTCTCTGGTGGATCAATGTGGTTTAGGAAAATAACACACACCAAATGACTCAAGTGGATCCATGTGGTTTAGGAAAAGAACACACATGTAGTGACACCAGTGGATGAATGTGGTTTAGGAAAAGAACACACATGAAATGTCTCTAGTGGATCAATGTGGTTTAAGAAATTACACACATCCAATGACTCCAGTGGATCCATGTGGTTTAGGAAAACAACACATGCAATGTCACTAGTGGATCAATGTGGTTTAGGAAAAGAACACACATGCAATGTCAATAGTGGATCAATGTGGTTTAGGAAAGAACACACATGCAATGTCACTAGTGGATCCATGGGGTTTAGGAAAAGAACAGACATACAATGTCACTAGTGGATCAATGTGGTTTAGGAAAAGAACACACATGTAGTGACACCAGTGATCAGTGTAGTTTAGGAAAAGAACACGCATTCAATGTCTCTAGTGGATCAATGTGGTTTAGCAAAAGAACACACACATAGGGACACCAGTGGATGAATGTGGTTGAGGAAAAGAACACACATGCAATGTCTCTAGTAGATCAATGTGGTTTAGGAAAAAAAACACATCCAATGACTCCAGTGGATCCATGTGGTTTAGGAAAAGAACACATGCAATGTCACTAGTGGATCAATGTGGTTTAGGAAAAGAACACACATGCAATGTCACTAGTGGATCAATGTGGTTTAGGACAAAACACACATGCAATGTCACACGTGGATCAATGTGGTTTAGGAAAAGAACACACATGCAATGTCACTAGTCGATAAATGTGGTATAGGAAAAGAACACACATGCAATGTCACTAGTGGATCAATATGGTTTAGGAAAAGGACACACATGCAATGTCACTAGTGGATCGATGTGGTTTAGGAAAACAACACACATGCAATGTCACTAGTGGATCAATGTGGTTTAGGAAAAGAACACACATGCAATGTCTCTCGTGGATAAATGTAGTTTAGGAAAAGAACACACATGCAATGACTCTATCTGATCCATGTGGTTTAGGAAAAGGACATATATGTACTAACACTAGTGGATCAATGTGGGTTAGGAAAAGAACGCACATGCAATGTCTCTAGTGGATCAATGTGGTTTAGGAAAAGAACTCACATCCAATGACTCTAGTGGATCCATGTGGTTTAGGATAATAACACACACGTAGGGACACCGGTGGATGAATGTGGTTTATGAAAAGTACACACATGCAATGTCTCTAGTGCATCAATGTGGTTTAGGAAAATAACACACATCCAATGACTCAAGTGGATCCATGTGGTTTAGCAAAAGAACACATGCAATGTCACTAGTGGATCAATGTGGTTTAGGAAAAGAACACACATGCAATGTCACTAGTGGATCAAGGTGGTTTAGGAAAAGGACACACATCCAATGTCACCAGTGGATCGATGTGGTTTAGGAAAAGATCACACAAGCAATGTCACAAGTGGATCAATGTGGTTTAGGAAAAGAACACGCATTCAATGACTCTACTGGATCCACATGGTTTAGGAAAATAACACAATTGCAATGACTCTAGTGGATCCATGTGGTTTAGAAAAAGAACACACATGCAATGTCACCAGTGGATCTGTAACATCCCAAAAATCATGTTTCAAAACTCATTCATATCATCCTTGCAACTTTCATTCATTTAGGGTTTTTCTCAAAATCATTTAGATGCATAAACTTAGGCTATGATTTCATGTGGGCAATTTATCTCAATTGGCCAACACCATTTGAGATTTGATTGTCTATGAACTTGTTTGCTTGCCTCCATGGTTGGAAAGATTAGGTATAGCATTTTAACCCAAGTTTCCAATTTAGAAATATTTTCAAACCCTATTTCAAACATTTGCAAACTAGAGCAAAAGTCTCTGTTTGATTTGGAGTCCAAGCTTGACCAAACCCTTGCTAGTAACCACATGGTTAATTGACTAGTTTTTGAACCCACAGAACCCTGCAAAAATTCCCAAAGCTGTTTGAATTCAAAAGGATTTGAATTCATATCAAAAATCATTCCAGAAAATAGAAATAGAAAAAGAAAAAGATTTAGACAGAAATAAAATAGAGCAGCCCACTAAGGCCCAGCAAAACCAGCCCAGTCTTCTCCTCGAATAAAACTTTTGGCACCAATTTTCTTACCCACTCAGTCACAGACAAACGGGACCCACCTCTCCCTCTCACTCACTCGCTGACAACAGACCCCACCTCCTCTTATTTTTCCCCGAACCGTTTTTCCTCACCGCCGAATCATCCCACAGAGACACTGACCAGTGGACCTCCTCCTCTCTCCTTTTCCCACTGATTGGTAGGCCCGCTATCACTATTCATCGTCTCCTTCACCCACCCCGCAGTGACCAGTTCTTCTCCCCCCCGTTCTGCCGTTGATTGCTCCAGCTTAATTCGCCTTAACGCGACCGACGTTACCAGCTTTGATCACGCAGTCTTAAACGCCCATGTCTCCTCTATAAATCCCCTCTGACACCCCGCGCTGGCACGCCTTAGACCGCCCCCAATTCCTCCCTGAACGCCCCCTGCTCCGACGACTTCCCTCGCCGATTCCGGCCAACTCTGACCACCCCTCTGCCTCTACTTCACGCGAGTGGACTCCTCTCGACCTCACACATCTCCTAATACTCCTGGTTCGCCCGCGCGTGACCCAGGACACCGTCTTCGACAAGCTCGACTCGCCGCCGCCGTCTGCTTCCTCTCCGGCGAAGCCCACAGGTAGTTTCCGGCCGCCCCTCGCCTTCCCGTTCATGCCCACGACTTCGCCTTGACCCTGTGAACCTAACCACGTTGTTGTTTTGCCTTGGGGTGATTCACAGCGACGTCCACGATGACCACTCGACGCACCGACGCCGTCTTCCACTCCGGCGAGCAATCACAGTCGTACCAGAGCGCCCCTCGCCCGACCAACACCTCCCCAAGCATCGCCGTGACCTCCTGAGCCTGGTGAGCAACCCCTCCTTCTCCCTCACCCCCTGTAGCGTCGCCTCCATTGTCGACCGACCGTTCCGCCGCCGCTAGCCACCGCAGCGCCGCCAGCTTCTGTTCAATGCGACAGCAACCGTTCGATCTAGATCGGGCGTGTACGATAGAACCACTTAAACGCGAATGGGTACGCTCTGAGGACCGTGCGATCGATCTGATCCAACGCCCCACAGCTGTGATCCGCAGCGAACCGGTACCGTCCAATGATATCGCGCCGCGTGGCACTAGATCTGTTTAAAAAGAAATTTGAAAACAGATTTATTTGCAAACTTCAAACCCTTGTAACTTTGGATCCACACGTCCAAAATTTACAAATTTTATACCGTTGGATTCAGTAAAACAAGACCTTTCTGCCTATCCTTTTTGTTTAGCAAATAGTAACCAATAGATTGGCTTAAATTGCAGAAACCTGTTTGAGGCCTTTTTGAGTATAGATTTAGTTTAGTATTTTGTTTTAGGGTTATTTTGCTTAGTTGGCAAACTTGTGACTTGTTAAGTTTCTGTATTCATTCACTTGATTGGTAGAGTTTTTCAAAAATCACCACTTAGTAGATTCATGCATGCATGCATTCATATTATCCTTGTTTGTATATATTTGTGTGTAATTGTGTGCTACAACTTTGTGTGTAGATTTTGCTAGTGATTGTGATTGTGACGAGTGCTACTCTCCACACTACCAAGGAAAGTGATATCTTCATGAATATTCCATTCCTATATTTTATACTTGCATTAGATATATTTTGTTAAGACTTGCATGCCACACTTGTCAAATGATGTTGGGAAATCCTATATAGATTAGAATGCTAGAGTTGCTAGGAAAAATTCCCTAAGGATAAGTTGCCATGCCATGCTTAGCCTAGCTATTAGAAAACAAGGGTGGTTTATATACTCACACTATGGAAAAATATTCTAAGTCTAAGGACTTGTTTTTATTTAACAAAACAACTAAGTTAATGAATCACCTGGGTGGAATGGAAAGAATGGTTTATGTTGAGTGGTTCACAAGGCCATGGACTTGGCTTGTGTATCTCACTTGTGGATGGCCACCCAGGAACAAAGAGATTTGAGATGTCAAATGTTGAGAAGCTTCAAGTGCAACCACTTGGCAATATGGGCTCTGCCATGATCTTAGGATGCTAGAACTTAGTCTTTTGGACAGTGGGTGGTAGAGGGAATGATAGGTTGGAACGCATCCATTTGACTAAGGAAAGGCTACTGAAGGATCATGTCTTGGGAAACCAAGGCTTGTGGGGAAAGTGCACCACCTCTGCAGAGTGTAAAACCTAAGTACTTAGCCATGTCCCTGGTAAAGGACAATTTGAGCATCAAGACATGGAAACTTCAAGAATCTCATCACTCCAATTTCTAAATAAAACTTGTGGGTGAACAAGGGTTAAAGTATCTTCAGTCCTTGATTGGTAGATGCCCTGAGTGGATCTTCAGTCTTTGATTGGTAGATGCCTTGGGTGTTTTGTGCCTTACAAAAACTTGGTATTTTCAAAAAGTTAGGAAAAATCTATTTTGAGCAATGCAAGCCTAAGATCCACCAGCCAAATGCATATAGTATTATAGTCCACTTAAAATATACTAAGGTATCACTTGCCAATACTATTCCAAAGTATTGACCCTCTGTGGCTGTAACTTGTAATGTTGCATGTAATTCTGATGATGATTAGGAGTCATGAGTCTACACTCAACATGCTTGCCTGTGGCACATGAAGATGAAGACTTATGTTTATTTACATATTCCATAAACTCTTGTATTAGGCCTTTGGCCATGAGTTGTAAAAGACTATGTTTTATCTCTGGAATGACTGTAATAAACGACCTTTGTATCTGTGTACTTCATCTTAAACTGTGGATGCTAGCATTGATCCAGGGACTAGCATTGCAATCATAGGGATCTTTTCCTTTACAAAGGAGGGATCTTACAGGATCAATGTGGTTTAGGAAAAGAACACACATGCAATGTCACTAGTGGATCCATGGGGTTTATGAAAAGAGCACACATGCAATGTCACTAGTGGATCAATGTGGTTTAGGAAAAGAACACATATGCAATGTCTCTAGTGGATCAATGTGGTATAGAAAAAGAACACACATCCAATGACTCTAGTGGATCCATGTGGTTTAGGAAAAGAACACACACGTAGGGACACTAGTGGAAGAATGTGGTTTAGGAAAAGAACACACATGCAATGTCTCTAGTGGATCAATGTGGTTTAGGAAAATAACACACATCAAATGACTGAAGTAGATGCATGTGGTTTAGGAAAAGAACACATGCAATGTCACTAGTGGATCAATGTGGTTTTGGAAAAGAACACATATCCAATGTCACTAGTGGATCAATGTGGTTTAGGAAAAGGACACACATCCAATGTCACCAGTGGATCGATGTGGTTTAGGAAAAGAACACACATGCAATGTCACAAGTGGATCAATGTGGTTTAGGAAAAGAACACGCATTCAATTACTCTACTGGATCCACAGGGTTTAGGAAAATAACACAATTGCAATGACTCTAGTGGATCCATGTGGTTTAGAAAAAGAACACACATGCAATGTCACTAGTGGATCAACGTGGTTTAGGAAAAGAACACACATGCAATGTCACTAGTGGATCCATGGGTTTTAGGAAAAGAACACACATGCAATGTCACTAGTGGATCAATGTGGTTTAGGAAAAGAACACACATGTAGTGACACCAGTGATCAATGTGGTTTAGGAAAAGAACACACATGCATTGTCTCTGGTGGATCAATGTGGTTTAGGAAAATAACACACATCAAATGACTCAAGTGGATCCATGTGGTTTAGGAAAAGAACACACACGTAGGGTCACCAGTGGATGAATGTGGTTTAGGAAAAGAAGACACATGAAATGTCTCTAGTGGATCAATGTGGTTTAGGAAAATAACGCACATCCAATGACTCTAGTGGATCCATGTGGTTTAGGAAAACAACACATGCAATCTCACTAGTGGATCAATGTGGTTTAGGAAAAGAACACACATGCAATGTCAATAGTGGATCAATGTGGTTTAGGAAAGAACACACATGCAATGTCACTAGTGGATCCATGGGGTTTAGGAAAAGAACAGACATGCAATGTCACTAGTGGATCAATGTGGTTTAGGAAAAGAACACACATGTAGTGACACTAGTGATCAATGTGGTTTAGGAAAAGAACACGCATTCAATGTCTCTAGTGGATCAATGTGGTTTAGCAAAAGAACACACACATAGGGACACCAGTGGATGAATGTGGTTGAGGAAAAGAACACACATGCAATGTCTCTAGTAGATCAATGTGGTTTAGGAAAAAAACACACATCCAATGAATCCAGTGGATCCATGTGGTTTAGGAAAAGAACACACATGAAAAGTCACTAGTCGATAAATGTGGTCTAGGAAAAGAACACACAAGCAATGTCACTAGTGGATCAATAAGGTTTAGGAAAAGGACACACATGCAATGTCACTAGTGGATCGATGTGGTTTAGGAAAACAACACACATGCAATGTCACTAGTGGATCAATGTGGTTTAGGAAAAGAACACACATGCAATGTCCCTAGTGGATAAATGTAGTTTAGGAAAAGTACACACATCCAATGACTCTATCTGATCCATGTGGTTTAGGAAAAGAACATATATATACTGACACTAGTGGATCAATGTGGTTTAGGAAAAGGACACACATGCAATGTCTCTAGTGGATCAATGTGGTTTAGGAAAAGAACTCATATCCAATGAATCTAGTGGATCCATGTGGTTTAGGACAATAACACACACGTAGGGACACCGGTGGATGAATGTGGTTTATGAAAAGTACACGCATGCAATGTCTCTAGTGGATCAATGTGGTTTAGGAAAATAACACACATCAAATGACTCAAGTGGATCCATGTGGTTTAGGAAAAGAATACATGCAATGTCACTAGTGGATCAATGTGGTTTAGGAAAAGAACACATATCCAATGTCACTAGTGGATCAAGGTGGTTTAGGAAAAGGACACACATCCAATGTCACCAGTAGATCGATGTGGTTTAGGAAAAGAACACACAAGCAATGTCACAAGTGGATCAATGTGGTTTAGGAAAAGAACACACATTCAATGACTCTACTGGATCCACATGGTTTAGGAAATAACACAATTGCAATGACTCTAGTGGATCCATGTGGTTTATAAAAAGAACACACATGCAATGTCACCAGTGGATCAATGTGGTTTAGGAAAAGAACACACATGCAATGTCACTAGTGGATCCATGGGGTTTAGGAAAAGAACACACATGCAATGTCACTAGTGGATCAATGTGGTTTAGGAAAAGAAGACACATGTAGTGACACCAGTGATCAATGTGGTTTAGGAAAAGAACACACATGCAATGTCTCTGGTGGATCAATGTGGTTTAGGAAAAGAACACACATCCAATGAGTCTATTGGATCCATGTGGTTTAGGAAAAGAACACACATGTAGGGACACAAGTGGATGAATGTGGTTTAGGAAAAGAACACACATGAAATGTCTCTAGTGGATCAATGTGGTTTAGGAAAAAACACACATGCAATGTCACAAGTGTATCAATGTGGTTTAGGAAAAGAACACACATGCAATGTCACTAGTCGATAAATGTGGTTTAGGAAAAGAACACACATGCAATGTCACTAGTGGATCAATATGGTTTAGGAAAAGGACACACATGCAATGTCACTAGTGGATCGATCTGGTTTAGGAAAACAACACACATGCAATGTCACTTGTGGATCAATGTGGTTTAGGAAAAGAACACACATGCATTGTCTCTAGTGGATAAATGTAGTTTAGGAAAAGAACACACATCCAATGACTCTATATGATCCATGTGGTTTAGGAAAAAAACATATATGTACTGACACTAGTGGATCAATGTGGTTTAGGAAAAGAACACACATGCAATGTCTCCAGTGGATCAATGTGGTTTAGGGAAAGAACTCACATCCAATGACTCTAGTGGATCCATGTAGTTTAGGACAATAACACACACGTAGGGACACCGGTGGATGAATGTGGTTTATGAAAAGTACACTCATGCAATGTCTCTAGTGGATCAATGTGGTTTAGGAAAATAACACACAGCAAATGACTCAAGTGGATCCATGTGGTTTAGGAAAAGAACACACATGCAATGTCACTAGTGGATCAATGTGGTTTAGGAAAAGAACACACATGCAATGTCACTAGTGGATCAATGTGGTTTAGGAAAAGGACACACATGCAATGTCACCAGTGGATCGATGTGGTTTAGGAAAACAACACACATGCAATGTCACAAGTGGATCAATGTGGTTTAGGAAAAGAACACACATTCAATGACTCTACTGGTTCGACGTGGTTTGGGAAAATAACACAATTGCAATGACTCTAGTGGATCCATGTGGTTTAGAAAAAGAACACACATGCAATGTCACCAGTGGATCAATGTGCTTTAGGAAAAGAACACACATGCAATGTCACTAGTGGATCCATGGGGTTTAGGAAAACAACACACATGCAATGTCCTAGTGGATCAATGTGGCTTAGGAAAAGAACACACATTAGTGAAACCAGTGATCAATGTGGTTTTGGAAAAGAACACGCATGCAATGTATCTAGTGGATCAATGTGGTTTAGGAAAAGAACACACATCCAATGACTCTCGTGGATAAATGTAGTTTAGGAAAAGAACACACATCCAATGACTCTACCTGATCCACGTGGTTTAGGAAAAGAACATATATGTACTGACACTAGTGGATCAATGTGGTTTAGGAAAAGAACACACATGCAATGTCTCTAGTGGATCAATGTGGTTTAGGAAAAGAACTCACATCCAATGACTCTAGTGGATCCATGTGGTTTAGGACAATAACACACACGTAGGGACACCGGTGGATGAATGTGGTTTATGAGAAGTACACACATGCAATGTCTCTAGTGGATTAATGTGGTTTAGGAAAATAACACACATCAAATGACTCAAGTGGATCCATGTGGTTTAGGAAAAGAATACATGCAATGTCACTAGTGGATCAATGTGGTTTAGGAAAAGAACACATATCCAATGTCACTAGTGGATCAAGGTGGTTTAGGAAAAGGACACACATCTAATGTCACCAGTAGATCGATGTGGTTTAGGAAAAGAACACACAAGCAATGTCACAAGTGGATCAATGTGGTTTAGGAAAAGAACACACATTCAATGACTCTACTGGATCCACATGGTTTAGGAAAATAACACAATTGCAATGACTCTAGTGGATCCATGTGGTTTATAAAAAGAACACACATGCAATGTCACCAGTGGATCAATGTGGTTTACTAAAAGAACACAGATGCAATGTCAGTAGTGGATCCATGGGGTTTAGGAAAAGAACACACATGCAATGCACTAGTGGATCAATGTGGTTTAGGAAAAGAAGACACATGTAGTGACACCAGTGATCAATGTGGTTTAGGAAAAGAACACACATGCAATGTCTCTGGTGGATCAATGTGGTTTAGGAAAAGAACACACATCCAATGAGTCTATTGGATCCATGTGGTTTAGGAAAAGAACACACACGTAGGGACACAGGTGGATGAATGTGGTTTAGGAAAAGAACACACATGAAATGCCTCTAGTGGATCAATGTGGTTTAGGAAAAAACACACATGCAATGTCACAAGTGGATCAATGTGGTTTAGGAAAAGAACACACATGCAATGTCACTAGTCGATAAATGTGGTTTAGGAAAAGAACACACATGCAATGTCACTAGTGGATCAATATGGTTTAGGAAAAGGACACACATGCAATGTCACCAGTGGATCGATGTGGTTTAGGAAAACAACACACATGTAATGTCACTAGTGGATCAATGTGGTTTAGGAAAAGAACACACATGCATTGTCTCTAGTGGATAAATGTAGTTTAGGAAAATAACACACATCCAATGACTCTATCTGATCCATGTGGTTTAGGAAAAGAACATATATGTACTGACACTAGTGGATCAATGTGGTTTAGGAAAAGAACACACATGCAATGTCTCTAGTGGATCAATGTGGTTTAGGGAAAGAACTCACATCCAATGACTCTAGTGGATCCATGTAGTTTAGGACAATAACACACAGGTAGGGACACCGGTGGATGAATGTGGTTTATGAAAAGTACACTCATGCAATGTCTCTAGTGGATCAATGTGGTTTAGGAAAATAACACACAGCAAATGACTCAAGTGGATCCATGTGGTTTAGGAAAAGAACACACATGCAATGTCACTAGTGGATCAATGTGGTTTAGGAAAAGAACACACATGCAATGTCACTAGTGGATGAATGTGGTTTAGGAAAAGGACACACATGCAATGTCACAAGTGGATCGATGTGGTTTAGGAAAACAACACACATGAAATGTCACAAGTGGATCAATGTGGTTTAGGAAAAGAACACACATTCAATGACTCTACTGGATCGACGTGGTTTAGGAAAATAACACAATTGCAATGACTCTAGTGGATCCATGTGGTTTAGAAAAAGAACACGCATGCAATGTCACCAGTGGATCAATGTGCTTTAGGAAAAGAACACACATGCAATGTCACTAGTGGATCCATGGGGTTTAGGAAAACAACAAACATGCAATGTCACTAGTGTATCAATGTGGCTTAGGAAAAGAACACACATTAGTGAAACCAGTGATCAATGTGGTTTTGGAAAAGAACACACATGCAATGTATCTAGTGGATCAATGTGGTTTAGGAAAAGAACACACATCCAATGACTCCAGTGGATCCATGTGGTTTAGGAAAAGAACACACACATAGGGACACCAGTGGATGAATGTGGTTTAGGAAAAGAACACACATGCAATGTCTCTAGGGGATCAATGTGGTTTAGGAAAATAAGACACATCCAATGACTCTAGTGGATCCATGTGGTTTAGGAAAAGAACACATGCAATATCACTAGTGGATCAATGTGGTTTAGGAAAAGAACACACACGCAATGTCACTAGTGGATCAATGTGGTTTAGGAAAAGGACACACATGCGATGTCACTGGTGGATCAATGTGGTTTAGGAAAAGGACACACATGCGATGTCACTAGTGGATCAATGTTGTTTATGAGAAGGACACACACGCAATGTCACCAGTGGATCAATTTGGTTTAGGAAAACAACACACATGCAATGTCACTAGTGGATCAATGTGGTTTAGGAAAAGAACAAACATGCAATGTCTCTAGTGGATAAATGTGGTTTTGGAAAAGAACACACATCCAATGACTCTAGCGGATCCATGTGTTTTAGGAAAAGAACACACAGGTGATGACACCATTGGATCCATGTGGTTTAGGAAAAGAACACACATACAATGTCACTAGTGGATCAATGTGATTGAGGAAAAGAACACACATCCAATGACTCCAGTGGATCCATGTGGTTTAGGAAAATAACACACACGTAGGGACACCAGTGGATGAATGTGGTTTAGGAAAAGAACACACATGCAATGTCACTAGTGGATCAATGTGGTTTTGGAAAAGAACACACATCAAATGACTCAAGTGGATCCATGTGGTTTAGGAAAAGAACACACACGTAGGGACACCAGTGGATGAATGCGGTTTAGGAAAAGAACACACATGAAATGTCTCTAGTGGATCAATGTGGTTTAGGAAAATAACACACATCCAATGACTCCAGTGGATCCATGTGGTTTAGGAAAAGAACACATGCAATGTCACTAGTGGATCAATGTGGTTTAGGAAAAGAACACACATGTAGTGACACCAGTGATCAATGTTGTTTAGGAAAAGAACACGCATTCAATGTCTCTAGTGGATCAATGTGGTTTAGGAAAAGAACACACACATAGGGACACCAGTGGATGAATGTGGTTGAGGAAAAGAACACACATCCAATGACTCTATCTGATCCATGTGGTTTAGGAAAAGAACATATATGTACTGACACTAGTGGATCAATGTGGTTTAGGAAAAGAACACACATGCAATGTCTCTAGTGGATCAATGTGGTTTAGGAAAAGAACACACATCGAATGACTCCAGTGGATCCATGTGGTTTAGGAAAAGAACACACACGTAGGGACACCAGTGGATGAATGTGGTTTAGGAAAAGAACACACATGCAATGTCTCTAGGGGATCAATGTGGTTTAGGAAAATAAGACACATCCAATGAATCAAGTGGATCCATGTGGTTTAGGAAAAGAACACATGCAATGTCACAAGTGGATCAATGTGGTTTAGGAAAAGAACACACACGCAATGTCACTAGTGGATCAATGTGGTTTAGGAAAAGGACACACATGCGATGTCACTGGTGGATAAATGTGGTTTAGGAAAAGGACACACATGCGATGTCACTAGTGGATCAATGTTGTTTATGAGAAGAACACACACGCAATGTCACCAGTGGATCAATGTGGTTTAGGAAAACAACACACATGCAATGTCACTAGTGGATCAATGTGGTTTAGGAAAAGAACAAACATGCAATGTCTCTAGTGGATAAATGTGGTTTTTTAAAAGAACACACATCCAATGACTCTAGCGGATCCATGTGTTTTAGGAAAAGAACACACATGTGATGACACCATTGGATCCATGTGGTTTAGGAAAAGAACACACATACAATGTCACTAGTGGATCAATTTGGTTTAGGAAAAGAACACACATCCAGTGACTCAAGTGGATCCATGTGGTTTAGGAAAATAACACACACGTAGGGACACCAGTGGATGAATGTGGTTTAGGAAAAGAACACACATGCAATGTCTCTAGTGGATCAATGTGGTTTAGGAAAATAACACACACATAGGGACACCAGTGGATGAATGGGGTTTAGAAAAAGAACACACACGTAGGGACACCAGTGGATGAATGTGGTTTAGGAAAAGAACACACATGCAATGTCTCTAGGGGATCAATGTGGTTTCGGAAAATAAGACACATCCAATGACTCAAGTGGATCCATGTGGTTTAGGAAAAGAACACATGCAATGTCACTAGTGGATCAATGTGGTTTAGGAAAAGAACACACATGCAATGTCACTAGTGGATCAATGTGGTTTAGGAAAAGAACACACATGCAATGTCAATAGTGGATCAATGTGGTTTAGGAAAGAACACACATGCAATGTCACTAGTGGATCCATGGGGTTTAGGAAAAGAACAAACATGCAATGTCACTAGTGGATGAATGTGGTTTATGAAAATTACACACATGCAATGTCTCTAGTGGATCAATGTGGTTTAGGAAAAGAACACACATGCAATGTCACTAGTGGATCAATGTGGTTTATGAAAAGGACACACATGCAATGTCACTAGTGAATCGATGTGGTTTAGGAAAACAACACACATGCAATGTCACAAGTGGATCAATGTGGTTTAGGAAAAGAACACACATTCAATGACTCTACTAGATCGACGTGGTTTAGGAAAATAACACAATTGCAATGACTCTAGTGGATCCATGTGGTTTAGAAAAAGAACACACTTGTAATGTCACTAGTGGATCAATGTGCTTTAGGAAAAGAACACACGTGGAATGTCACTAGTGGATCCATGGGGTTTAGGAAAACAACACACATGCAATGTCACTAGTGGATCAATGTGGCTTAGGAAAAGAACACACATTAGTGAAACCAGTGATCAATGTGGTTTTGGAAAAGAACACACATGCAATGTCTCTAGTGGATCAATGTGGTTTAGGAAAAGAACAAACATCCAATGACTCCAATGGATCCATGTGGTTTAGAAAAAGAACACACACGTAGGGACACCAGTGGATGAATGTGGTTTAGGAAAAGAACACACATGCAATGTCTCTAGGGGATCAATGTGGTTTAGGCAAATAAGACACATCCAATGACTCAAGTGGATCCATGTGGTTTAGGAAAAGAACACATGCAATGTAACTAGTGGATCAATGTGGTTTAGGAAAAGAACACACATGCAATGTCACTAGTGGATCAATGTGGTTTAGGAAAAGGACACACATGCGATGTCACTAGTGGATAAATGTGGTTTAGGAAAAGGACACACATGCGAAGTCACTAGTGGATCAATGTTGTGTATGAGAAGAACACACACACAATGTCACCAGTGGATGAATGTGGTTTAGGAAAAGAACACACATGCAATGTCACTAGTGGATCAATGTGGTTTACAAAAAGAACACACATGCAATGTCTCTAGTGGATAAATGTGGTTTAGGAAAAGAACACACATCCAATGACTCTAGTGGATCCATGTGTTTTAGGAAAAGAACACACATGTAATGACACCATAGGATCCATGTGGTTTAGGAAAAGAACACACATACAATGTCACTAGTGGATCAATGTGGTTTAGGAAAAGAACACACATCCAATGACTCTAGTGGATCCATGTGGTTTAGGAAAATAACACACAGGTAGGGACACCAGTGGATGAATGTGGTTTAGCAAAACAACGCACATGCAATGTCTCTAGTGGATCAATGTGGTTTAGGCAAATAACACATATCAAATGACTCCAGCGGATCCATGTGGTTTAGGAAAAGAACACATGCAATGTCACTAGTGGATCAATGTGGTTTAGGAAAAGAAGACACATGCAATGCCACTAGTGGATCAATGTGGTTTAGGAAAAGGACATACATCCAATGTCACCAGTGGATCGATGTGGTTTAGGAAAAGAACACACATGCAATGTCACAAGTGGATCAATGTGGTTTAGGAAAAGAACACGCATTCAATGACTCTACTGAATCCACATGGTTTAGGAAAATAACACAATTGTAATGACTCTAGTGGATCCATGTGGTTTAGAAAAAGAATACACATGCAATGTCACCAGTGGATCAATGTGGTTTAGGAAAAGAACACACATCCAATGACTCAAGTGGATCCATGTGGTTTAGGAAAAGAACACATGCAATGTCACTAGTGGATCAATGTGGTTTAGGAAAAGAACACACATGCAATGTCACTAGTGGATCAATGTGGTTTAGGAAAAGGACACACATGCGATGTCACTAGTGGATAAATGTGGTTTAGGAAAAGGACACACATGCGATGTCACTAGTGGATCAATGTTGTGTATGAGAAGAACACACACGCAATGTCACCAGTGGATGAATGTGGTTTAGGAAAAGAACACACATGCAATGTCACTAGTGGATCAATGTGGTTTACAAAAAGAACACACATGCAATGTCTCTAGTGGATAAATGTGGTTTAGGAAAAGAACACACATCCAATGACTCTAGTGGATCCATGTGTTTTAGGAAAAGAACACACATGTAATGACACCATTGGATCCATGTGGTTTAGGAAAAGAACACACATACAATGTCACTAGTGGATCAATGTGGTTTAGGAAAAGAACACACATCCAATGACTCTAGTGGATCCATGTGGTTTAGGAAAATAACACACAGGTAGGGACACCAGTGGATGAATGTGGTTTAGCAAAACAACGCACATGCAATGTCTCTAGTGGATCAATGTGGTTTAGGAAAATAACACATATCAAATGACTCCAGCGGATCCATGTGGTTTAGGAAAAGAACACATGCAATGTCACTAGTGGATCAATGTGGTTTAGGAAAAGAAGACACATGCAATGCCACTAGTGGATCAATGTGGTTTAGGAAAAGGACATACATCCAATGTCACCAGTGGATCGATGTGGTTTAGGAAAAGAACACACATGCAATGTCACAAGTGGATCAATGTGGTTTAGGAAAAGAACACGCATTCAATGACTCTACTGAATCCACGTGGTTTAGGAAAATAACACAATTGTAATGACTCTAGTGGATCCATGTGGTTTAGAAAAAGAATACACATGCAATGTCACCAGTGGATCAATGTGGTTTAGGAAAAGAACACACATGCAATGTCACTAGTGGATCCATGGGGTTTAGGAAAAGAAGACATATGCAATAACACTAGTGGATCAATGTGGCTTAGGAAAAGAATACACATGTAGTGACACACCAGTATCAATGTGGTTTAGGAAAAGAACACACATGCAATATCTCTAGTGGATCAATGTGGTTTAGGAAAAGAACACACATCCAATGACTCAAGTGGATCCATGTGGTTTAGGAAAAGAACACACACGTAGGGACACCAGTGGATGAATGTGGTTTAGGAAAAGAACACACATGCAATGTCACTAGTGGATCAATGTGGTTTAGGAAAACAACACACATACAATGTCACTAGTGGATCAATGTGGTTTAGGAAAAGAACACACATGCAATGTCTCTAGTGGATAAAGGTAGTTTAGGAAAAGAACACACATCCAATGACTCTAGTGGATCCATGTGGTTTAGGAAAAGAACACACATGTACTAACACCAGTGGATCAATGTGGTTTAGGAAAAGAACACACATGCAATGACTCTAGTGGATCAATGTGGTTTAGGAAAAGAACACACATCAAATGACTCCAGTGGATCCATGTGGTTTAGGAAAAGAACACACATGCAATGCCACTAGTGGATCAATGTGGTTTAGGAAAAGAACACGCATGCAATGTCACTAGGGGATCAATGTGGTTTAGGAAAAGAACACACATGCAATGTCTCTAGTGGATAAATGTAGTTTAGGAAAAGAACACACATCCAATGACTCTATCTGATCCTTGTGGTTTAGGAAAATAACATATATGTACTGACACTAGTGGATCAATGTGGTTTAGGAAAAGAACACACATGCAATGTCTCTAGTGTATCAATGTGGTTTAGTAAAAGAACTCACATCCAATGACTCTCGTGGATCCATGTGGTTTAGGACAATAACACACACGTAGGGACAACAGTGGATGAATGTGGTTTATGAAAAGTACACACATGCAATGTCTCTAGTGGATCAATGTGGTTTAGGAAAATAACACACATCAAATCACTCAAGTGGATCGATGTGGTTTAGGAAAACAACACACATGCAATGTCACTAGTGGATCAATGTGGTTTAGGAAAATAACACACATGCAATGTCAATAGTGGATCAATGTGGTTTTGGAAAAGAACACACATGCAATACCACTAGTGGATGAAAGTGGTTTAGGAAAAGAACACGCATGCAATGTCACTAGTGGATCAATGTGGTTTAGGAAAAGAACACACATGCAATGTCTTTAGTGGATAAATGTAGTTTAGGAAAAGAACAGACATCCAATGACTCTATATGATCCATGTGGTTTAGGAAAAGAACATATATGTACTGACACTAGTGGATCAATGTGGTTTAGGAAAAGAACACGCATGCAATGTCTCTAGTGGATCAATGTGGTTTAGGAAAAGAACTCACATCCAATGACTCTAGTGGATCCATGTGGTTTAGGACAATAACACACACGTAGGGACACCAGTGGATGAATGTGGTTTATCAAAAGTACACACATGCAATGTCTCTAGTGGATCAATGTGGTTTAGGAAAATAAAACACATCAAATGACACAAGTGGATCCATGTGCTTTAGGAAAAGAACACACATGCAATGTCACTAGTGGATCAATGTGGTTTAGGAAAAGAACACACATGCAATGTCACTAGTGGATCAATGTGGTTTAGGAAAAGGACACACATGGAATGTCACCAGTGGATCGATGTGGTTTAGGAAAACAACACACATGCAATGTCACTAGTGGATCAATGTGGTTTAGGAAAATAACACACATGCAATGTCAATAGTGGATCAATGTGGTTTTGGAAAAGAACACACATGCAATACCACTAGTGGATCAAAGTGGTTTAGGAAAAGAACACGCATGCAATGTCACTAGTGGATCAATGTGGTTTAGGAAAAGAACACACATGCAATGTCTTTAGTGGATAAATGTAGTTTAGGAAAAGAACAGACATCCAATGACTCTATATGATCCATGTGGTTTAGGAAAAGAACATATATGTACTGACACTAGTGGATCAATGTGGTTTAGGAAAAGAACACGCATGCAATGTCTCTAGTGGATCAATGTGGTTTAGGAAAAGAACTCACATCCAATGACTCTAGTGGATCCATGTGGTTTAGGACAATAACACACACGTAGGGACACCAGTGGATGAATGTGGTTTATCAAAAGTACACACATGCAATGTCTCTAGTGGATCAATGTGGTTTAGGAAAATAAAACACATCAAATGACACAAGTGGATCCATGTGCTTTAGGAAAAGAACACACATGCAATGTCACTAGTGGATCAATGTGGTTTAGGAAAAGAACACACATGCAATGTCACTAGTGGATCAATGTGGTTTAGGAAAAGGACACACATGCAATGTCACCAGTGGATCGATGTGGTTTAGGAAAACAACACACATGCAATGTCACTAGTGGATCAATGTGGTTTAGGAAAAGAACACACATGCAATGTCTCTAGTGGAGAAATGTAGTTTAGGAAAAGAACACACATCCAATGACTCTATCTGATCCATGTGGTTTTGGAAAAGAACATATATGTACTGACACTAGTGGATTAATGTGGTTTAGGGAAAGAACAGACATGCAATGTCTCTAGTCGATCAATGTGGTTTAGGAAAAGAACTCACATCCAATGACTCTAGTGGATCCATGTGGTTTAGGACAATAACACAAACGTAGGAACATCAGTGGATGAATGTGGTTTATGAAAAGTACACACATGCAATGTCTCTAGTGGATCAATGTGGTTTAGGAAAATAACACACATCAAATCACTCAAGTGGATCCATGTGCTTTAGGAAAAGAACACACATGCAATGTCACTAGTGGATCAATGTGGTTTAGGAAAATAACACACATGCAATGTCAATAGTGGATTAATGTGGTTTTGGAAAAGAACACACATGCAATACCACTAGTGGATCAAAGTGGTTTAGGAAAAGAACACGCATGCGATGTCACTAGTGGATCAATGTGGTTTAGGAAAAGAACACACATGCAATGTCTTTAGTGGATAAATGTAGTTTAGGAAAAGAACAGACATCCAATGACTCTATCTGATCCATGTGGTTTTGGAAAACAACATATATGTACTGACACTTGTGGATCAATGTGGTTTAGGAAAAGAACACGCATGCAATGTCTCTAGTGGATCAATGTGGTTTAGGAAAATAACTCACATCCAATGACGCTAGTGGATCCATGTGGTTTAGGACAATAACACACACGTAGGGACACCAGTGGATGAATGTGGTTTATCAAAAGTACACACATGCAATGTCTCTAGTGGATCAATGTGGTTTAGGAAAATAAAACACATCAAATGACTCAAGTGGATCCATGTGCTTTAGGAAAAGAACACACATGCAATGTCACTAGTGGATCAATGTGGTTTAGGAAAAGAACACACATGCAATGTCACGAGTGGATCAATGTGGTTTAGGAAAAGGACACACATGCAATGTCACCAGTGGATCGATGTGGTTTAGGAAAACAACACACATGCAATGTCACTAGTGGATCAATGTGGTTTAGGAAAATAACACACATGCAATGTCTCTAGTGGATAAATGTAGTTTAGGAAAAGAACACACATCCAATGACTCTATCTGATCCATGTGGTTTTGGAAAAGAACATATATGTACTGACACTAGTGGATTAATGTGGTTTAGGAAAAAACACACATGCAATGTCTCTAGTGGATCAATGTGGTTTAGGAAAAGAACTCACATCCAATGACTCTAGTGGATCCATGTGGTTTAGGACAATAACAAACACGTAGGAATATCAGTGGATGAATGTGGTTTATGAAAAGTACACACATGCAATGTCTCTAGTGGATCAATGTGGTTTAGGAAAAGAACACGCATGCAATGTCACTAGTGGATCAATGTGGTTTAGGAAAAGAACACACATGCAATGTCTCTAGTGGATAAATGTAGTTTAGGAAAAGAACAGACATCCAATGACTCTATCTGATCCATGTGGTTTAGGAAAAGAACATATATGTACTGACACTAGTGGATCAATGTGGTTTAGGAAAAGAACACACATGCAATGTCTCTAGTGGATCAATGTGGTTTAGGAAAAGAACTCACATCCAATGACTCTAGTGGATCCATGTGGTTTAGGACAATAACACACACGTAGGGACACCAGTGGATGAATGTGGTTTATCAAAAGTACACACATGCAATGTCTCTAGTGGATCAATGTGGTTTAGGAAAATAAAACACATCAAATGACTCAAGTGGATCCATGTGCTTTAGGAAAAGAACACACATGCAATGTCACTAGTGGATCAATGTGGTTTAGGAAAAGAACACACATGCAATGTCACTAGTGGATCAATGTGGTTTAGGAAAAGGACACACATGCAATGTCACCAGTGGATCGATGTGGTTTAGGAAAACAACACACATGCAATGTCACTAGTGGATCAATGTGGTTTAGGAAAAGAACACACATGCAATGTATCTAGTGGATAAATGTAGTTTAGGAAAAGAACACACATCCAATGACTCTATCTGATCCATGTGGTTTAGGAAAAGAACATATATGTACTGACACTAGTGGATTAATGTGGTTTAGGAAAAGAACACACATGCAATGTCTCTAGTGGATCAATGTGGTTTAGGAAAAGAACTCACATCCAATGACTCTAGTGGATCCATGTGGTTTAGGACAATAACACACACGTAGGGACACCAGTGGATGAATGTGGTTTATGAAAAGTACACACATGCAATGTCTCTAGTGGATCAATGTGGTTTAGGAAAAGAACACACATGCAATGTCACTAGTGGATCAATGTGGTTTATGAAAAGGACACACATGCAATGTCACTAGTGGATCGATGTGGTTTAGGAAAACAACACACATGCAATGTCATAAGTGGATCAATGTGGTTTAGGAAAAGAACACACATTCAATGACTCTACTGGATCGACGTGGTTTAGGAAAATAACACAATTGCAATGACTCTAGTGGATCCATGTGGTTTAGAAAAAGAACACACTTGCAATGTCACTAGTGGATCAATGTGCTTTAGGAAAAGAACACACATGCAATGTCACTAGTGGATCCATGGGGTTTAGGAAAACAACACACATGCAATGTCACTAGTGGATCAATGTGGCTTAGGAAAAGAACACACATTAGTGAAACCAGTGATCAATGTGGTTTTGGAAAAGAACACACATGCAATGTCTCTAGTGGATCAATGTGGTTTAGGAAAAGAACACACATGTAGTGACACCAGTGATCATTGTGGTTTAGGAAAAGAACACACATGCAATGTCTCTAGTGGATCAATGTGGTTTAGGAAAATAACACACATCCAATAACTACAGTGGATCCATGTGGTTTAGGAAAAGAACACATGCAATGTCACTAGTGGATCAATGTGGTTTAGGAAAAGAACACACAAGCAATGCCAATAGTGGATGAATGTGGTTTATGAAAAGTACACACATGCAATGTCTCTAGTGGATCAATGTGGTTTAGGAAAAGAACACACATGCAATGTCACTAGTGGATCAATGTGGTTTATGAAAAGGACACACATGCAATGTCACTAGTGGATCGATGTGGTTTAGGAAAACAACACACATGCAATGTCATAAGTGGATCAATGTGGTTTAGGAAAAGAACACACATTCAATGACTCTACTGGATCGACGTGGTTTAGGAAAATAACACAATTGCAATGACTCTAGTGGATCCATGTGGTTTAGAAAAAGAACACACTTGCAATGTCACTAGTGGATCAATGTGCTTTAGGAAAAGAACACACATGCAATGTCACTAGTGGATCCATGGGGTTTAGGAAAACAACACACATGCAATGTCACTAGTGGATCAATGTGGCTTAGGAAAAGAACACACATTAGTGAAACCAGTGATCAATGTGGTTTTGGAAAAGAACACACATGCAATGTCTCTAGTGGATCAATGTGGTTTAGGAAAAGAACACACATCAAATGACTCCAGTGGATCCATGTGGTTTCGAAAAAGAACACACACGTAGGGACACCAGTGGATGAATGTGGTTTAGGAAAAGAATACACATGAAATGTCTCTAGGGGATCAATGTGGTTCAGGAAAATAAGACACATCCAATGACTCAAGTGGATCCATGTGGTTTAGGAAAAGAACACATGTAATGTCACTAGTGGATCAATGTGGTTTAGGAAAAGAACACACATGCAATGTCACTAGTGGATCAATGTGGTTTAGGAAAAGGACACACATGCGATGTCACTAGTGGATAAATGTGGTTTAGGAAAAGGACACACATGCGATGTCACTAGTGGATCAATGTTGTTTATAGAAGAACACACACGCAATGTCACCAGTGGATCAATGTGTTTAGGAAAAGAACACACATGCAATGTCACTAGTGGATCAATGTGGTTTACCAAAAGAACACACATGCAATGTCTCTAGTGGATAAATGTGGTTTAGGAAAAGAACACACATCCAATGACTCTAGTGGATCCATGTGTTTTAGGAAAAGAACACACATGTAATGACACCATTGGATCCATGTGGTTTAGGAAAAGAACACACATACAATGTCACTAGTGGATCAATGTGGTTTAGGAAAAGAACACACATCCAATGACTCTAGTGGATCCATGTGGTTTAGGAAAATAACACACAGGTAGGGACACCAGTGGATGAATGTGGTTTAGGAAAAGAACACACATGCAATGTCTCTAGTGGATCAATGTGGTTTAGGAAAATAACACACATCAAATGACTCCAGTGGATCCATGTGGTTTAGGAAAAGAACACACGCAATGTCACTAGTGGATCAATGTGGTTTAGGAAAAGAAGACACATGCAATGCCACTAGTGGATCAATGTGGTTTAGGAAACGGACATACATCCAATGTCACCAGTGGATCGATGTGGTTTAGGAAAAGAACACACATGCAATGTCACAAGTGGATCAATGTGGTTTAGGAAAAGAACACGCATTCAATGACTCTACTGGATCCACATGGTTTAGGAAAATAACACAATTGTAATGACTCTAGTGGATCCATGTGGTTTAGAAAAAGAATACACATGCAATGTCACCAGTGGATCAATGTGGTTTAGGAAAAGAACACACATGCAATGTCACTAGTGGATCCATGGGGTTTAGTAAAAGAAGACACATGCAATAACACTAGTGGATCAATGTGGCTTAGGAAAAGAATACACATGTAGTGACACCAGTGATCAATGTGGTTTAGGAAAAGAACACACATGCAATATCTCTAGTGGATCATTGTGGTTTAGGAAAAGAACACACATCCAATGACTCAAGTGGATCCATGTGGTTTAGGAAAGGAACACACACGTAGGGACACCAGTGGATGAATGTGGTTTAGGAAAAGAACACACATGCAATGTCACTAGTGGATCAATGTGGTTTAGGAAAACAACACACATACAATGTCACTAGTGGATCAATGTGGTTTAGGAAAAGAACACACAGGCAATGTCTCTAGTGGATAAATATAGTTTAGGAAAAGAACACACATCCAATGACTAGTGGATCCATGTGGTTTAGGAAAAGAACGCACATGTATTAACACCAGTGGATCAATGTGGTTTAGGAAAAGAACACACATGCAATGACTCTAGTGGATCAATGTGGTTTAGGAAAAGAACACACATCAAATGACTCTAGTGGATCCATGTGGTTTAGGAAATGAACACACATCCAATGCCACTAGTGGATCAATGTAGTTTAGGAAACGAACACACATGCAATGTTACCAGTGGATCAATGTGGTTTAGGAAAAGAATACACATGCAATGTCTCTAGTGAATAAATGAAGTTCAGTAAAAGAACACACATCCAATGACTCTAGTGGATCCATGTGGTTTACGAAAAGAACACACATGTACTAACACCAGTGGATCAATGTGGTTTAGGAAAAGAACACACATGCAATGTCTCTAGTGGATCAATGTGGTTTAGGAAAAGAACAAACATCAAATGACTCCAGTGGATCCATGTGGTTTAGGAAAAGAACACACATGCAATGCCACTAGTGGATCAATGTGGTTTAGGAAAAGAACACACATGCAATGTCACTAGTGGATCACTGTGGTTTAGGAAAAGAACACACATGCAATGTCTCTAGTGGATAAATGTAGTTTAGGAAAAGAACACACATCCAATGACTCTAGTGGATCCATGTGGTTTAGGAAAAGAACAGACATGCAATGCCACTAGTGGATCAATGTGGTTTAGTAAAAGAACACACATGCAATGTCACTAGTGGATCAATGTGGTTTAGGAAAAGGAAACATATTCAATGTCACTAGTGGATCAATGTGGTTTAGGGAAATGACACACATGCAATGTCATCGGTGGATCAATGTGTTTTAGGAAAAGAGCACACATGCAATGTCACTAGTGGATCCATGTGGTTTAGGAAAAGAACACACATGCAATGCCACTAGTGGATAAATGTGGTTTAGGAAAATAACACACATGCAATGTCACTAGTGGATCGATGTGGTTTAGGAAAACAACACACATGCAATGTCATAAGTGGATCAATGTGGTTTAGGAAAAGAACACACATTCAATGACTCTACTGGATCGACGTGGTTTAGGAAAATAACACAATTGCAATGACTCTAGTGGATCCATGTGGTTTAGAAAAAGAACACACTTGCAATGTCACCAGTGGATCAATGTGCTTTAGGAAAAGAACACACATGCAATGTCACTAGTGGATCCATGGGGTTTAGGAAAACAACACACATGCAATGTCACTAGTGGATCAATGTGGCTTAGGAAAAGAACACACATTAGTGAAACCAGTGATCAATGTGGTTTTGGAAAAGAACACACATGCAATGTCTCTAGTGGATCAATGTGGTTTAGGAAAAGAACACACATCAAATGACTCCAGTGGATCCATGTGGTTTCGAAAAAGAACACACACGTAGGGACACCAGTGGATGAATGTGGTTTAGGAAAAGAATACACATGAAATGTCTCTAGGGGATCAATGTGGTTCAGGAAAATAAGACACATCCAATGACTCAAGTGGATCCATGTGGTTTAGGAAAAGAACACATGTAATGTCACTAGTGGATCAATGTGGTTTAGGAAAAGAACACACATGCAATGTCACTAGTGGATCAATGTGGTTTAGGAAAAGGACACACATGTGATGTCACTAGTGGATAAATGTGGTTTAGGAAAAGGACACATGCGATGTCACTAGTGGATCAATGTTGTTTATAGAAGAACACACACGCAATGTCACCAGTGGATCAATGTGTTTAGGAAAAGAACACACATGCAATGTCACTAGTGGATCAATGTGGTTTACCAAAAGAACACACATGCAATGTCTCTAGTGGATAAATGTGGTTTAGGAAAAGAACACACATCCAATGACTCTAGTGGATCCATGTGTTTTAGGAAAAGAACACACATGTAATGACACCATTGGATCCATGTGGTTTAGGAAAAGAACACACATACAATGTCACTAGTGGATCAATGTGGTTTAGGAAAAGAACACACATCCAATGACTCTAGTGGATCCATGTGGTTTAGGAAAATAACACACAGGTAGGGACACCAGTGGATGAATGTGGTTTAGGAAAAGAACACACATGCAATGTCTCTAGTGGATCAATGTGGTTTAGGAAAATAACACACATCAAATGACTCCAGTGGATCCATGTGGTTTAGGAAAAGAACACACGCAATGTCACTAGTGGATCAATGTGGTTTAGGAAAAGAAGACACATGCAATGCCACTAGTGGATCAATGTGGTTTAGGAAACGGACATACATCCAATGTCACCAGTGGATCGATGTGGTTTAGGAAAAGAACACACATGCAATGTCACAAGTGGATCAATGTGGTTTAGGAAAAGAACACGCATTCAATGACTCTACTGGATCCACATGGTTTAGGAAAATAACACAATTGTAATGACTCTAGTGGATCCATGTGGTTTAGAAAAAGAATACACATGCAATGTCACCAGTGGATCAATGTGGTTTAGGAAAAGAACACACATGCAATGTCACTAGTGGATCCATGGGGTTTAGTAAAAGAAGACACATGCAATAACACTAGTGGATCAATGTGGCTTAGGAAAAGAATACACATGTAGTGACACCAGTGATCAATGTGGTTTAGGAAAAGAACACACATGCAATATCTCTAGTGGATCATTGTGGTTTAGGAAAAGAACACATATCCAATGACTCAAGTGGATCCATGTGGTTTAGGAAAGGAACACACACGTAGGGACACCAGTGGATGAATGTGGTTTAGGAAAAGAACACACATGCAATGTCACTAGTGGATCAATGTGGTTTAGGAAAACAACACACATACAATGTCACTAGTGGATCAATGTGGTTTAGGAAAAGAACACACAGGCAATGTCTCTAGTGGATAAATATAGTTTAGGAAAAGAACACACATCCAATGACTAGTGGATCCATGTGGTTTAGGAAAAGAACGCACATGTATTAACACCAGTGGATCAATGTGGTTTAGGAAAAGAACACACATGCAATGACTCTAGTGGATCAATGTGGTTTAGGAAAAGAACACACATCAAATGACTCTAGTGGATCCATGTGGTTTAGGAAAAGAACACACATCCAATGCCACTAGTGGATCAATGTAGTTTAGGAAACGAACACACATGCAATGTTACCAGTGGATCAATGTGGTTTAGGAAAAGAATACACATGCAATGTCTCTAGTGAATAAATGTAGTTCAGTAAAAGAACACACATCCAATGACTCTAGTGGATCCATGTGGTTTACGAAAAGAACACACATGTACTAACACCAGTGGATCAATGTGGTTTAGGAAAAGAACACACATGCAATGTCTCTAGTGGATCAATGTGGTTTAGGAAAAGAACAAACATCAAATGACTCCAGTGGATCCATGTGGTTTAGGAAAAGAACACACATGCAATGCCACTAGTGGATCAATGTGGTTTAGGAAAAGAACACACATGCAATGTCACTAGTGGATCACTGTGGTTTAGGAAAAGAACACACATGCAATGTCTCTAGTGGATAAATGTAGTTTAGGAAAAGAACACACATCCAATGACTCTAGTGGATCCATGTGGTTTAGGAAAAGAACAGACATGCAATGCCACTAGTGGATCAATGTGGTTTAGTAAAAGAACACACATGCAATGTCACTAGTGGATCAATGTGGTTTAGGAAAAGGAAACATATTCAATGTCACTAGTGGATCAATGTGGTTTAGGAAAATGACACACATGCAATTTCATCGGTGGATCAATGTGTTTTAGGAAAAGAGCACACATGCAATGTCACTAGTGGATCCATGTGGTTTAGGAAAAGAACACACATGCAATGCCACTAGTGGATAAATGTGGTTTAGGAAAATAACACACATGCAATGTCACTAGTGGATCGATGTGGTTTAGGAAAACAACACACATGCAATGTCATAAGTGGATCAATGTGGTTTAGGAAAAGAACACACATTCAATGACTCTACTGGATCGACGTGGTTTAGGAAAATAACACAATTGCAATGACTCTAGTGGATCCATGTGGTTTAGAAAAAGAACACACTTGCAATGTCACCAGTGGATCAATGTGCTTTAGGAAAAGAACACACATGCAATGTCACTAGTGGATCCATGGGGTTTAGGAAAACAACACACATGCAATGTCACTAGTGGATCAATGTGGCTTAGGAAAAGAACACACATTAGTGAAACCAGTGATCAATGTGGTTTTGGAAAAGAACACACATGCAATGTCTCTAGTGGATCAATGTGGTTTAGGAAAAGAACACACATCAAATGACTCCAGTGGATCCATGTGGTTTCGAAAAAGAACACACACGTAGGGACACCAGTGGATGAATGTGGTTTAGGAAAAGAATACACATGATATGTCTCTAGGGGATCAATGTGGTTCAGGAAAATAAGACACATCCAATGACTCAAGTGGATCCATGTGGTTTAGGAAAAGAACACATGTAATGTCACTAGTGGATCAATGTGGTTTAGGAAAAGAACACACATGCAATGTCACTAGTGGATCAATGTGGTTTAGGAAAAGGACACACATGCGATGTCACTAGTGGATAAATGTGGTTTAGGAAAAGGACACACATGCGATGTCACTAGTGGATCAATATTGTTTATAGAAGAACACACACGCAATGTCACCAGTGGATCAATGTGTTTAGGAAAAGAACACACATGCAATGTCACTAGTGGATCAATGTGGTTTACCAAAAGAACACACATGCAATGTCTCTAGTGGATAAATGTGGTTTAGGAAAAGAACACACATCCAATGACTCTAGTGGATCCATGTGTTTTAGGAAAAGAACACACATGTAATGACACCATTGGATCCATGTGGTTTAGGAAAAGAACACACATACAATGTCACTAGTGGATCAATGTGGTTTAGGAAAAGAACACACATCCAATGACTTTAGTGGATCCATGTGGTTTAGGAAAATAACACACAGGTAGGGACACCAGTGGATGAATGTGGTTTAGGAAAAGAACACACATGCAATGTCTCTAGTGGATCAATGTGGTTTAGGAAAACAACACACATCAAATGACTCCAGTGGATCCATGTGGTTTAGGAAAAGAACACACGCAATGTCACTAGTGGATCAATGTGGTTTAGGAAAAGAAGACACATGCAATGCCACTAGTGGATCAATGTGGTTTAGGAAACGGACATACATCCAATGTCACCAGTGGATCGATGTGGTTTAGGAAAAGAACACACATGCAATGTCACAAGTGGATCAATGTGGTTTAGGAAAAGAACACGCATTCAATGACTCTACTGGATCCACATGGTTTAGGAAAATAACACAATTGTAATGACTCTAGTGGATCCATGTGGTTTAGAAAAAGAATACACATGCAATGTGACCAGTGGATCAATGTGGTTTAGGAAAAGAACACACATGCAATGTCACTAGTGGATCCATGGGGTTTAGTAAAAGAAGACACATGCAATAACACTAGTGGATCAATGTGGCTTAGGAAAAGAATACACATGTAGTGACACCAGTGATCAATGTGGTTTAGGAAAAGAACACACATGCAATATCTCTAGTGGATCATTGTGGTTTAGGAAAAGAACACACATCCAATGACTCAAGTGGATCCATGTGGTTTAGGAAAGGAACACACACGTAGGGACACCAGTGGATGAATGTGGTTTAGGAAAAGAACACACATGCAATGTCACTAGTGGATCAATGTGGTTTAGGAAAACAACACACATACAATGTCACTAGTGGATCAATGTGGTTTAGGAAAAGAACACACAGGCAATGTCTCTAGTGGATAAATATAGTTTAGGAAAAGAACACACATCCAATGACTCTAGTGGATCCATGTGGTTTAGGAAAAGAACGCACATGTATTAACACCAGTGGATCAATGTGGTTTAGGAAAAGAACACACATGCAATGACTCTAGTGGATCAATGTGGTTTAGGAAAAGAACACACATCAAATGACTCTAGTGGATCCATGTGGTTTAGGAAAAGAACACACATCCAATGCCACTAGTGGATCAATGTAGTTTAGGAAACGAACACACATGCAATGTTACCAGTGGATCAATGTGGTTTAGGAAAAGAATACACATGCAATGTTTCTAGTGAATAAATGTAGTTCAGTAAAAGAACACACATCCAATGACTCTAGTGGATCCATGTGGTTTACGAAAAGAACACACATGTACTAACACCAGTGGATCAATGTGGTTTAGGAAAAGAACACACATGCAATGTCTCTAGTGGATCAATGTGGTTTAGGAAAAGAACAAACATCAAATGACTCCAGTGGATCCATGTGGTTTAGGAAAAGAACACACATGTAATGCCACTAGTGGATCAATGTGGTTTAGGAAAAGAACACACATGCAATGTCACTAGTGGATCACTGTGGTTTAGGAAAAGAACACACATGCAATGTCTCTAGTGGATAAATGTAGTTTAGGAAAAGAACACACATCCAATGACTCTAGTGGATCCATGTGGTTTAGGAAAAGAACAGACATGCAATGCCACTAGTGGATCAATGTGGTTTAGTAAAAGAACACACATGCAATGTCACTAGTGGATCAATGTGGTTTAGGAAAAGGAAACATATTCAATGTCACTAGTGGATCAATGTGGTTTAGGAAAATGACACACATGCAATGTCATCGGTGGATCAATGTGTTTTAGGAAAAGAGCACACATGCAATGTCACTAGTGGATCCATGTGGTTTAGGAAAAGAACACACATGCAATGCCACTAGTGGATAAATGTGGTTTAGGAAAATAACACACATGCAATGTCACTAGTGGATCAATGTGGTTTAGGAAAAGGACACACATGCAATGTCACCAGTGGATAAATGTGGTTTAGGAAAAGAACACACATTCAATGACTCTACTGGATCCACGTGGTTTAGGAAAATAACACAATTGCAACGACTCTAGTGGATCCATGTGGTTTAGAATGAGAACACACATGCAATGTCACCAGTGGATTAATGTGGTTTAGGAAAACAACACACATGCAATGTCACTAGTGGATCAATGTGGTTTAGGAAAAGAACACACATGCAATGTCTCTAGTGGATAAATGTAGTTTACGAAAAGAACACACATCCAATCACTCTATCTGATCCATGTGGTTTAGGAAAAGAACATATATGTACTGACACTAGTGGATTAATGTGGTTTAGGAAAAGAACACGCATGCAATGTCTCTAGTGGATCAATGTGGTTTAGGAAAAGAACTCACATCCAACGACTCTAGTGGATCCACGTGGTTTAGGACAATAACACACACGTAGGGACACCAGTGGATGAATGTGGTTTATCAAAAGTACACACATGCAATGTCTCTAGTGGATCAATGTGGTTTAGGAAAAGAACACACATGCAATGTAACTAGTGGATCAATGTGGTTTATGAAAAGGACACACATGCAATTTCACTAGTGGATCGATGTGGTTTAGGAAAACAACACACATGCAATGTCACAAGTGGATCAATGTGGTTTAGGAAAAGAACACACATTCAATGACTCTACTAGGTCGACGTGGTTTAGGAAAATAACACAATTGCAATGACTCTAGTGGATCCATGTGGTTTAGAAAAAGAACACACTTGCAATGTCACCAGTGGATCAATGTGCTTTAGGAAAAGAACACACATGCAATGTCACTAGTGGATCCATGGGGTTTAGGAAAACAACACACATGCAATGTCACTAGTGGATCAATGTGGCTTAGGAAAAGAACACACATTAGTGAAACCAGTGATCAATGTGGTTTTGGAAAAGAACACACATGCAATGTCTCTAGTGGATCAATGTGGTTTAGGAAAAGAACACACATCCAATGACTCCAGTGGATCCATGTGGTTTAGAAAAAGAACACACTCGTAGGGACACCAGTGGATGAATGTGGTTTAGGAAAAGAACACACATGCAATGTCTCTAGGGGATCAATGTGGTTTAGGAAAATAAGACACATCCAATGACTCAAGTGGATCCATGTGGTTTAGGAAAATAACACATGCAATGTCACTAGTGGATCAATGTGGTTTAGGAAAAGAACGCACATGCAATGTCACTAGTGGATCAATGTGGTTTAGGAAAAGGACACACATGCGATGTCACTAGTGGATAAATGTGGTTTAGGAAAAGGACACACATGCGATGTCACTAGTGGATCAATGTTGTTTATGAGAAGAACACACACGCAATGTCACCTGTGGATCAATGTGGTTTAGGAAAAGAACACACATGCAATGTCACTAGTGGATCAATGTGGTTTACGAAAAGAACACACATGCAATGTCTCTAGTGGATAAATGTGGTTTAGGAAAAGAACACACATCCAATGACTCTAGTGGATCCATGTGTTTTAGGAAAAGAACACACATGTAACGACACCATTGGATCCATGGGGTTTAGGAAAAGAACACACATACAATGTCACTAGTGGATCAATGTGGTTTAGGAAAAGAACACACATCCAATGACTCTAGTGGATCCATGTGGTTTAGGAAAATAACACACACGTAGGGACACCAGTGGATGAATGTAGTTTAGGAAAAGAACACACATGCAATGTCTCTAGTGGATCAATGTGGTTTAGGAAAATAACACACATCAAATGACTCCAGTGGATCCATGTGGTTTAGGAAAAGGACACATGCAATGTCACTAGTGGATCAATGTGGTTTAGGAAAAGAAGACACATGCAATGCCACTAGTGGATCAATGTGGTTTAGGAAAAGGACATACATCCAATGTCACTAGTGGATCGATGTGGTTTAGGAAAAGAACACACATGCAATGTCACAAGAGGATCAATGTGGTTTAGGAAAAGAACACACATCCAATGACTCTACTGGATCCACATGGTTTAGGAAAAAACACAATTCTAATGACTCTAGTGGATCCATGTGGTTTAGAAAAAGAATACAATGCAATGTCACCAGTGGATCAATGTGGTTTAGGAAAAGAACACACATGCAATGTCACTAGTGGATCCATGGGGTTTAGGAAAAGAATACACATGTAGTGACACCAGTGATCAATGTGGTTTAGGAAAAGAACACACATGCAATATCTCTAGTGGATCACTGTGGTTTAGGAAAAAGAACACACATCCAATGACTCAAGTGGATCCATGTGGTTAAGGAAAGGAACACACACGTAGGGACACCAGTGGATGAATGTGGTTTAGGAAAAGAACACACATGCAATGTCACTAGTGGATCAATGTGGTTTAGAAAAACAACACACATAAAATGTCACTAGTGGATCAATGTGGTTTAGGAAAATAACACACATGCAATGTCTCTAGTGGATAAATGTAGTTTAGGAAAAGAACACACATCCAATGACTCTTGTGGATCCATGTGGTTTAGGAAAAGAACACACATGTACTAACACCAGTGGATCAATGTGGTTTAGGAAAAGAACACACATGCAATGACTCAATGCCACTAGTGGATCAATGTAGTTTAGGAAAAGAACACACATGCAATGTCACTAGTGGATCAATGTGGTTTTGGAAAAGAACACACATGCATTGTCTCTAGTGGATGAATGTAGTTTAGGAAAAGAACACACATCCAATGACTCTAGTGGATCCATGTGGTTTACGAAAAGAACACACACGTACTAACACTAGTGGATCAATGTGGTTTAGGAAAAGAACACACATGCAATGTCTCTAGTGGATCAATGTGGTTTAGGAATAGAACACACATCAAATGACTCCAGTGGATCCATGTGGTTTAGGAAAAGAACACACATGCAATGCCACTAGTGGATAAATGTGGTTTAGGAAAAGAACACACATGCAATGTCACTAGTGGATCAATGTGGTTTAGGAAAAGAACACACATGCAATGTCTCTAGTGGATAAATGTAGTTTAGGAAAAGAACACACATCCAATGACTCTAGTGGATCCATGTGGTTTAGGAAAAGAACACACATGCAATGCCACTAGTGGATCAATGTGGTTTAGGAAAAGAACACACATGCAATGTCACTAGTGGATCAATGTGGTTTAGGAAAAGGACACACATGCAATGTCACTAGTGGATCAATGTGGTTTAGGAAAAGCACACACATGCAATGTCATCGGTGGATCAATGTGTTTTAGGAAAAGAGCACACATGCAATGTCACTAGTGGATCCATGTGGTATAGGAAAAGAACACACATGCAATGCCACTAGTGGATCAATGTGGTTTAGGAAAAGAACACACATGCAATGTCACGAGTGGATCAATGTGGTTTAGGAAAAGGACACACATGCAATGTCACCAGTGGATCAATGTGGTTTAGGAAAAGAACACACATTCAATGACTCTACTGGATCCACGTGGTTTAGGAAAATAAGACAATTGCAACGACTCTAGTGGATCCATGTGGTTCAGAATAAGAACACACATGCAATGTCACTAGTGGATCAATGTGGTTTAGGAAAAGAACACACATGCAATGTCACTAGTGGATCCATGGGGTTTAGGAAAAGAACACACATGCAATGTCACTAGTGGATCAATGTGGCTTAGGAAAAGAACACACATGTAGTGACACTAGTGATCAATGTGGTTTACGAAAAGAACACAGATGCAATGTCTCTAGTGGATCAATGTGGTTTAGGAAAAGAACACACATCCAATGACTCTAGTGGATCCATGTGGTTTAGGAAAAGAACACAGACGTAGGGAAACAAATGGATGAATGTGGTTTAGGAAAAGAACACACATGTAATATCTCTAGTCGATCAATGTGGTTTAGGAAGATAACACACATCCAATGACTCCAGTGGATACATGTGGTTTAGGAAAAGAACACATGCAATGTCACTAGTGGATCAATGTGGTTTAGGAAAAGAACACACATGCAATGTCACTAGTGGATGAATGTGGTTTAGGAAAAGAACACACATGCGATGTCTCTAGTGGATCAATGTGGTTTAGGAAAATAACACATATCCAATGACTCTAGTGGATCAGTGTGGTTTAGAAAAAGAACACACATGCAATGTCACTAGTGGATCAATGTGGTTTAGGAAAAGAACACACATGCAATGTCAATAGTGGATCAATGTGGTTTAGGAAAACAACACACATCCAATGACTCCAGTGGATCCATGTGGTTTAGGAAAAGAACACACATGCAATGTCACCAGTGGATCAATGTGGTTTAGGAAAAGAACACACATTCAATGTCACTAGTGGATCCATGTGGTTTAGGAAAAGAACACACATGCAATGCCACTAGTGGATCAATGTGGTTTAGGAAAAGAACACACATGCAATGTCACTAGTGGATCAATGTGGTTTAGGAAAAGGACACACATGCAATGTCACCAGTGGATCAATGTGGTTTTGAAAAAGAACACACATTCAATGACTCTACTGGATCCACGTGGTTTAGGAAAATAAGACAATTGCAACGACTCTAGTGGATCCATGTGGTTCAGAATAAGAACACACATGCAATGTCACTAGTGGATCAATGTGGTTTAGGAAAAGAAAACACATGCAATGTCACTAGTGGATGAATGTGGTTTAGGAAAAGAACACACATGCGATGTCTCTAGTGGATCAATGTGGTTTAGGAAAATAACACATATCCAATGACTCTAGTGGATCAGTGTGGTTTAGGAAAAGAACACACATGCAATGTCACTAGTGGATCAATGTGGTTTAGGAAAAGAACACACATGCAATGTCAATAGTGGATCAATGTGGTTTAGGAAAAGGACACACATGCGATGTCACTAGTGGATCAATGTGGTTTATGAAAAGAACACACATGCAATGTCACCAGTGGATCAATGTGGTTTAGGAAAAGAACACACATTCAATGTCACTAGTGGATCCATGTGGTTTAGGAAAAGAACACACATGCAATGCCACTTGTGGATCAATGTGGTTTAGGAAAATAACACACATGCAATGTCACTAGTGGATCAATGTGGTTTAGGAAAAGGACACACATGCAATGTCACCAGTGGATCAATGTGGTTTAGGAAAAGAACACACATTCAATGACTCTACTGGATCCACGTGGTTTAGGAAAATAAGACAATTGCAACGACTCTAGTGGATCCATGTGGTTCAGAATAAGAACACACATGCAATGTCACTAGTGGATCAATGTGGTTTAGGAAAAGAACACACATGCAATGTCACTAGTGGATCCATGGGGTTTACGAAAAGAACACACATGCAATGTCACTAGTGGATCAATGTGGCTTAGGAAAAGAACACACATGTAGTGACACTAGTGATCAATGTGGTTTACGAAAAGAACACACATGCAATGTCTCTAGTGGATCCATGTGGTTTAGGAAAAGAACACAGACGTAGGGAAACAAATGGATGAATGTGGTTTAGGAAAAGAACACACATGTAATATCTCTAGTCGATCAATGTGGTTTAGGAAGATAACACACATCCAATGACTCCAGTGGATCCATGTGGTTTAGGAAAAGAACACATGCAATGTCACTAGTGGATCAATGTGGTTTAGGAAAAGAACACACATGCAATGTCACTAGTGGATGAATGTGGTTTAGGAAAAGAACACACATGCGATGTCTCTAGTGGATCAATGTGGTTTAGGAAAATAACACATATCCAATGACTCTAGTGGATCAGTGTGGTTTAGAAAAAGAACACACATGCAATGTCACTAGTGGATCAATGTGGTTTAGGAAAAGAACACACATGCAATGTCAATAGTGGATCAATGTGGTTTAGGAAAACAACACACATCCAATGACTCCAGTGGATCCATGTGGTTTAGGAAAAGAACACACATGCAATGTCACCAGTGGATCAATGTGGTTTAGGAAAAGAACACACATTCAATGTCACTAGTGGATCCATGTGGTTTAGGAAAAGAACACACATGCAATGCCACTAGTGGATCAATGTGGTTTAGGAAAAGAACACACATGCAATGTCACTAGTGGATCAATGTGGTTTAGGAAAAGGACACACATGCAATGTCACCAGTGGATCAATGTGGTTTTGGAAAAGAACACACATTCAATGACTCTACCGGATCCACGTGGTTTAGGAAAATAAGACAATTGCAACGACTCTAGTGGATCCATGTGGTTCAGAATAAGAACACACATGCAATGTCACTAGTGGATCAATGTGGTTTAGGAAAAGAAAACACATGCAATGTCACTAGTGGATGAATGTGGTTTAGGAAAAGAACACACATGCGATGTCTCTAGTGGATCAATGTGGTTTAGGAAAATAACACATATCCAATGACTCTAGTGGATCAGTGTGGTTTAGGAAAAGAACACACATGCAATGTCACTAGTGGATCAATGTGGTTTAGGAAAAGAACACACATGCAATGTCAATAGTGGATCAATGTGGTTTAGGAAAAGGACACACATGCGATGTCACTAGTGGATCAATGTGGTTTATGAAAAGAACACACATGCAATGTCACCAGTGGATCAATGTGGTTTAGGAAAAGAACACACATTCAATGTCACTAGTGGATCCATGTGGTTTAGGAAAAGAACACACATGCAATGCCACTTGTGGATCAATGTGGTTTAGGAAAATAACACACATGCAATGTCACTAGTGGATCAATGTGGTTTAGGAAAAGGACACACATGCAATGTCACCAGTGGATCAATGTGGTTTAGGAAAAGAACACACATTCAATGACTCTACTGGATCCACGTGGTTTAGGAAAATAAGACAATTGCAACGACTCTAGTGGATCCATGTGGTTCAGAATAAGAACACACATGCAATGTCACTGGTGGATCAATGTGGTTTAGGAAAAGAACACACATGCAATGTCACTAGTGGATCCATGGGGTTTACGAAAAGAACACACATGCAATGTCACTAGTGGATCAATGTGGCTTAGGAAAAGAACACACATGTAGTGACACTAGTGATCAATGTGGTTTACGAAAAGAACACACATGCAATGTCTCTAGTGGATCAATATGGTTTAGGAAAAGAACACACATCCAATGACTCTAGTGGATCCATGTGGTTTAGGAAAAGAACACATACGTAGGGAAACCAATGGATGAATGTGGTTTAGGAAAAGAACACACATGTAATGTCTCTAGTCGATCAATGTGGTTTAGGAAGATAACACACATCCAATGACTCCAGTGGATCCATGTGGTTTAGGAAAAGAACACATGCAATGTCACTAGTGGATCAATGTGGTTTAGGAAAAGAACACACATGCAATGTCACTAGTGGATGAATGTGGTTTAGGAAAAGAACACACATGCGATGTCTCTAGTGGATCAATGTGGTTTAGGAAAATAACACATATCCAATGACTCTAGTGGATCAGTGTGGTTTAGGAAAAGAACACACATGCAATGTCACTAGTGGATCAATGTGGTTTAGGAAAAGAACACACATGCAATGTCAATAGTGGATCAATGTGGTTTAGGAAAACAACACACATCCAATGACTCCAGTGGATTCATGTGGTTTAGGAAAAGAACACATGCAATGTCACTAGTAGATCAATGTGGTTTAGGAAAAGAACACACATCCAATGTCACTAGTGGATCAATGTGGTTTAGGAAAAGGACATAGATCCAATGTCACTAGTGGATCGATGTGGTTTAGGAAAAGAACACACATGCAATGTCACAAGTGGATCAATGTGGTTTAGGAAAAGAACACGCATTCAATGACTCTACTGGATCCACATGGTTTAGGAAAATAACACAATTGCAATGACTCTAGTGGATCCATGTGGTATAGAAAAAGAACACACATGCAATGTCACCAATGGATCAATGTGGTTTAGGAATACAACACACATGCAATGTCACTAGTGGATCCATGTGGTTTAGGAAAAGAACACACATCAAATGACTCTAGTGGATCCATGTGGTTTAGGAAAAGAACACACATGCAATGTCACTAGTGGATCAATGTGGTTTAGGAAAAGAACACACATGCAATGCCACTAGTGGATCAATGTGGTTTAGGAAAAGGACACACATGCAATGTCACCAGTGGATCGATGTGGTTTAGGAAAACAACACACATGCAATGTCACAAGTGGATCAATGTGGTTTAGGAAAGGAACACACATTCAATGACTCTACTGGATCGACGTGGTTTAGGAAAATAACACAATTGCAATGAATCTAGTGGATCCATGTGGTTTAGAAAAAGAACACACATGCAATGTCACTAGTGGATCAATGTGCTTTAGGAAAAGAACACACATGCAATGTCACTAGTGGATCCATGGGGTTTAGGAAAACAACACACATGCAATGTCACTAGTGGATCAATGTGGCTTAGGAAAAGAACACACATTAGTGAAACCAGTGATCAATGTGGTTTTGGAAAAGAACACACATGCAATGTCTCTAGTGGATCAATATGGTTTAGGAAAAGAACACACACCCAATGACTCCAGTGGATCCATGTGGTTTAGGAAAAGAACACACACGTAGGGACACCAGTGGATGAATGTGGTTTAGGAGAAGAACACACGTGCAATGTCTCTAGGGGATCAATGTGGTTTAGGAAAATAAGTCAGATCCAATGACTCAAGTGGATCCATGTGGTTTAGGAAAAGAACACATGCAATGTCATTAGTGGATCAATGTGGTTTAGGAAAAGAACACACATGAAATGTCACTAGTGGATCAATGTGGTTTAGGAAAAGAACACACATGCGATGTCACTAGTGTATAAATGTGGTTTAGGAAAAGGACACACATGCAATGTCACTAGTGGATCAATGTTGTTTATGAGAAGAACACACACGCAATGTCACCAGTGGATCAATGTGGTTTAGGAAAAGAACACACATGCAATGTCACTAGTGGATCAATGTGGTTTACGAAAAGAACACACATGCAATGTCTCTAGTGGATAAATGTGGTTTAGGAAAAGAACACACATCCAATGACTCTAGTGGATCCATGTGTTTTAGGAAAAGAACACACATGTAATGATACCATTGGATCTATGTGGTTTAGGAAAAGAACACACATACAATGTCACTAGTGGATCAATGTGGTTTAGAAAAAGAACATACATCCAATGACTCTAGTGGATCCATGTGGTTTAGGAAAATAACACACACGTAGGGACACCAGTGGATGAATGTGGTTTAGGAAAAGAACACACATGCAATGTCTCTAGTGGATCAATGTGGTTTAGGAAAACAACACACATCAAATGACTCCAGTTGATCCATGTGGTTTAGGAAAAGAACACATGCAATGTCACTAGTGGATCAATGTGGTTTAGGAAAATAAGAAACATGCAATGCCACTAGTGGATCAATGTGGTTTAGGAAAAGGACATACATCCAATGTCACTAGTGGATCGATGTGGTTTAGGAAAAGAACACACATGCAAAGTCACAAGTGGATCAATGTGGTTTAGGAAAAGAACACGCATTCAATGACTCTACTGGATCCACATGGTTTAGGAAAATAACACAATTGTAATGACTCTAGTGGATCCATGTGGTTTAGAAAAAGAATACACATGCAATGTGACCAGTGGATCAATGTGGTTTAGGAAAAGAACACACATGCAATGTCACTAGTGGATCAATGTGGTTTAGGAAAAGAACACGCATTCAATGACTCTACTGGATCCACATGGTTTAGGAAAATAACACAATTGTAATGACTCTAGTGGATCCATGTGGTTTAGAAAAAGAATACACATGCAATGTCACCAGTGGATCAATGTGGTTTAGGAAAAGAACACACATGCAATGTCACTAGTGGATCCATGGGGTTTAGGAAAAGAAGACACATGCAATAACACTAGTGGATCAATGTGGCTTAGGAAAAGAATACACATGTAGTGACACCAGTGATCAATGTGGTTTAGGAAAAGAACACACTTGAAATATCTCTAGTGGATCAATGTGGTTTAGGAAAAGAACACACATCCAACGACTCAAGTGGATCCATGTGGTTTAGGAAAAGAACACACACGTAGGGACACCAGTGGATGAATGTGGTTTAGGAAAAGAACACACATGAAATGTCACTAGTGGATCAATGTGGTTTAGAAAAAAACACACATACAATGTCACAAGTGGATCAATGTGGTTTAGGAAAAGAACACACATGCAATGTCTCTAGTGGATAAATGTAGTTTAGGAAAAGAACACACATCCAATGACTCTAGTGGATCCATGTGGTTTAGGAAAAGAACACACATGTACTAACACCAGTGGATCAATGTGGATTAGGAAAAGAACACACATGCAATGACTCTAGTGGATCAATGTGGTTTAGGAAAAGAACACACATCAAATGACACCAGTGGATCCATGTGGTTTAGGAAAAGAACACACATGCAATGCCACTAGTGGATCAATGTGGTTTAGGAAAAGAACACACATGCAATTTCACTAGTGGATCAATGTGGTTTAGGAAAAGAACACGCATGCAATGTCTCTAGTGGATAAATGTAGTTTAGGAAAAGAACACACATGCAATGACACTAGTGGATGTACGTGGTTTACGAAAAGAACACACATGTACTAACACTAGTGGATCAATGTGGTTTAGGAAAAGAACACACATGCAATGTCTCTAGTGGATCAATGTGGTTTAGGAAAAGAACACACATCAAATGACTCCAGTGGATCCATGTGGTTTAGGAAAAGAACACACAATGTAATGCCACTAGTGGATCAATGTGGTTTAGGAAAAGAACACACATGCAATGTCACTAGTGGATCAATGTGGTTTAGGAAAAGGACACACATGCAATCTCACCAGTGGATCGATGTGGTCTAGGAAAAGAACACACATGCAATGTCACAAGTGGATCAATGTGGTTTAGTAAAAGAACACACATTCAATGACTCTACTGGATCCACGTGGTTTAGGAAAATAACACAATTGCAACGACTCTAGTGCATCCATTTGGTTTAGAATAAGAACACACATGCAATGTCACTAGTGGATCAATGTGGTTTAGGAAAAGAACACACATGCAATGTCACTAGTGGATCCATGGGGTTTAGGACAAGAACACACATGCAATGTCACTAGTGGATCAATGTGTCTTAGGAAAAGATCACACATGTAGTGACACTAGTGATCAATGTGGTTTACGAAAAGAACACACATGCAATGTCTCTAGTGGATCAATGTGGTTTACGAAAAGAACACACATCCAATGACTCTAGTGAATCCATGTGGTTTAGGAAAAGAACACATACGTAGGGACACCAATGGATGAATGTGGTTTAGGAAAAGAACACACATGTAATGTCTCTAGTGGATCAATGTGGTTTAGGAAAATAACACACATCCAATGACTATAGTGGATCCATGTGGTTTAGGAAAAGAACACATGCAATGTCACTAGTGGATCCATGTGGTTTAGGAAAAGAACACAATTGCAATGTCACTAGTGGATCAATGTGGATTAGGAAAAGGACACACATGCGATGTCACTAGTGGATGAATGTGGTTTAGGAAAAGAACACACATCAAATGTCTCTAGTGGATCAATGTGGTTTAGGAAAATAACACACATGCAATGTCACTAATGGATCAATGTGGTTTAGGAAAAGAACACACATGCAATGTCACTAGTGGATCAATGTGGTTTAGGAAAAGGACACACATGCAATGTCACCAGTGGATCGATGTGGTTTAGGAAAACAACACACATGCAATGTCACAAGTCGATCAATGTGGTTTAGGAAAAGAACACACATTCAATGACTCTACTGGATCGACGTGGTTTAGGAAAATAACACAATTGCAATGAATCTAGTGGATCAATGTGGTTTAGGAAAAGAACACACATGCAATGACTCTAGTGGATCCACGTGGATTAGGAAAGGAACAGACACGTAGGGACACCAGTGGATGAATGTGGTTGAGGAAAAGAACACACATGCAATGTCTCTAGTAGATCAATATGGTTTAGGAAAACAACACACATCCAATGACTCCAGTGGATCCATTTTGTTTAGGAAAAGAACACATGCAATGTCACTAGTAGATCAATGTGGTTTAGGAAAAGAACACACATCCAATGTCACTAGTGTATCGATGTGGTTTAGGAAAAGAACACGCATTCAATGACTCTACTGGATCCACATGGTTTAGGAAAATAACACAATTGCAATGACTCTAGTGGACCCATGTGGTTTAGAAAAAGAACACACATGCAATGTCACTAGTGGATCAATGTGGTTTAGGAATACAAAACACATGCAATGTCACTAGTGGATCCATGTGGTTTAGGAAAAGAACACCCATCAAATGACTCTAGTGGATCCATGTAGTTTAGGAAAAGAACACACATGCAATGTCACTAGTGTATCAATGTGGTTTAGGAAAAGGACACACATGCAATGTCACCAGTGGATCGATGTGGTTTAGGAAAACAACACACATGCAATGTCACAAGTGGATCAATGTGGTTTAGGAAAAGAACACACATTCAATGACTCTACTGGATCGACGTGGTTTAGGAAAGGAACACACACGTAGGGACACCAGTGGATGAATGTGGTTGAGGAAAAGAACAAACATGCAATGTCTCTAGTAGATCAATATGGTTTAGGAAAACAACACACATCCAATGACTCCAGTGGATCGATGTGGTTTAGGAAAAGAACACATGCAATGTCATTAGTAGATCAATGTGGTTGAGGAAAAGAACACACATCCAATGTCACTAGTGGATCAATGTGGTTTAGGAAAAGGACACAGATCCAATCTCACTTGTGGATCGATGTGGTTTAGGAAAGAACACACATGCAATGTCACAAGTGGATCAATGTTGTTTAGGAAAAGAACACGCATTCAATGACTCTACTGGATCCACATGGGTTAGGAAACTAACACAATTGCAATGACTCTAGTGGATCCATGTGGTTTAGAAAAAGAACACACATGCAATGTCACCAGTGGATCAATGTGGTTTAGGAATACAACACACATGCAATGTCACTAGTGGATCCATGTGGTTTAGGAAAAGAACACACATGCAATGTCACTAGTGGATCCATGGGGTTTATGAAAAGAACACACATGCAATGTCACTAGTGGATCAATGTGGCTTAGGAAAAGAACACACATGTAGTGACACTAGTGATCAATGTGGTTTACGAAAAGAACACACATGCAATGTCTCTAGTGGATCAATGTGGTTTAGGAAAAGAACACACATCCAATGACTCTAGTGGATCCATGTGGTTTAGGAAAAGAACACATACGTAGGGAAACCAATGGATGAATGTGGTTTAGGAAAAGAACACACATGTAATGTCTCTAGTCGATCAATGTGGTTTAGGAAGATAACACACATCCAATGACTCCAGTGGATCCATGTGGTTTAGGAAAAGAACACATGCAATGTCACTAGTGGATCAATGTGGTTTAGGAAAAGAACACACATGCAATGTCACTAGTGGATGAATGTGGTTTAGGAAAAGAACACACATGCGATGTCTCTAGTGGATCAATGTGGTTTAGGAAAATAACACATATCCAATGACTCTAGTGGATCAGTGTGGTTTAGGAAAAGAACACACATGCAATGTCACTAGTGGATCAATGTGGTTTAGGAAAAGAACACACATGCAATGTCAATAGTGGATCAATGTGGTTTAGGAAAACAACACACATCCAATGACTCCAGTGGATCCATGTGGTTTAGGAAAAGAACACATGCAATGTCACTAGTAGATCAATGTGGTTTAGGAAAAGAACACACATCCAATGTCACTAGTGGATCAATGTGGTTTAGGAAAAGGACACAGATCCAATGTCACTAGTGGATCGATGTGGTTTAGGAAAAGAACACACATGCAATGTCACAAGTGGATCAATGTGGTTTAGGAAAAGAACACGCATTCAATGACTCTACTGGATCCACATGGTTTAGGAAAATAACACAATTGCAATGACTCTAGTGGATCCATGTGGTATAGAAAAAGAACACACATGCAATGTCACCAATGGATCAATGTGGTTTAGGAATACAACACACATGCAATGTCACTAGTGGATCCATGTGGTTTAGGAAAAGAACACACATCAAATGACTCTAGTGGATCCATGTGTTTTAGGAAAAGAACACACATGCGATGTCACTAGTGGATCAATGTGGTTTAGGAAAAGAACACACATGCAATGCCACTAGTGGATCAATGTGGTTTAGGAAAAGGACACACATGCAATGTCATCAGTGGATCGATGTGGTTTAGGAAAACAACACACATGCAATGTCACAAGTGGATCAATGTGGTTTAGGAAAGGAACACACATTCAATGACTCTACTGGATCGACGTGGTTTAGGAAAATAACACAATTGCAATGAATCTAGTGGATCCATGTGGTTTAGAAAAAGAACACACATGCAATGTCACTAGTGGATCAATGTGCTTTAGGAAAATAACACACATGCAATGTCACTAGTGGATCCATGGGGTTTAGGAAAACAACACACATGCAATGTCACTAGTGGATCAATGTGGCTTAGGAAAAGAACACACATTAGTGAAACCAGTGATCAATGTGGTTTTGGAAAAGAACACACATGCAATGTCTCTAGTGGATCAATATGGTTTAGGAAAAGAACACACATCCAATGACTCTAGTGGATCCATGTGGTTTAGGAAAAGAACACACACGTAGGGACACCAGTGGATGAATGTGGTTTAGGAGAAGAACACACGTGCAATGTCTCTAGGGGATCAATGTGGTTTAGGAAAATAAGTCAGATCCAATGACTCAAGTGGATCCATGTGGTTTAGGAAAAGAACACATGCAATGTCATTAGTGGATCAATGTGGTTTAGGAAAAGAACACACATGAAATGTCACTAGTGGATCAATGTGGTTTAGGAAAAGAACACACATGAGATGTCACTAGTGTATAAATGTGGTTTAGGAAAAGGACACACATGCAATGTCACTAGTGGATCAATGTTGTTTATGAGAAGAACACACACGCAATGTCACCAGTGGATCAATGTGGTTTAGGAAAAGAACACACATGCAATGTCACTAGTGGATCAATGTGGTTTACGAAAAGAACACACATGCAATGTCTCTAGTGGATAAATGTGGTTTAGGAAAAGAACACACATCCAATGACTCTAGTGGATCCATGTGTTTTAGGAAAAGAACACACATGTAATGACACCATTGGATCTATGTGGTTTAGGAAAAGAACACACATACAGTGTCACTAGTGGATCAATGTGGTTTAGGAAAAGAACATACATCCAATGACTCTAGTGGATCCATGTGGTTTAGGAAAATAACACACACGTAGGGACACCAGTGGATAAATGTGGTTTAGGAAAAGAACACACATGCAATGTCTCTAGTGGATCAATGTGGTTTAGGAAAACAACACACATCAAATGACTCCAGTTGATCCATGTGGTTTAGGAAAAGAACACATGCAATGTCACTAGTGGATCAATGTGGTTTAGGAAAAGAAGAAACATGCAATGCCACTAGTGGATCAATGTGGTTTAGGAAAAGGACATACATCCAATGTCACTAGTGGATCGATGTGGTTTAGGAAAAGAACACACATGCAAAGTCACAAGTGGATCAATGTGGTTTAGGAAAAGAACACTCATTCAATGACTCTACTGGATCCACATGGTTTAGGAAAATAACACAATTGTAATGACTCTAGTGGATCCATGTGGTTTAGAAAAAGAATACACATGCAATGTCACCAGTGGATCAATGTGGTTTAGGAAAAGAACACACATGCAATGTCACTAGTGGATCCATGGGGTTTAGGAAAAGAAGACACATGCAATAACACTAGTGGATCAATGTGGCTTAGGAAAAGAATACACATGTAGTGACACCAGTGATCAATGTGGTTTAGGAAAAGAACACACATCCAACGACTCAAGTGGATCCATGTGGTTTAGGAAAAGAACACACACGTAGGGACACCAGTGGATGAATGTGGTTTAGGAAAAGAACACACATGAAATGTCACTAGTGGATCAATGTGGTTTAGAAAACAACACACATACAATGTCACTAATGGATCAATGTGGTCTAGGAAAAGAACACACATGCAATGTCTCTAGTGGATAAATGTAGTTTAGGAAAAGAACACACATCCAATGACTCTAGTGGATCCATGTGGTTTAGGAAAAGAACACACATGTACTAACACCAGTGGATCAATGTGGATTAGGAAAAGAACACACATGCAATGACTCTAGTGGATCAATGTGGTTTAGGAAAAGAACACACATCAAATGACTCCAGTGGATCCATGTGGTTTAGGAAAAGAACACACATGCAATGCCACTAGTGGATCAATGTGGTTTAGGAAAAGAACACACATGCAATTTCACTAGTGGATCAATGTGGTTTAGGAAAAGAACACACATGCAATGTCTCTAGTGGATAAATGTCGTTTAGGAAAAGAACACACATGCAATGACACTAGTGGATCTATGTGGTTTACGAAAAGAACACACATGTACTAACACTAGTGGATCAATGTGGTTTAGGAAAAGAACACACATGCAATGTCTCTAGTGGATCAATGTGGTTTAAGAAAAGAACACACATCAAATGACTCCAGTGGATCCATGTGGTTTAGGAAAAGAACACACATGTAATGCCACTAGTGGGTCAATGTGGTTTAGGAAAAGAACACACATGCAATGTCACTAGTGGATCAATGTGGTTTAGGAAAAGGACACACATGCAATGTCACAAGTGGATCAATGTGGTTTAGGAAAAGAACACACATTCAATGACTCTACTGGATCCACGTGGTTTAGGAAAATAACTCAATTGCAACGACTCTAGTGGATCCATGTGGTTTAGAATAAGAACACACATGCAATGTCGCTAGTGGATCAATGTGGTTTAGGAAAAGAACACACATGCAAGGTCACTAGTGGATCCATGGGGTTTAGGACAAGAACACACATGCAATGTCACTAGTGGATCAATGTGTCTTAGGAAAAGATCACACATGTAGTGACACTAGTGATCAATGTGGTTTACGAAAAGAACACACATGCAATGTCTCTAGTGGATCAATGTGGTTTACGAAAAGAACACACATCCAATGACTCTAGTGAATCCATGTGGTTTAGGAAAAGAACACATACGTAGGGACACCAATGGATGAATGTGGTTTAGGAAAAGAACACACATGTAATGTCTCTAGTGGATCAATGTGGTTTAGGAAAATAACACACATCCAATGACTATAGTGGATCCATGTGGTTTAGGAAAAGAACACATGCAATGTCACTAGTGGATGAATGTGGTTTAGGAAAAGAACACACTTGCAATGTCACTAGTGGATCAATGTGGATTAGGAAAAGGACACACATGCGATGTCACTAGTGGATGAATGTGGTTTAGGAAAAGAACACACATGCAATGTCTCTAGTGGATCAATGTGGTTTAGGAAAATAACACACATCCAATGACTCCAGTGGATCAATGTGGTTTAGGAAAAGAACACACATGCAATGTCCTTAGTGGATCTATGTGGTTTAGGAAAAGAACACACATGCCATGTCAATAGTGGATCAATGTGGTTTAGGAAAAGGACACACATGCGATGTCACTAGTGGATCAATGTGGTTTATGAAAAGAACACACATGCAATGTCACCAGTGGATCAATGTGGTTTAGGAAAAGAACACACCTGCAATGTCACTGGTGGATCAATGTGGTTTAGGAAAAGAACACACATGCAATGACTCTATTGGATCCACGTGGTTTAGGAAAGGAACACACACGTAGGGACACCAGTGGATGAATGTGGTTGAGGAAAAGAACACACATGCAATGTCTCTAGTAGATCAATATGGTTTAGGAAAACAACACACATCCAATGACTCCAGTGGATCCATTTTGTTTAGGAAAAGAACACATGCAATGTCACTAGTAGATCAATGTGGTTTAGGAAAAGAACACACATCCAATGTCACTAGTGGATCGATGTGGTTTAGGAAAAGAACACACATTCAATGACTCTACTGGATCCACATGGTTTAGGAAAATAACACAATTGCAATGACTCTAGTGGACCCATGTGGTTTAGGAAAAGGACACACATGCGATGTCACTAGTGGATCAATGTGGTTTATGAAAAGAACACACATGCAATGTCACTAGTGGATCAATGTGGTTTAGGAATACAAAACACATGCAATGTCACTAGTGGATCCATGTGGTTTAGGAAAAGAACACACATGCAATGTCACTAGTGTATCAATGTGGTTTAGGAAAAGGACACACATGCAATGTCACCAGTGGATCGATGTGGTTTAGGAAAACAACACACATGCAATGTCACAAGCGGATCAATGTGGTTTAGGAAAAGAACACACATTCAATGACTCTACTGGATCGACGTGGTTTAGGAAAGGAACACACACGTAGGGACACCAGTGGATGAATGTGGTTGAGGAAAAGAACAAACATGCAATGTCTCTAGTAGATCAATATGGTTTAGGAAAACAACACACATCCAATGACTCCAGTGGATCGATGTCGTTTAGGAAAAGAACACATGCAATGTCACTAGTAGATCAATGTGGTTTAGGAAAAGAACACACATCCAATGTCACTAGTGGATCAATGTGGTTTAGGAAAAGGACACAGATCCAATGTCACTTGTCGATCGATGTGGTTTAGGAAAAGAACACACATGCAATGTCACAAGTGGATCAATGTTGTTTAGGAAAAGAACACGCATTCAATGACTCTACTGGATCCACATGGTTTAGGAAACTAACACAATTGCAATGACTCTAGTGGATCCATGTGGTTTAGAAAAAGAACACACATGCAATGTCACCAGTGGATCAATGTGGTTTAGGAATACAACACACATGCAATGTCACACGTGGATCCATGTGGTTTAGGAAAAGAACACACATCAAATGACTCCAGTGGATCCATGTGGTTTAGGAAAAGAACACACATGCAATGTCACTAATGGATCAATGTGGTTTAGGAAAAGAACACACATGCAATGTCACTAGTGGATCAATGTGGTTTAGGAAAAGGACACACATGCAATGTCACCAGTGGATCGATGTGGTTTATGAAAACAACACACATGCAATGTCACAAGTGGATCAATGTGGTTTAGGAAAAGAACACACATTCAATGACTCTACTGGATCGACGTGGTTTAGGAAAATAACACAATTGCAATGAATCTAGTGGATCCATGTGGTTTAGAAAAAGAACACACATGCAATGTCTCTAGTGGATCCATGCGGTTTAGGAAAAGAACACACATGCAATGCCACTAGTGGATCAATGTGGTTTAGGAAAAGAACACACATGCAATGTCACTAGTGGATCAATGTGGTTTAGGAAAAGGACACACATGCAATGTCACGAGTGGATCGATGTGGTTTAGGAAAAGAACACACATGCAATATCACAAGTGGATCAATGTGGTTTAGGAAAAGAACACACGTTCAATGACTCTACTAGATCGACGTGGTTTAGGAAAATAACACAATTGCAATGACTCTAGTGGATCCATGTGGTTTAGAAAAAGAACACACATGCAATGTCTCTAGTGGATAAATGTAGTTTAGGAAAAGAACACACATCCAATGACTCTAGTGGATCCATGTGGTTTAGGAAAAGAACACACATGCAATTCCACTAGTGGATCAATGTGGTTTAGGAAAAGAACACACATGCAATGTCACTAGTGGATCAATGTGGTTTAGGAAAAGGACACACATGCAATGTCACCAGTGGATCGATGTGGCTTAGGAAAAGAACACACATGCAATATCACAAGTGGATCAATGTGGTTTAGGAAAATAACACACATTCAATGACTCTACTGAATTGACGTGGTTTAGGAAAATAACACAATTACAATGACTCTAGTGGATCCATGTGGTTTAGAAAAAGAACACACATGCAATGTCACTAGTGGATCAATGTGCTTTAGGAAAAGAACACACATGCAATGTCACTAGTGGATCAATGTGCTTTAGGAAAAGAACACACATGCAATGTCACTAGTGGATCCATGGGGTTTAGGAAAACAACACACATGCAATGTGACTAGTGGATCAATGTGGCTTAGGAAAAGAACACATACGTAGGGACACCAATGGATGAATGTGGTTTAGGAAAAGAACACACATGTAATGTCTCTAGTGGATCAATGTGGTTTAGGAAAATAACACACATCCAATGACTATAGTGGATCCATGTGGTTTAGGAAAAGAACACATGCAATGTCACTAGTGGATGAATGTGGTTTAGGAAAAGAACACACATGCAATGTCTCTAGGGGATCAATGTGGTTTAGGAAAATAAGACACATCCAATGACTCAAGTGGATCCATGTGGTTTAGGAAAAGAAGACTTGCAATGTCACTAGTGGATCAATGTGGTTTAGGAAAAGAACACACATGCAATGTCACTAGTGGATCAATGTGGTTCAGGAAAAGAACACACATGCGATGTCACTAGTGGATAAATGTGGTTTAGGAAAAGGACACACATGCGATGTCACTAGTGGGTCAATGTTGTTTATGAGAAGAACACACACGGAATGTCACCAGTGGATCAATGTGGTTTAGGAAAAGAACACACATCCAATGTCACTAATGGATCAATGTGGTTTAGGAAAAAACACACATGCAATGTCTCTAGTGGATAAATATGGTTTAGGAAAAGAACACACATCCAATGACTCTAGTGGATCCATGTGTTTTAGGAAAAGAACACACGTGTAATGACACCATTGGATCCATGTGGTTTAGGAAAAGAACACACATACAATGTCACTAGTGGATCAATGTGGTTTAGGAAAAGAACACACATCCAATGACTAGTGGATCCAGGTGGTTTAGGAAAATAACACACACGTAGGGACACTAGTGGATGAATGTGGTTTAGGAAAAGAACACACATGCAATGTCTCTAGTGGATCAATGTGGTTTAGAAAAATAACACACATCAAATGACTCCAGTTGATCCATGTGGTTTAGGAAAAGAACATATGCAATGTCACTAGTGGATCAATGTGGTTTAGGAAAAGCCGACTCATGCAATGCCACTAGTGGATCAATGTGGTTTAGAAAAAGGACATACATCCAATGTCACCAGTGGATCGATGTGGTTTAGGAAAAGAACACACATGCAAAGTCACAAGTGGATCAATGTGGTTTAGGAAAAGAACACGCATTCAATGACTCTACTGGATCCACATGGTTTAGGAAAATAACACAATTGTAATGACTCTAGTGGATCCATGTGGTTTAGAAAAAGAATACACATGCAATGTCACCAGTGGATCAATGTGGTTTAGGAAAAGAACACACATGCAATGTCACTAGTGGATCCATGGGATTTAGGAAAAGAACACATGCAATAACAATAGTGGATCAATGTGGCTTAGGAAAAGAATACACATGTAGTGACACTAGTGATCAATGTGGTTTAGGAAAAGAACACACATGCAATATCTCTAGTGGATCAATGTGGTTTAGGAAAAGAACACACATCCAATGACTCAAGTGGATCCATGTGGTTTAGGAAAAGAACACACACGTAGGGACACCAGTGGATGAATGTGGTTTAGGAAAAGACCACACATGAAATGTCACTTGTGGATCAATGTGGTTTAGAAAACAACACACATACAATGTCACTAGTGGATCAATGTGGTTTAGGAAAAGAACACACATGCAATGTCTCTAGTGGATAAATGTAGTTTAGGAAAAGAACACACATCGAATGACTCTAGTGGATCCATGTGGTTTAGGAAGAGAAAACACATGTACTAACACCACTGGATCAATGTGGTTTAGGAAAAGAACACACATGCAATGACTCTAGTGGATCAATGTGGTTTAGGAAAAGAACACACATCAAATGACTCCAGTGGATCCATGTGGTTTAGGAAAAGAACACACATGCAATGCCACTAGTGGATCAATGTGGTTTAGGAAAAGAACACACATGTAATGTCACTAGTGGATCAATGTGGTCTAGGAAAAGAACACACATGCAATGTCTCTAGTTGATAAATGTAGTTTAGGAAAAGAACACACATCCAATGACACTAGTGGATCCATGTGGTTTATGAAAAGAACACAGATGTACTCACACCAGTGGATCAATGTGGTTTAGGAAAAGAACACACATGCAATGTCTCTAGTGGATCAATGTGGTTTAGGAAAAGAACACACATGCAATGTCAATAGTGGATCAATGTGGTTTAGGAAAAGAACACACATGCAATGTCACAAGTGGATCCATGGGGTTTAGGAAAAGACCAGACATACAATGTCACTAGTGGATCAATGTGGTTTAGGAAAAGAACACATGTGTAGTGACACCAGTGATTAATGTGGTTTAGGAAAAGAACACGCATGCAATGTCTCTAGTGGATCAATGTGGTTTAGGAAAAGAACACACACATAGGGACACCAGTGGATGAATGGGGTTGAGGAAAAGAACACACATGCAATGTCTCTAGTAGATCAATGTGGTTTAGGAAAACAACACACATCCAATGACTCCAGTGATCAATGTTGTTTAGGAAAAGAACACATGCAATGTCACTAGTGGTTCAATGTGGATTAGGAAAAGAACACACATGCAATGTCACTAGTGGATCAATGTGGTTTAGGAAAAGGACACACATGCGATGTCACTAGTGGATCAATGTGGTTTATGAAAAGAACACACACGCAATGTCACCAGTGGATCCATGTGGTTTAGGAAAAGAACACACATGCAATGCCACTAGTGGATCAATGTGGTTTAGGAAAAGAACACACATGTAATGTCACTAGTGGATCAATGTGGTCTAGGAAAAGAACACACATGCAATGTCTCTAGTTGATAAATGTAGTTTAGGAAAAGAACACACATCCAATGACACTAGTGGATCCATGTGGTTTATGAAAAGAACACACATGTACTCACACCAGTGGATCAATGTGGTTTAGGACAAGAACACACATGCAATGTCTCTAGTGGATCAATGTTGTTTAGGAAAAGAACACACATGCAATGTCAATAGTGGATCAATGTGGTTTAGGAAAAGAACACACATGCAATGTCACATGTGGATCCATGGAGTTTAGGAAAATACCAGACATACAATGTCACTAGTGGATCAATGTGGTTTAGGAAAAGAACACATGTGTAGTGACACCAGTGATTAATGTGGTTTAGGAAAAGAACACGCATGCAATGTCTCTAGTGGATCAATGTGGTTTAGGAAAAGAACACACACATAGGGACACCAGTGGATGAATGGGGTTGAGGAAAAGAACACACATGCAATGTCTCTAGTAGATCAATGTGGTTTAGGAAAACAACACACATCCAATGACTCCAGTGATCAATGTTGTTTAGGAAAAGAACACATGCAATGTCACTAGTGGTTCAATGTGGATTAGGAAAAGAACACACATGCAATGTCACTAGTGGATCAATGTGGTTTAGGAAAAGGACACACATGCGATGTCACTAGTGGATCAATGTGGTTTATGAAAAGAACACACACGCAATGTCACCAGTGGATCCATGTGGTTTAGGAAAAGAACACACATGCAATGCCACTAGTGGATCAATGTGGTTTAGGAAAAGAACACACATGTAATGTCACTAGTGGATCAATGTGGTCTAGGAAAAGAACACACATGCAATGTCTCTAGTTGATAAATGTAGTTTAGGAAAAGAACACACATCCAATGACACTAGTGGATCCATGTGGTTTATGAAAAGAACACACATGTACTCACACCAGTGGATCAATGTGGTTTAGGAAAAGAACACACATGCAAGGTCTCTAGTGGATCAATGTGGTTTAGGAAAAGAACACACATGCAATGTCAATAGTGGATCAATGTGGTTTAGGAAAAGAACACACATGCAATGTCACAAGTGGATCCATGGAGTTTAGGAAAAGACCAGACATACAATGTCACTAGTGGATCAATGTGGTTTAGGAAAAGAACACATGTGTAGTGACACCAGTGATTAATGTGGTTTAGGAAAAGAACACGCATGCAATGTCACTAGTGGATCAATGTGGTTTAGGAAAAGGACACACATGCAATGTCACTAGTGGATCGATGTGGTTTAGGAAAAGAACACACATGCAATATCACAAGTGGATCAATGTGGTTTAGGAAAAGAACACACATTCAATGACACTACTGGATCCACGTGGTTTAGGAAAATAACATAATTGCAAGGACTCTAGTGGATCCATGTGGTTTAGAATAAGAACACACATGCAATGTCACTAGTGGATCAATGTGGTTTAGGAAAAGGACACACATGCAATGTCACCAGTGGATTGATGTGGTTTAGGAAAAGAACACACATGCAATGTCACAAGTGGATCAATGTGGTTTAGAAAAAGAATACACATTCAATGACTCTACTGGATCCACGTGGTTTAGGAAAATAACGGAATTGCAATGACTCTACTAGATCCATGTGATTTAGAAAAAGAACACACATGCAATGTCACCAGTGGATCAATGTGCTTTAGGAAAAGAACACACATGCAATGTCACTAGTTGATCCATGGGGTTTAGGAAAACAACACACATGTACTGACACCAGTGGATCAATGTGGTTTAGGAAAAGAGCACACATGCAATGTCTCTAGTGGATCAATGTGGTTTAGGAAAAGAACACACATCCAATGACTCTAGTGGATCCATGTGGTTCAGGAAAAGAACACGCACGTAGGGACACCAGTGGAAGAATGTGGTTTAGGAAAAGAACACACATGCAATTTCTCGAGTGGATCAATGTGGTTTAGGAAAATAACACACATCAAATGACTGCAATGGATCCATGTGGTTTAGGAAAAGAACACATGCAATGTCACTATTGGATCAATGTGGTTTAGGAAAAGAACACACATCCAAGGTCACTAGTGGATCAATGTGGTTAAGGAAAAGGACACACATCCAATGTCACTAGTGGATCGATGTGGTTTAGGAAAAGAACACACATGCAATGTCACAAGTGGATCAATGTGGTTTAGGAAAAGAACACGCATTCAATGACTCTACTGGATCCACATGGTTTAGGAAAATAACACAATTGCAATGACTCTAGTGGATCCATGTGGTTTAGAAAAAGAACACACATGCAATGTCACTAGTGGATCAATGTGGTTTAGGGAAAGAACACACATGCAATGTCACTAGTGGTCCATGGGGTTTAGGAAAAGAACACACATGCAATGTCTCTAGTGGATCAATGTGGTTTAGGAAAAGAACACACATGTAGTGACACCAGTGATCATTGTGGTTTAGGAAAAGAACACACATGCAATGTCTCTAGTGGATCAATGTGGTTTAGGAAAATAACACACATCCAATAACTACAGTGGATCCATGTGGTTTAGGAAAAGAACACATGCAATGTCACTAGTGGATCAATGTGGTTTAGGAAAAGAACACACAAGCAATGCCAATAGTGGATCAATGTGGTTTAGGAAAAGAACACACATGCAATGTCACAAGTGGATCCATGGGGTTTAGGAAAAGACCAGACATACAATGTCACTAGTGGATCAATGTGGTTTAGGAAAAGAACACATGTGTAGTGACACCAGTGATTAATGTGGTTTAGGAAAAGAACACGCATGCAATGTCACTAGTGGATCAATGTGGTTTAGGAAAAGGACACACATGCAATGTCACTAGTGGATTGATGTGGTTTAGGAAAAGAACACACATGCAATATCACAAGTGGATCAATGTGGTTTAGGAAAAGAACACACATTCAATGACACTACTGGATCCACGTGGTTTAGGAAAATAACATAATTGCAACGACTCTAGTGGATCCATGTGGTTTAGAATAAGAACACACATGCAATGTCACTAGTGGATCAATGTGGTTTAGGAAAAGAACACACATCCAATGTCACTAGTGGATCCATGTTATTTAGGGAAAGAACACACATGCAATGTCACTACTGGATCAATGTGGCTTAGGAAAAGAACACACATGTAGTGACACCAATGATCAATGTGGTTTAGGAAAAGGACACACATGCAATGTCACCAGTGGATCGATGTGGTTTAGGAAAAGAACACACATGCAATGTCACAAGTGGATCAATGTGGTTTAGGAAAAGAACACGCATTCAATGACTCTACTGGATCCACGTGGTTTAGGAAAATAACACAATTGCAACGACTCTTGTTGATCCATGTGGTTTAGAATAAGAACACACATGGAATGTCATTAGTGGATCAATGTGGTTTAGGAAAAGAACACACATGAAATGTCACTAGTGGATCCATGGGGTTTAGGAAAAGAACACACATGCAATGTCACTAGTGGATCAATGTCGCTTAGGAAAAGAACACACATGTAGTGACACCAGTGATCAATGTGGTTTAGGAAAGAACAGACATGCAATGTCTCTAGTGGATCATGTGGTTTAGGAAAAGAAAACACATCCAATGACTCTAGTGGATCCATGTGGTTTTGGAAAAGAACACATACGTAGGGACACCAATGGATGAATGTGGTTTTGGAAAAGAACACACATGCAATGTCTCTAGTGGTTTAGGAAAATAACACACATCCAATGACTCTAGTGGATCCATGTGGTTTAGGAAAAGAACACATGCAATGTCACTAGTGAATCAATGTGGTTTAGGAAAAGAACACACATGCAATGTCACTACTGGATCAATGTGGTTTAGGAAAAGGACACACATGCGATGTCACTAGTGGATGAATGTGATTTAGGAAAAGAACACACATGCAATGTCTCTAGTGGATCAATGTGGTTTAGGAAAATAACACACATCCAATGACTCCAGTGGATCAATGTGGTTTAGGAAAAGAACAGACATGCAATGTCACTAGTGGATCAATGTGGTTTAGGAAAAGAACACACATGCAATGTCAATAGTGGATCATTGTGGTTTAGGAAAAGGACACACATGCGATGTCACTAGTGGATCAGTGTGGTTTATGAAAAGAACACACATGCAATGTCACCAGTGGATCAATGTGGTTTAGGAAAAGAACACACCTGCAATGTCACTATTGGATCAATGTGGTTTAGGAAAAGAACACACATGCAATGACTCTAGTGGATCCACGTGGTTTAGGAAAGGAACACACACGTAGGGACACCAGCGGATGAATGTGGTTGAGGAAAATAACACACATGCAATGTCTCTAGTAGATCAATATGGTTTAGGAAAAGGACACACCTCCAATGTCACTAGTGGATCGATGTGGTTTAGGAAAAGAACACACATGCAATGTCACAAGTGGATTAATGTGGTTTAGGAAAAGAACACGCATTCAATGACACTACTGGATCCACATGGTTTAGGAAAATAACACAATTGCAATGACTCTAGTGGATCCATGTGGTTTAGAAAAAGAACACACATGCAATGTCACTAGTGGATCAATGTGGTTTAGGAATACAACACAGATGCAATGTCACTAGTGGATCCATAGGGTTTAGGAAAAGAACACACATGCGATGTCACTAGTGGATAAATGTGGTTTATGAAAAGAACACACACGCAGTGTCACCAGTGGATCAATGTGGTTTAGGAAAAAACACACATGTAATGTCACAAGTGGATCAATGTGGTTTAGGAAAAGAACACACATGCAATGTCACTAGTGGATCAATGTGGTTTAGGAAAAGAGAAAACATGCAATGTCTCTAGTGCATAAATGTGGTTTAGGAAAAGAACACACATCCAATGACTCTAGTGGATCCATGTGGTTTAGGAAAAGAACACACATGTACTGACACCAGTGGATCAATGTGGTTTAGGAAAAGGGCACACATGCAATGTCTCTAGTGGATCAATGTGGTTTAGGAAAAGAACACACATCCAATGACTCTAGTGCTCCATGTGGTTTAGGAAAAGAACACACACGTAGGGACACAAGTGGAAGAATGTGGTTTAGGAAAAGAACACACATGCAATTTCTCTAGTGGATCAATGTGGTTTACGAAAATAACACACATCAAATGACTGCAGTGGATCCATGTGGTTTAGGAAAAGAACACATGCAATGTCACTAGTGGATCAATGTGGTTTAGGAAAAGAACACACATCCAATGTCACTAGTGGATCAATGTGGTTAAGGAAAAGGACACACATCCAATGTCACTAGTGGATCGATGTGGTTTAGGAAAAGAACACACATGCAATGTCACAAGTGGATCAATGTGGTTTAGGAAAAGAACACGCATTCAATGACTCTACTGGATCCACATGGTTTAGGAAAATAACACAATTGCGATGACTCTAGTGGATCCATGTGGTTTAGAAAAAGAACACACATGCAATGTCACTAGTGGATCAATGTGGTTTAGGGAAAGAACACACTTGCAATGTCACTAGTGGTCCATGGGGTTTAGGAAAAGAACACACATGCAATGTCTCTAGTGCATCAATGTGGTTTAGGAAAAGAACACACATGTAGTGACACCAGTGATCAATGTGGTTTAGGAAAAGAACACACGTGCAATGTCTCTAGTGGATCAATGTGGTTTAGGAAAATAACACACATCCAATAACTACAGTGGATCCATGTGGTTTAGGAAAAGAACACATGCAATGTCACTAGTGGATCAATGTGGTTTAGGAAAAGAACACACATGCAATGCCAATAGTGGATCAATGTGGTTTAGGAAAAGAACACACATGCAATGTCACAAGTGGATCCATGGGGTTTAGGAAAAGACCAGACATACAATGTCACTAGTGGATCAATGTGGTTTAGGAAAAGAACACATGTGTAGTGACACCAGTGATTAATGTGGTTTAGGAAAAGAACACGCATGCAATGTCTCTAGTGGATCAATGTGGTTTAGGAAAAGAACACACACATAGGGACACCGGTGGATGAATGGGGTTGAGGAAAAGAACACACATGCAATGTCTCTAGTAGATCAATGTGGTTTAGGAAAACAACACACATCCAATGACTCCAGTGATCAATGTTGTTTAGGACAATAACACATGCAATGTCACTAGTGGATCAATGTGGTTTAGGAAAAGAACACACATGCAAAGTCACTAGTGGTTCAATGTGGTTTAGGAAAAGGACACACATGCGATGTCACTAGTGGATCAATGTGGTTTATGAAAAGAACACACACGCAATGTCACCAGTGGATCAATGTGGTTTCGGAAAAAACAGACATGCAATGTCACCAGTGGCTCAATATGGTTTAGGAAAAGAGCACACATGCAATGTCACTAGTGGATCAATGTGGTTTAGGAAAAGAACACACATGCAATGTCTTTAGTGGATAAATGTAGTTTAGGAAAAGAACACACATCCAATGACTCTATCTAATCCATGTGGTTTAGGAAAAGAACATATATGTACTGACACTAGTGGATCAATGTGGTTTAGGAAAAGAACACACATGCAACGTCTCTAGTGGAGCAATGTGGTTTAAGAAACAAACTCACATCCAATGACTCTAGTGGATCCATGTGGTTTAGGAACAGTACACACATGTAATGTCTCTAGTGGATCACCCGTGGTTTAGGAAAATAACACACATCAAATGACTCAAGTGGATCCATGTGGTTTAGGAAAAGAACACACATGCAATGTCACTAGTGGATCAATGTGGTTTAGGAAAAGAACACACATGCAATGTCACTAGTGGATCAATGTGGTTTAGGAAAAGGACACACATGCAATGTCACCAGTGGATTGATGTGGTTTAGGAAAAGAACACACATGCAATGTCATAAGTGGATCAATGTGGTTTAGAAAAAGAATACACATTCCATGACTCTACTGGATCCACGTGGTTTAGGAAAATAACAGAATTGCAACGACTCAAGTGGATCCATGTGGTTTAGAAAAAGAACACATATGCAATGTCACCAGTGGATCAATGTGCTTTAGGAAAAGAACACATATGCAATGTCACTAGTTGATCCATGGGGTTTAGGAAAACAACACACATGTACTGACACCAGTGGATCAATGTGGTTTAGGAAAAGAGCACACATGCAATGTCTCTAGTGGATCAATGTGGTTTAGGAAAATAACACACATCCAATGACTCTAGTGGATCCATGTGGTTTAGGAAAAGAACACACACGTAGGGACACCAGTGGAAGAATCTGGTTTAGGAAAAGAACACACATGAAATTTCTGTAGTGGATCAATGTGGTTTAGGAAAATGACACACATCAAATGACTGCAGTGGATCCATGTGGTTTAGGAAAGGAACACATGCAATGTCACTAGTGGATCAATGTGGTTTAGGAAAAGAACACACATCCAATGTCACTAGTGGATCAATGTGGTTAAGGAAAAGGACACACATCCAATGTCACTAGTGGATCGATGTGGTTTAGGAAAAGAACACACATGCAATGTCACAAGTGGATCAATGTGGTTTACGAAAATAACACGCATTCAATGACTCTACTGGATCCACATGGTTTAGGAAAATAACACAATTGCAATGACTCTAGTGGATCCATGTGGTTTAGAAAAAGAACACACATCCAATGTCACTAGTGGATCAATGTGGTTTAGGGAAAGAACACACATGCAATGTCACTAGTGGTCCATGGGGTTTAGGAAAAGAACACACATGCAATGTCTCTAGTGGATCAATGTGGTTTTGGAAAAGAACACACATGTAGTGACACCAGTGATCAATGTGGTTTAGGAAAAGAACACACATGCAATGTCTCTAGTGGATCAATGTGGTTTAGGAAAATAACACACATCCAATGACTCTAGTGGATCCATGTGGCTTAGGAAAAGAACACATGCAATGTCACTAGTGGATCAATGTGGTTTAGGAAAAGAACACACATGCAATGTCAATAGTGGATCAATGTGGTTTAGGAAAAGAACACACATGCAATGTCACAAGTGGATCAATGTGGTTTAGGAAAAGAACACGCATTCAATGACTCTACTAGATCCACATGGTTTAGGAAAATAACACAATTGCGATGACTCTAGTGGATCCATGTGGTTTAGAAAAAGAGCACACATGCAATGTCACTAGTGGATCAATGTGGTTTAGGGAAAGAACACACTTGCAATGTTACTAGTGGTCCATGGGGTTTAGGAAAAGAACACACATGCAATGTCTCTAGTGCTTCAATGTGATTTAGGAAAAGAACACACATGTAGTGACACCAGTGATCAATGTGGTTTAGGAAAAGAACACACATGCAATGTGTCTAGTGGATCAATGTGGTTTAGGAAAATAACACACATCCAATAACTACAGTGGATCCATGTGGTTTAGGAAAAGAACACATGCAATGTCACTAGTGGATCAATGTGGTTTAGGAAAAGAACACACATGCAATGTCAATAGTGGATCAATGTGGTTTAGGAAAAGAACACACATGCAATGTCACAAGTGGATCCATGGGGTTTAGGAAAAGACCAGACATACAATGTCACTAGTGGATCAATGTGGTTTAGGAAAAGAACACATGTGTAGTGACACCAGTGATTAATGTGGTTTAGGAAAAGAACACGCATGCAATGTCTCTAGTGGATCAATGTGGTTTAGGAAAAGAACACACACGTACTGACACCAGTGAATCAATGTGGTTTAGGAAAAGAACACAGATGCAATGTCTCTAGTGGATCAATGTGGTTTAGGAAAAGAACACACATCCGATGACTCTAGTGGATCCATGTGGTTTAGAAAAAGAACACACGGTAGGGACACAAGTGGATGAATGTGGTTTAGGAAAAGAACACACATGCAATGTCTCTAGTGGATCAATGTGGTTTAGGAAAATAACACACATCCAATAACTACAGTGGATCCATGTGGTTTAGGAAAAGAACACATGCAATGTAACTAGTGGATCAATGTGGTTTAGGAAAAGAACACACATGCAATGTCAATAGTGGATCAATGTGGTTTAGGAAAAGAACACACATGCAATGTCACAAGTGGATCAATGTGGTTTAGGAAAAGAACACGCATTCAATGACTCTACTGGATCCACATGGTTTAGGAAAATAACACAATTGCGATGACTCTAGTGGATCCATGTGGTTTAGAAAAAGAGCACACATGCAATGTCACTAGTGGATCAATGTGGTTTAGGGAAAGAACACACTTGCAATGTCACTAGTGGTCCATGGGGTTTAGGAAAAGAACACACATGCAATGTCTCTAGTGCATCAATGTGATTTAGGAAAAGAACACACATGTAGTGACACCAGTGATCAATGTGGTTTAGGAAAAGAACACACATGCAATATCTCTAGTGGATCAATGTGGTTTAGGAAAATAACACACATCCAATAACTACAGTGGATCCATGTGGTTTAGGAAAAGAACACATGCAATGTCACTAGTGGATCAATGTGGTTTAGGAAAAGAACACACATGCAATGTCAATAGTGGATCCATGTGGTTTAGGAAAAGAACACACATGCAATGTCACAAGTGGATCCATGGGGTTTAGGAAAAGACCAGACATACAATGTCACTAGTGGATCAATGTGGTTTAGGAAAAGAACACATGTGTAGTGACACCAGTGATTAATGTGGTTTAGGAAAAGAACACACATGCAATGTCTCTAGTGGATCAATGTGGTTTAGGAAAAGAACACACACATAGGGACACCAGTGGATGAATGGGGTTGAGGAAAAGAACACACATGCAATGTCTCTAGTAGATCAATGTGGTTTAGGAAAACAACACACATCCAATGACTCCAGTGATCAATGTTGTTTAGGAAAAGAACACATGCAATGTCACTAGTGGATCAATGTGGCTTAGGAAAAGAACACACATGAAATGTCACTAGTGGTTCAATGTGGTTTAGGAAAAGGACACACATGCGATGTCACTAGTGGATCAATGTGGTTTATGAAAAGAACACACACGCAATGTCACCAGTGGATCAATGTGGTTTAGGAAAAAACAGACATGCAATGTCACCAGTGGCTTAATGTGGTTTAGGAAAAGAGCACACATGCAATGTCACTAGTGGATCAATGTGGTTTAGGAAAAGAACACACATGCAATGTCCTAGTGGATAAATGTAGTTTAGGAAAAGAACACACATCCAATGACTCTATCTGATCCATGTGGTTTAGGAAAAGAACATACATGTACTGACACTAGTGGATCAATGTGGTTTAGGAAAAGAACACACATGCAACGTATCTAGTGGAGCAATGTGGTTTAGGAAACGAACTCACATCCAATGACTCTAGTGGATCCATGTTGTTTAGGAAAAGTACACACATGTAATGTCTCTAGTGGATCACCCGTGGTTTAGGAAAATAACACACATCAAATGACTCAAGTGGATCCATGTGGTTTAGGAAAAGAACACACATGCAATGTCACTAGTGGATCAATGTGGTTTAGGAAAAGAACACACATGCAATGTCACTAGTGGATCAATGTGGTTTAGGAAAAGGACACACATGCAATGTCACCAGTGGATCGATGTGGTTTAGGAAAAGAACACACATGCAATGTCACAAGTGGATCAATGTGGTTTAGAAAAAGAATACACATTCAATGACTCTACTGGATCCACGTGGTTTAGGAAAATAACAAAATTGCAACGACTCAAGTGGATCCATGTGGTTTAGAAAAAGAACACACATGCAATGTCACCAGTGGATCAATGTGCTTTAGGAAAAGAAGACACATGCAATGTCACTAGTTGATCCATGGGGTTTAGGAAAACAACACACATGTACTGACACCAGTGGATCAATGTGGTTTAGGAAAAGAGCACACATGCAATGTCTCTAGTGGATCAATGTGGTTTAGGAAAAGAACACATGTGTAGTGACACCAGTGATTAATGTGGTTTAGGAAAAGAACACGCATGCAATGTCTCTAGTGGATCAATGTGGTTTAGGAAAAGAACACACACATAGGGACACCAGTGGATGAATGGGGTTGAGGAAAAGAACACACATGCAATGTCTCTAGTAGATCAATGTGGTTTAGGAAAACAACACACATCCAATGACTCCAGTGATCAATGTTGTTTAGGAAAAGAACACATGCAATGTCACTAGTGGATCAATGTGGCTTAGGAAAAGAACACACATGCAATGTCACTAGTGGTTCAATGTGGTTTAGGAAAAGGACACACATGCGATGTCACTAGTGGATCAATTTGGTTTATGAAAAGAACACACACGCAATGTCACCAGTGGATCAATGTGGTTTAGGAAAAAAATAGACATGCAATGTCACCAGTGGCTCAATGTGGTTTAGGAAAAGAGCACACATGCAATGTCACTAGTGGATCAATGTGGTTTAGGAAAAGAACACACATGCAATGTCTCTAGTGGATAAATGTAGTTTAGGAAAAGAACACACATCCAATGACTCTATCTGATCCATGTGGTTTAGGAAAAGAACATATATGTACTGACACTAGTGGATCAATGTGGTTTAGGAAAAGAACACACATGCAACGTCTCTAGTGGAGCAATGTGGTTTAGGAAACGAACTCACATCCAATGACTCTAGTGGATCCATGTGGTTTAGGAAAAGTACACACATGTAATGTCTCTAGTGGATCACCCGTGGTTTAGGAAAATAACACACATCAAATGACTCAAGTGGATCCATGTGGTTTAGGAAAAGAACACACATGCAATGTCACTAGTGGATCAATGTGGTTTAGGAAAAGAACACACATGCAATGTCACTAGTGGATCAATGTGGTTTAGGAAAAGGACACACATGCAATGTCACCAGTGGATCGATGTGGTTTAGGAAAAGAACACACATGCAATGTCACAAGTGGATCAATGTGGTTTAGAAAAAGAATACACATTCAATGACTCTACTGGATCCACGTGGTTTAGGAAAATAACAGAATTGCAACGACTCAAGTGGATCCATGTGGTTTAGAAAAAGAACACACATGCAATGTCACCAGTGGATCAATGTGCTTTAGGAAAAGAAGACACATGCAATGTCACTAGTTGATCCATGGGGTTTAGGAAAACAACACACATGTACTGACACCAGTGGATCAATGTGGTTTAGGAAAAGAGCACACATGCAATGTCTCTAGTGGATCAATGTGGTTTAGGAAAAGAACACACATCCAATGACTCTAGTGGATCCATGTGGTTTAGGAAAAGAACACACATGTAGGGACACCAGTGGAAGAATGTGGTTTAGGAAAAGAACACACATGCAATTTCTCTAGTGGATCAATGTGGGTTAGGAAAATAACACACATCAAATGACTGCAGTGGATCCATGTGGTTTAGGAAAAGAACACATGCAATGTCACTAGTGGATCAATGTGGTTTAGGAAAAGAACACACATAAAATGTCACTATTGGATCAATGTGGTTAAGGAAAAGGACACACATCCAATGTCACTAGTGGATCGATGTGGTTTAGGAAAAGAACACACATGCAATGTCACAAGTGGATCAATGTGGTTTAGGAAAAGAACACGCATTCAATGACTCTACTGGATCCACATGGTTTAGGAAAATAACACAATTGCAATGACTCTAGTGGATCCATGTGGTTTAGAAAAAGAACACACATGCAATGTCACTAGTGGAGCAATGTGGTTTAGGGAAAGAACACACATGCAATGTCACTAGTGGTCCATGGGGTTTAGGAAAAGAACACACATGCAATGTCTCTAGTGGATCAATGTGGTTTAGGAAAAGAACACACATGTAGTGACACCAGTGATCAATGTGGTTTAGGAAAAGAACACACATGCAATGTCTCTAGTGGATCAATGTGGTTTAGGAAAATAACACACATCCAATAACTACAGTGGATCCATGTGGTTTAGGAAAAGAACACATGCAATGTCACTAGTGGATCAATGTGGTTTAGGAAAAGAACACACATGCAATGTCAATAGTGGATCAATGTGGTTTAGGAAAAGAACACACATGCAATGTCACAAGTGGATCCATGGGGTTTAGGAAAAGACCAGACATACAATGTCACTAGTGGATCAATGTGGTTTAGGAAAAGAACACATGTGTAGTGACACCAGTGGATGAATGGGGTTGAGCAAAAGAACACACATGCAATGTCTCTAGTAGATCAATGTGGTTTAGGAAAACAACACACATCCAATGACTCCAGTGATCAATGTTGTTTAGGAAAAGAACACATGCAATGTCACTAGTGGATCAATGTGGTTTAGGAAAAGAACACACATGCAATGTCACTAGTGGATCAATGTGGTTTAGGAAAAGGACACACATGCGATGTCACTAGTGGATCAATGTGGTTTATGAAAAGAACACACACGCAATGTCACCACTAGATCAATGTGGTTTAGGAAAAAACAGACATGCAATGTCACCAGTGGCTCAATGTGGTTTAGTAAAAGAACACACATGCAATGTCACTAGTGGATAAATGTGGTTTAGGAAAAGAACACAGATGCAATGTCTCTAGTGGATAAATGTAGTTTAGGAAAAGAACACACATCCAATGACTCTATCTGATCCATGTGGTTTAGGAAAAGAACATATATGTACTGACACTAGTGGATCAATGTGGTTTAGGAAAAGAACACACATGCAAGTCTCTAGTGGAGCAATGTGGTTTAGGAAAAGAACACACATGCATTGACTCTAGTGGATCCATGTGGTTAAGGAAAATTACACACATGTAATGTCTCTAGTGGATCACCCGTGGTTTAGGAAAATAACACACATCAAATGACTCAAGTGGATCCATGTGGTTTAGGAAAAGAACACACATGCAATGTCACTAGTGGATCCATGTGGTTTAGGAAAAGAACACACATGCAATGTCACTAGTGGATTGATGTGGTTTAGGAAAAGGACACACATGCAATGTCACCAGTGGATTGATGTGGTTTAGGAAAAGAACACACCTGCAATGTCACAAGTGGATCAATGTGGTTTAGAAAAAGAATACACATTCAATGACTCTACTGGATCCACGTGGTTTAGGAAAATAACAGAATCGCAATGACTCTAGTGGATCCATGTGGTTTAGAAAAAGAACACACATGCAATGTCACCAGTGGATCAATGTGCTTTAGAAAAAGAACACACATGCAATGTCACTAGTTGATCCATGGGGTTTAGGAAAACAACACACATGCAATGTCACTAGTGGATCAATGTGGCTTAGGAAAAGAACACACATATAGTGAAACGAGTGATCAATGTGGTTTAGGAAAAGAACACACATGCAATGTCTCTAGTGGATCAATGTGGTTTAGGAAAAGAACACACACATAGGGATACCAGTGGATGAATGTGGTTTAGGAAAAGAATACACATGCAATCTCTCTAGGTGATCAATGTGGTTTAGGAAAATAAGACACATCGAATGACTCTAGTGGATCCATGTGGTTTAGGAAAAGAACACATGCAATATCACTAGTGGATCAATGTGGTTTAGGAAAAGAACACACATGCAATGTCACTAGTGGATCAATGTGGTTTAGGAAAAGGACACACATGCGATGTCACTAGTGGATAAATGTGGTTTATGAAAAGAACACACACGCACTGTCACCAGTGGATCAATGTGGTTTAGGAAAAACACACATGGAATGTCACCGGTGGATCAATGTGGTTTCGGAAAAGAACACACAAGCAATGTCACTAGTGGATCAATGTGGTTTACAAAAAGAACACACATGCAATGTCTCTAGTGGATAAATGTAGTTTAGGAAAAGAACACACATCCAATGAATCTAGTGGATCCATGTGGTTTAGGAAAAGAACAGACACATACTGACACTAGTGGATCAATGTCGTTTTGGAAAAGAACACACATCCAATGACTCTAGTGGATCCATGTGGTTTAGGAAAAGAACACACACATAGGGACACTAGTGGATGAATGTTGTTTAGGAAAAGAACACACATGCAATGACTCTAGTGGATCAATGTGGTTTAGGAAAATAACACAGATCCAATGACTCTAGTGGATCCATGATTTTTAGGAAAACATCACACATGCAATGTCACTAGTGGATCAATGTGGTTTAGGAAAAGAACACACATGCAATGTCACTAGTGAATCAATGTGGTTGAGGAAAAGGACACAGATGCAATGTCACTAGCGGAACGATGTGGCTAGGAAAAGAACCCACATGAAATGACTCCATTTGATCCATGTGGTTTAGGAAAAGAACACATGAGATGTCACTAGTGGATCAATGTGGTTTATGAAAAGAACACACACGCAATGTCACGAGTGGATCAATGTGGTTTAGGAAAAAACACAAATGCAATGTCACCATTGGATCAATGTGGTTTAGGAAATGAACACACATGCAATGTCACTAGTGGATCAATGTGGTTTAGGAATAGAACACACATGCAATGTCTCTGGTGGATAAATGTGGTTTAGGAAAAGAACACCCATCTAATGACTCTAGTGGATCCATGTGGTTTAGGAAAAGAACACACATGTACTGACACCAGTGGATCGATGTGGTTTAGGAAAAGAACACACATGCAATGTCACTAGTGGATCAATGTGGTTTACGAAAAGAACACACATGCAATGTCTCTAGTGGATAAATGTAGTTTAGGAAAAGAACACACATCCAATGAATCTAGTGGATCCATGTGGATTAGGAAAAGAACAGACACGTACTCACCAGTGGATCAATGTGGTTTAGGAAAAGAACACACATGCAATGTCTCTAGTTAATCAATGTGGTTTAGGAAAAGAACACAGATCTGATGACTCTAGTGGATCCATGTGGTTTAGGAAAAGAACACACACGTAGGGACACCAATGGATGAATGTGTTTTAGGAAAAGAACACACATGCAATGTCTCTAGTGGATCAATGTGGTTTAGGAAAATAACACACATCAAATGACTCTAGTGGATCCATGTTTTTTAGGAAAAGAACGCACATGCATTGTCACTAGTGGATCAATGTGGTTTAGGAAAAGAACACACATGCAATGTCACTAGTGGATCAATGTGGTTTAGGAAAAGGACACACATGCAATGTCACTAGTGGATCGATGTGGTTTAGGAAAAGAACACACATGCAATGTCACAAGTGGATCAATGTGGTTTAGGAAAAGAACACACATCCAATGACTCAAGTGGATCCATGTGGTTTAGGAAAAGAACACAAGCAATGTCACTAGTGGATCAATGTGGTTTAGGAAAAGAATACACATGCAATGTTACTAGTGGATCAATGTGGTTTAGGAAAAGTACACACATGCGATGTCACTAGTGGATCAATGTGGTTTATGAAAAGAACACACACGCAATGTCACCAGTGGATCAATGTGGTTTAGGAAAAAACACAAATGCAATGTCACCATTGGATAAATGTGGTTTAGGAAAAGAACACACATGCAATGCCACCAGTGGATCAATGTGGTTTAGGAATAGAACACACATGCAATGTCTCTGGTGGATAAATGTGTTTTAGGAAAAGAACACCCATCCAATGACTCTAGTGGATCCATGTGGTTTAGGAAAATAACACACATGTACTGACACCAGTGGATCAATGTGGTTTAGGAAAAGGACACACATGCAATGTCACTAGTGGATCAATGTGGATTACGAAAAGAACAAACATGCAATTTCTCTAGTGGACAAATATAGTTTAGGAAAAGAACACACATCCAATGAATCTAGTGGATCCATGTGGTTTAGGAAAAGAACAGACACGTACTGACACCAGTGGATCAATGTGGTTTAGGAAAAGAACACACATGCAATGTCTCTAGTGGATCAATGTGGTTTAGGAAAAGAACACACATCCAATGACTCTAGTGGATCCATGTGGTTTAGGAAAAGAACACACATATAGGGACACCAGTGGATGAATGTGGTTTAGGAAAAGAACACACATGCAATGTCTCTAGTGGATCAATGTGGTTTAGGAAAATAACACACATCCAATGACTCTAGTGGATCCATGTGGGTTAGGAAAAGAACACACATGTACTGACACCAGTGGATCAATGTGGTTTAGGAAAAGAACACACATGCAATGTCACTAGTGGATCAATGTGGATTACGAAAAGAACACACATGTAATGTCTCTAGTAGATAAGTGTAGTTTAGGAAAAGAACACACATCCAATGAATCTAGTGGATCCATGTGGTTTAGGAAAAGAACAGACACGTACTGACACCAGTGAATCAATGTGGTTTAGGAAAAGAACACAGATGCAATGTCTCTAGTGGATCAATGTGGTTTAGGAAAAGAACACACATCCGATGACTCTAGTGGATCCATGTGGTTTAGAAAAAGAACACACGCGTAGGGACACAAGTGGATGAATGTGGTTTAGGAAAAGAACACACATGCAATGTCTCTAGTGGATCAATGTGGTTTAGGAAAATAACACACATCAAATGACCCCAGTGGATCCTTGTTTTTTAGGAAAAGAACACACATGCAATGTCACTAGTGGATCAATGTGGTTTAGGAAAATAACACACATGCAATGTCACTAGTGGATCAATGTGGTTTTGGAAAAGGACAGACATGCAATGTCACTAGTGGATCGGTGTGGTTTAGGAAAAGAACACACATTCAATGACTCTACTGGATCCACATGGTTTAGGAAAATAACACAATTGCAATGACTCTAATTGATCCATGTGGTTTAGAAAAAGAACACACATGCAATGTCACTAGTGGATCAATGTGGTTTAGGAAAATAACACACATCCAATGACTCCAGTGGATCCATGTGGTTTAGGAAAAGAACACAAGCAATGTCACTAGTGGATCAATGTGGTTTAGGAAAAGAATACACATGCAATGTTACTAGTGGATCAATGTGGTTTAGGAAAAGGACACACATGCGATGTCACTAGTGGATCAATGTGGTTTATGAAAAGAACACACACGCAATGTCACCAGTGGATCAATGTGGTTTAGGAAAAAACACAAATGCAATGTCTCCATTGGATAAATGTGGTTTAGGAAAAGAACACACAAGCAATGTCACTAGTGGATCAATGTGGTTTAGGAATAGAACACACATGCAATGTCTTTGGTGGATAAATGTGTTTTAGGAAAAGAACACCCATCCAATGACTCTAGTGGATCCATGTGGTTTAGGAAAAGAACACACATGTACTGACACCAGTGGATCAATGTGGTTTAGGAAAAGAACACACATGCAATGTCACTAGTGGATCAATGTGGATTACGAAAAGAACACACATGCAATGTCTCTAGTGGATAAATGTAGTTTAGGAAAAACAACACACATCCAATGAATCTAGTGGATCCATGTGGTTTAGGAAAAGAACAGAGACGTACTGACACCAGTGGATCAATGTGGTTTAGGAAAAGAACACACATGCAATGTCTCTAGTGGATCAATGTGGTTTAGGAAAAGAACACACATCGAATGACTCTAGTGGATCCATGTGGTTTAGGAAAAGAACACACACGTAGGAACACCAGTGGATGAATGTGGTTTAGGAAAAGAACACACATGCAATGTCTCTAGTGGATGAATGTGGTTTAGGAAAATAACACACATCCAATGACTCTAGTGGATCCATGTGGTTTAGGAAAAGAACACACATGTACTGACACCAGTGGATCAATGTGGTTTAGGAAAAGAACACACATGCAATGTCACTAGTGGATCAATGTGGTTTAGGAAAAGGACACACATGCGACGTCACTAGTGGATCAATGTGGTTTATGAAAAGAACACACACACAATGTCACCAGTGGATCAATGTGGTTTAGGAAAAAACACAAATGCAATGTCACCATTGGATAACTGTGGTTTAGGAAAAGAACACACGTGCAATGTCACTAGTGGATCAATGTGGTTTAGGAATAGAACACACATGCAATGTCTCTGGTGTATAAATGTGTTTTAGGAAAAGAACACCCATCCAATGACTCTAGTGGATCCATGTGGTTTAGGAAAAGAACACACATGTACTGACACCAGTGGATCAATGTGGTTTAGGAAAAGAACACACATGCAATGTCACTAGTGGATCAATGTGGATTATGAAAAGAACACACATGCAATGTCTCTAGTGGATAAATGTAGTTTAGGAAAAAGAACACACATACAATGAATCTAGTGGATCCATGTGGTTTAGGAAAAGAACCGAGACGTACTGACACCAGTGGATCAATGTGGTTTAGGAAAAGAACGCACATGCAATGTCTCTAGTGGATCAATGTGGTTTAGGAAAAGAACACACATCCAATGACTCTAGTGGATCCATGTGGTTTAGGAAAAGAACACACACGTAGGGACACCAGTGGATGAATGTGGTTTAGGAAAAGAACACATATGTAATGTCTCTAGTGGATCAATGTGGTTTAGGAAAATAACGCACATCAAATGACTCTAGTGGATCCTTGTTTTTTAGGAAAAGAACACACATGTAATGTCACTAGTGGATCAATGTGGTTTAGGAAAAGAACACACATGCAATGTCACTAGTGGATCAATGTGGTTTAGGAAAAGGACAGACATGCAATGTCACTAGTGGATCGATGTGGTTTAGGAAAAGAACACACATGCAATGTCACCAGTGGATCAATGTGGTTTAGGAAAAAACACAAATGCAATGTCACCATTGGATAAATGTGGTTTAGGAAAAGAACACACATGCAATGTCACTAGTGGATCAATGTGGTTTAGGAATAGAACACACATGCAATGCCTTTGGTGGATAAATGTGTTTTAGGAAAAGAACACCCATCCAATGACTCTAGTGGATCCATGTGGTTTAGGAAAAGAACACACATGTAATGACACCAGTGGATCAATGTGGTTTAGGAAAAGAACACACATGCAATGTCACTAGTGGATCAGTGTGGATTACGAAAAGAACACACATGCAATGTCTCTAGTGGATAAATGTAGTTTAGGAAAGAGAACACACATCCAATGAATCTAGTGGATCCATGTGGTTTAGGAAAAGAACAGAGACGTACTGACACCAGTGGATTAATGTGGTTTAGGAAAAGAACACACATGCAATGTCTCTGGTGTATAAATGTGTTTTAGGAAAAGAACACACATCCAATAACTCTAGTGGATCCATGTGGTTTAGGAAAAGAACACACATGTACTGACACCAGTGGATCAATGTGGTTTAGGAAAAGAACACACATGCAATGTCACTAGTGGATCAATGTGGATTATGAAAAGAACACACATGCAATGTCTCTAGTGGATAAATGTAGTTTAGGAAAAAGAACACACATACAATGAATCTAGTGGATCCATGTGGTTTAGGAAAAGAACCGAGACGTACTGACACCAGTGGATCAATGTGGTTTAGGAAAAGAACGCACATGCAATGTCTCTAGTGGATCAATGTGGTTTAGGAAAAGAACACACATCCAATGACTCTAGTGGATCCATGTGGTTTAGGAAAAGAACACACACGTAGGGACACCAGTGGATGAATGTGGTTTAGGAAAAGAACACATATGTAATGTCTCTAGTGGATCAATGTGGTTTAGGAAAATAACGCACATCAAATGACTCTAGTGGATCCTTGTTTTTTAGGAAAAGAACACACATGTAATGTCACTAGTGGATCAATGTGGTTTAGGAAAAGAACACACATGCAATGTCACTAGTGGATCAATGTGGTTTAGGAAAAGGACAGACATGCAATGTCACTAGTGGATCGATGTGGTTTAGGAAAAGAACACACATGCAATGTCACCAGTGGATCAATGTGGTTTAGGAAAAAACACAAATGCAATGCCACCATTGGATAAATGTGGTTTAGGAAAAGAACACACATGCAATGTCACTAGTGGATCAATGTGGTTTAGGAATAGAACACACATGCAATGCCTTTGGTGGATAAATGTGTTTTAGGAAAAGAACACCCATCCAATGACTCTAGTGGATCCATGTGGTTTAGGAAAAGAACACACATGTAATGACACCAGTGGATCAATGTGGTTTTGGAAAAGAACACACATGCAATGTCACTAGTGGATCAGTGTGGATTACGAAAAGAACACACATGCAATGTCTCTAGTGGATAAATGTAGTTTAGGAAAGAGAACACACATCCAATGAATCTAGTGGATCCATGTGGTTTAGGAAAAGAACAGAGATGTACTGACACCAGTGGATCAATGTGGTTTAGGAAAAGAACACACATGCAATGTCTCTAGTGGATCAATGTGGTTTAGGAAAAGAACACACATCCAATAACTCTAGTGGATCCATGTGGTTTAGGAAAAGAACACACATGTACTGACACCAGTGGATCAATGTGGTTTAGGAAAAGAACACAAGCAATGTCACTAGTGGATCAATGTGGTTTATGAAAAGAACACACATGCAATGTCACCAGTGGATCAATGTGGTTTAGGAAAAAACACAAATGCAATGTCACCATTGGATAAATGTGGTTTAGGAAAAGAACACACGTGAAATGTCACTAGTGGATCAATGTGGTTTAGGAATGGAACACACATGCAATGTCTGTGGTGGATAAATGTGTTTTAGGAAAAGAACACCCATCCAATGACTCTAGTGGATGAATGTGGTTTAGGAAAAGAACACACATGCAATGTCTCTAGTGGATCAATGTGGTTTAGGAAAATAACACACATCAAATGACTCCAGTTGATCCATGTGGTTTATGAAAAGAACACATGCAATGTCACTAGTGGATCAATGTAGTTTAGGAAAAAGAACACACATAAAAAGAATCTAGTGGATCCATGTGGTTTAGGAAAAGAACAGAGACGTACTGACACCAGTGGATCAATGTGGTTTAGGAAAAGAACACACATGCAATGTCTCTAGTGGATCAATGTGGTTTAGGAAAAGAACACACATCCAATGACTCTAGTGGATCCATGTGGTTTAGGAAAGAACACACACGTAGGGACACCAGTGGATGAATGGGTTTTAGGAAAATAACACACATGCAATGTCTCTAGTGGATCAATGTGGTTTAGGAAAATAACACACATCCAATGACTCTAGTGGATCCATGTGGTTTAGGAAAAGGACAGAGACGTACTGACACCAGTGGATCAATTTGGTTTAGGAAAAGAACACAGATGCAATGTCACTAGTGGATCAATGTGGATTACGAAAAGAACACACATGCAATGTCTCTAGTGGATAAATGTAGTTTAGGAAAAGAACACACATTAAATGAATCTAGTGGATCCATGTGGTTTAGGAAAAGAACAGACACGTACTGACACCAGTGGATCAATGTGGTTTACGAAAAGAACACACATGCAATGTCTCTAGTGGATCAATGTGGTTCAGGAAAAGAACACACATCCAATGACTCTAGTGGATCCATGAGGTTTGGGAAAAGAACACACATGCAATGTCTCTAGTGGATGAATGTGGTTTAGGAAAAGAACACACATGCAATGTCTCTAGTGGATCAATGTGGTTTAGGAAAATAACACACATCAAATGACTCTAGTGGATCCATGTTTTTTAGGAAAAGAACACACATGTAATGTCACTAGTGGATCAATGTGGTTTAGGAAAAGAACACACTTGCAATGTCACTAGTGGATCAATGTGGTTTAGGAAAAGGACAGACATGCAATGTCACTAGTGGATCGACGTGGTTTAGGAAAAGAACACACATTCAATGACTCTACTGGATCCACATGTTTTAGGAAAATAACACAATTGCAACGACTCTAGTTGATCCATGTGGTTTAGAAAAAGAACACACATGCAATGTCACTAGTGGATCAATGTGGTTTAGGAAAATAACACACATCCAATGACTCCGGTGGATCCATGTGGTTTAGGAAAAGAACACAAGCAATGTCACTTGTGGATCAATGTGGGCTAGGAAAAGAATACACATGCAATGTTACTAGTGGATCAATGTGGTTTAGGAAAAGGACACACATGCGATGTCACTAGTGGATCAATGTGGTTTATGAAAAGAACACACACGCAATGTCACCAGTGGATCAATGTGGTTTAGGAAAAAACACAAATGCAATGTCACCATTGGATAAATCTGGTTTAGGAAAAGAATACACATGCAATGTCACTAGTGGATCAATGTGGTTGAGGAATAGAACACACATGCAATGTCTCTGGTGGATAAATGTGTTTTAGGAAAAGAACACCCATCCAATGACTCTAGTGGATCCATGTGGTTTAGGAAAAGAACACACATGTACTAACACCAGTGGATCAATGTGGTTTAGGAAAAGAACACACATGCAATGTCACTAGTGGATCAATGAGGATTACGAAAAGAACACACATGCAATGTCTCTAGTGGATAAATGTAGTTTAGGAAAAGAACACACATCCAATGAATCTAGTGGATCCATGTGGTTTAGGAAAAGAACAGACACGTACTGACACCAGTGGATCAATCTGGTTTAGGAAAAGAACACACATCCAATGACTCTAGTGGATCCATGTGGTTTAGGAAAAGAACACACACGTAGGGACACCAGTGGATGAATGTGGTTTAGGAAAAGAACACACATGCAATGTCTCTAGTGCATCAATGTGGTTTAGGAAAATAACACACATCCAATGACTCTAGTGGATCCATGTGGTTTAGGAAAAGAACACACATGTACTGACACCAGTGGATCAATGTTGTTTAGGAAAAGAACACACATGCAATGTCACTAGTGGATCAATGTGGTTTACGAAAAGAACACACATGCAATGTCTCTAGTGGGTAAATGTAGTTTAGGAAAAGAACACACATCCAATGAATCTAGTGGATCCATGTGGTTTAGGAAAAGAACAGACACGTACTAACACCAGTGGATCAATGTGGTTTAGGAAAAGAACACACATGCAATGTCTCTAGTGGATCAATGTGGTTTAGGAAAAGAACACACATCCAATGACTCTAGTGGATCCATGTGGTTTAGGAAAAGAACACACACGTAGGGACACCAGTGGATGAATGCGGTTTAGGAAAAGAACACACATGCAATGTCTCTAGTGGATCAATGTGGTTTAGGAAATAACACACTTCAAATGACTCCAGTGGATCCTTGTTTTTTAGGAAAAGAACACACATGCAATGTCACTAGTGGATCAATGTGGTTTAGGAAAAGAACACACATGCAATGTCACTAGTGGATCAATGTGGTTTAGGAAAAGGACAAACATGCAATGACACTAGTGGATCGATGTGGTTTAGGAAAAGAACACACATCCAATGACTCCGGTGGATCCATGTGGTTTAGGAAAAGAACACATGCAATGTCACAAGTGGATCAATGTGGTTTAGGAAAAGAACACACATCCAATGACTCCAGTGGATCCATGTGGTTTAGGAAAAGAACACATGCAATGTCACTAGTGGATCAATGTGGTTTAGGAAAAGAACACACATGCAATGTCACTAGTGGATCAATGTGGTTTATGAAAGGAACACACACGCAATGTCACCAGTGGATCAATGTGGTTTAGGAAAAAAACACATGCAATGTCACCAGTGGATCAATGTGGTTTAGGAAAAGAACACACATGCAATTTCACTAGTGGATCAATGTGGTTTAGGAATAGAACACACATGCAATGCCTTTGGTCGATAAATGTGTTTTAGGAAAAGAACACCCATCCAATGACTCTAGTGGATCCATGTGTTTTAGGAAAAGAACACACATGTAATGACACCAGTGGATCAATGTGGTTTAGGAAAAGAACACACATGCAATGCCACTAGTGGATCAATGTGGATTACGAAAAGAACACACATGCAATGTCTCTAGTGGATAAATGTAGTTTAGGAAAAAGAACACACATCCAATGAATCTAGTGGATCCATGTGGTTTAGGAAAAGAACAGAGACGTACTGACACCAGTGGATCAATGTGGTTTAGGAATAGAACACACATGCAATGTCTCTGGTGGATAAATGTGGTTTAGGAAAAGAACAACCATCCAATGACTCTAGTGGATCCATGTGGTTTAGAAAAGGAACACACATGCAATGTCTCTAGTGGATCAATGTGGTTTAGGAAAAGAACACACATCAAATGACCCAAGTGGATCCATGTGGTTTAGGAAAAGAACACATGCGATGTCACTAGTGGATCAATGTGGTTTAGGAAAAGAACGCACATGCAATGTCACTAGTGGATCAATGTGGTTTAGGAAAAGAACACACATGAAATGTCACAAGTGGATCAATGTGGTTTAGGAAAAGAACACACATTCAATGACTCTACTAGATCCACATGGTTTAGGAAAATAACACAATTGCAATGACTCTAGTTGATCCATGTGGTTTAGAAAAAGAACACACATGCAATGTCACTAGTGGATCAATGTAGTTTAGGAAAATAACACACATCCAATGAATCCAGTTGATCCATGTGGTTTAGGAAAAGAACACAAGCAATGTCACCAGTGGATCAATGTGGTTTAGGAAAAAACACAAATGCAATGTCACCATTGGATAAATGTGGTTTAGGAAAAGAACACACATGCAATTTCACTAGTGGATCAATGTGGTTTAGGAATAGAACACACATGCAATGCCTTTGGTCGATAAATGTGTTTTAGGAAAAGAACACCCATCCAATGACTCTAGTGGATCCATGTGTTTTAGGAAAAGAACACACATGTAATGACACCAGTGGATCAATGTGGTTTAGGAAAAGAACACACATGCAATGCCACTAGTGGATCAATGTGGATTACGAAAAGAACACACATGCAATGTCTCTAGTGGATAAATGTAGTTTAGGAAAAAGAACACACATCCAATGAATCTAGTGGATCCATGTGGTTTAGGAAAAGAACAGAGACGTACTGACACCAGTGGATCAATGTGGTTTAGGAAAAGAACACACGTGCAATGTCTCTACTGGATCAATGTGGTTTAGGAAAAGAACAACCATCCAATGACTCTAGTGGATCCATGTGGTTTAGAAAAGGAACACACATGCAATGTCTCTGGTGGATAAATGTGGTTTAGGAAAAGAACAGCCATCCAATGACTCTAGTGGATCCATGTGGTTTAGGAAAAGAACACACATGTACTGACACCAGTGGATCAATGTGGTTTAGGAAAAGAACACACATGCAATGTCTCTAGTGGATCAATGTGGTTTAGGAAAAGAACACACATCAAATGACCCAAGTGGATCCATGTGGTTTAGGAAAAGAACACATGCAATGTCACTAGTGGATCAATGTAGTTTAGGAAAAGAACGCACATGCAATGTCACTAGTGGATCAATGTGGTTTAGGAAAAGAACACACATGAAATGTCACAAGTGGATCAATGTGGTTTAGGAAAAGAACACACATTCAATGACTCTACTGGATCCACATGGTTTAGGAAAATAACACAATTGCAATGACTCTAGTTGATCCATGTGGTTTAGAAAAAGAACACACATGCAATGTCACTAGTGGATCAATGTAGTTTAGGAAAATAACACACATGCAATGTTTGTGGTGGATAAATGTGTTTTAGGAAAAGAACACCCATCCAATGACTCTAGTGGATGAATGTGGTTTAGGAAAAGAACACACATGCAATGTCTCTAGTGGATAAATGTAGTTTAGGAAAAGAACACACATTAAATGAATCTAGTGGATTGATGTGGTTTAGGAAAAGAACAGACACGTACTGACACCAGTGGATCAATGTGGTTTACAAAAAGAACACACATGCAATGTCTCTAGTGGATCAATGTGGTTTAGGAAAAGGACAGGCATGCAATGTCACTAGTGGATCGATGTGGTTTAGGAAAAGAACACACATTCAATGACTCTACTGAGTGAGCAGTTGGATCAGCTGGTTCTGAGTGGCCAAAAGTTCTACTATTTCTGGCAGGATTTCGGGGTTCTCACGTCTTGGCGGCATCTGTGGGGTTTAAGAAAATAGTTAAGAAGTAGACAGAAAGACTAAGTAGTAAACTCCTACCCTTATGAAAACACACCAAGCACACAAGGCACACAAGGCATAACAACACAAATTTAACACAGGAAACAACCAAGTATAACTAAACCAAACTTGTCTTGGTATTTATTACATTTGCGAATAACGTTCTACTATAGAATTAAAGGTGGTCCAACTACTACACATCCTCCACGCCTTCCTCTTCCTCGTCCTCGAACGAGTAGCCTTCTTGCTTTAGAGTTGTCTTGTACAACTCCATCTCCTTTGTGGTGGTTTCAAGCTTCTCTTGGAGGTCCTTTATCTCATCTTGTAGCTTCTTGGTAGTGGCTTCCAGCTGCTCCTGAAGTCCCTCCTTCTCGCTTTGTAGTTCCTCTACTAAACTTGACTTCATTGCGTCTTCAAGTTGCCTTGCCAAGTCCCTCTTTGAAGCACGCACATCATTGATTATCTTGCAAAGGCCTTCAGTTTGCACTTCATCTCCATCGATCTACTGTTTAAGTTCCCTAATTCTCTTGTTTTTATTTATCACCCTCTTCTCTTGGTTAGCGAACTTCCTCTCTTGGTCCTGGAATTTTATCTCTTAGAGCTTCATTGCCTCTTCCTGCTGCTTGATCATTTCTTCCTTCTCCTTGATGAGGGCACATAGCTCGTCGTTCTTCAACATCTCGAGGAAGGTACCCTTTTCAAGGTCATGGATGTGGCACTCCAAGTCTTGATATTGTGTTCTTCGGCGCTTGGTAGAAGTTCTTTCCTCAAAGGTTAACTCCATGGGAATCCCTTCCTCATCTCTTCTTCCAAAGAGGCCGCCGTAGTGTCCTTGGAGAGCTTCATGATGACGTCCACATAGGCGACCAATGAGTTGCTGCAAGCTAATGCTAAGGGCCTTCTCCTTGGAATCGCTAACAATGTGGATTGCTATGTCTTCCTCCGGGTTCTTGCCTCGCTCTTTTAATGGCTGGATGACCTTGACTCCCCAACAGTCGTCCTTGTGGAGTTTCTTCATTGTGCTCCCTTGGATTGTTGGGAGAGGAAGATCCAAACGTGTGAGTAGATCCATGAGGCATCCTCCAAAGTGAAGGGGCTCGATGTCCGCGACGGTGTCGTAGAGGAAGCTTGTCATCTTTGAGTTAGAAGAACGAGGGTTAGATACTTAAACAAGTAGAGGAAAGCAGATAGTAGATGTGCGGAAAATAACTTAGTAGCAAAGCAAGTAAGGCACTAAAGTTAGAGGTGGTTCCAATCCTAGGGTCACGTCCTACAGGCAACGATGTGCTCTGATACCATCTGTAATGACCTCAGATCGATAAGGATCCTAAGTCCCTGTGATTATCATGCTAGTCCCTGGATCAATAGCTAGCACTCACAGTCGATGAAATATCATGTAAAACACAAAGTCTTTATTACACGAAGAATCCAGAGTATGAATTTATTACAAAAATTGCTTAGCATTATGCTAGCTCAAATAACAGCGGAAACATAAAAGCAGCATGAGTCCATCAACGCCCAGGCTTGTCGAGTGTAGACCCGCGATCCCTACGCACCTTTCAATCTTCGGATTCTGCACATAAGACGTGCAGCCAACAAGTTGGGTCAATACTTTGAATGTATTGGCAAATTACACCAAGGAGAGAAAAGACTATCTCTACATGCAAGGCTGGTATAGGCTGTAGACTTCATTTGCTCAAAGCTAATTTTCCTTAAGTAGAGAGAAGAATAGATGATTGCCCTACTTTGTAAACATTTGCTTGGATAAAATAAGGTCGAGTGGCACACGAGGATATTACGCACCAAGTGTCCAAACAACCAAACACTTGGATATTACACACCAAATTCCCACCCATTAGCGATATTACGCACGCCATGGGGTTTCAAAACTTTGTTTTTAGAAAAGAGAGAGGAAGATCCTTGAGAGGCTCCATCTTTCAGATGCTCATTGTTGTTCTGTTACCATGAACACGGCTGATCGATCAGATTGCAATACTCTCGAGAGTTTGTGCACTTTACCCATAATCCACGATCAAGTCCTTTTACAGACAAGACCATGGCGAGGCTTTCCCTTAGTAGCCCCTCTACCTTCCGGATCCAACCGTGCCAAGAACCTCCAAATGTTGGTACCCAGGTGAGGTTTCCCACTAAGTACTAGGCCAAGACAGAGCCCATAATGTATTGTGGTTGCACTGGAAGCTTCTGAATTCTGAAACATGGCAGACTTCTTTGATTCCTGGGCGGCCGTCCTCCACCAAAATCTCACTCGTTGTCCCGACAACCATTCCGCCCAGAAGAAAACTTAGTTTTATTTTGAAGTGGATTTGAGAAGAAAAGTTTGCTCTAGAGAGCCTTTATACTTAGAAAAATTCTTCGTCTTTCGAACCCCCCAACGGTACTTTGTATATATATAGCATAGCAAGCAAAACTTAACAAAAACAGGGGTAACCTATTAGGATGGGAAATCCTAAGTATAGAGCTACTCATGGCATACTACAAAATCATCGCATTTGCAAAATAATACTAAGGAAAAATTCTACTGGAACATCCTACACATGCATACTACAGAATTTTCAAGATCTCATGCATAGAATCAAAACTGGGACAAAATTATGAACAAGTGGTGTAACTTGCCTTGATCCGAGCAGCACTCTACACAATAGCACTCCTTAGCGCACTCCGGGCAATCTAACGAATCACAAACATAGATCTGATCACGACTTGCTCAAAGCATATCACAAAGAAAATCATGCATGCATGCAACATGGTAGTTTATGCAAGGTTGGTTAAGTTGATCAAGGGTAGCAAGTTTGTGTTGTGATAGTGTAAAGGTGTCACTAGGATTGAATTTAGATCTAATAGAGTCACTAAAACAAATCCTAGGATTATAAGGAGATCAACCATCTAATTAGCCTCAAGATAGATCTAACGACCCTAAGCAAAGCTTAGTGATTTGGATCAGTAGGTATTGTGGAAACAAAGTTATAGCAACAAGAATCACATAAAATAGAACTTTAATTATTTTTCTATAGATTAAACTCTCTAATCTAATGATTAAAATCTACACCTAAAACATTACTGCAAAACTGCAATATTACTACAGATTTGGATCCTACATAAAATTAGGAATCCAACGGTATATTACAAGCTAGATTTGGACAAATATTTGATTTTATATGATTTTCGCAAGTTTTAATTCCAATCTGCAAACAGATCTAAATTTCACCTTAAACCTAGCCAGGTGTCACCGTCTGATTGGGCCAGCTGGAGCGACGCGGCGCTGGCGCGTGCGTGCTGACGCGCGTGGCCACGTGGAGGGCTGCTATTCGCCGATACCCCTTCGGCCTACTTCTAATCCTGCGTGTTCATCTTCGATCCGACGGTCATGTGAGGCGGTGGCGACTTACAGGGCGTGACGGCGGCGTGGGGCGGCGGTTGCGTCGGCGGTGATGGCTGGCGGCGCTCCGGTGGCTCCCCGCGGTGGTGGCGTGGTCGACTAGGAACGCCTGGTCCTCGCGGTCGCGCTCGTGGCCTCTTAGATCCTCCTTGCTTCCTCGTCTGGCGGCAGGGCCCTGCCGTCCTTCTCCGTCCCCGAGGAAGCTCCGGCGAGCAATTGCAAGCGCGTCGCTGCGAGAGGGAGAGGAAGATTAGCGCGAGGGGAGAGAGTCGAACGCGAGGGTCGCGCGGAGGGGGAGAAGAGGTGGAGGCGAGGCTTGGAACCTCTGCTTCGAGTTACTCCGGCGAGATCCGTAGCGCGTTCGCGACGGCGGTGTTGGCGAAAAGCAAAACTTTAGGGCTTCGAGGCGGTGGGTTTGCGGGCTTATATGGCCGTCGGATTCTTGGCGAGGGGGTCACGGTCTCTACTCCGATTTGGCCAGAGTCCGGCGCAAACAGGAGTTCGGCGTGGCTGGCAGCCATGGCCGCCGCGGTCTCCAGGAGGGAGACGACGGGGTGGGGCCCCCGCGTTAGTGGTGGAGGGGGGGAAAGGTGGGCCGACGTGCGCGGGTAGGTTTCCTGCTGCGCGGGCTCTTGGGGCGGGGTGGGCTGGCTAGCGAGCCGGCCTAGCTAGGGTTAGCTGTTGGCCCTTGTCCTCTTTTTTTTTGTTTAACAATTTTCCCTTTTTCTGTTTTAGAAAAACTCCAATATCTTTTGCAAGCCAAGTCCAAATTTGATGAATCTTGTTTCTAAATTTTTATAAAAATAAGGCGGTCAGCATAGGACCATAGTTTTTTAATGTTTTACAAGGTTTTTTAGAGGGGTCATGCTACTACAACAAGGGTGCTCACATATGGGAATATTAAATAGGTTTTTTTTTAATGGGTTTATGTGTTAGGATTGTGTTGTTGCAACTTTTCAAATGTAGGATGCAAATGATGCAAGGATGATGCATGACCCTAATAACATCCTAATACAGAAATTGGGATGTTACAGGAAAAGAATACACATGCAATGTTACTAGTGGATCAATGTGGTTTAGGAAAAGGACACACATGCGATGTCACTAGTGGATCAATGTGGTTTATGAAAAGAACACACACGCAATGTCACCAGTGAATCAATGTGGTTTAGGAAAAAACACAAATGCAATGTCACCATTGGATAAATCTGGTTTAGGAAAAGAATACACATGCAATGTCACTAGTGGATCAATGTGGTTGAGGAATAAAACACACATGCAATGTCTCTGGTGGATAAATGTGTTTTAGGAAAAGAACACCCATCCAATGACTCCAGTGGATCCATGTGGTTTAGGAAAAGAACACACATGTACTGACACCAGTGGATCAATGTGGTTTAGGAAAAGAACACACATGCAATGTCACTAGTGGATCAATGTGGATTACGAAAAGAACACACATGCAATGTCTCTAGTGGATAAATGTAGTTTAGGAAAAGAACACACATCCAATGAATCTAGTGGATCCATGTGGTTTAGGAAAAGAACAGACACGTACTGACACCAGTGGATCAATGTGGTTTAGTAAAAGAACACACATGCAATGTCTCTAGTGGATCAATGTGGTTTAGGAAAAGAACACACATCCAATGACTCTAGTGGATCCATGTGGTTTAGGAAAAGAACACACACGTAGGGACACCAGTGGATGAATGTGGTTTAGGAAAAGAACACACATGCAATGTCTCTAGTGGATCAATGTGGTTTAGGAAAATAACACACATCCAATGACTCTAGTGGATCCATGTGGTTTAGGAAAAGAACACACATGTACTGACACCAGTGGATCAATGTGGTTTAGGAAAAGAACACACATGCAATGTCACTAGTGGATCAATGTGGATTACGAAAAGAACACACATGCAATGTCTCGAGTGGGTAAATGTAGTTTAGGAAAAGAACACACATCCAATGAATCTAGTGGATCCATGTGGTTTAGGAAAAGAACAGACACGTACTAACACCAGTGGATCAATGTGGTTTAGGAAAAGAACACACATGCAATGTCTCGAGTGGATTAATGTGGTTTAGGAAAAGAACACACATCCAATGACTCTAGTGGATCCTTGTGGTTTAGGAAAAGAACACACACGTAGGGACACCAGTGGATGAATGCGGTTTAGGAAAAGAACACACATGCAATGTCTCTAGTGGATCAATGTGGTTTAGGATAATAACACACATCAAATGACTCCAGTGGATCCTTGTTTTTTAGGAAAAGAACACACATGCAATGTCACTAGTGGATCAATGTGGTTTAGGAAAATAACACACATGCAATGTCACTAGTGGATCAATGTGGTTTAGGAAAAGGACAGACATGCAATGCCACTAGTGGATCGATGTGGTTTAGGAAAAGAACACACATGCAATGTCACAAGTGGATCAATGTGGTTTAGGAAAAGAACACACATCCAATGACTCCAGTGGATCCATGTGGTTTAGGAAAAGAACACATGCAATGTCACTAGTGGATCAATGTGGTTTAGGAAAAGAACACACAGGCAATGTCACTAGTGGATCAATGTGGTTTATGAAAGGAACACACACGCAATGTCACCAGTGGATCAATGTGGTTTAGGAAAAAAACACATGCAATGTCAACAGTGGATCAATGTGGTTTAGGAAAAGAACACACATGCAATGTCACTAGTGGATCAATGTGGTTTAGGAATAGAACACACATGCAATGTCTCTCGTGGAGCAATGTGGTTTAGGAAAAGAACACCCATCCAATGACTCTAGTGGATCCATGTGGTTTAGGAAAAGAACACACATGTACTGACACCAGTGGATCAATGTGGTTTAGGAAAAGAACACACATGCAATGTCTCTAGTGGATCAATGTGGTTTAGGAAAAGAACACACATGAAATGTCACAAGTGGATCAATGTGGTTTAGGAAAACAACACATGCAATGTCACTAGTGGATCAATGTGGTTTAGGAAAATAACGCACATGCAATGTCACTAGTGGATCAATGTGGTTTAGGAAAAGAACACACATGAAATGTCACAAGTAGATCAATGTGGTTTAGGAAAAGAACACACATTCAATGACTCTACTGGATCCACATGGTTTAGGAAAATAACGCAATTGCAATGACTCTAGTTGATCCATGTGGTTTAGAAAAAGAACACACATGCAATGTCACTAGTGGATCAATGTAGTTTAGGAAAATAACACACATCCAATGACTCCAGTTGATCCATGTGGTTTAGGAAAAGAACACAAGCAATGTCACTAGTGGATCAATGTGGTTTAGGAAAAGGACACACATGCGATGTCACTAGTGGTCGATGTGGTTTATGAAAAGAACACACACGCAATGTCACCAGTGGATCAATGTGGTTTAGGAAAAACACACATGTAATGTCACCAGTGGATCAATGTGGTTTAGGAAAAGAACAAACATGCAATGTCACCAGTGGATCAATGTGGTTTAGGAAAAGAACACACATGCAATGTCACTAGTGGATCAATGTGGTTTAGGAAAAGAACACACATGCAATGTCTCTAGTGGATAAATGTGGTTTAGGAAAAGAACACACATGCAATGACTAGTGGATCCATGTGGTTTAGGAAAAGAACCCACATGTATTGACACTAGTGGATCAATGTGGTTGAAGAAAAGAATGAACATGCAATGTCTCTAGTGGATCAATGTGGTTTAGGAAAAGAACACACACGTAGGGACACTAGTGGATGAATGTGGTTTAGGTAAAGAACACACAAGGAATGTCTCTAGTGGATCAATGTGATTTAGGAAAATAACACACATCCAATGATACTAGTGGATCCATGTGGTTTAGGAAAAGAACACATGCAATGTCACTAGTGGATCAATGTGGTTTAGGAAAATAACACACATGCAATGTCACTAGTGGATCAATGTGGTTTAGGAAAAGGACGCACATGCAATGTCACTAGTGGATCAATGTGGTTTAATACTAGAACACACATGCAATGTCACAAGTGGATCAATGTGGTTTAGGAAAAGAACACACATTCAATGACTCTACTGAATCCACATGGTTTAGGAAAAAAACACATGGAATGACTCTAGTGGATCCATGTGGTTTAGGAAAAGAACACACATGCAATGTCACTAGTTGATCAATGTGGTTTAGGAAAAGAACACACATGCAATCTCTCTAGTGGATAAATGTAGTTTAGGAAAAGAACACACATCCAATGACTCTAGTGGATCCATGTGGTTTAGGAAAAGAACACACATGTACTAACACTAGTGGATCAATGTGGTTTAGGAAAACAACACACATGCAATGTCTCTAGTGGATCAATGTGGTTGAAGAAAAGAACACACATCCAATGACTCTAGTGGATCCATGTTGTTTAGGAAAAGAACACACACATAGGGAAACCAGTGGATGAATTTGGTTTAGGAAAAGAACACACATGCAATGTCACTAGTGGATTAATGTGGTTTAGGAAAAGAACACACATTCAATGGCTCTACAGGATCCACGTGGTTTAGGAAAATAACACAATTGCAATGACTCTCGTGGATCCATGTTGTTTAGGAAAAGAACACACACATAGGGAAACCAGTGGATGAATTTGGTTTAGGAAAAGGACACACATGCAATGTCACCAGTGGATCAATGTGGTTTAGGAAAAGAACACACATTCAATGGCTCTACAGGATCCACGTGGTTTAGGAAAATAACACAATTGCAATGACTCTCGTGGATCCATGTGGTTTAGAAAAAGAACACACATGCAATGTCACCAGTGCATCAATGTGGTTTAGGAAAAGAACACACATGCAATGCCACAAGTGGATCAATGTGGTTTAGGAAAACAACACACATTCAATGACTGTAGTGGATCCATTTGGTTTAGAAAAAGAACACACATGCAATGTCACTAGTGGATCCATGGGGTTTAGGAAAAGCACACACATGCAATGTCACTAGTGGATCAATGTGGTTTAAGAAAAGAACACACATGTAGTGACACCAGTGATCAATGTGATTTAGGAAAAGAACACACATGCGATGTCTCTAGTGGATCAATGTGGTTTAGGAAGAGAACACACATCCAATGACTCTAGTGGATCCATGTGGTTTAGGAAAAGAACAGACACGTAGGGACACCAGTGGATGAATGTGGTTTAGGAAAAGAACACACATGCAATGTCTCTAGTGGATCAATGTGGTTTAGGAAAATAACACACATCTAATGACTCTGGTGGATCCATGTGGTTTAGGAAAAGAACACATGCAATGTCACTAGTGGATCAATGTGGTTTAGGAAAATAACACACATGCAATGTCACTAGTGGATAAATGTGGTTTCAGAAAAGGACACACATGCAATGTCACTAGTGGATCATTGTGGTTTATGAAAAGAACACACATGCAATGTCACCAGTGGATCAATGTGGTTTAGGAAAAGAACACACATGCAATGTCACCAGTGGATCAATGTGGTTTAGGAAAAGAACACACATTCAATGTCTCTAGTGGATAAATGTAGTTTAGGAAAAGAACACACATCCAATGACTCTAGTGGATCAATGTGGTTTAGGAAAAGAACACACATGTACTGACACCAGTGGATCAATGTGGTTTAGGAAAAGAACACACATGTACTGACACCAGTGGATCAATGTGGTTTAGGAAAAGAACACACATGCAATGTCTCTAGTGGATCAATGTGGTTTAGGAAAAGAACACACATCCAATGATTCTAGTGGATCCATGTTGTTTAGGAAAAGAACACACACGTAGGGACACCAGTGGATGAATGTGGTTTAGGAAAAGAACATACATGCAATGTCTCTAGTGGATCAATGTGGTTTAGGAAAATAACACACATCAAATGACTCCAGTGGATCCATGTGGTTTAGGAAAAGAACACACATGCAATGTCACTAGTGAATGAATGTGGTTTAGGAAAATAACATACATGCAATGTCACTAGTGGATCAATGTGGTTTAGGAAAAGAACACACACGTAGGGACACCAGTGGATGAATGTGGTTTAGGAAAATAACACACATGTAATCTCTCTAGTGGATCAATGTGGTTTAGGAAAATAACACACATCCAATGATTCTAGTGGATCCATGTGGTTTAGGAAAAGAACACATGCAATTTCACTAGTTGATCAATGTGGTTTAGGAAAAGAACAGACATGCAATATCAGTAGTGGATCAATGTGGTTTAGGAAAAGGACACACATGCGATGTCACTAGTGGATCAATGTGTTTTATGAAAAGAACACACACACAATGTCACAAGTGCATCAACGTGGTTTAGGAAAAAACACACATGCAATGTCACCAGTGGATCAATGTGGTTTAGGAAAAGAACACACATGCAATGTCACTAGTGGATCAATGTGGTTTTGGAAGAGAAAACATATCCAATGACTCCAGAGGATCCATGTGGTTTAGTAAAAGAACACACACGTAGGGACACCAGTGGATGAATGTGGTTTAGGAAAAGAACACACATGCAATGTCTCTAGTGGATCAATGTGGTTTACGAAAATAACACACATCCAATGACTCTAGTGGATCCATGTGGTTTAGGAAAAGAACACATGCAATGTCACTAGTGGATCGATGTGGTTTACGAAAAGAACACACATGCAATGTCACCAGTGGATCAATGTGGTTTAGGAAAAGAACACACATGGAATGTCACTAGTGGATCCATGGGGTTAGGAAAAGAACAGACATGCAATGTCACTAGTGGATCAGTGTGGTTTAGGAAAAGAACACACATGTAGTGACATTAGTGATCAATGTGGTTTGGGAAAAGAACACACATGCAATGTCTCTAGTGGATCAATGTGGTTTAGGAAAAGAATACACATCCAATGACTCTAGTGGATCCATGTGGTTTAGGAAAAGACCACACACGTAGGGACACCAGTGGATGAATGTGGTTTAGGAAAATAACACACATGCAATGTCTCTAGTGGATCAATATGGTTTAGGAAAATAACACACATCCAATGACTCTAGTGGATCCATGTGGTTTAGGAAAAGAACACATGCAATGTCACTAGTGGATCAATGTGGTTTAGGAAAAGAACACACATGCATTGTAACTAGTGGATCAATGTGGTTTAGGAATAGGACCCACATGCGATGTCACTAGTGGATCAATGTGGTTTATGAAAAGAACACACATGCAATGTCACAAGGGGATCAATGTGGTTTCGGAAAAAACACATATGCAATGTCACCAGTGGATCAATGTGGTTTAGGAAAAGAACACGCATGCAATGTCACTAGTGGATCAATGTGGTTTAGGAAAAGAACACACATGCAATGTCTTTAGTGGATAAATGTGGTTTAGGAAAAGAACACACATCTAATGACTCTAGTCGATCCATGTGGTTTAGGAAAAGAAAACACATGCAATGTCTCTAGTGGATCAATGTGTTTTAGGAAAAGAACACACATCAAATGACTTAATAGATCCATGTGGTTTAGGAAAACAACACATGCAATGTCACTAGTAGATCAATATGGTTTAGGAAAGAACACACATGCAATGTCACTAGTGGATCAATGTGGTTTACGAAAAGGACACACATGCGATGTCACTAGTGGATCAATGTGGTTTACGAAAAGAACACACACGCAATGTCACTAGTGGATAAATGTGATTGAGGAAAAGAACACACATGCAATGTCACTAGTGGATCAATGTGGTTTAGGAAAAGAACACACATGCAATGTCTTTAGTGGATAAATGTGGTTTAGGAAAAGAACACACATCCAATGACTCTAGTGGATCCATTTGGTTTAGGAAAAGAACACACATGCAATGTCTCTAGTGGATCAATGTGTTTTAGGAAAAGAACACACATCAAATGACTCAATAGATCCATGTGGTTTAGGAAAAGAACACATGCAATGTCACTAGTGGATCAATGTGGTTTAGGAAAAGAACACACATGTAATGTCTCTAGTGGATCAATGTGGTTTGGGAAAAGAACACACATCCAATGACTCTAGTGGATCCATGTGGTTTAGGAATAGAACACACACGTAGGGACACTAGTGGATGAATGTGGTTTAGGAAAAGAACACACTTGCAATTTCTCTAGTGGATCAATGTGCTTTAGGAAAATAACACACATCCAATGACTCTAGTGGATCCATGTGGTTTAGGAAAAGAACAAATGCAATGTCACTAATGGATCAATGTGGTTTAGGAAAAGAACACACATGCAATGTCAGTACTGGATCAATGTGGTTTAAGAAAAGGACACACATGCGATGTCACTAGTAGATCAATGTGGTTTATGAAAAGAACACACACGCAATGTCACTAGTGGATCAATGTGGTTGAGGGAAAAACACACATGCAATGTCACTAGTGGATCAAAGTGGTTTAGGAAAAGAACACACATGCAATGTCACTAGTGGATCCATGGGGTTTAGGAAAAGAACACACATGCAATGTTATTAGTGGATCAATGTAGCTCAGGAAAAGAACACACATGCAATGTCACCAGTGGATCAATGTGGTTTAGGAAAAGAACACACATGAAATGTCACTAGTGGATCAATGTGGTTTAGGAAGAGAATACATATCCACTGACTCCAGAGGATCCATGTGGTTTAGTAAAAGAACACACACGTAGGACACCAGTGGATGAATGTGGTTTAGGAAAAGAACAGACATCCAATGTCACTATTGGATCAATGTGGTTTAGGAAAAGAACACACATGTAGTGACACCAGTGATCAATGTGGTTTAGGAAAAGAATACACATGCAATGTCTCTAGTGGATCAATGTGGTTTAGGAAAAGAACACACATCTAATGACTCTAGTGGATCCATGTGGTTTAGGAAAAGAACACACACGTAGGGACACCAGTGGATGAATGTGGTTTAGGAAAATAACACACATGTAATCTCTCTAGTGGATCAATGTGGTTTAGGAAAATAACGCGCATCCAATGATTCTAGTGGATCCATGTGGTTTAGGAAAAGAACACATGCAATTTCACTAGTTGATCAATGTGGTTTAGGAAAAGAACAGACATGCAATGTCAGTAGTGGATCAATGTGGTTTAGGAAAAGGACACACATGCGATGTCACTAGTGGATCAATGTGTTTTATGAAAAGAACACACACACAATGTCACAAGTGCATCAACGTGGTTTAGGAAAAACACACATGCAATGTCACCAGTGGATCAATGTGGTTTAGGAAAAGAACACACATGCAATGTCACTAGTGGATCAATGTGGTTTAGGAAGAGAAAACATATCCAATGACTCCAAAGGATCCATGTGGTTTAGTAAAAGAACACGCACGTAGGGACACCAGTGGATGAATGTGGTTTAGGAAAAGAACACACATGCAATGTCTCTAGTGGATCAATGTGGTTTACGAAAATAACACACATCCAATGACTCTAGTGGATCCATGTGGTTTAGGAAAAGAACACATGCAATGTCACTAGTGGATCAATGTGGTTTACGAAAAGAAACAAAATGCAATGTCAGCAGTGGATCAATGTGGTTTAGGAAAAGAACACACATGGAATGTCACTAGTGGATCCATGGGGTTAGGAAAAGAATAGACATGCAATGTCACTAGTGGATCAATGTGGTTTAGGAAAAGAACACACATGTAGTGACATTAGTGATCAATGTGGTTTGGGAAAAGAACACACATGCAATGTCTCTAGTGGATCAATGTAGTTTAGGAAAAGAATACACATCCAATGACTCTAGCGGATCCATGTGGTTTAGGAAAAGACCACACACGTAGGGACACGAGTGGATGAATGTGGTTTAGGAAAATAACACACATGCAATGTCTCTAGTGGATCAATATGGTTTAGGAAAATAACACACATCCAATGACTCTAGTGGATCCATGTGGTTTAGGAAAAGAACACATGCAATGTCACTTTTGGAACAATGTGGTTTAGGAAAAGAACACACATGCATTGTAACTAGTGGATCAATGTGGTTTAGGAATAGGACCCACATGCGATGTCACTAGTGGATCAATGTGGTTTATGAAAAGAACACACATGCAATGTCACAAGTGGATCAGTGTGGTTTAGGAAAAAACACATATGCAATGTCACCAGTGGATCAATGTGGTTTAGGAAAAGAACACGCATGCAATGTCACTAGTGGATCAATGTGGTTTAGGAAAAGAACACACATGCAATGTCTTTAGTGGATAAATGTGGTTTAGGAAAAGAACACACATCTAATGACTCTAATCGATCCATGTGGTTTAGGAAAAGAACACACATGCAATGTCTCTAGTGGATCAATGTGTTTTAGGAAAAGAACACACATCAAATGACTTAATAGATCCATGTGGTTTAGGAAAAGAACACATGCAATGTCACTAGTAGATCAATATGGTTTAGGAAAGAACACACATGCAATGTCACTAGTGGATCAATGGGGTTTACGAAAAGGACACACATGCGATGTCACTAGTGGATCAATGTGGTTTACGAAAAGAACACACACGCAATGTCACTAGTGGATAAATGTGATTGAGGAAAAGAACACACATGCAATGTCACTAGTGGATCAATGTGGTTTAGGAAAAGAACACACATGCAATGTCTTTAGTGGATAAATGTGGTTTAGGAAAAGAACACACATCCAATGACTCTAGTGGATCCATTTGGTTTAGGAAAAGAACACACATGCAATGTCTCTAGTGGATCAATGTGTTTTAGGAAAAGAACACACATCAAATGACTCAATAGATCCATGTGGTTTAGGAAAAGAACACATGCACTGTCACTAGTGGATCAATGTGGTTTAGGAAAAGAACACACATGCAATGTCTCTAGTGGATCAATGTGGTTTAGGAAAAGAACACACATCCAATGACTCTAGTGGATCCATGTGGTTTAGGAATAGAACACACACGTAGGGACACTAGTGGATGAATGTGGTTTAGGAAAAGAACACACTTGCAATGTCTCTAGTGGATCAATGTGCTTTAGGAAAATAACACACATCCAATGACTCTAGTGGATCCATGTGGTTTGGGAAAAGAACAAATGCAATGTCACTAATGGATCAATGTGGTTTAGGAAAAGAACACACATGCAATGTCAGTAGTAGATCAATGTGGTTTATGAAAAGAACACACACGCAATGTCACTAGTGGATCAATGTGGTTTAGGAAAAAACACACATGCAATGTCACTAGTGGATCAAAGTGGTTTAGGAAAAGAACACACATGCAATGTCACTAGTGGATCCATGGGGTTTAGGAAAAGAACACACATGCAATGTTATTAGTGGATCAATGTAGATCAGGAAAAGAACACACATGCAATGTCACCAGTGGATCAATGTGGTTTAGGAAAAGAACACACATGAAATGTCACTAGTGGATCAATGTGGTTTAGGAAGAGAACACATATCCAATGACTCCAGAGGATCCATGTGGTTTAGTAAAAGAACACACATGTAGAGACACCAGTGGATGAATGTGGTTTAGGAAAAGAACAGACATCCAATGTCACTAGTGGATCAATGTGGTTTAGGAAAAGAACACACATGTAGTGACACCAGTGATCAATGTGGTTTAGGAAAAGAATACACATGCAATGTCACTAGTGGATCCATGGGGTTTAGGAAAAGAACATACATGCAATGTTATTAGTGGATCAATGTGGCTCAGGAAAAAACACACATGTAGTGACACCAGTGATCAATGTGGTTTAGGAAAAGAACACACATGCAATGTCTGTAGTGGATAATTGGGGTTTAGGAAAAGAACACACATCCAATGACTCCAGTGGATCCATGTGGTTTAGGAAAAGAATACACACGTAGGGACACCAGTGGATGAATGTGGTTTAGGAAAAGAACACACTTGCAATGCCTCTAGTGGATCAATGTGGTTTAGAAAAATAACACAATTGCAATGACTCTAGTGGATCCATGTGGTTTAGGAAAAGAACACATGCAATGTCACTAGTGGATCAATGTGGTTCAGGAAAAGAACCCAGATGCAATGTCACTAGTGAATCAATGTGGTTTAGGAAAAGGACACACATGTGATGTCACTAGTGGATCAATGTGGTTTATGAAAAGAACACACACGCAATGTCACTAGTGGATCAATGTGGTTTAGGAAAAAACACACATGCAATGTCACCAGTGGATCAATGTTATTTAGGAAAATAACATACATGCAATGTCACCACTGGATCAATGTCGTTTATGAAAAGAACACACATGCGATGTCACTAGTGGATCAAAGTGGTTTAGGAAAAGAACACACATGCAATGTCACTTGTGGATCAATGTGGTTTAGGAAAAGAACACACATGCAAGGTCACTAGTGGATCCATGGGGTTTAGGAAAAGAACACACATGCAATTTCACTAGTGGATCAATTCGGCTCAGGAAAAGAACACACATGTATTGACACAAGTGATCAATGTGGCTTAGGAAAAGAACAGACATGCAATGTCTCTAGTGGATCAATGTGGTTTAGGAAAAGAACACACATCCAATGACTCCAGTGGATCCATGTGGTTTAGGAAAAGAACACACACGTAGGGACACCAGTGGATGAATGTGGTTTAGGAAAAGAACACACTTGCAATGTCTCTAGTGGATCAATGTGGTTTAGGAAAATAACACACATCCAATGACTCTAGTGGATCCATGTTGTTTAGGAAAAGAACACATGCAATGTCACTAGTGGATCAATGTGGTTTACGAAAAGAACACACATGCAATGTCACCAGTGGATAAATGTGGTTTAGGAAAAGAACACACATGGAATGTCACTAGTGGATCCGTGGGGTTAGGAAAAGAACAGACATGCAATGTCACTAGTGGATCAATGTGGTTTAGGAAAAGAACACACATGTAGTGACATTAGTGATCAATGTGGTTTGGGAAAAGAACACACATGCAATGTCTCTAGTGGATCAATGTAGTTTAGGAAAAGAATACACATCCAATGACTCTAGCGGATCCATGTGGTTTAGGAAAAGACCACACACGTAGGGACACGAGTGGATGAATGTGGTTTAGGAAAATAACACACATGCAATGTCTCTAGTGGATCAATATGGTTTAGGAAAATAACACACATCCAATGACTCTAGTGGATCCATGTGGTTTAGGAAAAGAACACATGCAATGTCACTTTTGGATCAATGTGGTTTAGGAAAAGAACACACATGCATTGTAACTAGTGGATCAATGTGGTTTAGGAATAGGACCCACATGCGATGTCACTAGTGGATCAATGTGGTTTATGAAAAGAACACACATGCAATGTCACAAGTGGATCAGTGTGGTTTAGGAAAAAACACATATGCAATGTCACCAGTGGATCAATGTGGTTTAGAAAAAGAACACGCATGCAATGTCACTAGTGGATCAATGTGGTTTAGGAAAAGAACACACATGCAATGTCTTTAGTGGATAAATGTGGTTTAGGAAAAGAACACACATCTAATGACTCTAATCGATCCATGTGGTTTAGGAAAAGAACACACATGCAATGTCTCTAGTGGATCAATGTGTTTTAGGAAAAGAACACACATCAACTGACTTAATAGATCCATGTGGTTTAGGAAAAGAACACATGCAATGTCACTAGTAGATCAATATGGTTTAGGAAAGAACACACATGCAATGTCACTAGTGGATCAATGTGGTTTACGAAAAGGACACACATGCGATGTCACTAGTGGATCAATGTGGTTTACGAAAAGAACACACACGCAATGTCACTAGTGGATAAATGTGATTGAGGAAAAGAACACACATGCAATGTCACTAGTGGATCAATGTGGTTTAGGAAAAGAACACACATGCAATGTCTTTAGTGGATAAATGTGGTTTAGGAAAAGAACACACATCCAATGACTCTAGTGGATCCATTTGGTTTAGGAAAAGAACACACATGCAATGTCTCTAGTGGATCAATGTGTTTTAGGAAAAGAACACACATCAAATGACTCAATAGATCCATGTGGTTTAGGAAAAGAACACATGCAATGTCACTAGTGGATCAATGTGGTTTAGGAAAAGAACACACATGCAATGTCTCTAGTGGATCAATGTGGTTTAGGAAAAGAACACACATCCAATGACTCTAGTGGATCCATGTGGTTTAGGAATAGAACACACACGTAGGGACACTAGTGGATGAATGTGCTTTAGGAAAAGAACACACTTGCAATGTCTCTAGTGGATCAATGTGCTTTAGGAAAATAACACACATCCAATGACTCTAGTGGATCCATGTGGTTTAGGAAAAGAACAAATGCAATGTCACTAATGGATCAATGTGGTTTAGGAAAAGAACACACATGCAATGTCAGTACTGGATCAATGTGGTTTAAGAAAAGGACACACATGCGATGTCACTAGTAGATCAATGTGGTTTATGAAAAGAACACACACGCAATGTCACTAGTGGATCAATGTGGTTGAGGGAAAAACACACATGCAATGTCACTAGTGGATCAAAGTGGTTTAGGAAAAGAACACACATGCAATGTCACTAGTGGAGCCATGGGGTTTAGGAAAAGAACACACATGCAATGTTATTAGTGGATCAATGTAGCTCAGGAAAAGAACACACATGCAATGTCACCAGTGGATCAATGTGGTTTAGGAAAAGAACACACATGAAATGTCACTAGTGGATCAATGTGGTTTAGGAAGAGAACACATATCCACTGACTCCAGAGGATCCATGTGGTTTAGTAAAAGAACACACACGTAGGACACCAGTGGATGAATGTGGTTTAGGAAAAGAACAGACATCCAATGTCACTAGTGGATCAATGTGGTTTAGGAAAAGAACACACATGTAGTGACACCAGTGATCAATGTGGTTTAGGAAAAGAATACACATGCAATGTCACTAGTGGATCCATGGGGTTTAGGAAAAGAACATACATGCAATGTTATTAGTGGATCAATGTGGCTCAGGAAAAGAACACACATGTAGTGACACCAGTGATCAATGTGGTTTAGGAAAAGAACACACATGCAATGTCTGTAGTGGATAATTGGGGTTTAGGAAAAGAACACACATCCAATGACTCGAGTGGATCCATGTGGTTTAGGAAAAGAATACACACGTAGGGACACCAGTGGATGAATGTGGTTTAGGAAAAGAACACACTTGCAATGCCTCTAGTGGATCAATGTGGTTTAGAAAAATAACACAATTGCAATGACTCTAGTGGATCCATGTGGTTTAGGAAAAGAACACATGCAATGTCACTAGTGGATCAATGTGGTTCAGGAAAAGAACCCAGATGCAATGTCACTAGTGAATCAATGTGGTTTAGGAAAAGGACACACATGTGATGTCACTAGTGGATCAATGTGGTTTATGAAAAGAACACACACGCAATGTCACTAGTGGATCAATGTGGTTTAGGAAAAAACACACATGCAATGTCACCAGTGGATCAATGTTATTTAGGAAAATAACATACATGCAATGTCACCACTGGATCAATGTGGTTTATGAAAAGAACACACATGCGATGTCACTAGTGGATCAAAGTGGTTTAGGAAAAGAACACACATGCAATGTCACTAGTGGATCCATGGGGTTTAGGAAAAGAACACACATGCAATTTCACTAGTGGATCAATTCGGCTCAGGAAAAGAACACACATGTATTGACACAAGTGATCAATGTGGCTTAGGAAAAGAACAGACATGCAATGTCTCTAGTGGATCAATGTGGTTTAGGAAAAGAACACACATCCAATGACTCCAGCGGATCCATGTGGTTTAGGAAAAGAACACACATCCAATGACTCCAGTGGATCCATGTGGTTTAGGAAAAGAACACACACGTAGGGACACTAGTGGATGAATGTGGTTTAGGAAAAGAACACACTTGCAATGTCTCTAGTGGATCAATGTGGTTTAGGAAAATAACACACATCCAATGACTCTAGTGGATCCATGTTGTTTAGGAAAAGAACACATGCAATGTCACTAGTGGATCAGTGTGGTTTAGGAAAAGAACACACATGCAATGTCACTAGTGGATCAATGTGGTTTAGGAAAAGGACACACATGCGATGTCACTAGTGGATCAATGTGGTTTATGAAAAGAACACACACGAAATGTCATAAGTGGATCAATGTGGTTTAGGAAAAAACACACATGCAATGTCACCAGTGGATCAATGTGGTTTAGGAAAAGAACACACATGCAATGTCGGTACTGGATCAATGTGGTTTAGGAAAAGAACACACATGCAATGTCTTTAGTGGATAAATGTGGTTTAGGAAAAGAACACACATCCAATGACTCTAGTGGATCCATGTGGTTTAGGAAAAGAACACACATGCAATGTCTCTAGTGGATCAATGTGTTTTAGGAAAAGAACACACATCAAATGACTCAATAGATCCATGTGGTTTAGGAAAAGAACACATGCAATGTCTCTAGTGGATCAATGTGGTTTAGGAAAAGAACACACATGCAATGTCTCTAGTGGATCAATGTGGTTTAGGAAAAGAACACACATCCAATGACTCTAGTGGATCCATGCGGTTTAGGAATAGAACACACACGTAGGAACACTAGTGGATGAGTGTGGTTTAGGAAAAGAACACATTTGCAATGTCTCTAGTGGATCAATGTGCTTTACGAAAATAACACACATCCAATGACTCTAGTGGATCCATGTGGTTTAGGAAAAGAACACATGAAATGTCACTAGTAGATCAATGTGGTTTAGGAAAAGAACACACATGCATTGTAACTAGTGGATCAATGTGGTTTAGGAATAGGACCCACATGCGATGTCACTAGTGGATCAATCTGGTTTATGAAAATAACACACATGCAATGTCACAAGTGGTTCAGTGTGGTTTAGGAAAAAACACATATGCAATGTCACCAGTGGATCAATGTGGTTTAGGAAAAGAACACACATGCAATGTCACTAGTGGATCAATGTGGTTTAGGAAAAGGACACACATGCAATGTCTTTAGTGGATAAATGTGGTTTTGGAAAAGAACACACATCTAATCACTCTAGTCGATCCATGTGGTTTAGGAAAAGAACACACATGTAGTGATACCAGTGATCAATGTGGTTTAGGAAAAGAACACACATGCAATGTCTTTAGTGGATAAATGTGGTTTTGGAAAAGAACACACATCTAATGACTCTAGTCGATCCATGTGGTTTAGGAAAAGAACACACATGCAATGTCTCTAGTGGATCAATGTGTTTTAGGGAAATAACACACATCAAATGACTTAATAGATCCATGTGGTTTAGGAAAAGAACACATGCAATGTCACTAATAGATCAATATGGTTTAGGAAAGAACACACATGCAATGTCACTAGTGGATCAATGTGGTTTACAAAAAGAACACACGTGCGATGTCACTAGTGGATCAATGTGGTTTACGAAAACAACACACACGCAATGTCACTAGTGGATAAATGTGATTGAGGAAAAGAACACACATGCAATGTCACTAGTGGATCAATGTGGTTTAGGAAAAGAACACACATGCAATGTCTTTAGTGGATAAATGTTGTTTAGGAAAAGAACACACATCCAATGACTCTAGTGGATCCATTTGGTTTAGGAAAAGAACACACATGCAATGTCTCTAGTGGATCAATGTGGTTTAGGAAAAGAAAACACATCCAATGACTCCAGTGGATCCATGTGGTTTAGGAAAAGAACACACACGTAGGGACACAAGTGGATGGATGTAGTTTAGGAAAATAACACACATCCAATGACTCTAGTGGATCCATGTGGTTTAGGAAAAGAACACATGCAATGTCACTAGTGGATCAATGTGGTTTAGGAAAAGAACACACATGCAATCTCACTAGTGGATCAATGTGGTTTAGGAAAAGGACACACAGGCGATGTCACTAGTGGATCAATGTGGTTTATGAAAAGAACACACACGTAATGTCACAAGTGGATCAATGTGGTTTAGGAAAAAACACACATGCAATGTCACCAGTGGATCAATGTGGTTTAGGAAAAGAAAACACATGCAATGTCACTAGTGGATCAATGTGGTTTAGGAAAAGAACACACACGCAATGTCTTTAGTGGATACATGTGGTTTAGGAAAAGAACACACATCCAATGACTCTAGTGGATCCATGTGGTTTAGGAAAAGAACACACATGCAATGTCTCTAGTGGATCAATGTGTTTTAGGAAAAGAACACACATCAAATGACTCAATAGATCCATGTGGTTTAGGAAAAGAACACATGCAATGTCACTAGTGGATCAATGTGGTTTAGGAAAAGAACACACATGCAATGTCTCTAGTGGATCAATGTGGTTTAGGAAAAGAACACACACGCCATGTCACCAGTGGATCCATGTGGTTTAGGAATAGAACACACATGTAGGGACACTAGTGGATGAATGTGGTTTAGGAAAAGAACACACTTGCAATGTCTCTAGTGGATCAATGTGGTTTACAAAAATAACACACATCCAATGACTCTAGTGGATCCATGTGGTTTAGGAAAAGAACAAATGCAATGTCACTAATGGATCAATGTGGTTTAGGAAAAGAACACACATGCAATGTCAGTAGTGGATCAATGTGGTTTAGGAAAACGACACACATGCGATGTCACTAGTAGATCAATGTGGTTTATGAAAAGAACACACACGCAATGTCACTCGTGGATCAATGTGGTTTTGGAAAAAACACACATGCAATGTCACTAGTGGATCAATGTGGTTTAGGAAAAGAACACACATGCAATGTCACTAGTGGATCCATGGGGTTTAGGAAAAGAACACACATGCAATGTTACAAGTGGATCAATGTGGCTCAGGAAAAGAACACACATGTAGTGACACCAGTGATCAATGTGGTTTAGGAAAAGAACACACATGCAATGTCTGTAGTGGATAATTGGGGTTTAGGAAAAGAACACACATCCAATGACTCCAGTGGATCCATGTGGTTTAGGAAAAGAACACACACGTAGGGACACCAGTGGATTAATGTGGTTTAGGAAAAGAACACACTTGCAATGCCTCTAGTGGATCAATGTGGTTTAGGAAAATAACACAATTGCAATGACTCTAGTGGATCCATGTGGTTTAGGAAAAGAACACATGCAATGTCACTAATGGATCAATGTGGTTCAGGAAAATAACACAGATGCAATATCACTAGTGAATCAATGTGGTTTAGGAAAAGGACACACATGTGATGTCACTAGTGGATCAATGTGGTTTATGAAAAGAACAGACACGCAATGTCACTAGTGGATCAATGTGGTTTAGGAAAAAAACACATGCAATGTCACCAGTGGATCAATGTTGTTTAGGAAAAGAACATACATGCAATGTCACCACTGGATCAATGTGGTTTAGGAAAAGAACACACTTGCAATGTCTCTAGTGGATCAATGTGGTTTAGGAAAATAACAAACATCCAATGACTCTAGTGGATCCATGTGGTTTAGGAAAAGAACACATGCAATGTCACTAGTGGATCAATGTGGTTTAGGAAGAACACACATGCAATGTCACTTGTGGATCAATGTGGTTTAGGAAAAGGACACACATGCGATGTCACTAGTGGATCAATGTGGTTTATGAAAAGAACACACACGCAATGTCACAAGTGGATCAATGTGGTTTAGGAAAAAACACACATGCAATGTCACCAGTGGATCAATGTGGTTTAGGAAAAGAACACACATGCAATGTCACTAGTGGATCAATGTGGTTTAGGAAATGAACACACATCCAATGACTCTAGTGGATCCTTGTGGTTTAGGAAAAGAACACACATGCAATGTCTCTAGTGGATCAATGTGTTTTAGGAAAAGAACACACATCAAATGACTCAATAGATCCATGTGGTTTAGGAAAAGAACACATGCAATGTCACTAGTGGATCAATGTGGTTTAGGAAAAGAACACACATGCAATGTCACTAGTGGATCAATGTGGTTTAGGAAAACGACACACATGCAATGTCACTAGTGGATAAATGTGGTTTATGAAAAGAACACACACGCAATGTCACTAGTGGATCAATGTGGTTTATGAAAAAAACACATGCAATGTCACCAGTGGATCAATGTTGTTTAGGAAAAGAACATACATGCAATGTCACCAATGGATCAATGTGGTTTAGGAAAAGAACACACATGCAATGTCACTAGTGGATCAATGTGGTTTAGGAAAAGGACACACATGCAATGTCACTAGTGGATCAATGTGGTTTATGAAAAGAACACACATGAAATGTCACAAGTGGATCAATGTGGTTTAGGAAAAACACACATGCAATGTCACCAGTGGATCAATACGGTTTAGGAAAAGAACACACATCCAATGTCACTAGTGGATCAATGTGGTTTAGGAAAAGAACACACATGCAATGTCTTTAGTGGATAAATGTGGTTTAGGAAAAGAACACACATCCAATGACTCTAGTGGATCCATGTGGTTTAGGAAAAGAACACACATGCAATGTCTCTAGTGGATCAATTTGTTTTAGGAAAAGAACACACATCAAATGACTCAATAGATCCATGTGGTTTAGGAAAAGAACACATGCAATCTAACTAGTGGATCAATGTGGTTTAGGAAAAACATACATCCAATATCACTAGTGGATCAATGTGGTTTACAAAAAGGACACACATGCGATGTCACTAGTGGATCAATGTAGTTTACGAAAAGAACACACATGCAATGTCTCTAGTGGATCAATGTGTTTTAGCAAAAGAACACACATCAAAGGACTCAATAGATCCATGTGGTTTAGGAAAAGAACACATTTAATCTCACTAGTGGATCAATGTGGTTTAGGAAAAACATACATGCAATGTCACTAGTGGATCAATGTGGTTTACAACAAGGACACACATCCGATGTCACTAGTGGATCAATGTAGTTTACGAAAAGAACACACTCGCAATGTCACTAGTGGATCAATGTGATTGAGGAAAAGAACACACATGCAATGTCACTAGTGGATCAATGTGGTTTAGGAAAAGAACACACATGCAATGTCTGTAGTGGATAAATGTGGTTTAGGAAAAGAACACACATCCAATGACTCTATTGGATCCATGTGGTTTAGGAAAAGAACACACATGCAATGTCTCTAGTGGATCAATGTGTTTTAGGAAAAGAACACACATCAAATGACTCAATAGATCCATGTGGTTTAGGAAAAGAACACATGCAATGTCACTAGTGGATCAATGTGGTTTAGGAAAAGGACACACATGCGATGTCACTAGTGGATCAATGTGGTTTATGAAAAGAACACACACGCATTGTCACTAGTGGATCAATGTGGTTTAGGAAAAACATACATGCAATGTCACTAGTGGATCAATGTGGTTTACAAAAAGGACACACATGCGATGTCACTAGTGGATCAATGTAGTTTACGTAAAGAACACACACGCAATGTCACTAGTGGATCAATGTGATTGAGGAAAAGAACACACATGTAATGTCACTAGTGGATCAATGGGGTTTAGGAAAAGAACACACATGCAATGTCACTAGTGGATCAATGTGGTTTAAGAAAAGGACACACATGCGATGTCACTAGTGGATCAATGTGGTTTATGAAAAGAACACACACGCCATGTCACTAGTGGATCAATGTGGTTTAGGAAAAAACACACGTCACCAGTGGATCAATGTTGTTTAGGAAAAGAACATACATGCAATGTCACCACTGGATCAATGTGGTTTAGGAAAAGAACGCACATGCGATGTCACTAGTGGATCAAAGTGGTTTAGGAAAAGAACACACATGCAATGTCACTTGTGGATCAATATGGTTTACGAAAAGAACACACATGCAAGGTCACTAGTGGATCCATGGGGTTTAGGAAAAGAACACACATGCAATTTCACTAGTGGATCAATTCGGCTCAGGAGAAGAACACACATGTATTGACACAAGTGATCAATGTGGTTTAGGAAAAGAACACACATGCAATGTCTCTAGTGGATCAATGTGGTTTAGGAAAAGAACACACATCTAATGGCTCCAGTGGATCCATGTGGTTTAGGAAAAGAACACACACGTAGGGACACTAGTGGATGGATGTGGTTTAGGAAAAGAACACACTTGCAATGTCTCTACTGGATCAATGTGGTTTAGGAAAATAACACACATCCAATGACTCTAGTGGATCCATGTGGTTTAGGAAAAGAACACATGCAATGTCACTAGTGGATCAATGTGGTTTAGGAAAAGAACACACATGCAATGTCACTAGTGGATCAATGTGGTTTAGGAAAAGGACACCCATGCGATGTCACTAGTGGATCAATGTGGTTTATGAAAAGATTACACACGCAATGTCATAAGTGGATCAATGTGGTTTAGGAAAAACACACACATGCAATGTCACCAGAGGATCAATGTGGTTTAAGAAAAGAACACACATGCAATGTCACTAGTGGATCAATGTGGTTTAGGAAAAGAACACACATGCAATGTCTTTAGTGGATAAATGTGGTTTAGGAAAAGAACACACATCCAATGACTATAGTGGATCCATGTGGTTTAGGAAAAGAACTCACATTGAATGTCTCTAGTGGATCAATGTGTTTTAGGAAAAGAACACACATCAAATGACTCAATAGATCCATGTGGTTTAGGAAAAGAACACATGCAATGTCACTAGTGGATCAATGTGGTTTAGGAAAAGGACACACATGTGATGTCACTAGTGGATCAATGTGGTTTATGAAAAGAACACACACGCATTGTCACTAGTGGATCAATGTGGTTTAGGAAAAACATACATGCAATGTCACTAGTGGATCAATGTGGTTTACAAAAAGGACACACATGCGATGTCACTAGTGGATCAATGTAGTTTACGAAAAGAACACACACGCAATGTCACTAGTGGATCAATGTGATTGAGGAAAAGAACACACATGTAATGTCACTAGTGGATCAATGGGGTTTAGGAAAAGAACACACATGCAATGTCACTAGTGGATCAATGTGGTTTAAGAAAAGGACACACATGCGATGTCACTAGTGGATCAATGTGGTTTATGAAAAGAACACACACGCCATGTCACTAGTGGATCAATGTGATTTAGGAAAAAACACACGTCACCAGTGGATCAATGTTGTTTAGGAAAAGAACATACATGCAATGTCACCACTGGATCAATGTGGTTTAGGAAAAGAACGCACATGCGATGTCACTAGTGGATCAAAGTGGTTTAGGAAAAGAACACACATGCAATGTCACTTGTGGATCAATATGGTTTACGAAAAGAACACACATGCAAGGTCACTAGTGGATCCATGGGGTTTAGGAAAAGAACACACATGCAATTTCACTAGTGGATCAATTCGGCTCAGGAGAAGAACACACATGTATTGACACAAGTGATCAATGTGGTTTAGGAAAAGAACACACATGCAATGTCTCTAGTGGATCAATGTGGTTTAGGAAAAGAACACACATCTAATGGCTCCAGTGGATCCATGTGGTTTAGGAAAAGAACACACACGTAGGGACACCAGTGGATGGATGTGGTTTAGGAAAAGAACACACTTGCAATATCTCTACTGGATCAATGTGGTTTAGGAAAATAACACACATCCAATGACTCTAGTGGATCCATGTGGTTTAGGAAAAGAACACATGCAATGTCACTAGTGGATCAATGTGGTTTAGGAAAAGAACACACATGCAATGTCACTAGTGGATCAATGTGGTTTAGGAAAAGGACACCCATGCGATGTCACTAGTGGATCAATGTGGTTTATGAAAAGATTACACACGCAATGTCATAAGTGGATCAATGTGGTTTAGGAAAAAACACACATGCAATGTCACCAGAGGATCAATGTGGTTTAAGAAAAGAACACACATGCAATGTCACTAGTGGATCAATGTGGTTTAGGAAAAGAACACACATGCAATGTCTTTAGTGGATAAATGTGGTTTAGGAAAAGAACACACATCCAATGACTATAGTGGATCCATGTGGTTTAGGAAAAGAACTCACATTCAATGTCTCTAGTGGATCAATGTGTTTTAGGAAAAGAACACACATCAAATGACTCAATAGATCCATGTGGTTTAGGAAAAGAACACATGCAATGTCACTAGTGGATCAATGTGGTTTAGGAAAAGGACACACATGTGATGTCACTAGTGGATCAATGTGGTTTATGAAAAGAACACACACGCATTTTCACTAGTGGATCAATGTGGTTTAGGAAAAACATACATGCAATGTCACTAGTGGATCAATGTGGTTTACAAAAAGGACACACATGCGATGTCACTAGTGGATCAATGTAGTTTACGAAAAGAACACACACGCAATGTCACTAGTGGATCAATGTGGTTTAGGAAAAGGACACACATGCGATGTCACTAGTGGATCAATGTGGTTTATGAAAAGAACACACACGCAATGTCACTAGTGGATCAATGTGGTTTACGAAAAAACACATGCAATGTCACCAGTGGATCAATGTTGTTTAGGAAAAGAACATACATGCAATGTCACCAATGGATCAATGTGGTTTAGGAAAAGAACACACATGCAATGTCACTAGTGGATCAATGTGGTTTAGGAAAAGGACACACATGCAATGTCACTAGTGGATCAATGTGGTTTATGAAAAGAACACACATGCAATGCCACAAGTGGATCTATGTGGTTTAGGAAAAACACACATGCAATGTCACCAGTGGATCAATGTGGTTTAGGAAAAGAACACACATGCAATGTCACTAGTGGATCAATGTGGTTTAGGAAAAGAACACACATGCAATGTCTTTAGTGGATAAATGTGGTTTAGGAAAAGAACACACATCCAATGACTCTAGTGGATCCATGTGGTTTAGGAAAAGAACACACATGCAATGTCTCTAGTGGATCAATGTGGTTTAGGAAAAGAACACACATCAAATGACTCAATAGATCCATGTGGTTTAGGAAAAGAACACATGCTATCTCACTAGTGGATCAATGTGGTTTAGGAAAAACATACATGCAATGTTACTAATGGATCAATGTGGTTTACAAAAAGGACACACATGCGATGTCACTAGTGGATCAATGTAGTTTACGAAAAGAACACAAATGCAATGTCTCTAGTGGATCAATGTGTTTTAGGAAAAGAACACACATCAAATGACTCAATAGATCCATGTGGTTTAGGAAAAGAACACATGCAATCTCACTAGTGGATCAATGTGGTTTAGGAAAAACATACATGCGATGTCACTAGTGGATCAATATGGTTTACAAAAAGGACACACATGCGATGTCACTAGTGGATCAATGTAGTTTACGAAAAGAACACACATGTACTGTCACTAGTGGATCAATGTGATTGAGGAAAAGAACACACATGCAATGTCACTAGTGGATCAATGTGGTTTAGGAAAAGAACACACATGCAATGTCTGTAGTGGATAAATGTGGTTTAGGAAAAGAACTCACATCCAATGACTCTAGTGGATCCATGTGGTTTAGGAAAAGAAACACACATGCAATGTCTCTAGTGGATCAATGTGTTTTAGGAAAAGAACACACATCAAATGACTCAATAGATCCATGTGGTTTAGGAAAAGAACACATGCAATGTCACTAGTGGATCAATGTGGTTTAGGAAAAGAACACACATGCAATGTCACTAGTGGATTAATGTGGTTTAAGAAAAGGACACACATGCGATGTCACCACTGGATCAATGTGGTTTATGAAAAGAACACACATGCAATGTCACTAGTAGATCCATGGGGTTTAGGAAAAGAACACACATGCAATGTCACTTGTGGATCAATATGGTTTACGAAAAGAACACACATGCAAGGTCACTAGTGGATCCATGGGGTTTAGGAAAAGAACACACATGCAATTTCACTAGTGGATCAATTCGGCTCAGGAGAAGAACACACATGTATTGACACAAGTGATCAATGTGGTTTAGGAAAAGAACACACATGCAATGTCTCTAGTGGATCAATGTGGTTTAGGAAAAGAACACACATCTAATGGCTCCAGTGGATCCATGTGGTTTAGGAAAAGAACACACACGTAGGGACACCAGTGGATGGATGTGGTTTAGGAAAAGAACACACTTGCAATATCTCTACTGGATCAATGTGGTTTAGGAAAATAACACACATCCAATGACTCTAGTGGATCCATGTGGTTTAGGAAAAGAACACATGCAATGTCACTAGTGGATCAATGTGGTTTAGGAAAAGAACACACATGCAATGTCACTAGTGGATCAATGTGGTTTAGGAAAAGGACACCCATGCGATGTCACTAGTGGATCAATGTGGTTTATGAAAAGATTACACACGCAATGTCATAAGTGGATCAATGTGGTTTAGGAAAAAACACACATGCAATGTCACCAGAGGATCAATGTGGTTTAAGAAAAGAACACACATGCAATGTCACTAGTGGATCAATGTGGTTTAGGAAAAGAACACACATGCAATGTCTTTAGTGGATAAATGTGGTTTAGGAAAAGAACACACATCCAATGACTATAGTGGATCCATGTGGTTTAGGAAAAGAACTCACATTCAATGTCTCTAGTGGATCAATGTGTTTTAGGAAAAGAACACACATCAAATGACTCATGTGGTTTAGGAAAAGAACACATGCAATGTCACTAGTGGATCAATGTGGTTTAGGAAAAGGACACACATGTGATGTCACTAGTGGATCAATGTGGTTTATGAAAAGAACACACACGCATTTTCACTAGTGGATCAATGTGGTTTAGGAAAAACATACATGCAATGTCACTAGTGGATCAATGTGGTTTACAAAAAGGACACACATGCGATGTCACTAGTGGATCAATGTAGTTTACGAAAAGAACACACACGCAATGTCACTAGTGGATCAATGTGGTTTAGGAAAAGGACACACATGCGATGTCACTAGTGGATCAATGTGGTTTATGAAAAGAACACACACGCAATGTCACTAGTGGATCAATGTGGTTTACGAAAAAACACATGCAATGTCACCAGTGGATCAATGTTGTTTAGGAAAAGAACATACATGCAATGTCACCAATGGATCAATGTGGTTTAGGAAAAGAACACACATGCAATGTCACTAGTGGATCAATGTGGTTTAGGAAAAGGACACACATGCAATGTCACTAGTGGATCAATGTGGTTTATGAAAAGAACACACATGCAATGCCACAAGTGGATCTATGTGGTTTAGGAAAAACACACATGCAATGTCACCAGTGGATCAATGTGGTTTAGGAAAAGAACACACATGCAATGTCACTAGTGGATCAATGTGGTTTAGGAAAAGAACACACATGCAATGTCTTTAGTGGATAAATGTGGTTTAGGAAAAGAACACACATCCAATGACTCTAGTGGATCCATGTGGTTTAGGAAAAGAACACACATGCAATGTCTCTAGTGGATCAATGTGGTTTAGGAAAAGAACACACATCAAATGACTCAATAGATCCATGTGGTTTAGGAAAAGAACACATGCTATCTCACTAGTGGATCAATGTGGTTTAGGAAAAACATACATGCAATGTTACTAATGGATCAATGTGGTTTACAAAAAGGACACACATGCGATGTCACTAGTGGATCAATGTAGTTTACGAAAAGAACACAAATGCAATGTCTCTAGTGGATCAATGTGTTTTAGGAAAAGAACACACATCAAATGACTCAATAGATCCATGTGGTTTAGGAAAAGAACACATGCAATCTCACTAGTGGATCAATGTGGTTTAGGAAAAACATACATGCGATGTCACTAGTGGATCAATATGGTTTACAAAAAGGACACACATGCGATGTCACTAGTGGATCAATGTAGTTTACGAAAAGAACACACATGTACTGTCACTAGTGGATCAATGTGATTGAGGAAAAGAACACACATGCAATGTCACTAGTGGATCAATGTGGTTTAGGAAAAGAACACACATGCAATGTCTGTAGTGGATAAATGTGGTTTAGGAAAAGAACTCACATCCAATGACTCTAGTGGATCCATGTGGTTTAGGAAAAGAAACACACATGCAATGTCTCTAGTGGATCAATGTGTTTTAGGAAAAGAACACACATCAAATGACTCAATAGATCCATGTGGTTTAGGAAAAGAACACATGCAATGTCACTAGTGGATCAATGTGGTTTAGGAAAAGAACACACATGCAATGTCACTAGTGGATTAATGTGGTTTAAGAAAAGGACACACATGCGATGTCACTAGTGGATCAATGTGGTTTATGAAAAGAACACACATGCAATGTCACTAGTAGATCCATGGGGTTTAGGAAAAGAACACACATGCAATGTTACTAGTGGATCAATGTGGCTCGGGAAAAGAACACACATGTAGTGACACTAGTGATCAATGTGGTTTAGGAAAAGAACACACATGCAATGTTTATAGTGGATAATAGGGGTTTAGGAAAAGAACACACATCCAATGACTCCAGTGGATCCATGTGGTTTAGGAAAAGAACACACACGTAGGGACACGAGTGGTTGAATGTGGTTTAGGAAAAGAACACACTTGCAATGCCTCTAGTGGATCAATGTGGTTTAGGAAAATAACACAATTGCAATGACTCTAGTGGATCCATGTGGTTTAGGAAAAGAACACATGCAATGTCACTAATGGATCAATGTGGTTCAGGAAAAGAACACAGATGCAATGTCACTAGTGAATCAATGTGGTTTAGGAAAAGGACACACATGTGATGTCAATAGTGGATCAATGTGGTTTATGAAAAGAACACACATGCAATGTCACTAGTGGATCAATATGGTTTAGGAAAAAATACACATGCAATGTTACCAGTGGATCAATGTTGTTTAGGAAAAGAACACACATCAAATGACTCAATAGATCCATGTGGTTTAGGAAAAGAACACATGCAATCTCACTAGTGGATCAATGTGGTTTAGGAAAAACATACATGCAATGTCACTAGTGGATCAATGTGGTTTACAAAAAGGACACACATGCGATGTCACTAGTGGATCAATGTAGTTTACGAAAAGAACACACATGCAATGTCTCTAGTGGATCAATGTGTTTTAGGAAAAGAACACACAGCAAATGACTCAATAGATCAATGTGGTTTAGGAAAAGAACACACATCCAATGACTCCAGTGGATCCATGTGGTTTAGGAAAAGAACACACACGTAGGGACACTAGTGGATGAATGTGGTTTAGGAAAAGAACACACTTGCAATGCCTCTAGTGGATCAATGTGGTTTACGAAAATAACACAATTGCAATGACTCTAGTGGATCCATGTGGTTTAGGAAAATAACACATGCAATGTCACTAATGGATCAATGTGGTTCAGGAAAAGAACACAGATGCAATGTCACTAGTGAATCAATGTGGTTTAGGAAAAGGACACACATGTGATGTCACTAGTGGATCAATGTGGTTTATGAAAAGAACACACATGCAATGTCACTAGTGGATCAATGTGGTTTAGGAAAAAAACACATGCAATGCCACCAGTGGATCAATGTTGTTTAGGAAAAGGACACACATGCGATGTCACTAGTGGATCAATGTGGTTTATGAAAAGGACACACATGCAATGTCACCACTGGATCAATGTGGTTTAGGAAAAGAACACACATGCGATGTCACTATTGGATCAAAGTGGTTTAGGAAAAGAACACACATGCAATGTCTTTAGTGGATCAATGTGGTTTAGGAAAAGAACACACATCCAATGACTCTAGTGGATCCATGTGGTTTAGGAAAAGAACACACTTGCAATGTCTCTAGTGGATCAATGTGTTTTAGGAAAAGAACACACATCAAATGACTCAATAGATCCATGTGGTTTAGGAAAAGAACACATAGAATCTCACTAGTGGATCAATGTGGTTTAGGAAAAATATACATGCAATGTCACTAGTGGATCAATGTGGTTTACAAAAAGGACACACATGCGATGTCACTAGTGGATCAATGTAGTTTACGAAAAGAACACACATGCAATGTCTCTAGTGGACCAATGTGTTTTAGGAAAAGAACACACATCAAATGACTCAATAGATCCATGTGGTTTAGGAAAATAACACATGCAATCTCACTAGTGGATCAATGTGGTTTAGGAAAAACATACATGCAATGTCACTAGTGGATCAATGTGGTTTACAAAAAGGACACACATGCGATGTCACTAGTGGATCAATGTAGTTTACGAAAAGAACACACATGCAATGTCACTAGTGGATCAATGTGATTGAGGAAAAGAACACACATGCAATGTCACTAGTGGATCAATGTGGTTTAGGAAATGAACACACATGCAATGTCTGTAGTGGATAAATGTGGTTTTGGAAAAGAACACACATCCAATGACTCTAGTGGATCCATGTGGTTTAGGAAAAGAACACACATGCAATGTCTCTAGTGGATCAATGTGTTTTAGGAAAAGAACACACATCAAATGACTCAATAGATCAATGTGGTTTAGGAAAAGAACACATGCAATGTCACTAGTGGATCAATGTGGTTTAGGAAAAGAACACACATGCAATGTCACTAGTGGATCAATGTGGTTTAAGAAAAGGACACACATGCGATGTCACTAGTGGATCAATGTGGTTTATGAAAAGAACACACACGCCATGTCACTAGTGGATCAATGTGGTTTACGAAAGAACACATGCAATGTCACCAGTGGATCAATGTTGTTTACAAAAAGAACATACATGTAATGTCACCAATGGATCAATGTGGTTTAGGAAAAGAACACACATGCAATGTCACTAGTGGATCAATGTGGTTTAGGAAAAGGACACACACTCAATGTCACTAGTGGATCAATGTGGTTTATGAAAAGAACACACATGCAATGTCACAAGTGGATCAACGTGGTTTAGGAAAAAACACACATGCAATGTCACCAGTGGATCAATGTGGTTTAGGAAAAGAACACACATGCAATGTAACTAGTGGATCAATGTGGTTTAGGAAAAGAACCCACATGCAATGTCACTAGTGGATCAATGTGGTTTAGGAAAAGAATACACATGCAATGTCACTAGTGGATCCATGGGGTTTAGGAAAAGAATACACATGCAATGTTACTAGTGGATCAATGTGGCTCAGGAAAAGAACACACATGTAGTGACACCAGTGATCAATGTGGTTTAGGAAAAGAACACACATGCAATGTTTATAGTGGATAATAGGGGTTTAGGAAAAGAACACACATCCAATGACTCTAGTGGATCCATGTGGTTTAGGAAAAGAACACACACGTAGGGACACCAGTGGTTGAATGTGGTTTAGGAAAAGAACACACTTGCAATGCCTCTAGTGGATCAATGTGGTTTAGGAAAATAACACAATTATAATGACTCTAGTGGATCCATGTGGTTTAGGAAAAGAACACATGCAATGTCACTAATTGATCAATGTGGTTCAGGAAAAGAACAAAGATGCAATGTCACTAGTGAATCAATGTGGTTTAGGAAAAGGACACACATGTGATGTCAATAGTGGATCAATGTGGTTTATGAAAAGAACACACATGCAATGTCACTAGTGGATCAATATGGTTTAGGAAAAAACACATGCAATGTTACCAGTGGATCAATGTTGTTTAGGAAAAGAACATACATGCAATGTCACCACTGGATCAATGTGGTTTAGGAAAAGAACACACATGCGATGTCACTAGTGGATCAAAGTGGTTTAGGAAAAGAACACACATGCAATGTCACTTGTGGATCAATGTGGTTTAGGAAAAGAACACACATGCAAGGTCACTAGTGGATCCATGGGGTTTAGGAAAAGAACACACATGCAATTTCACTAGTAGATAAATTCAGCTCAGGAAAAGAACACACATCAAATGACTCAATAGATCCATGTGGTTTAGGAAAAGAACACATGCAATCTCACTAGTGGATCAATGTGGTTTAGGAAAAACATACATGCAATGTCACTAGTGGATCAATGTGGTTTACAAAAAGGACACACATGCGATGTCACTAGTGGATCAATGTAGTTTACGAAAAGAACACACATGCAATGTCTCTAGTGGATCAATGTGTTTTAGGAAAAGAACACACAGCAAATGACTCAATAGATCAATGTGGTTTAGGAAAAGAACACACATCCAATGACTCCAGTGGATCCATGTGGTTTAGGAAAAGAACACACACGTAGGGACACTAGTGGATGAATGTGGTTTAGGAAAAGAACACACTTGCAATGCCTCTAGTGGATCAATGTGGTTTACGAAAATAACACAATTGCAATGACTCTAGTGGATCCATGTGGTTTAGGAAAAGAACACATGCAATGTCACTAATGGATCAATGTGGTTCAGGAAAAGAACACAGATGCAATGTCACTAGTGAATCAATGTGGTTTAGGAAAAGGACACACATGTGATGTCACTAGTGGATCAATGTGGTTTATGAAAAGAACACACATGCAATGTCACTAGTGGATCAATGTGGTTTAGGGAAAAAACACATGCAATGTCACCAGTGGATCAATGTTGTTTAGGAAAAGGACACACATGCGATGTCACTAGTGGATCAATGTGGTTTATGAAAAGGACACACATGCAATGTCACCACTGGATCAATGTGGTTTAGGAAAAGAACACACATGCGATGTCACTAGTGGATCAAAGTGGTTTAGGAAAAGAACACACATGCAATGTCTTTAGTGGATCAATGTGGTTTAGGAAAAGAACACACATCCAATGACTCTAGTGGATCCATGTGGTTTAGGAAAAGAACACACTTGCAATGTCTCTAGTGGATCAATGTGTTTTAGGAAAAGAACACATATCAAATGACTCAATAGATCCATGTGGTTTAGGAAAAGAACACATAGAATCTCACTAGTGGATCAATGTGGTTTAGGAAAAATATACATGCAATGTCACTAGTGGATCAATGCGGTTTACAAAAAGGACACACATGCGATGTCACTAGTGGATCAATGTAGTTTACGAAAAGAACACACATGCAATGTCTCTAGTGGACCAATGTGTTTTAGGAAAAGAACACACATCAAATGACTCAATAGATCCATGTGGTTTAGGAAAATAACACATGCAATCTCACTAGTGGATCAATGTGGTTTAGGAAAAACATACATGCAATGTCACTAGTGGATCAATGTGGTTTACAAAAAGGACACACATGCGATGTCACTAGTGGATCAATGTAGTTTACGAAAAGAACACACATGCAATGTCACTAGTGGATCAATGTGATAGAGGAAAAGAACACACATGCAATGTCACTAGTGGATCAATGTGGTTTAGGAAATGAACACACATGCAATGTCTGTAGTGGATAAATGTGGTTTAGGAAAAGAACACACATGCAATGACTCTAGTGGATCCATGTGGTTTAGGAAAAGAACACACATGCAATGTCTCTAGTGGATCAATGTGTTTTAGGAAAAGAACACACATCAAATGACTCAATAGATCCATGTGGTTTAGGAAAAGAACACATGCAATGTCACTAGTGGATCAATGTGGTTTAGGAAAAGAACACACATGCAATTTCACTAGTGGATCAATGTGGTTTAAGAAAAGAACACACATGCGATTTCACTAGTGGATCAATGTGGTTTATGAAAAGAACACACACGCCATGTCACTAGTGGATCAATGTGGTTTACGAAAAAACACATGCAATGTCACTAGTGGATCAATGTTGTTTACAAAAAGAACATACATGTAATGTCACCAATGGATCAATGTGGTTTAGGAAAAGAACACACATGCAATGTCACTAGTGGATCAATGTGGTTTAGGAAAAGGACACACATGCAATGTCACTAGTGGATCAATGTGGTTTATGAAAAGAACACACATGCAATGTCACTAGTGGATCAATGTGGTTTAAGAAAAGGACACACATGCAATGTAACTAGTGGATCAATGTGGTTTCGGAAAAGAACCCACATGCAATGTCACTAGTGGATCAATGTGGTTTAGGAAAAGAATACACATGCAATGTCACTAGTGGATCCATGGGGTTTAGGAAAAGAACACACATGCAATTTTACTAGTGGATCAATGTGGCTCAGGAAAAGAACACACATGTAGTGACACCAGTGATCAATGTGGTTTAGGAAAAGAACACACATGCAATGTTTATAGTGGATAATAGGGGTTTAGGAAAAGAACACACATCCAATGACTCCAGTGGATCCATGTGGTTTAGGAAAAGAACACACACGTAGGGACACCAGTGGTTGAATGTGGTTTAGGAAAAGAACACACTTGCAATGCCTCTAGTGGATCAATGTGGTTTAGGAAAATAACACAATTGCAATGACTCTAGTGGATCCATGTGGTTTAGGAAAAGAACACATGCAATGTCACTAATGGATCAATGTGGTTCAGGAAAAGAACACAGATGCAATGTCACTAGTGAATCAATGTGGTTTAGGAAAAGGACACACATGTGATGTCAATAGTGGATCAATGTGGTTTATGAAAAGAACACACATGCAATGTCACTAGTGGATCAATATGGTTTAGGAAAAAACACACATGCAATGTTACCAGTGGATCAATGTTGTTTAGGAAAAGAACATACATGCAATGTCACCACTGGATCAATGTGGTTTAGGAAAAGAACACACATGCGATGTCACTAGTGGATCAAAGTGGTTTAGGAAAAGAACACACATGCAATGTCACTTGTGGATCAATGTGGTTTAGGAAAAGAACACACATGCAAGGTCACTAGTGGATCCATGGGGTTTAGGAAAAGAACACACATGCAATTTCACTAGTAGATAAATTCGGCTCAGGAAAAGAACACACATCAAATGACTCAATAGATCCATGTGGTTTAGGAAAAGAACACATGCAATCTCACTAGTGGATCAATGTGGTTTAGGAAAAACATACATGCAATGTCACTAGTGGATCAATGTGGTTTACAAAAAGGACACACATGCGATGTCACTAGTGGATCAATGTAGTTTACGAAAAGAACACACATGCAATGTCTCTAGTGGATCAATGTGTTTTAGGAAAAGAACACACAGCAAATGACTCAATAGATCAATGTGGTTTAGGAAAAGAACACACATCCAATGACTCCAGTGGATCCATGTGGTTTAGGAAAAGAACACACACGTAGGGACACTAGTGGATGAATGTGGTTTAGGAAAAGAACACACTTGCAATGCCTCTAGTGGATCAATGTGGTTTACGAAAATAACACAATTGCAATGACTCTAGTGGATCCATGTGGTTTAGGAAAAGAACACATGCAATGTCACTAATGGATCAATGTGGTTCAGGAAAAGAACACAGATGCAATGTCACTAGTGAATCAATGTGGTTTAGGAAAAGGACACACATGTGATGTCACTAGTGGATCAATGTGGTTTATGAAAAGAACACACATGCAATGTCACTAGTGGATCAATGTGGTTTAGGAAAAAAACACATGCAATGTCACCAGTGGATCAATGTTGTTTAGGAAAAGGACACACATGCGATGTCACTAGTGGATCAATGTGGTTTATGAAAAGGACACACATGCAATGTCACCACTGGATCAATGTGGTTTAGGAAAAGAACACACATGCAATGTCACTAGTGGATCAAAGTGGTTTAGGAAAAGAACACACATGCAATGTCTTTAGTGGATCAATGTGGTTTAGGAAAAGAACACACATCCAATGACTCTAGTGGATCCATGTGGTTTAGGAAAAGAACACACTTGCAATGTCTCTAGTGGATCAATGTGTTTTAGGAAAAGAACACACATCAAATGACTCAATAGATCCATGTGGTTTAGGAAAAGAACACATAGAATCTCACTAGTGGATCAATGTGGTTTAGGAAAAACATACATGCAATGTCACTAGTGGATCAATGTGGTTTACAAAAAGGACACACATGCGATGTCACTAGTGGATCAATGTAGTTTACGAAAAGAACACACATGCAATGTCTCTAGTGGACCAATGAGTTTTAGGAAAAGAACACACATCAAATGACTCAATAGATCCATGTGGTTTAGGAAAATAACACATGCAATCTCACTAGTGGATCAATGTGGTTTAGGAAAAACATACATGCAATGTCACTAGTGGATCAATGTGGTTTACAAAAAGGACACACATGCGATGTCACTAGCGGATCAATGTAGTTTACGAAAAGAACACACATGCAATGTCACTAGTGGATCAATGTGATTGAGGAAAAGAACACACATGCAATGTCACTAGTGGATCAATGTGGTTTAGGAAATGAACACACATGCAATGTCTGTAGTGGATAAATGTGGTTTAGGAAAAGAACACACATCTAATGACTCTAGTGGATCCATGTGGTTTAGGAAAAGAACACACATGCAATGTCTCTAGTGGATCAATGTGTTTTAGGAAAAGAACAAACATCAAATGACTCAATAGATCCATGTGGTTTAGGAAAAGAACACATGCAATGTCACTAGTGGATCAATGTGGTTTAGGAAAAGAACACACATGCAATGTCACTAGTGGATCAATGTGGTTTAAGAAAAGGACACACATGCGATGTCACTAGTGGATCAATGTGGTTTATGAAAAGAACACACACGCCATGTCACTAGTGGATCAATGTGGTTTACGAAAAAACACATGCAATGTGACCAGTGGATCAATGTTGTTTACAAAAAGAACATACATGTAATGTCACCAATGGATCAATGTGGTTTAGGAAAAGAACACACATGCAATGTCACTAGTGGATCAATGTGGTTTAGGAAAAGGACACACATGCAATGTCACTAGTGGATCAATGTGGTTTATGAAAAGAACACACATGCAATGTCACAAGTGGATCAACGTGGTTTAGGAAAAAAAACACATGCAATGTCACCAGTGGATCAATGTGGTTTAGGAAAAGAACACACATGCAATGTAACTAGTGGATCAATGTGGTTTAGGAAAAGAACCCACATGCAATGTCACTAGTGGATCAATGTGGTTTAGGAAAACAATACACATGCAATGTCACTAGTGGATCCATGGGGTTTAGGAAAAGAACACACATGCAATGTTACTAGTGGATCAATGTGGCTCAGGAAAAGAACACACATGTAGTGACACCAGTGATCAATGTGGTTTAGGAAAAGAACACACATGCAATGTCTGTAGTGGATAATTGGGGTTTAGGAAAAGAACACAGATCCAATGACTAGTGGATCCATGTGGTTTAGGAAAAGAACACACACGTAGGGACACCAGTGGATGAATGTGGTTTAGGAAAAGAACACACACGTAGGGACACCAGTGGATGAATGTGGTTTAGGAAAAGAACACACTTGCAATGCCTCTAGTGGATCCATGTGGTTTAGGAAAAGAACACACATGCAATGTCTCTAGTGGATCAATGTGTTTTAGGAAAAGAACACACATCAAATGACTCAATAGATCCATGTGGTTTAGGAAAAGAACACATGCAATGTCACTAGTGGATCAATGTGGTTTAAGAAAAGGACACACATGCGATGTCACTAGTGGATCAATGTGGTTTATGAAAAGAACATACACGCCATGTCACTAGTGGATCAATGTGGTTTACGAAAAAACACATGCAATGTGACCAGTGGATCAATGTTGTTTACAAAAAGAACATACATGTAATGTCACCAATGGATCAATGTGGTTTAGGAAAAGAACACACATGCAATGTCACTAGTGGATCAATGTGGTTTAGGAAAAGGACACACATGCAATGTCACTAGTGGATCAATGTGGTTTATGAAAAGAACACACATGCAATGTCACAAGTGGATCAACGTGGTTTAGGAAAAAAACACATGCAATGTCACCAGTGGATCAATGTGGTTTAGGAAAAGAACACACATGCAATGTAACTAGTGGATCAATGTGGTTTAGGAAAAGAACCCACATGCAATGTTACTAGTGGATCAATGTGGTTTAGGAAAAGAATACACATGCAATGTCACTAGTGGATCCATGGGGTTTAGGAAAAGAACACACATGCAATGTTACTAGTGGATCAATGTGGCTCAGGAAAAGAACACACATGTAGTGACACCAGTGATCAATGTGGTTTAGGAAAAGAACACACATGCAATGTCTGTAGTGGATAATTGGGGTTTAGGAAAAGAACACAGATCCAATGACTCCAGTGGATCCATGTGGTTTAGGAAAAGAACACACACGTAGGGACACCAGTGGATGAATGTGGTTTAGGAAAAGAACACACACGTAGGGACACCAGTGGATGAATGTGGTTTAGGAAAAGAACACACATGCAATGTCACTAGTGGATCAATGTGGTTTATGAAAAGAACACACATGCAATGTCACAAGTGGATCAACGTGGTTTAGGAAAAAAAACACATGCAATGTCACCAGTGGATCAATGTGGTTTAGGAAAAGAACACACATGCAATGTAACTAGTGGATCAATGTGGTTTAGGAAAAGAACCGACATGCAATGTCACTAGTGGATCAATGTGGTTTAGGAAAACAATACACATGCAATGTCACTAGTGGATCCATGGGGTTTAGGAAAAGAACACACATGCAATGTTACTAGTGGATCAATGTGGCTCAGGAAAAGAACACACATGTAGTGACACCAGTGATCAATGTGGTTTAGGAAAAGAACACACATGCAATGTCTGTAGTGGATAATTGGGGTTTAGGAAAAGAACACAGATCCAATGACTCTAGTGGATCCATGTGGTTTAGGAAAAGAACACACACGTAGGGACACCAGTGGATGAATGTGGTTTAGGAAAAGAACACACACGTAGGGACACCAGTGGATGAATGTGGTTTAGGAAAAGAACACACTTGCAATGCCTCTAGTGGATCCATGTGGTTTAGGAAAAGAACACACATGCAATGTCTCTAGTGGATCAATGTGTTTTAGGAAAAGAACACACATCAAATGACTCAATAGATCCATGTGGTTTAGGAAAAGAACACATGCAATGTCACTAGTGGATCAATGTGGTTTAAGAAAAGGACACACATGCGATGTCACTAGTGGATCAATGTGGTTTATGAAAAGAACACACACGCCATGTCACTAGTGGATCAATGTGGTTTACGAAAAAACACATTTAATGTCACTAGTGGATCAATGTTGTTTACAAAAAGAACATACATGTAATGTCACCAATGGATCAATGTGGTTTAGGAAAAGAACACACATGCAATGTCACTAGTGGATCAATGTGGTTTAGGAAAAGGACACACATGCAATGTCACTAGTGGATCAATGTGGTTTATGAAAAGAACACACATGCAATGTCACAAGTGGATCAACGTGGTTTAGGAAAAAAAACACATGCAATGTCACCAGTGGATCAATGTGGTTTAGGAAAAGAACACACATGCAATGTAACTAGTGGATCAATGTGGTTTAGGAAAAGAACCCACATGCAATGTCACTAGTGGATCAATGTGGTTTAGGAAAATAATACACATGCAATGTCACTAGTGGATCCATGGGGTTTAGGAAAAGAACACACATGCAATGTTACTAGTGGATCAATGTGGCTCAGGAAAAGAACACACATGTAGTGACACCAGTGATCAATGTGGTTTAGGAAAAGAACACACATGCAATGTCTGTAGTGGATAATTGGGGTTTAGGAAAAGAACACAGATCCAATGACTCCAGTGGATCCATGTGGTTTAGGAAAAGAACACACACGTAGGGACACCAGTGGATGAATGTGGTTTAGGAAAAGAACACACACGTAGGGACACCAGTGGATGAATGTGGTTTAGGAAAAGAACACATGCAATGTCACTAATGGATCAATGTGGTTCAGGAAAAGAACACAGATGCAATGTCACTAGTGAATCAATGTGGTTTAGGAAAAGGACACACATGTGATGTCAATAGTGGATCAATGTGGTTTATGAAAAGAACACACATGCAATGTCACTAGTGGATCAATATGGTTTAGGAAAAAACACACATGCAATGTTACCAGTGGATCAATGTTGTTTAGGAAAAGAACATACATACAATGTCACCACTGGATCAATGTGGTTTAGGAAAAGAACACACATGCGATGTCACTAGTGGATCAAAGTGGTTTAGGAAAAGAACACACATGCAATGTCACTTGTGGATCAATGTGGTTTAGGAAAAGAACACACATGCAAGGTCACTAGTGGATCCATGGGGTTTAGGAAAAGAACACACATGCAATTTCACTAGTAGATAAATTCGGCTCAGGAAAAGAACACACATCAAATGACTCAATAGATCCATGTGGTTTAGGAAAAGAACACATGCAATCTCACTAGTGGATCAATGTGGTTTAGGAAAAACATACATGCAATGTCACTAGTGGATCAATGTGGTTTACAAAAAGGACACACATGCGATGTCACTAGTGGATCAATGTAGTTTACGAAAAGAACACACATGCAATGTCTCTAGTGGATCAATGTGTTTTAGGAAAAGAACACACAGCAAATGACTCAATAGATCAATGTGGTTTAGGAAAAGAACACACATCCAATGACTCCAGTGGATCCATGTGGTTTAGGAAAAGAACACACACGTAGGGACACCAGTGGATGAATGTGGTTTAGGAAAAGAACACACTTGCAATGCCTCTAGTGGATCAATGTGGTTTAGGAAAATAACACAATTGCAATGAATCTAGTGGATCCATTTGGTTTAGGAAAAGAACACATGCAATGTCACTAATGGATCAATGTGGTTCAGGAAAAGAACACAGATGCAATGTCACTAGTGAGTCAATGTGGTTTAAGAAAAGGACACACATGTGATGTCACTAGTGGATCAATGTGGTTTATGAAAAGAACACACACGCAATGTCACTAGTGGATCAATGTGGTTTAGGAAAAAGCACACATGCAATGTCACCAGTGGATCAATGTTGTTTAGGAAAAGAACATACATGCAATGTCACCACTGGATCAATGTGGTTTTGGAAAAGAACACACATGCGATGTCACTAGTGGATCAAAGTGGTTTAGGAAAAGAACACACATGTAATGTCACTTGTGGATCAATGTGGTTTAGGAAAAAACACACATGCAAGGTCGCTAGTGGATCCATGGGGTTTAGGAAAAGAACACACATGCAATTTCACTAGTGGATCAATTCGGCTCAGGAAAAGAACACACATGTATTGACACAAGTGATCAATGTGGTTTAGGAAAAGAACACACATGCAATGTCTCTAGTGGATCAATGTAGTTTAGGAAAAGAACACACATCCAATGACTCTAGTGGATCCATGTGGTTTAGGAAAAGAACACACACGTAGGGACTACAGTGGATGAATGTGGTTTAGGAAGAGAACACACTTGCAATGTCTCTACTGGATCAATGTGGTTTAGGATAATAACACACATCCAATGACTCTAGTGGATCCATGTGGTTTAGGAAAAGAATACATGCAATGTCACTAGTGGATCAATGTGGTTAAGGAAAAGAACACACATGCAATGTCACTAGTGGATCAATGTGGTTTACAAAAAGGACACACATGCGATGTCACTAGTGGATCAATGTAGTTTACGAAAAGAACACACATGCAATGTCTCTAGTAGATCAATGTGTTTTAGGAAAAGAACACACATCAAATGACTCAATAGATCCATGTGGTTTAGGAAAATAACACATGCAATCTCACTAGTGGATCAATGTGGTTTAGGAAAAACATACATGCAATGTCACTAGTGGATCAATGTGGTTTACAAAAAGGACACACATGCGATGTCACTAGTGGATCAATGTAGTTTACGAAAAGAACACACACGCAATGTCACTAGTGGATCAATGTGATTTAGCAAAAGAACACACATGCAATGTCACTAGTGGATCAATGTGGTTTAGGAAAATAACACACATGCAATGTCTATAGTGGATCCAAGTGGTTTAGGAAAAGAACACACATCAAATGACTCTATTGGATCCATGTGGTTTAGGAAAAGAACACACATGCAATATCTCAGGGGATAAATGTGTTTTAGGAAAAGAACACACATCAAATGACTCAATAGATCCATGTGGTTTAGGAAAAGAACACATGCAATGTCACTAGTGGATCAATGTGGTTTAGGAAAAGAACACACATGCAATGTCACTAGTGGATCAATGTGGTTTAAGAAAAGGACACACATGCGATGTCACTAGTGGATCAATGTGGTTTATGAAAAGAACACACACGCCATGTCACTAGTGGATCAATGTGGTTTAGGAAAAAACACACATGCAATGTCACCAGTGGATCAATGTTGTTTAGGAAAAGAACATACATGCAATGTCACCACTGGATCAATGTGGTTTAGGAAAAGAACGCACATGCGATGTCACTAGTGGATCAAAGTGGATTAGGAAAAGAACACACATGCAATGTCACTTGTGGATCAATGTGGTTTAGGAAAAGAACACACATGCAAGGTCATTAGTGGATCCATGGGGTTTAGGAAAAGAACACACATGCAATTTCACTAGTGGATCAATTCGGCTCAGGAAATGAACACACATGTATTGACACAAGTGATCAATCTGGTTTAGGAAAAGAACACACATGCGATGTGTCTAGTGGATCAATGTGGTTTAGGAAAAGAACACACATCCAATAACTCTAGTGGATCCATGTGGTTTAGGAAAAGAACACACACGTAGGGACACCAGTGGATGAATGTGGTTTAGGAAAGGAACACACTTGCAATGTCTCTAGTGGATGAATGTGGTTTAGCAAAATAACACACATCCAATGACTCTAGTGGATCCATGTGGTTTAGGAAAAGAACACATGCAATGTCAGTAGTGGATCAATGTGGTTTAGGAAAAGAACACACATCCAATGACTCTAGTGGATCCATGTGGTTTAGAAACAGAACACATGCAATGTCACTAGTGGATCAATGTGGTTTAGGAAAAGAACACACATGCAATGTCACTAGTGGATCAATGTGGTTTAGGAAAAGGACACACATGCGATGTCACTAGTGGATCAATGTTTTTTATGAAAAGAACACAGAGCAATGTCACAAGTGGATCAATTTGGTTTAGGAAAAAACACACATGCAATGTCACCAGTGGATCAATGTGGTTTAGGAAAAGAACACACATGCAATGTCACTAGTGGATCAATGTGGTTTAGGAAAAGAACACACATGCAATGTCTTTAGTGGATAAATGTGGTTTCGGAAAAGAACACACGTCTAATGACTCTAGTGGATCCATGTGGTTTAGGAAAAGAACACACATGCAATGTCACTAGTGGATCAATGTGGTTTAGGAAAAGAACACACATCAAATGACTCAATAGATCCATGTGGTTTAGGAAAAGAACACATGCAATGTCACTAGTGGATCAATGTGGTTTAGGAAAATAACACACATGCAATGTCACTAGTGGATCAATGTGGTTTAGGAAAATAACACACATGTGATGTCACTAGTGGATCAATGTGGTTTATGAAAAGAACACACACGCAATGTCACTAGTGGCTCAATGTGGTTTACGAAAAAAACACATGCAATGTCACCAGTGGATCAATGTTGTTTAGGAAAAGAACATACATGCAATGTCACCAATGGATCAATGTGGTTTAGGAAAAGAACACATATGCAATGTCACTAGTGGATCAATGTGGTTTAGGAAAAGGACACACATGCAATGTCACTAGTGGATCAATGTGGTTTATGAAAAGAACACACATGCAATGTCACAAGTGGATCAATGTGTTTTAGGAAAAAACACATGCAATGTCACTAGTGGATCAATGTGGTTTAGGAAAAGAACACACATGCAATGTCACTAGTGGATCAATGTGGTTTACGAAAAGAACACACATGCAATGTCTTTAGTGGATCAATGTGGTTTAGGAAAAGAACACACATCCAATGACTCTAGTGGATCCATGTGGTTTAGGAAAAGAACACACTTGCAATGTCTCTAGTGGATCAATGTGTTTTAGGAAAAGAACACACATCAAATGACTCAATAGATCCATGTGGTTTAGGAAAAGAACACATATAATCTCACTAGTGGATCAATGTGGTTTAGGAAAAACATACATGCAATGTCACTAGTGGATCAATGTGGTTTACAAAAAGGACACACATGCGATGTCACTAGTGGATCAATGTAGTTTACGAAAAGAACACACATGCAATGTCTCTAGTGGATCAATGTGTTTTAGGAAAAGAACACACATCAAATGACTCAATAGATCCATGTGGTTTAGGAAAAGAACACATGCAATCTCACTAGTCGATCAATGTTGTTTAGGAAAAACATACATGCAATGTCATTAGTGGATCAATGTGGTTTACAAAAAGGACACACATGCAATGTCACTAGTGGATCAATGTAGTTTACGAAAAGAACACTCACGCAATGTCACTAGTGGATCAATGTGGTTGAGGAAAAGAACACACATGCAATGTCACTAGTGGATCAATGTGGTTTAGGAAAAGAACACACATGCAATGTCTGTAGTGGATAAATGTGGTTTAGGAAAAGAACACACATCCAATGACTCTAGTGGATCCATGTGGTTTAGGAAAAGAACACACATCCAATGACTCTAGTGGATCCATGTGGTTTAGGAAAAGAACACTCACGCAATGTCACTAGTGGATCAATGTGGTTGAGGAAAAGAACACACATGCAATGTCACTAGTGGATCAATGTGGTTTAGGAAAAGAACACACATGCAATGTCTGTAGTGGATAAATGTGGTTTAGGAAAAGAACACACATCCAATGACTCTAGTGGATCCATGTGGTTTAGGAAAAGAACAAACATGCAATGTATCTAGTGGATCAATGTGTTTTAGGAAAAGAACACACATCAAATGACTCAATAGGTCCATGTGGTTTAGGAAAAGACCACATGCAATGTCACTAGTGGATCAATGTGGTTTAGGAAAAGAACACACATGAAATGTCACTAGTGGATCAATGTGGTTTAAGAAAAGGACACACATGCGATGTCACTACTGGATCAATGTGGTTTATGAAAAGAACACACACGCAATGTCACTAGTGGATCAATGTGGTTTACGAAAACACACATGCAATGTCACCAGTGGATCAATGTTGTTTAGGAAAAGAACATACATGCAATGTCACCAATGGATCAATGTGGTTTAGGAAAAGAACAAACATGCAATGTCACTAGTGGATCAATGTGGTTTAGGAAAAGGACACACATGCAATGTCACTAGTGGATCAATGTGGTTTATGAAAAGAACACACATGCAATGTCACAAGTAGATCAATGTGGTTTAGGGAAAAACACACATGCAATGTCACCAGTGGATCAATGTTGTTTAGGAAAATAACACACATGCAATGTCACTAGTGGATCAATGTGGTTTAGGAAAAGAACACACATGCAATGTCACTAGTGGATCAATGTGGTTTAGGAAAAGAACACACATGCAATGTCACTAGTCGATCAATGTGGTTTAGGAAAAGAACACACATGCAATGTCTTTAGTGGATAAATGTGGTTTAGGAAAAGAACACACATCCAATGACTCTAGTGGATCCATGTGGTTTAGGAAAAGAACACACATGCAATGTCTCTAGTGGATAAATGTGTTTTAGGAAAAGAACACACATCAAATGACTCAATAGATCCATGTGGTTTAGGAAAAGAACACATGCAATCTCACTAGTGGATCAATGTGGTTTAGTAAAAACATACATGCAATGTCACTAGTGGATCAATGTGGTTTACAAAAAGGACACACATGTGATGTCACTAGTGGACAATGTAGTTTACGAAAAGAACACACACGCAATGTCACTAGTGGATCAATGTGATGGAGGAAAAGAACACACATCCAATGTCACTAGTGGATCAATGTGGTTTAGGAAAAGAACACACATGCAATGTCTTTAGTGGATAAATGTGGTTTAGGAAAAGAACACACATCCAATGACTCTAGTGGATCCATGTGATTTAGGAAAAGAACACACATGCAATGTCTCTAGTGGATCAATGTGTTTTAGGAAAAGAACACACATCAAATGACTCAATAGATCCACGTGCTTTAGGAAAAGAACACATGCAATGTCACTAGTGGATCAATGTAGATTAGGAAAATAACACACATGCAACGTCACTAGTGGATCAATATGGCTCAGGAAAAGAACACACATGTAGTGACACCAGTGATCAATGTTGTTTAGGAAAAGAACACACATGCAATGTCTCTAGTGGATCAATGTGGTTTAGGAAAAGAACACACATCCAATGACTCTAGTGGATCCATGTGGTTTAGGAAAAGAACAGACACGTAGGAACACTAGTGGATGAATGTGGTTTAGGAAAAAACACACTTGCAATGTCTCTAGTGGATCAATGTGCTTTAGGAAAATAACACATCCAATGACTCTAGTGGATCCATGTGGTTTAGGAAAAGAACAAATGCAATGTCACTAATGGATCAATGTGGTTTAGGAAAAGGGCACACATGTGATGTCACTAGTGGATCAATGTGGTTTATGAAAAGAACACACACGCAATGTCACTAGTGGATCAATGTGGTTTAGGAAAAAAAACGCATGCCATGTCACTAGTGGATCAATGTGGTTTAGGAAAAGAACACACATGCAATGTCACTAGTGGATCAATGTGGTTTACGAAAAGAACACACATGCAATGTCTTTAGTGGATCAATGTGGTTTAGGAAAAGAACACACATCCAATGACTCTAGTGGATCCATGTGGTTTAGGAAAAGAACACACTTGCAATGTCTCTAGTGGATCAATGTGTTTTAGGAAAAGAACACACATCAAATGACTCAATAGATCCATGTGGTTTAGGAAAAGAACACATATAATCTCACTAGTGGATCAATGTGGTTTAGGAAAAACATACATGCAATGTCACTAGTGGATCAATGTGGTTTACAAAAAGGACACACATGCGATGTCACTAGTGGATCAATGTAGTTTACGAAAAGAACACACATGCAATGTCTCTAGTGGATCAATGTGTTTTAGGAAAAGAACACACATCAAATGACTCAATAGATCCATGTGGTTTAGGAAAAGAACACATGCAATCTCACTAGTCGATCAATGTTGTTTAGGAAAAACATACATGCAATGTCATTAGTGGATCAATGTGGTTTACAAAAAGGACACACATGCAATGTCACTAGTGGATCAATGTAGTTTACAAAAAGAACACTCACGCAATGTCACTAGTGGATCAATGTGGTTGAGGAAAAGAACACACATGCAATGTCACTAGTGGATCAATGTGGTTTAGGAAAAGAACACACATGCAATGTCTGTAGTGGATAAATGTGGTTTAGGAAAAGAACACACATCCAATGACTCTAGTGGATCCATGTGGTTTAGGAAAAGAACAAACAAGCAATGTATCTAGTGGATCAATGTGTTTTAGGAAAAGAACACACATCAAATGACTCAATAGGTCCATGTGGTTTAGGAAAAGACCACATGCAATGTCACTAGTGGATCAATGTGGTTTAGGAAAAGAACACACATGAAATGTCACTAGTGGATCAATGTGGTTTAAGAAAAGGACACACATGCGATGTCACTACTGGATCAATGTGGTTTATGAAAAGAACACACACGCAATGTCACTAGTGGATCAATGTGGTTTACGAAAACACACATGCAATGTCACCAGTGGATCAATGTTGTTTAGGAAAAGAACATACATGCAATGTCACCAATGGATCAATGTGGTTTAGGAAAAGAACAAACATGCAATGTCACTAGTGGATCAATGTGGTTTAGGAAAAGGACACACATGCAATGTCACTAGTGGATCAATGTGGTTTATGAAAAGAACACACATGCAATGTCACAAGTAGATCAATGTGGTTTAGGGAAAAACACACATGCAATGTCACCAGTGGATCAATGTTGTTTAGGAAAAGAACACACATGCAATGTCACTAGTGGATCAATGTGGTTTAGGAAAAGAACACACATGCAATGTCACTAGTGGATCAATGTGGTTTAGGAAAAGAACACACATGCAATGTCACTAGTCGATCAATGTGGTTTAGGAAAAGAACACACATGCAATGTCTTTAGTGGATAAATGTGGTTTAGGAAAAGAACACACATCCAATGACTCTAGTGGATCCATGTGGTTTAGGAAAAGAACACACATGCAATGTCTCTAGTGGATAAATGTGTTTTAGGAAAAGAACACACATCAAATGACTCAATAGATCCATGTGGTTTAGGAAAAGAACACATGCAATCTCACTAGTGGATCAATGTGGTTTAGTAAAAACATACATGCAATGTCACTAGTGGATCAATGTGGTTTACAAAAAGGACACACATGTGATGTCACTAGTGGACAATGTAGTTTACGAAAAGAACACACACGCAATGTCACTAGTGGATCAATGTGATGGAGGAAAAGAACACACATCCAATGTCACTAGTGGAACAATGTGGTTTAGGAAAAGAACACACATGCAATGTCTTTAGTGGATAAATGTGGTTTAGGAAAAGAACACACATCCAATGACTCTAGTGGATCCATGTGATTTAGGAAAAGAACACACATGCAATGTCTCTAGTGGATCAATGTGTTTTAGGAAAAGAACACACATCAAATGACTCAATAGATCCACGTGCTTTAGGAAAAGAACACATGCAATGTCACTAGTGGATCAATGTAGATTAGGAAAATAACACACATGCAACGTCACTAGTGGATCAATGTGGCTCAGGAAAAGAACACACATGTAGTGACACCAGTGATCAATGTTGTTTAGGAAAAGAACACACATGCAATGTCTCTAGTGGATCAATGTGGTTTAGGAAAAGAACACACATCCAATGACTCTAGTGGATCCATGTGGTTTAGGAAAAGAACAGACACGTAGGAACACTAGTGGATGAATGTGGTTTAGGAAAAGAACACACTTGCAATGTCTCTAGTGGATCAATGTGCTTTAGGAAAATAACACATCCAATGACTCTAGTGGATCCATGTGGTTTAGGAAAAGAACAAATGCAATGTCACTAGTGGATCAATGTGGTTTAGGAAAAAACACACATGCCATGTCACTAGTGGATCAATGTGGTTTAGGAAAAGAACACACATGCAATGTCCCTAGTGGATCCATGGGGTTTAGGAAAAGAACACACATGCAATGTTACTAGTGGATCAATGTGGCTCAGGAAAATAACACACATGTAGTGACACCAGTGATCAATGTGGTTTAGGAAAAGAACACACATGCAATGTCACTAGTGGATCAATGTGGTTTAGGAAAAGGACACACATGCGATGCCACTAGTGGATCAATGTGGTTTATGAAAAGAACACACACGCAATGTCACTAGTGGATCAATGTGGTTTACGAAAAACACACATGCAATGTCACCAGTGGATCAATGTTGTTTAGGAAAAGAAAATACAAGCAATGTCACCAATGGATCAATGTGGTTTAGGAAAAGAACACACATGCAATGTCACTAGTGGATCAATGTGGTTTAGGAAAAGGACACATATGCAATGTCTCTAGTGGATCAATGTGGTTTATGAAAATAACACACATGCAATGTCACAAGTGGATCAATGTGGTTTAGGAAAAAAACACATGCAATGTCACTAGTGGATCAATGTGGTTTAGGAAAAGAACACACATGCAATGTCACTAGTGGATCAATGTGGTTTAGGAAAAGAACACACATGCAATGTCTTTAGTGGATAAATGTGGTTTAGGAAAAGAACACACATCCAATGACTCTAGTGGATCCATGTGGTTTCGGAAAAGAACACACATGCAATGTCTCTAGTGGATCAATGTGTTTTAGGAAAAGAACACATATCAAATGACTCAATCGATCCATGTGGTTTAGGAAAAGAACACATGAAATATCACTAGTGGATCAATGTGGTTTAGGAAAAACATATATGCAATGTCACTAGTGGATCAATGTGGTTTACAAAAAGGACACATCAGCGATGTCACTAGTGGACAATGTAGTTTACGAAAAGAACACACACGCAATGTCACTAGTGGATCAATGTGATTGAGATAAAGAACACACATGCAATGTCACTACTGGATCAATGTGGTTTAGGAAAAGAACACACATGCAATGTCTTTAGTGGATAAATGTGGTTTAGGAAAAGAACACACATCCAATGACTCTAGTGAATACATGTGGTTTAGGAAAAGAACACACATGCAATGTCCATAGTGGATCAATGTGTTTTAGGAAAAGAACACACATCAAATGACTCAATAGATCCATGTGGTTTAGGAAAAGAACACATGCAATGTCACTAGTGGATCAATGTGGTTTAGGAAAAGAACACACATGCAACTTCACTATTGGATCAATGTGGCTCAGGAAAATAACACACATGTAGTGACACCAGTGATCAATGTGGTTTAGGAAAACAACACACATGCAATGTCTCTAGTGGATCAATGTGGTTTCGGAAAAGAACACACATACAATGACTCTAGTGGATCCATGTGGTTTAGGAAAAGAACACACACGTAGGGACACTAGTGGATGAATGTGGTTTAGGAAGAGAACACACTTGCAATGTCTCTAGTGGATCAATGTGCTTTAGGAAAATAACACACATCCAATGACTCTAGTGGATCCATGTGGTTTAGGAAAAGAACAAATGCAATGTCACTAATGGATCAATGTGGTTTAGGAAAAGAACACACATGCAATGTCAGTAGTGGATCAATGTGGTTTAGGAAAACGACACACATGCGATGTCACTAGTGGATCAATGTGGTTTATGAAAAGAACACACACGCAATGTCACTAGTGGATCAATGTGGTTTAGGAAAAAACACACATGCAATGTCACTAGTGGATCAATGTGGTTTAGGAAAAGAACACACATGCAATGTCACTAGTGGATCCATGGGGTTTTGGAAAAGAACACAAATGCAATGTTACTAGTGGATCAATGTGGCTCAGGAAAATAACACACATGTAGTGACACTAGTGATCAATGTGGTTTAGGAAAAGAACACACATGCAATGTCTGTAGTTGATAATTGTGGTTTAGGAAAAGAACACACATCCAATGACTCCAGTGGATCCATGTGGTTTAGGAAAAGAACACACACGTAGGGACGCGAGTGGATGAATGTGGTTTAGGAAAAGAACACACTCGCAATGCCTCTAGTGGATCAATGTGGTTTAGGAAAATAACACAATTGCAATGACTCTAGTGGATCCATGTGGTTTAGGTAAAGAACACATGCAATGTCACTAATGGATCAATGTGGTTTAGGAAAACAACACACATGCAATGTCACTTGTGGATCAATGTGGTTTAGGAAAAGGACACACATGCGATGTCACTAGTGGATCAATGTAGTTTATGAAAAGAACACACACACGATGTCACTAGTGGATCAATGTGGTTTAGGAAAAAACACACATGCAATGTCACAAGTGGATCCATGTTGTTTAGGAAAAGAACATACATGCAATGTCACCAATGGATCAATGTGGTTTAGGAAAAGAGCACACATGCAATGTCACTAGTGGATCAATGTGGTTTAGGAAAAGAACACACATGGAATGTCACTTGTGGATCAATGTGGTTTAGGAAAAGAATACATCCAAGGTCACTAGTGGATCCATGGGGTTTGGGAAAAGAACACATATGAAATTTCACTAGTGGATCAATGTGGCTCAGGAAAAGAACACACATGTATTGACACCAGTGATCAATGTGGTTTAGTTAAAGAACACACATGCAATGTCTCTAGTGCATCAATGTGGTTTAGGAAAAGAACACACATCCAATGACTCTAGTGGATCCATGTGGTTTAGGAAAAGAACACACACGTAGGGACACTAGTGGATGAATGTGGTTTAGGAAAAGAACACACTTGCAATGTCTCTAGTGGATCAATGTGGTTTAGGAAAATAACACACATCCAATGACTCTAGTGGATCCATGTGGTTTAGGAAAAGAACACATTCAATGTCACTAGTGGATCAATGTCGTTTAGGAAAAGAACACACATGCAATGTCACTAGTGGATCAATGTGGTTTAGGAAAAGGACACACATGCGATGTCACTAGTAGATCAATGTGGTTTATGAAAAGAACACACATGCAATGTCACTAGTGGATCAATGTGGTTTAGGAAAAAACACACATGCAATGTCACCAGTGGATCAATGTTGTTTAGGAAAAGAACATACATGAAATGCACCAATGGATCAATGTGGTTTAGGAAAATAACACACATGCAATGTCTCTAGTGGATAAATGTGGTTTAGGAAAAGAACACACATCCAATGACTCTAGTGGATCAATGTGGTTTAGGAAAAGAACACACATGCAATGTCTCTAGTGGATCAATGTGGTTTAGGAAAAGAACACACATGCAATGTATCTAGTGGATAAATGTGGTTTAGGAAAAGAACACACACGTAGGGACACCAGCAGATGAATGTGGTTTAGGAAAATAACACACAGGCAATGTCTCTAGTGGATCAATGTGGTTTAGGAAAATAAAAACACATCAAATGACTCTAGTGGATCCATATGGTTTAGGAAAAGAACACATGCAATGTCACTAGTGGATCAATGTTGTTTAGGAAAAGAACACACATGCAATGTCACTAGTGGATCGATGTGGTTTAGGAAAAGGACACACATGCAATGTCACCAGTGGATCGATGTGGTTTAGGAAAAGAACACACATGCAATGTCACCAGTGGATCAAGGTGTTTTAGGAAAAGAACACATATGAAATGACTCAATAGATCCATGTGGTTTAGGAAAATAACACATGCAATCTCACTAGTGGATCAATGTGGTTTAGGAAAAACATACATGCAATGTCACTAGTGGATCAATGTGGTTTACAAAAATGACACACATGCGATGTCACTAGTGGATCAATGTGGTTTAGGAAAAGAACACACATGCAATGTCACTAGTGGATCCATGGGGTTTAGGAAAAGAACACACATGCAATGTTACTAGTGGATCAATGTGGCTCAGGAAAATAACACACATGTAGTGACACTAGTGATCAATGTGGTTTAGGAAAAGAACACACATGCAATATCTGTAAGAGATAATTGTGGATTAGGAAAAGAACAAACATCCAATGACTCTAGTGGATCCATGTGGTTTAGGAAAAGAACACACACGTAGGGACCCCAGTGGACGAATGTGGTTTAGGAGAAGAACACACTTGCAATGCCTCTAGTGGATCAATGTGTTTTAGGAAAAGAACACACATCCAATGACTCTAGTGGATCCATGTTGTTTAGGAAAAGAACACACATGTACCGACACTAGTGGATCAATGTGGTTTAGGAAAAGAACACACATGCAATGTCTCTAGTGGATCAATGTGGTTTAGGAAAAGAACACACATGCAATGTCTCTAGTGGATAAATGTGGTTTAGGAAAAGAACACACACGTAGGGACACCAGCGGATGAATGTGGTTTAGGAAAAGAACACACATGCAATGTCTCTAGTGGATCAATGTGGTTTAGGAAAATAACACACATCAAATCACTCCAGTGGATCCATGTGGTTTAGGAAAAGAACACATGCAATGTCACTAGTGGATCAATGTGGTTTAGGAAAAGAACACACATGCAATCTCACTAGTGGATCAATGTGGTTTAGGAAAAGAACACACATGGAATGTCACTTGTGGATCAATGTGGTTTAGGAAAAGAACACACATGCAAGGTCACTAGTGGATCCATGGGGTTTAGGAAAAGAACACATATGCAATTTCACTAGTGGATCAATGTGGCTCAGGAAAAGAACACACATGTATTGACACCAGTGATCAATGTGGTTTAGGAAAAAACACACATGCAATGTGTCTAGTGGATCAATGTGATTTAGGAAAAGAACACACATCCAATGACTCCAGTGGATCCATGTGGTTTAGGAAAATAACACACACGTAGGGACACCAGTGGATGAATGTGGTTTAGGAAAAGAACACACATGCAATGTCTCTAGTGGATCAATGTGGTTTAGGAAAATAACACACATCCAATGACTCTAGTGGATCCATGTGGTTTAGGAAAAGAACACATGCAATGTCACTAGTGGATCAATATGGTTTAGGAAAAGAACACACATGCAATGTCACTAGTGGATCAATGTGGTTTAGGAAAAGGACACACATGCGATGTCACTAGTAGATCAATGTGATTTATGAAAAGAACACACACGCAATGTCACTAGTGGATCAATGTGGTTTACGAAAAAAAAACACATGCAATGTCACCAGTGGATCAATGTTGTTTAGGAAAAGAACATACATGCAATGTCACCAATGGATCAATGTGGTTTAGGAAAAGAACACACATGAAATGTCACTGGTGGATCAATGTGGTTTAGGAAAAGAACACACATGCAATGTCTCTAGTGGATAAATGTGGTTTAGGAAAAGAACACACATCCAATGACTCTAGTGGATGCATGTGGTTTAGGAAAAGAACACACATGTACCGACACTAGTGGATCAATGTGGTTTAGGAAAAGAACACACATGCAATGTCTCTAGTGGATCAATGTGGTTTAGGAAAAGAACACACATGCAATGTCTCTAGTGGATAAATGTGGTTTAGGAAAAGAACACACACGTAGGGACACCAGAGGATGAATGTGGTTTAGGAAAAGAACACACATGTAATGTCTCTAGTGGATCAATGTCGTTTAGGAAAATAACACACATCAAATGACTCCAGTGGATCCATGTGGTTTAGGAAAAGAACACATGCAATGTCACTAGTGGATCAATGTAGTTTAGGAAAAGAACACACATGCAATGTCACTAGTGGATCGATGTGGTTTAGGAAAAGGACACACATGCAATGTCACCAGTGGATCTATGTGGTTTAGGAAAACAACACACATGCAATGTCACAAGTGGATCAATGTGGTTTAGAAAAAGATCACACATTCAATTACTCTACTGGATCCACATGGTTTAGGAAAATAACACAATTGCAATGTCTCTAGTGGATCCATGTGGTTTAGAAAAAGAACACGTATGCAATGTCACCAGTGGATCAATGTGGTTTAGGGAAAGAACACAGATGCAATGTCACTAGTGGATCCATGGGGTTTAGGAAATGACACACATGCAATGTCACTAGTGGATCAATGTGGTTTAGGAAAAGAACACACATATAGTGACACCAGTGATCAATGTGGTTTAGAAAAAGACACACGTGCAATGTCTCTAGTGGATCAATGTGGCTTAGGGAAATAACACACATCTAATGACTCTAGTGGATCCATGTGGTTTACGAAAAGAACACACACGTAGGGACACCAGTGGATGAATGTGGTTTAGGAAAAGATCACACATGCAATGTATCTAGTGGATCAATGTGGTTTAGGAAAATAACACACATCCAATGACCCTAGTGGATCCATGTGGTTTAGGAAAAGAACACATGCAATGTCACTAGTGGATCAATGTGGTTTAGGAAAAGAACACCCATACAATGTCACTAGTGGATCAATGTGGTTTAGGAAAAGGACACACATGCGATGGCACTAGTGGATCAATGTGGTTTATGAAAAGAACACACATGCAATGTCACCAGTGGATCAATGTGGTTTAGGAAAAAAACACATGCAATGTCACTAGTGGATCAATGTGTTTAGGAAAAGAACACACATGCAATGTCACTAGTGGATCAATGTGGTTTAGGAAAGGAACACACATGCAATGTCTCTAGTGGATAAATGTGTTTTAGGAAAAGAACACACATCAAATGACTCTAGTGGATCCATGTGGTTTAGGAAAAGAACACATGCAATGTCACTAGTGGATCAATGTGGTTTAGGAAAGAACACACATGCAATGTCACTAGTGGATCAATGTGGTTTACGAAAAGGACACACATGCGATGTCACTAGTGGATCAATGCGGTTTACGAAAAGAACATACACGCAATGTCACTACAGGATCAATGTGGTTTAGGAAAAGAACACACATGCAATGTCACTAGTGGATCAATGTGGTTTAGGAAAAGAACACACATGCAATGACACTAGTGGATCAATGTGGTTTAGGAAAAGAACACACATGCAATGTCATAAGTGGATCAATGTGGTTTAGGAAAAGAACACAGATTCAATGACTCTACTGGATCCATGTGGTTTAGGAAAATAACACAATTGCAATGACTCTAGTGGATCCATGTGGTTTAAAAAAGAACACACATGCAATGTCACTATTGGATCAATGTGGTTTAGGAAAAGAACACACATGCAATGTCACTACTGGATCCATGGGGTTTAGGAAAAGAACACACTTGCAATATCACTAGTGGATTGATACGTCCAAAACGTATCTACTTTCCCGAACACTTTTGCTATTGTTTCTCCTCTTAACTTGTGTGATTTGGATACAACTAACACAGACTAACGCTGTTTTCAGCAGAATTACCTTGGTGTCTAGTTTTTGTGCAGAAAATCAACTGTCAGGAAAAATCCCGGAAAATATGTCAAAAATCCTATTTCACTAGAAGACTCACGGGGCCAGAAGATGAGATGGAGTAGGGCCACGAGGGGCCCACACCACCTGGCCGCGCGGGCCAGGCCAGGACGTGCCCGTGGGTTAGTGTGGCCGCCTCGGCTGCCCCCTCGGGGTCCCTCTTCGCCTATAAGTCACCTCTTGACCTAAAAACCAGGGGGGGTTCGACGTTTTTCCAGAGAGAGTTCCGCTGCGCCGCCACCACCAGATTCCACGATTCGGAACCAGAAACTCCGTTCTAGCACCCTGCCGGGATGGGGAATTGGAGGAGATCATCGCCATCATCATCACCATCGCTTCTCCATCGACCATCCATGTTTCTCCCATCTATGAGTGTGTAATCCCCCGTTGTAGGCTACAGGGATGGTAGGGATTGGATGAGATCGTTCATGTAATGGCATCAGATTGTTAGGGCATGGCGCCTAGTATCTATTATTAGTGCTTTTTGACTTTTTTGCAACTTGTTATGCTTAATGCTTGTCACTAGGGCCCGAGTGCCATGATTTCAGAACATGTTATTGATTCGTTATGATAGTATTGTTTATGGTCTTACCTGCAAGTTGTATACACATGTTGTTGTCTGGAACCAAAGGCCTCGAAGTGACAGCAATCCGGATAACCGGAGGGAATGGCTTTGGTGTGAGGATCACATGCACGGAGTGTTAATGCTTTGCTCCGGTGCTCTATCAAAATGAGCACCTTTATTGTCAGTAGTTCCCTTGAGGCCCCGCTGCAAACGGGCTGGCAGGACAAAAGATGTTGTACAAGTTCTCATTGTGAGCACGTATGACTATATATGGAACACATGCCTATGATTATTTAGTACTTGTATGCTTTATCTTATTTATCTGCAAATGCCCTTGGTTTTGATTGCTATATGAATTGTCTTGATCATGCAACGCCCGTCCAACCATATTTGTTCCTACCACGCTTTAATCCTACTGTTTACTTCAATTGTTACTACTGTCTTTACTTTTACTACTACTATTACTTTACTATTGCTACTACAAAACCGTTGCTACTGATAAACTGCTGTGAGCAAGATTGTTTCCAGGTGCAGCTAAATTGACAACTCAATTGTTAGGGCTTATAAATATTCTTTGGCTCCCCTTGTGTCGAATCAATAAATTGGGTTTCACTCCCCTCGAAAATACTACGATACACCCCCTATACTTGTGGGTCATCAAGACTATTTTCTGGCACTGTTGCCAGGGAGCATAGCTTTATTTATCAAGTCCACTTGGAATCGTTATTGTTCGCGGCCATCCATTCATCATGGGTAAGTCTCGTGATGGCAAGGTCCCTATTTTACCATCGACTATAAGAAGAGGTACGGTTCTTGACACCTCTATTGCTCTTGATTCACCATCTGTTATGAGTAAGCTCCTTACACCACCACATACACATGCTACACACACTACTACTACTGCTGAATCTGAAACTTCTGATACTTATGATGCTTCTTCTACTGTGCTTGATAAGAGTGGTTCATTAGGTCTTTTCCTAGATGCTACGATTGCTAGAACTATAGCTAGAAATACTGAAACTCCTAATGAAGACACTACTACACCTGTTAGTTCACCTGAGTCTAGAGAGAGCTATGATATTGAAGACGGTTATATTGAGATGACCGATGAATTTATTAAAGAATGTCACAACACCCATGATAGGAGTGCTATTAAGAGTCTCCTTGAGAGGCATACTATAAAACCCAAATTGTCTCCTAATGCTAAGTTTGCTGCATCTCCCATAAACATTAAAGATAAGGATTATTATTTCTCTCTTGATCTATCTTACATAGCTATTGTCGAGAAGGAACCTTTTTGTGGGACTAAGAATGAAAGTGCGGTAGCACATATGACTGAGCTTCCTACCATGAGTGGTTTATTTTCTGATGATATTAAGATGCGCACCTACTTTGTTGCTAAAATTTTCCCTTTTTCACTGAAAGGAGAAGCTAAAACTTGGTTTAATAATTTACCTCCTGGATCTATTGATAGCCCTGATTGCTTGATTAGTACTTTCTTGCAGAAATATTTTCATCCTAGTGCTAGACATGCTATTTTGCAGGAAATTTTTGATTTTAAACAGGGAGAAAAAGAAATATTGCCTGAATCATGGGCAAGGTTTTGTGCTTTGATTCATGCACAGGCTGGATGTCCATTACCTAAGAATGAGCTTCTTGATATATTTTATAATGGACTAACTGAAGAATCTAGGACATACCTGACTAGTTGTGCTGATTGTGTTTTCAGGAATAGGACCCCCAAGGAAGCTGAGGAATTAATGGCCAAAATAAGCAAGAATTATGAAGACTGGACTCCTCCTGAACCAGCTATACCTGAAACAATTATACCTGAACCAGCTATACCTTCGCCTATACCATCATCTAAGAAGAGGGGAGTTATTGAACTAAATGATGAAGTGATGAAGGAAGATAAGAAATGTCTTAAGGAGAAGGTAATTAAAGCTGCAGATGTGAAGAATTTACCTCCTATAGAAGAATTATGTAAGCCAATCTCCCACTCATCCACTATTGAGGTACACACTCTCCAACATTTTGATGAAGGTGATATCCCTTACTCTAAACCTCCTGATCAATGCTTAGAAGAATTTGATGTTTTTATTGTTAAGCATGATAATTTTAATAAAAGGGTGCAAAATCATTTGATGGAAAACAGTAGAGCTATTGTTGAGTTGAAGGATATTGTGGAAAGAACCTATATTGATGTTAAAATGCTTGTCAAACATTTTCAAATGGTCCAAACTCAAATTGATCAGCCTATTAAAGTACAAAAAGACTTGCTAGTTAATGCTGCTAAAGAAAAACATGCTTATGAAATTAGAACTAGAAGTGGTGCTGCTACCTAGGATCCTCTATATCCTGAGGGGCATCCTAAAAGAATTGAGCAAGATTCTCAACAAGTTGAAAATAGTGGTACTACTCCTAAGAAAAGAAAAAAGAAACATAAAACTATTGTAGAACCCTCTGAACCTGCTAAAGATCCTAATAGTATATCTGTCTCTAATGCTGAAACTGAAAGTGGTAATGAAGAAAATGATGCTCCTGATAAAGAAAAAGTTGAAGAAGAACCTGAAAGTCACACTAAGAATACTAAATACACTAAAGAAGATTTTGTTGCTAAGAAACATGGTAGTGAAAGAGAGCCTTGGGTCCAAAAACCTATGCCTTTCCCTGATAAGAAACACAAGTCAAAGGAAGATGAACACTATAATAAGTTTTGTGAGTGGATGAAACCTTTATTCTTGCAAATTCCTTTGACTGATGCTATTAAATTTCCTCCTTATTCAAAGTATATAAAGGATATTGTCTCGAATAAAAGGAAGATCCCTAATGAAGAAATCTCTACTTTGCTTGCTAATTATTCCTTTAATGTTAAGGTTCCAAAGAAACTTGGAGACCCAGGGATTCCAACCATTCCTTGCTCTATCAAAAATAGTTATGTTAGAACTGCTTTGTGTGATTTGGGAGCAGGAGTTAGTGTTATGCCTTTTTCTCTCTATACGAGACTTCAATTGGAAAAACTAATACCATCTGATATATCTTTGCAAATGGCTAATAAATCTACTACTATTCCTGTGGGTATATGTGAGGATGTACCTGTTAAAGTGGCTCATAATTGCTTGATATTAACTGATTTTGTTGTGCTTGAAATGCATGAAGATGATAATATGTCTATTATTCTTGGGAGACCTTTTCTTAACACTACATGAGCTGTTATTAATTGTAATCAAGGAAAGGTGACTTTTAATGTTAACGACAAGGAGCATACTATTTATTTCCACAAGAATATTGATAGAACTTATGGTTTGAATTCAATTGAATATATTGAGGGCATTCAAGTTGGAGAAATATATTGTCCCATACCACGAGAAAAATATGAAACTATTATGATTGTGACCATGGCTATCAAGGTTGAGGTAACATAATCATTAGTGGAATACAAAGTTTTGTTTCATATAAAATTGTTTTGGTAATAAGACCTGATCAACCTTGTTAAAAAGGGATTTTAATGAACAAAACAATGTTTTCACCATGATTATCTCCGTTTACTTCCATTCTATCCGTTTTAGTTTTTTCTTTCATTTAGTTTACTTTTCTATTGTTAGTTGCTTGCATGTTAGAGTGTCTTAGAACTTCTGAAGTTTTAGCTTTGTTTTGTCATTGCATCATTCTAGAAACTTTTTTCTGTCAGAAAATCATTCATCTATGCTTGAAAATTGCTCAAAAATAAAGTGTCTCGAAAAATTCCAGAAAATTCATATTAAATTTTTACGTGAAAAAAGGGGCAGAGAAGTGCCCGGAGAGTACCAGGGGGCCCACCAGGCAGGCACACCACCTGGTGGCGGGGCTAGCCCAAGGGCGCGCCTGGTCATGGTGTGGGCCACCCCTAGCCCTCCACTCACTCTCTCACTTCCCACTTTCTTCTCTCTCCAGAGAAAACATCAGTTCTTTGCTCGAAATCGTGTTCTTTCTGTTCTTGCCCATGATTTTTCAATCTCCTTGCTCATCCCATCTTTGCTGCTGAAATTTGGAGCATTTGTTCTCCGGTATGTGACTCCTCCGCTTGTCCAAGTAGATTTGTGTTTAGTGGTTTATATCTTGAGTATTTTGCTGCTGTAGGTGAAAAGTTATGAGAGCTTGTAAGCTTGTTCAATGCTTAGAGATATTGTTTTGATGCATGTTTAGGCCTCTTACAAGTCCCTATGAGTAGTGCCCTTCATTATGTATTCACTTTGCAATCGCTTTTTTAATGGATGTTTAAATTTCAGAATAGAAGATGAATGAGCATCAACTGAACCAACATGAACTGCGGGTGCCTGAGGTTATGAAGGCTCACTGAGAGGAGGCAGTTTTTCCTTCCATTTATCCATGCTTTGAATTCAAGAGGGCTGCAGGAATTTCCCAGGACTTCCACACCTTAGTTGCTATTGCAGGATTGGAGAACTTTGTGGAAGATGAACCTTGTCAAATTTGTGAAACTAACTATGTCTGTAGTGCATGACTTTCGATTAACTTACTCTTTGCCTAACCCCATGGTCCACTACAAAATTTACAATATAGCTGTCGACCTTCCTCTTGATGACTTTTGTGTAGCTATTAAGGTACCTCAGTGGGGATCATGTGGAAGGATTAAAGAGCGACCTGCACCACTCATGGACTTGTATACGAAGATTTGGCAAGGGAGCAGCTTCTCAAAGGAGAGTGGGAAAATCCATAACATTCATCTCCCATCTATTCGCTACTTTGCTTACTTTATTGCCAAGTGTGTTCTCGCTAGGAAAACTGCTAATAAGCTATCCTCATATGATCTAGCATTCATCTCAGCTGCTTTAAAATGAGATAGAACTTACAACTTGGGTGCCTTGATAGCTTTCCGTCTTGCTGCTAACCGCGAGAAAGGTGGAATTTGTGGAGGCCTCATTGCCTCTCGTTTATTAGCATTGCATGGTTTAGTGCCTCATTATCTAGACCTACAGTTTCCCATAGAAAGGCTTGACCTTAATTCCATGATACAGCATAAATTTGTTTCTTCTTGGGCTAATTTGAGTGAGTTGTCTTATGAAATAACCTTTCTCAAGGCTGGTTGGAGAAGGATGTTCACTCACTGAGGAGGAGCTTGATACGTACTTGGGAGACTTCTCCCAACAGGAGCAGGATACTAGAAGAGAGGTTACAGATGATTCGGTCTAGCCCTCATATGAGGGGGAGTCTTCATATCAGCAGCCTACCTATGATTGGGGAGCTTCTTCTTCTTCCCAAGGGCCTAACCATGATCATTCTTACAATGACCCGCCTTCTTGGAACCCTTACTCGCATTTGGGTTGATACCCACTTAGGCCAAAAGCCTAAGCTTGGGGGGAGGTACACCGACATCACACTCATCTCAATATCATGTTTTGTAGGTACTTTGTATACCCATGTTTCGTTCCCTTTTTAGTTTTCGTTCTTTCTTTACTTTTGCTTTCTAAAACACAAAAAGACCAAAAATATTTATGTTGTTTCTCTTTGTTTGCTTCTTTTTGCCTTGGGTTGCTTTTTCCTTTTGGTTTTGTCTTAATTATTCGAAAAACCCAAAAAGATTTTGCTTTGCTTGTTTTTCCTCTTTGGTATTGTCTTTGAAAATTAAAAACACCAAAAATATTTGTTGTTCTTCTTTGGTTTTGTGAAGTTTGTTGCAGAGTTCAGTAGTCCTAAGTGGAATTTGGTTTCATGTTATTATTCAAGCCACACAAGTGAAGGGCAATAATGAGGATTAATGACAACTTGAGGTGTGGTAAGAGGCTGGTAACGAACTCTATTTGTTTTCATTTTTGTACATATACTAACCATTGTGGGCATGCTTAGTCTGTTCATGTAGGGTGTATGTTATTTATGGATGCTTAGTAGTTCTTGCTTTCTTATGATTAGCTCCATCTCGCTAATAATTTGTAGCATGTCATATGAATGTTTGCTTGCATTGCTCTATTCATAACTTGGTATGACATTGTGGTATCCTCCTCTGAGTGTTTCACTTGAGTTGACTTGGCACATGCTCATGCATGCATATGACTGAAACAATAATCAGTTAAGCCTCGATGAATTATTTTGCCTCAGGGGTCTTGAATCACTTTCATGCCATGATTAGTCCCGTTTTGTTGCAAGCATGATTATGAAAGTTATTGCTCTCTCGATTGTCGCTCCCTTACTATTGCTAGCCTTCACCTGCACTGAGTATAAGCTTTACTCGTATTTCCAACTCCCTAAAACCAATATTGCCAAAAGTGTCCACCATACCTACCTATTAGCATCATTTGCTATTCCGTGCATGCTTAGTATGCCTTGTTTTATTCCGAATAAAATATTTGCTTGTTATGAGAAAGTTAGTTAGTAAAGCTCTCACGAACTTGATGGCACACTTTACTTTCTTGCACTTAATAATCTTGAACCATTGCGTCCATCTTTGTTGCGTATATGCTTGCGCTTTATAAGTTGAAGTTAGCAGAACCATGTATCATGGGGAACGCTTTCAACATTGCACTGGTACTTTGTACCTCGTTGATATCATGGATCCCGGTGGTGTGAAATAAAAGGGGAACTTGTAAGATCATGGAGTTTGTATATGTGTTAGAGAAACGCCTGGGCCGCTAGACTAAGCCATGCCTAATCAAGGTGGAAACTTGTAGCATAACCATAATGAGCATTCTATGAAGCATCCTCAATAAAAACCTATGCAAATAGCAAATAAAAAGATCGCTGAGATGCTCATTGTTTGCTTGCCTTGTCATTTTGATTATGGGATAGCTCCTGTATCACATGCAAGGGGTACCCCGTTGGCAGTTCTCCATGATACATATGTACTTACAATGACAAGATCTTACTTGTGACTGAAGTTGAGTAGCATGAGGTTCGGTACTCGTAAGTAAGGGCATGCGATTTGAACTTATAACTTGTCAAGCATATCCTCTTAGTTGTGTCACTTTAACCTTAACCATTTAAAGATGCTTATGATAGGGGCAATGAGAGCTCAAAGCTAATGAGTACCATACTTTCAACATTTGGAAGCCTTTCAAACTTTTCAAAACCCTTTTTCATTTCCTTGTTGAGTCACCACCTATTCTATGAGCACTTTCTTGAGAGCATACTTGTCATTCTTAGTATAATGTGCTTGTCTCAAAACTGGATTAATTGTGTTATGACTTTGATGCTTGTATCTTTGATATCTTTACTTCTAGTCTTCACTTGAACTTCAGAGGTGCCTTGGCATTTATGTTTGCTCTACAATCAAAGGCAAGCGAGATACCACTATATCATACCTTTTTATGAGCATTGTAATGTTGCTTATGTTTATGTTTCATGCTACTTATTATTTTTGAGTTGGAATCTCTTCATATCTTGCAATGACTATTAAGTAAACTCAGTTGCATACTCTTTATTATGAATTGCCTGAGTAGTTGACCTTATGCTGAGAATATATACATCTTATGAAGCAAATGTGTTCGTGAAAGTTTCTTTTATCGCACTCAGTTTTCAACTGAATTGCTTGAGGACAAGCAATAAGCTAAGCTTGGGGGGAGTTGATACGTCCAAAACGTATCTACTTTCCCGAACACTTTTGCTATTGTTTTTCCTCTAAACTTGTGTGATTTGGATACAACTAACATTGACTCTAGTGGATCAATGTGGTTTATGAAAAGAACACACATGCGATGTCACTAGTGGATCAATGTGGTTTAGGAAAAGAACACACCTGCAATGTCACTAGTGGATCAATGTGGTTTAGGAAAAGAACACACATGCAATAACTCTAGTGGATCCATGTGGTTTAGGAAAGGAACACACACGTAGGGACACCAGTGGATGAATGTGGTTGAGGAAAATAACACACATGCAATGTCTCTAGTAGATCAATATGGTTTAGGAAAAGGACACACATCCAATGTCACTAGTGGATCGATGTGGTTTAGGAAAAGAACACACATGCAATGTCACAAGTGGATCAATGTGGTTTAGGAAAAGAACACGCATTCAATGACTCTACTGGATCCACATGGTTTAGGAAAATAACACAATTGCAATGACTCTAGTGGATCCATGTGGTTTAGAAAAAGAACACACATGCAATGTCACTAGTGGATCAATGTGGTTTAGGAATACAACACACATGCAATGTCACTAGTGGATCCATAGGGTTTAGGAAAAGAACACACATGCGATGTCACTAGTGGATAAATGTGGTTTATGAAAAGAACACACACGCAGTGTCACCAGTGGATCAATGTGGTTTAGGAAAAAACACACATGTAATGTCACAAGTGGATCAATGTGGTTTAGGAAAAGAACACACATGCAATTTCACTAGTGGATCAATGTGGTTTAGGAAAAGAGAAAACATGCAATGTCTCTAGTGCATAAATGTGGTTTAGGAAAAGAACATACATCCAATGACTCTAGTGGATCCATGTGGTTTAGGAAAATAACACACATGTACTGACACTAGTGGATCAATGTGGTTTAGGAAAAGAGCACACATGCAATGTCTCTAGTGGATCAATGTGGTTTAGGAAAAGAACATACATCCAATGACTCTAGTGGATCCATGTGGTTTAGGAAAAGAACACACACGTAGGGACACCAGTGGAAGAATGTGGTTTAGGAAAAGAACACACATGCAATTTCTCTAGTGGATCAATGTGGTTTAGGAAAATAACACACATCAAATGACTGCAGTGGATCCATGTGGTTTAGGAAAAGAACACATGCAATGTCACTAGTGGATCAATGTGCTTTAGGAAAAGAACACACATGCAATGTCACTAGTTGATCCATGGGTTTTAGGAAAACAACACACATGCAATGTCACTAGTGGATCAATGTGGCTTAGGAAAAGAACACACATGTAGTGAAACGAGTGATCAATGTGGTTTAGGAAAAGAACACGCATTCAATGACTCTACTGGATCCACATGGTTTAGGAAAATAACACAATTGCAATGACTCTAGTGGATCCATGTGGTTTAGAAAAAGAACACACATGCAATGTCACTAGTGGATCAATGTGGTTTAGGGAAAGAACACACTTGCAATGTCACTAGTGGTCCATGGGGTTTAGGAAAAGAACACACATGCAATGTCTCTAGTGCATCAATGTGGTTTAGGAAAAGAACACACATGTAGTGACACCAGTGATCAATGTGGTTTAGGAAAAGAACACACATGCAATGTCTCTAGTGGATCAATGTGGTTTTGGAAAATAACACACATCCAATAACTACAGTGGATCCATGTGGTTTAGGAAAAGAACACATGCAATGTCACTAGTGGATCAATGTGGTTTAGGAAAAGAACACACATGCAATGTCAATAGTGGATCAATGTGGTTTAGGAAAAGAACACACATGCAATGTCACAAGTGGATCCATGGGGTTTAGGAAAAGACCAGACATACAATGTCACTAGTGGATCAATGTGGTTTAGGAAAAGAACACATGTGTAGTGACACCAGTGATTAATGTGGTTTAGGAAAAGAACACGCATGCAATGTCTCTAGTGGATCAATGTGGTTTAGGAAAAGAACACACACATAGGGACACCAGTGGATGAATGGGGTTGAGGAAAAGAACATACATGCAATGTCTTTAGTAGATCAATGTGGTTTAGGTAAACAACACACATCCAATGACTCCAGTGATCAATGTTGTTTAGGAAAAGAACACATGCAATGTCACTAGTGGATCAATGTGGTTTAGGAAAAGAACACACATGCAATGTCACTAGTGGATCAATGTGGTTTAGGAAAAGGACACACATGCGATGTCACTAGTGGATCAATGTGGTTTATGAAAAGAACACACACGCAATGTCACCAGTGGATCAATGTGGTTTAGGAAAAAACAGACATGCAATGTCACCAGTGGCTCAATGTGGTTTAGGAAAAGAGCACACATGCAATGTCACTAGTGGATCAATATGGTTTAGGAAAAGAACACACATGCAATGTCTCTAGTGGATAAATGTAGTTTAGGAAAAGAACACACATCCAATGACTCTATCTGATCCATGTGGTTTAGGAAAAGAACATATATGTACTGACACTAGTGGATCAATGTGGTTTAGGAAAAGAACACACATGCAACGTCTCTAGTGGAGCAATGTGGTTTAGGAAACGAACTCACATCCAATGACTCTAGTGGATCCATGTGGTTTAGGAAAAGTACACACATGTAATGTCTCTAGTGGATCACCCGTGGTTTAGGAAAATAACACACATCAAATGACTCAAGTGGATCCATGTGGTTTAGGAAAAGAACACACATGCAATGTCACTAGTGGATCAATGTGGTTTAGGAAAAGAACACACATGCAATGTCACTAGTGGATCGATGTGGTTTAGGAAAAGGACACACATGCAATGTCACCAGTGGATTGATGTGGTTTAGGAAAAGAACACACCTGCAATGTCACAAGTGGATCAATGTGGTTTAGAAAAAGAATACACATTCAATGACTCTACTGGATCCACGTGGTTTAGGAAAATAACAGAATCGCAATGACTCTAGTGGATCCATCTGGTTTAGAAAAAGAACACACATGCAATGTCACCAGTGGATCAATGTGCTTTAGGAAAAGAACACACATGCAATGTCACTAGTTGATCCATGGGGTTTAGGAAAACAACACACATGCAATGTCACTAGTGGATCAATGTGGCTTAGGAAAAGAACACACATGTAGTGAAACGAGTGATCAATGTGGTTTAGGAAAAGAACACACATGCAATGTCTCTCTTGTATGTTGGAGTGGTGAATCATTTTGTGCCTTTTACTTTAATTAGTTGAGAGATGGCATTGTGTAGCCAAAACCATAGAATGGTATACTATTCCACACATAGTAGAGGCAATCTCTGCCAAGCATAGGACATACCGTAAGGCTAAACCTTCGTTGTTTTTATGGTACCATATTGGAAATTCCCCTGCTAGATCACCATGGGAGGCAATGTGTTGTTCTCTAGTCATGTTCCAGAGTTTAGGATTGATGAGCATTCTATGGTCAGGTAACATCTACACTCTTCATAAGGATTTCATGATTTACTGAGAGACAAGGACAGTTGTTTATGACTAAGACAGCATCCTCATTTTCAAGTTCCTTGAGAGCAGGACATGGTGTTCTGTTATTGACCTTATACTAGCACTCAAATTATCTCCTTGTCCCATTATAGTTTGACATTACCAATATAGGAAGAACTAAAGAAGCAGCTAGATGATAGGCTATCCAAAGGTTTTATTCGACCTAGTGTCTCTCCTTGTAGAGTGCTAGTTATGTTTATAGCCAAGAGAGATGGTAGTTGGCAAAAGTGTGTTGATTAACAGGATTAGGGAAGATATTTTGCTCTTAATGCGTAAGCATCCATAACAAATGTCCATTGCCCCACATTGAGAAACTTCTTGATCAACTATGGAGCTAAGGTGGTCTATATTGATCTTTAGTATGACTATAATCCGATTCATGAGCGGGAACAAGATATGGAGTAGATTGCCTTCTCTTCTAAGTATGGACTTACTAACTAATTCCCTCCCATCCCTTCGGAGACAATAAGCAGTATGCTAAATATGTTCCTCCTCCCCCGATAAATTTGTGATAGTATCTACCGATGAATCATATATTCAAAGCTAGAATGAGTGCATCAGCGCCATTTTAGGCTTATGTCACTTTGACAAAGAAAAGAAATTTCTGAAGCTAAAGTAATTTTATTATCGCCTTATTAAAGTAGCTATTATAGGTCATGCGCATGCTCAGGTAAGATAGAAAGGTTATTGCTCATGCTTCTAGTCAACTAAAAAAAGATACGGATTATCCTACTGATGATTTAGAATTTGTACTTGTGGTTCTTGTGCTCATGAATTTGGAGGCATTATCTTTATGGATAATTTTGAGATATTTTCACTCATCAAATACCTCATCACACAGAAGTTGAAATTGAGAAAAATTGGTGGTTATAATTGATAAAAGGACTATGAACTCCCTATGCCGTACAACGTAGGCAGTGAAATGTTTGTAGACACTCTTAGTTGCAAGTCTTTTACTCCCACTATAGCTTGTATCGTTATTGATTTCAATCGGACAGAGGAGAAGATCAGGAGATATAGATTTGTCCATTCTTCGGCCATTCTAGATGGAGAGAGGCACATCGCACCCACACACACTGTTCGTCCTGGAAAGACAAGGATGTACCAGGAACTGAAAAAACCTTATTACTCAAAGGGAATGGCAGTTGATGTGGCCAACTATGAGTCCTCTTGTGGTGTTTGGTAGCAAGTAAATGCTCAGCATAAGAGTCCAACAAGACTACTACAATCCTTGGAGGTTCCATAATGGCAAAATTATGATTGATTTTGTTATTGTCCTTTGTGATACACGTAGTGGGAAGGATCAAATTTTAATAACATGGATTAACTTACCAAAGTTGCACATTTTAATCCTATCCACGCCATCGACTCTGCATATAACTTGGCGCATAATATCTGCATGGGATAATAAGGTTGGATGGGGTTACTAAATCCATAACTTCTGGCAGAAATGCTAAGTTTGCATCAAAGTTTTGGGAGAGCTTGTAGAGTGTCTTGGGTACACAGTTGAGACTTAGTATGGTGTTTCATGCTCGTACGGATGGCCAGTCAGAGCTTACGATTCAAACTTTTGAATATATGTTACAGTGTTGTATCCTATCATAGCAAGGGAGTTAGGAAGATTACTTGTCACTTGTGTATTGGTCTTATAATTACATCCATCACGCTATAATATGAATTGCACCTTACAAGACTCTGTGGAAAAAGGTGTCTCCAATTTATTGAAATTTCATGGATGAATAGGCAGTGCTAGGGCCAGATTAGGTTCAAGAAGCTAAGAGGGTGGCAGAGCTTAGGCATTAGGCAACTTATGTTAGCAACACAGAGAAGACATAAGTGTCATGTTGATTCCAAGAGGTCGAACATTGATTCCTAGTAGATGAAGAAGTACTGTTAATGGTGTTACTTCCTACTAAATCAATTATTAGGTTTAACATATGAAGAGAAAGTGTAGTATGAGAAACATTGGGACTTCGTACTAGTGGCATGAGGCGGGAATCTAGCCTACCGTCTCGATGATGTGTGTGCATGATGTATTCAAAGTCTCTATGTTACGGAAACATTTTGGTGAACTCGAATGACAAATGACCATGGGCTGATTACCATTAAAAATTATTTACCGTTGAGGCTTCTTCCATGTGGATACGGCAAGAATCTAGGAGAGTGATGATGCATAGGAGGCTTAAGAATATGAGTTGCCAAACATAGTGTGAGATGACTTGGCAGATTGAGGGTCGCGTGCATGAGAATGTCCTAAATTTATAGTGGCTGGTATGTGGTGTAAGATTATATTTTTACATGTTACAGTTCTTACAAGTGGAAAAGTGAGGAACAATTCAGGGTCGAATTCTGTTTAAGGGGGTGAGAATGTAATTCCCCGAATTTTAATACTATTTTTTTTAATTTTATACAAACTAATTGGGAACTTGAGGGTATTTATATAATTTGAGAGTAAGAAATAAAAGAGAAGAGTTTGTAGAAAAATGGATGCTAGTGCTCGTATAGTTGATTTCCTGCTAGATGCATATAACTGCTAACTCTAGGTAGTGTTGCTATCTCAAAAAAACAGATTAGGACATTGAGAGCAGAAGAAATACGTGGAAAGAATTAAGCGGGTTGGGCTGGGATTTTTTGACCCGAACTGTACTATTATTGCCTAGCTTCCCTGGCCTTCTAGTACAGCCTTGGGAGGACGCCGCCACCATATCTCCTCCCTAATATTTTTCATCACTACCGCTGCCGATTTGTGGCCTGAGGCGTTGCCGCAGTGTTGCTAGCAGCAGCCATCTCCACAGCTGTGGTCAATAGTCCGCCACAGCGCCGCCACTGCGACTGCCTAGGCTAATTGACTCTGGGGATTGCCGCTGTAGCTGCCGTGTGTTATCGAGGTTCAACACCGCCGATCCGTCATCCTCTAGAACAGGTACTCGAAACCATCCGTTAATTGTTTTCATTCTCTGTGTTTTGGTCAATTTCAATTCAGGTGCGTGTTTCTAGAAGCCTAACTGTCATGCTGGTTATAGTAGTAGCCGAGCGGTCAGTTGTTTTAGATCAAGTCTAGTTTTAAGTTCTAGGCAGGATTATTTTGGGTACCATGATACCCAAAATAACGGCGGTGTTTTTGTATAAAATTATTTTGGGTACCATGATACGATCTGAATCACAGACTAGTACCAGATGGGTTTATGCCTTGGCTTAGCTGCTTACGGAAGGAAGCCCAGCTTCGCACGTACCTGGAACTCATGTTGCTGCTAGTAATTTTCAGTTAGTAAAGAATAAAGATTGTATTGATTTGACCATAACCAACAACTAGCTCTAGCATATAGTTTATACTAGGAAGTTTGGGCGCGCCCGTGGAATTGAACATGTAAGATATTTGCAAAGTAATGTAATCTAATTTTTTTATTTAGCACATTTTAATTGGAACATTCTAATATGGAGTACTATTAGGCTAATTGGTCACTCATAGGTTGTCCATCAAAACTTTGATATGGTGATGTAGATGCCTGATATATGGACACGTGGTAGATCCATGGCTACCCGTCATATATATTTTTCCCCTAGTGTGTGCACAGATTCTGCCGCATGTATGCCTAGACCTGCTCTTCCAGCAACTGCCAATAGCAGTACAGACCTAGGTATATACAGTGTTGTATGATTCTGCATATTAAAACCAGTATCGGTCCATACACTGCAGTATGATTCTGCTCTGAGTGTGTCTCTGCAGACAAAGAATTTTGTTGCTGCTCATCCTCTTGGGTCGCCATTTAAACCTCAGAATATTCACCCAAGACCTTGATATATGAAACGATGAAAATCAGTTTAGAAGGTAAAGCTACTATATTATTATTTTTTTGACAGGGTAAAGCTACTATATTCTGACAAAACATAGGCGGTAAACTAATCTATGAGTAATGCAAGCTCCTTTGACGGCGTACCTCCCTGTATATGCATCAATTGGAGAGATAACAATCGTTTGAGAAAACTTCATTTATTCATGTATAAAAGAAGTTAATCATAATGCCAAGAATAGAAAGGAAACCTCACAGTCTCACTACAATAAACAACCTCACAAGAAAGGAAACCTGACCAGGAACTATCTCTTCAAAACTAAAAGTGAACAATCAAATCAACCCAAGCTTGATTCACACAGAAGGACTACTATTACTTGTTTTCAAATGGTAGCTATTAACCTTCTGATAAACATTTTACAAAATTATAGAACACGTGGCATCAACTATCTCTCGCAATCTAGGAAACTGAATTATAAGTTATAGCCCTGAACAAAAATATGAAGCATAAAGTTGCTTTGAGTATTCTAAGAATATCTGAATACCATTAAGAGTATGTAAATTCGCCCAGGAGTCCAGTGTAATACCAGAGTTCCAGTTTCACCTATAACTCCAATGATGACTCTCATTTCCTCACGAGTAACATTAGTAATCCTATCGATATCTGTAGAATGAAACACATTTGCAAATATTCAGAACCAAGAAAACAGAACCTGGACTCGACAAACTGCCATACCAATAGAAGACTTTCTAGATTTTCAAGTCCACAAGGCATACTGTAAGTCAATTTCTTTGCAAATTTGAAGTTAATGTGCATAAGAGTATATATGCAAGTGTTGAGGGAAGTATTTTCTAACTTACAGTGATAGCAACAATGTTAAAGGCCCAATACAAAATAACAAATCTCTGGATAGTTCAACAAACTTAATCAGGCACAGATTGAGTGTCGAACATGAAAAGGAGACAAATGTGCCATGGCTTGTTTAGTAAATTTGTCGCTGTGCAGATATTTCCTTTCTATATTCGAAATGCACCAAATAAGCATTAGCACAAGCTATCTGTACGTGTTTCGGTGATTGCTCATAATTTCTCGCCCATGCAATGTGTCTTCATATATGTGCGCATTCTCCAACCCACATTAAGTAAATGTGCAGTGACAAAATATGAATAGACTTGATTCCTGGAGAAAAGAAAATGCACAATGTAATGGCACATATATGTGGGTGAGTAAAGATAGCATGAGAACCTGACGCACACAAAGCATGAGATCCAGTCTCACAATAATCATTAAATGTAGCTTTAAAGTTGTGGAAAAAAATTAGACATCTCGTCATTCAGATAAAAAGTAACATATTTGTTTAAGGGAAGGGATGTGGAAACAGCCCAAAAAGGCGATCAACATCAGGAAAATGTTAGACTATCTTATATTCCAAGCTGACAATGATGTTTGCTACTGGAAGCCTCTCCGAAACGCAAGGACATGCGTAATACCAATAGGCTCCTTAAACCTGTAAGAATGAATCACCTATGAATCATGTGAAATACAGTTCTGGTTAATATGAGTTGTACCACCTTGTTCTAAGATATTATAAGAGCAAATTAAGCACATGAAGCTAAGACACCCATACACAAATGTTTAACCTAGCCAGCGGTCAGGACAATTGCTGTAGCTGAGGTTACCCAGGTAACTCTTGTTAATTACCCTTTTGGTCCCATTAATATGCTTTTTGTTAAATCATTGTGCAAAGTAAACGGCAAAATATAGTATATAGTTGCAAATCCTGAACAAAGAATTAGTCGATTTCAGGCAAATTAAGAAGATGAAAACTGGAAACAATGTTGGTAAGCCCCTTTTGCATGTTTCCGAGGCATAAATATGTCAGTAATACAAAAACTGAATTAATGTGAATCTAGTTTGCTCCAAGATTCAGATGCATGATTTTCTAATGAGTAGGCAACTCGAGATACCTCGATAGGGGGAAAATGAGAACCTCAAGCCTCGGTGCTGCCTCATGCAAGATAGGCCATGGCGGCCCGGAGGGAAACCATGCTGAAAGACCGGCCGGGGAACATGAGCTGCAGCAATCATGTGTATGCCGCTGAGGAAGAGAGCCTCGTAGCAGTGTTGCACTGGTTAGGGTTACTTGCCTCCGGAGCCTCACCAGCAATCCGCCATATGTCCTCCAATCGGTAGGTACCAACTGTGGATGCGACATCATCTGCGTTAAACTGCCACCGGTGCACCCCTTTCTCTAATGCTTCAAGAAATCAACCATCTATGTATTGGCGTTAAACTGCCACCGGTGCACCCCTTCCTCTAATGCTTCCAGAAATCAACCATCTATGTATTGTATGATGCTCCGAACGGGAACCCAAGAACACTAAAAAGCTGAATGGCAAAGGGATCAAGAGACATGTTTTTCGTTGGATTGGTAGCATACCTAGCGACCGGAAGAAACGCCCAGCCTCCGTCGCGTGGTCCCCAGAGCCCCCAACCGCCGCATCAACGGGGATGACGCCGCGGCGGCTGCCCGGGCAGGGCCTCCATGCCAGTGGCGCCATGGCGCTGGCGGACGGGTAGGCTGGCCCAGCAAGGCGGGCAGGGCGGGGCAGGGCTGCCGGAGTTGCGGCGCTCCGCCGGCGACCACGCGCACGCGCGTACGCCGCGAGGAGCGGCCACCACTCTGCCGGCGAGCACGCGCACGTCCTCTCCACCACCACGGCTCCACTTCTTCCCGGTGAGCATGGCCAGCGGCACGGGATGGCGCGTTGAAGTAGAAACCATGGAGTCGGCGAGCACGTGAAGGCCCCGCGGCGACCCCGCGGGCGTATCCATCACCGCCTCTTCGGCCGCGGCGACGACGGCGGCGGATCCACCGCGGATTGAGCGGCTGCAGAAAGGGATGTGGAGGGAGCAGTGAGAAGAGGGAGGGCGGCGCAAGCCAAGGTAGGCGGCGGTGGTGGAGGGGGTTGGAGCGGCAGTGGAGGAGGATGTTGGGGCGGCGGTGACGGGATGGGAAGAGGCCACGGAGGTTCTCTTCAGGAGTATCCCACCGCTTTGACCGATCCGCGAAGAGGCATCGAGAAAAAAGAGCAAAATAAAAAAAAGTACTGTAGATGTGTGTTCCTGTAGCTATCTACTGTACCAAACCTGACTTGACACGGCTAACAGGCCGCTGAACTGCTCCAATTTCATATATGTAGTTATGGTTTACGGCTTTGGCCGCTCGACGCGGAGGTCAAGACGGGAGAAGCGTGCTGCCGTTCAGAAAGGGCTGCGAGCACAGAGAGAGTGAGGAGGAGGCGGCGGCGGACGTGGCTGGATTAGGGCAACAGGCCGGCGACAGCCGAGTTTTCTGTGTCATGCGGCCGGGAAGACGGCATGGTAGGCGGCGGCCTAGGAATGGTGATGCTTTAGGCGGCGGCTTGAGAAGAGGGCGCACGACTCTTCGAGAAATCACCGGTGGTTGGAAAAAAAAAGAGACGGACCACCGCTTGACCAAACCGTCTATAAGAAACGGGATCGAGCGTTGAACTGCTCTGCTTTGACCTCTTTAGCTACATCCTATTGTTTACTTCTTTACCTGAAAGTCGAAATTGATGCAGCCTAGAAGAATGTGGTCCCAGTGAAGCCCAATGCAGATTAAGGATGGGGAGCACAACAAATGCAATGAAAATAATGCGGGCATGTGGTGCTACCCAAGGACTACATCGGTGTGTGGGAGAGGGACAGGGAAGGCTATAGAAACTGAATGCCACAATCTTCCAAAGAGAACCCATTGATGCTTCTATTATTTATTTACTCTGTTTATTAAATTTGTTTGTAGTTCCATGTTTGATCTATCATAACTTAATTGGGTATATATTTATCATTGCCATCTTTATGCTATTATGCAAAAAAAAGTATTTACTTTATAAGAAAATGGATATAAATGTTTTGCACATATTTTTTTGTCTAATCTTCTGATAGAGATACATTGTATAAAGTGTATATTAGTTTTTGCTTTTTTGTCCCAGGTTTTGTTTTGCGAAGTAGATTAAAATTTGAATATTGACATTCTCAATATATCAATATATTAACGTAATTTATAATTCTTTCGTGGCTTGTTCAGTAAATTTGTCGCTGCGCAGATATTTCCTTTCTATATTCGAAATGCACCAAATAAGCATTAGCACAAGCTATCTGTACGTGTTTCGGTGATTGGTCATAATTTCTCGCCCATGCAATGTGTCTTCATATATGTGCTCGCATTCTCCAACCCACATAAATGTGCAGTGATAAAATATGAATAGACTTGATTCCTGGAGAAAAGAAAATGCACAATGTAATGGCACATATATGTGGGTGAATAAAGATAGCATGAGAACCTGACGCACACAAAGCATGAGATCCAGTCTCACAATAATCATTAAATGTAGCTTTAAAGTTGTGGAAAAAAATTAGACATCTCGTCATTCAGATAAAAAAGTAACGTATTTGTTTAAGAGAAGGGATGTGGAAACAGCCGAAAAAGGCGATCAACATCAGGAAAATGTTGGACTACCTTATATTCCAAGCTGACAATGAAGTTTGCTACTGGAAGCCTCTCAGAAACGCAAGGACATGCGTAATATCAATAGGCTCCTTAAACCTGTAAGAATGAATCACCTATGACTTTTGCTGCAAAAATATGAATCATGTGAAATACAGTTCTGGTTAATATGAGCTGTACCACCTTGTTCTAAGATATTATAAGAGAAAATTAAGCACATGAAGCTAAGACACCCATACACAAATGTTTAACCTAGCCAGCGGTTAGAGGAGGACGACAATTGCTGTAGCTGAGGTTACCCAGGTAACTCTTGTTAATTACCCTTTTGGTCCCATTAATATGCTGTTTGTTAAATCATTGTGCAAAGTAAACGGAAAAATATAGTATATAGTTGCAAATCCTGAACAAAGAATTAGTCGATTTCAGGCAAATTAAGAAGATGAAAACGGGAAACAATGTTGGTAAGCCCCTTTTGCATGTTTCCAAGGCATAAATATGTCAGTAATACAGAAACTGAATTAATGTGAATCTAGTTTTCTCCAAGATTCAGAAGCATGATTTTCTAATGAGTAGGCAACTCGAGATACCTCGATAGGGGGAAAATGAGAAACCTCAAGCCTCGGTGCTGCCTCATGCAAGATAGGCCATTGCGGCCCGGAGGGAAACCATGCTGAAAGCCCGGCCGGGGAACATGAGCTGCAACAATCATGTGTATGCCGCTGAGGAAGAGACCCTCATAGCAGTGTTGCACTGGTTAGGGTTACTTGCCTCCGGAGCCTCACCAGCAATCCGCCATATGTCCTCCAATCGGTATGTACCAAATGTGGATGCGACATCATCTGCGTTAAACTGCCACCGGTGCACCCCTTCCTCTAATGCTTCAAGAAATCAACCATCTATGTATTGGCGTTAAACTGCCACCGGTGCACCCCTTCCTCTAATGCTTCAAGAAATCAACCATCTATGTATTGTATGATGCTCCGAACGGGAACCCAAGAACACTAAAAAGCTGAATGGCAAAGGGATCAAGAGACATGTTTTTCGTTGGATTGGGAGCATACCTAGCGACCGGAAGAAACGCCCAGCCTCCGTCGCACGGTCCCCAGAGCCCCCAACTGCCGCATCAACGGGGATGACGCCGCGGCGGCTGCCCAAGCAGGGCCTCCATGCTGGTGGCGCCATGGCACTGGCGGACGGGTAGGCTGGCCCAGCAAGGCGGGCAGGGCGGGGCAGGGCTGCCGGAGTTGCGGCGCTCCGCCGACGACCACGCGCACGCGCCTACGCCGCGAGGAGCAGCCACCACTCTGTCGGCGACCACGCGCACGTCCTCTCCTCCACCACGGCTCCACTTCTTCTCGGTGAGCATGGCCAGCGCCACGGGATGGCGCGTTGAAGTAGAAACCATGGAGTCGGCGAGCACGTGAAGGCCCCGCGGCGGCCCAGCGGGCGTATCCATCACCGCCTCTTCGGTCGGGGCGACGACGGCGGCTGATCCACCACGGATTGGGCGGCTGTAGAAAGGGATGTGGAGGGAGCGGTGAGAAGAGGGAGGGCGACGCAAGCCAAGGTGGGCGGCGATGGTGGAGGGGGTTGGAGCGGCAGTGGAGGAGGATGTTGGGACGGCGGTGACGAGATGGGAATAGGCCACGGAGGTTCTCTTCATCGATGGGAGTATCCCACCGCTTTGACCGATCCGCGAAGAGGCATCGAGAAAAAAGAGCAAAATAAAGAAAAGGTACTGTAGATGTGCGTTCATGTAGCACCAAACTGACTTGGTACGGCTAACAGGCCGCTGAACTGCTCCAATTTCATATATATAGTTATTTGAAGGTTAGACTTTCCCGTCTGTGGTAGTTAAGTCCTTTGGAGTGTTTTGTGAGTATACATACGAAGGATAGTGCCAGATTATTGATCGTAGGAGTGATTGCATATTTGCTTTTATGGTTAGGAGATGATGTTGTGTATTGAGTATGATATATGTCTCAATATCAGGTGTTTGTACTTCCGGTGTTAGATACTACCATTCACAGCTTGTAGTCCGCGGTTGAGGCAAGTTCATACCATGATAATACTTTGCATGATCCCTTCACTTGTTTTTTATTTTCTAGCACCTGTTATTTATTCTAGTATCTTGTTATTATTTATATGTGTGGAGACCAAGTGTTATGACAAACAATATAGTTGCACTTGTTTTTTGCCTAGCATCATAAAGACAGTGTAAAGTGTGGTGACCTACTGAGGTAGGCACCTTGAGACAGTCGATGTTGGTACGCATCCCATATTGTCGGAAACCTCCACAAGTTGGAGTGAGTCGATGCCGACGAGTGTCCCCTCAAGGGATACCGGTATACGCAAAAGAAAAGTGAATGCAAATAGCATATAGGCATACATAGCAATCAGTGCGCTATGATATGTGTTACAGGATAATCATCGGTGTGTCGTTTTTTATACAATGCTGATTATTTCTTTATGAACTTGCTGAGTATTTTATACTAACCCTTGTTTCTTAAATATTTTTAGGTAAACATTGCGGACGACATGCACGGGGAATACGGGAGTAGTACCATCACGTACATCACACTATGACCTCACATTGATCACATTTTTCTTGGAACCATGCCTTTCTAAATTAGAAGAACCCTACCTTGTCTTGATCAGTTATAGAGCTCGTGGAAGTATTATTTAAGACAATATTGGTTATCCTTATTGCGAGTAGATGAAAGTTTTATTTTATCCTTGTAGTATTAGAGTATTAGTATATGGTTGGGCTATGCACCTGTTGTTTCTAGTGATAAATTCATGTGCTTTGGTTTTATTACAATCTTCATGTTGTGGATGTCCTTATAATTAGAGGAGACCATGCCAATTTTTTCATAAGCATCTTGGTTCTTGTATATTTTTAGTGAAAGTGGTCACACTCCAAGAGCCGGTTGGCTTTGGGGTGTTACAACTCTAGTGGATCCATGTGATTTAGAAAAAGAACACAATTACAATGACTCTAGTGCATCCATGTGGTTTACAAAAAGAACCACATGCAATGTCACCAGTGGATCAATGTGGTTTAAGAATTGAACACACATGCAATGTCACCAGTGGATCCGTGGTGTTTAGGAATAGAAAACACATGCAATGACTCTAGTGGATCCATATGGTTTAGGAAAACAACACACAAGCAATGTCACCAGTGGATCAATATGGTTTAGGAAAATAACACACATGCAATGACTCTAGTTTATCAATGCGGTTTAGGAAAAGAACACACGTGAAATAAATCTAGAGGATCCATGTGGTTTAGGAAAAAAACACACATGCAAGGTCACTAGTGGATCAATGTGGTTTAGGAAATTAACACACATGCAATGACTCTAGTGGATCCATGTGATTTAGGAAAAGAACACACATGCAATGACTCTAGTGGACCAATGTGGTTTAGGAAAAGAACACACATGCAAAGTCACCAGTGGATCAATGTGGTTTAGGAAAAGAACACATATGAAATGTCACCGGTGGATCAATGTGTTTTAGGAAAAGAACAGACATGCAATGACTCTAGTGGATCCACGTGGTTTAGGAAAACAACACACATGCAATGACTCTAGTGGATCCATGTGGTTTAGGAAAAGAACACACATGCAATGACTCTAGTGGATCCATGTGGTTTAGGAAACGAACACACACAATGACTCTAGTGGATCCATGTGGTTTAGGAAAACAACACACATGCAATGTCACCAGTGGATCAATGTGGTTTAGGAAAAGAACACTTATGCAATAATTCTAGTTGATCCATGTGGTTTTGGAAAAGAACCCACATGCAATAACTCTAGTGGATCCATGTTGTTTAGGAAATGAATACACACGCAATGACTCTAGTGGATCCATGTGGTTTAGGAAAAGAACACACATGCAATAACTCTAGTTGATCCATGTGTTTTAGGAAAAGAACACACATGCAATGTCACTAGTGGATCAATGTGGTTTAGGAAAATAACACACATTCAATGACTCTAGTGGATCCATGTGGTTCAGGAAACGAACACAATTGCAATGACTCTAGTGGATCCATGTGGTTTAGAAAAATAACACACATCCAATGTCACCAATTGATCAATGTGGTTTAGGAAAAGAACACACTGCAATGTCACCAGTGGATCCATGGGGTTTAGGAAAAGAACACACATGCAATGTCACTAGTGGATCAACGTGATTTAGGAACAGAACACACATGCAATGACTCTAGTGGATCCATGTGGTTTAGGAAAAGAACACACATGCAATGACTCTAGCGGATCCATGTGGTTTTGGAAATGAACACACATGCAATGTCACAAGTGGATCAATGTCGTTTAGGAAAATAACACACATGAAATGACTCTAGTGGATCCATGCGGTTTAGGAAAAAAATACACATGAATGTCACCGTGGATCAATGTGGTTTAGGAAAATAATATACATGCAATGACTCTAGTGGATCCATGTGGTTTATAAAAAGAACACACATGGAATGTCACCAGTTGATCAATGTGCTTTAGGAAAACAACACACATGCAATGTCACCAATGGATCCACGGGGTTTAGGAAAAGAACAAACATGCAATGTCACTAGTGGATCAATGTGGTTTAGGTAAAGAACACACATGCAATGACTCTAGTGGATCAATGTGGTTTAGGAGAATAACACACATGTAATGTCTATCGTGGATCAATGTGGTTTTGGAAAAGAACACACATCCAATAACTCTAGTGGATCCATGTGGTTTAGGAAAAGAACACACATGCAATGTCACCATTGGATCAATGTGGTTTCGGAAAAGAACACACATGCAATATCACTAGTGGATCAATGTTGTGGGGCAGATTAATCTTCCGAGAATCCCTGTTATGCATACACCACGATGCCATGATTAGTTTATCGTGGCACATAACCGACAAGTATCAAAGTAAACATCCATACTTAAGCGAATACATGTCGTACCTTGTTTTGCATTATGGCTACATCAATCAACATCGACGGAACATAATTTAGCGTAGAGACCGAGCCATGCCTTAACCTATAGGAAACTGACTGGGAGAACATCCTAGCTCGCATAGTCGTCAGTTTCACCTTCTTCTTGATATCTAACAAGAGGATATGCAATATGGCTATGGTAGTAGGAGGGCTCCAAGGGAGGTTCTTTTCTCAAATAGTTTCTCTTGTAGATATAACATTTACATATCTTAGTTGAAACATTTTTGAAAAGTTTTGGAAAACACTAGGATTGCTTCACACATTAGTTCCTCCTTCCGGTCATCCCATGACCAAACTCCTTTCCGACCATCCCATGGTAAAAACAATTTCCAAAGCCTTTGATTTTCCGAAGTACTTTTTGAAAACTCCATCATCGCTCTACAGCAACCTTCCTAGCCGTCCATGACCGCGGACACGGATATTAGAATAGATTTACACTCTCTAGAGGTTGTACACTTTACCCAGACCATCCGGGTACCCTGCCCTGATCTACACCTATCATGGGTTGAGTAACCTGTCAAGACCTTTGGAATGCCCACTCCAGTATAAGCGCCTACCCTATGAGTCGTTCCCCTCAACACCGGGATGTCGGGTATCGTGGACCAACCGGAAAGCCTTTTTCACTACACAATGTGTGCGCTTTCAATGAGAGGCTCATAGTAACGCCTAGCGGCCCGTAGCTGTTCATTTCTTCACCTGGTCGACGTGCCATGGACCATTACAGGAGAAGACCCAGCCTCTAGGGATCACCATTCCCTATAGTAGTTGTGAGATAACTCGTACCTGAGCAAACAAACTTAGAATCTAGCCCCTTTCCATATAGGAGCAATGTGGTTGCACGGGTTAATTGTTTTGGCAAAATTGAAAAGAATTGGCTGCATTTTCATAAACATTTTTCCTCTTCTTTCTTTCATCATTTTGTAAAAAAAACTTTGTCCTTACTCAATCTTCTCTTGGTAGGTCAAACCTCACCAAGATTTTATCATAAAACATTTTGTAAGACTTTTCCAGGGTATTCCCATCCTATAGCTTTGCTTCGGCTAAATCTAGGTCTCCAAAGGGACAAGTAGGTGCAAGTAGGTGCCAACAAGGGGGTTGTACTTAGTAGTACAAAAGTGTAATGGTTTGGAGGAGCCAAGCCACTACCAGGTATAGATCATCATATAATAAAACAATGCAGTTTTCATAAAATAGTAGGTAAAATATGCATAAGTAAAACAATAGGACAAGGCTTATGAGCAAGAAAGTGGGTTCTTTGAGATCAGCAAACTGGCAATATATGTCCCTGGACTTCTTCTTAGAATACCATAATAACCAATAATAATAACCATCTTCCTTTGGTCTCCGATATAATCGCATCCAGGGTCGTTATGGATCACATGCAAGCAAAACAAAGGGAACAATCAATACAAGGCATACAATCACCAACACCATACAGCAAACAGACGTACAACACATTAATCACTTCAGTAGGTTTTGATAGATTGAGATCATAGCATTTGGAAATACGTTAATTGCCTTTGTGGATTTGCCTTTGTGATTTATTTGTCAATTACCACCTAATGAAGGGGGTTTTGAACTAAGGCTTGTGTCTGTATGATATCAATATAGACAAATGATATCCACAGATAGTTATTGGAATGACAAGTCCAACAAAAGTGGTTTCGTGATTTCATCAATTTTTCTTAATCACCCTATTTTAATGTAAATCACCCTATTTTAGGTGAATAAATCCCAGAAAAGATATGTAGCTCAAATAAATTTGTTCTCAGAGTATATTGTATACCTTTGAGTGGGTGTTTTTTGAGAGTTGGAATCAACTCAAAATAATTACCATAATACCCTTGGAAAAATCCCAAAGTCAGTTCTATAGTCAATTTATCTTTTTGACTAGATTTATTTTATAGGTCCAAATGACATGAGACCAAAGATAGTGGATATGTATTGCAAATACCGTCTAGGAGCAATTGGAATCATCTTATTTGTAGTTACAAAGCTTCTGCTAGGATTTATTGAGTGAAACCACACTAAGCTGAAATCTTTAATTCCCTATAAAACATTAATAGATCAATAAATCTGTATCTACTGGGGTTTGGTATTTTCTAGTGTACCACACCTTTGAGAGTTGAAATGATGTCAATTTAGCTCATTGTTTGGCCTAGGGTATTTTCTAAATTCATAAATGTATTTAACTTGTCATTTTTGCTAAAGATAAACCACAACTCCACTTGGCAATGGACAAAGTCCATAGGGTAGGTACTTCACTTACCCTCTAGAGAGAGTTGGATTCATTTAATTTCGATATGTGTAACTCTCTAGGGAATTTATTTCCTAAAATAGATACTTTTCAGTAGAGTCATCGCGTGTTAAAACGCTGGGCGGGACCTAGTTATTAGCGGGCCAGGGAGGCCGAAGGTGTATCGGTGGCTTGGGGCCATCCGATCTAAGGAGATCCGATGGAGCCACGTCGTTGTCCCTGATAGAAGGAACCTGGCGGCGGTGGAACCCTAGGGTGGTCAGGGAAGGGAGGGAGTGCTCACCTGGGGGCTTCTCCGTCTTGGGGAAGGCAATGAGGTGAAGCGGCACTAGACAAAGATCACGATGATGGGCGGAAGTGAGGGGTTCGGCCCTGGGACAAGCCTCACGTGAAGGCAACTAAGTGAGCTTCACCGAAGCTCTGCGGGGAAACTCACCTGAGCGTTGGAGACGACGGCAGGGTGGCGGAGCTGATGCGGAAGATGACGCCGACTCCTAGGATGGGCGATGGAGGTGGTTCTATCATCAGAACATGTCGCAAGCAATCACGCAACCGGGACTTGCGTCGGTGCTCGCCAGAGTTGGCACCTGTGGTGCATGCATGCCCAATAGAAAGGCAGGGTTAGATAGAGGATGTCGAGAGGCTTTCAATAGAGCGACATGGAGGGGAAAGGGAGTGGATTAGAGGGCTTACGTGCCAGATCTTGACCATAGCCGAGAAAGGTGTTCTCTCCTCCTCTCGGCTAGGAGAGAGCAAGGGGGAGAGATAGGAGGTGGGGATGCAGATGTTGGGAAGTGGTGGAGCGAAATGAGGCAGAGGGAGGGATCAGGGTGGCCTCTAGCCTATTTAACATGGAGGGTCGGTGTATGGTGAGCTTAGACCATGGAGATAGTTGGGGTGGGTCCATGGCTCTCCTATTGGATGCTAAGGGCAGCGGAGAGAGAGGAGGATGAGTTCTGGTCGTGTAGAGTGGCAAGGGACAGGGAGGCTGCTGTTGTAAGTTTTCAAAGCTATGCCATGTGGTGCTTCTCTCTCTCGTCTCTCCATACAAGCACAAAGGACAAGAAGGAAAGGTGTTAGTATAGTCTAGCTGCAGTGTAGCTCGACCAGAGTTGATGATGGTGCTGAGGAGTAGTGTTTGACAAGATTTGGAGGAAGTAAGATACGTTTGAGGAGTGGTTCTTGCATCATGTTCAAAACATCCCTACATGATGATCATTAGGCAATCCTCATATTTTGAGCAATACAAGATGGTTTAATGATGCTAGTAGATAGATAGGGTTTAGACACACCTCTAGAAATTATATGAGATTTAATGGATAATTTTTTATCTCCTTTTCATCAACTATTCAAAAATTGCTAAATATGTTTTGGGGGAGTTTATTTGAAATTTTTGAATTCGACAAGTATAGTTTTTGGCGTGAGATGGTCCCAAATATGAATTCATACTTTGGAGAATTTTCTCAGAATTTATTGAGGCATAAAATTATTTAAAGTAATTGTTTTCTTGTTTCTGCCATTTAAGAAAATGGGCAAAAAGAATTATTAAAACTCTTCAAAAAATTTATTTTTGAAGTGGTAAGATAGGATGTGATATTTATGCTTCAAATGTGCCTAAATATGGAGATGTGTTTTGGAGAAAACTAAACTTTCCTTTATAGGGAGAGTTTTGAGATTTTGTTAAAAGAAAGGAATTTAATTCCTTTTGGGTCAAAAGAACTATGGATAATATTTGATAAATCTTGATATACAAGGTATATTATGACCACATGATGTAACAACCATTCTCACCCTTTGGGTTTGAATATCCATCTTGGTTTGGGTAGTAACAAGGTAAAGGAGGATCTTGGGCAAAGTTAATCTAATACCACCAAAAACATGTTGGATCTTAGAGCTCAAAGCTCCCCTGGGTCATGGTATATATGGATGGAGAGACCAAGTGATGTATATCACCATGGAGAAAGGAGTTGAGGTTGATCATGATTGAGATCTCCAAGGATTGATGAAAACTTTGAAAAAATAAGGGTGCCAAAATAGATTAACAACCAGCCTTCAAAACCATGTCGGTTTTGGAAGCACAAGGTCTAATTGAAACAAGTGAAGTAGGGATGGATAGACCTTCATGAGTAGAGCACAAACATACCAAGAGTTGGTCAAAATAAGATTGTATGAAGATGTGAGTTTCTGCCAAAGTAGACATGTTGATAAGATTTGCAGAAAAGATTACTTTCCTGCCTACAAAACCATCAACAACAAGTGTGTTGGGTGTTGGGGGATACCCCTGGGTAGGGTCACGCCGGGGTATAAAGGGTCGAGTTATCCGAGGTACGGCAAGCTCAAAGCAAGTGTTGACCGGGTCTCCTCAAGGCATGCCGACTTACGGGGTAACCCGGCCTGGCGGGTATTCACCTAACACTAACCCGGCCGACATTAGCCAAGCGCTAGCCGGATTACCCGATATGTCGGCTATACATGATTTACCATATATGCGGCTACCCTCGTAGCCGGGTTAGCCAAGCGTTGGCCGGATTACCACTTGGCTTCCAAGAGAAGGAAGGAATCTCCCGCTGGTCAAAAGGTGGCCTCTGTCCACTGTAGCTTGAACGAAGCGAGCAGAGGGAAGGACCAGCAGAGCGTAGCCGACAAAGGTGACGTAGCCAGTGTCGGCTGACGTTACCAATGTCGGGTGACACCAAAAGCAAAGCAGCTCATAGAGGATTACGTCCATAGTCAGGACTAGCCGTTTAAAGTGAATAAAGAGGCATCTAGCTTTAACCAACGGGCATATTCGGGGAATATGCCTCCACGTATGCCCTAACTTTGTAACCTGGGTTCCCCTATATAAGGAGGACCAGGGCCTCCATAGAAGGGGATCGATCATTCTGTCTAGGAAGAACTATAGAGCTTTGTAGTGGGGGGGGTAAGAGAACTAGTCTCCTTCTCACGAAGGAGGCCTTGTAATCTACCATTGATAGAGTGAAAATACAAGGATATGTCTGTGGAATCACCACACTATCCCTCCCTGGATTCCTCTAGTGCTCATTGGCCCCATCTTTAGCCTATCCATGGCATCTGCCGTGCCACCACCACGACAGTTGGTGCCCACCGTGGGGCTAGCGATGCTAGTAGGGGTAAAAATCCAAACAGGAAACATCTTCGGCACCGGCGAGCGCGTCGTCTCCGGGCTCGTTTAGCGCTTTGGAGCGCTAGACTACGTCAGCGACAACATGGGGAGCTTCAGCAGGAACCCTCCTCCACGCAACAGCCTCTTCATCAAGCTTGGCGCGCACAAGATCTACGTCGGCATCGACGAGTCCTGCGTACATCCGTGGAACATTGTCGAGGGCGGCGAGCCACCTCTCAGCGCGGCTCGTGGCATGCATATCACTTGCCCCGCAAGCTACGTTGAGGTCATGATGACAATGCCAGACGTAGGTGCAAGCAAGGACCCGGCGCCAGAGCTGGAAACAACGCCAAAGCAGGCAAGGTCTAGGTTTCTGTAACATCCCAAAACTTTAATCCAAGGTTATTAAGATCCAAATCATCAAAATGAGGGTTAACAAAAACTTTTCCAATTAGAATTATTAAAGCATTCATATGTGTGTGCATTTAAATTAGGAGTTGTTTTGAATTGCCATGATTAAGTGATCCATTTCTTGTAAAATGATTCTTAGGTGAAATAAACATCATCTAAATAATTCCCAAATGAATCCCAAAGAAAAACAAATCAAAATGAATAAAAGAGAGAAATGGTCATTTCTGCCATTTTAACTACCATGCCTACTTTGGCTATTCCTAGGACTCAATTCTTAACAGAAATAAATATGGATCTTTGCACCCCTTGCTAGTACATGTAATGATGTACCAAGGCCCACTTTGTGATCTGCCAAAAACTTTCAAACACTAATTTTAAATGGCATTTGAAAATTGAATGTAGTTCATATGGGAAGATCACACTTATTCAAAAACCACTCAAATGAGCTCTATTTTCAAAACCCAAGCAACCACAGAGGCTTAAGCATGTGTATAGAAAACCCACCAAAATTCATCCAAAATTTTCAAACTTGAGTTCATGCGGCCATTGTGTCGAACACCTGGCAGGCATGAATCACACTCTAATTCTAGCTAACTGTTTCTACAGGGTTTTTCCACCCATTTGACATCAATTTACTCCCTCTATCCCTCCTAGCTCTAACCAAAGCCTAATCACCCCACCCCCTTGTCCCTAGCAGCAGTACCACGCCACCCCGAGGACATGCTCGCTGGCCAACCTTGCCAACGCAGCAGCAGACCGCCAACCCCTCTCCGCCGCTCCAGGAAGCACGGCGTGACCTCACCGCCACCCACGGTCCACCCCACGACCACTGCCAGCCACTAGACCACTCCCCAGCCTCGCCGCCCATTCTCTCTGCGCACAACCAGAGCGCGCCAGAGCGCCTTCAGCGCCAGCACGCCACCGACCGCCCCTCGACCCAATACCGTGCACATCGCTCCGCTTCGACCCCAGCACCCCGCCAGACATGGCCGTGCGCCACCACGCGACCCACAGTCGCCGTGCGCTGCGTCGAGCACCGCCTCTGTCTCCCAGAGCGCAGGATGCTCCTGACCAAACGCCACCGCTCCTAGCCACGCATTTAAGCCGTAGAGCACCGCCAGGAGGCAGGCCACCATCCCCTACCTCAAGCCACGCCGCTAGCACGCTGTGCAGCCCTCGCCAGAGTCGCCAGCCCATCCCTTTCGGTCGCCTCGTCGAGCTATAAATAGAGGCCACCCTAGCACAAACTCCTCACACCATTCCACTCCCCTCTCCTCACTGGTCCTTCCCCACCTCTCGCCGGAGCTGCTTAAGCCTTGGTTCACCGGAATTTCACCGGAGGAGCCTGCTGCAGACGAGGAGAATGCGCTGTCGATTTCGTCCACCCTAGGAGCTGCTGCGACCACCCCTGTGCCCGCCGTCGACAGCACGTTCGATCGCTCCCATCACCACCGTAGCCGGAGCCCTAGTATGCCCCCTAAGCACCCCCACCGAGCCGCTAGGGTTAGACCTTGCCGGTGACCTGTCCGTCGTCGACGACAAGCCCTAGTCGTAGATCCCCCTTCTAATCTAATGGCCCACATCGCCCCGTACCGCTTCGCGCGTAAAGAGCCGCTGACTGGTGGACCCCCCTGTCAGCTATTATCTGTGCCGCAGAACGCCATTGGGCCAGCCCGTCTTCTTTCCCGCATGAACCATTTAATTCAAACTTAGATTTTTCTATTTAGGTTGAAGTTAGTTTTGTCCCCTAGTTTGAAAATCAATTCAGACAGATTTACATATCCAAATGGAGTGATTCAAATTGTCTTGGAAAGCTTCTGAAAAGATCTATCCAAGCCTGTTGGATTTAATTCATTTAGAGTTAGAGATCTCTCCTAGTAAAATAATAAGACAAAAGCTTTTGCACATTCAAACATTTTTATAAAATCAACCATGATAGCTTTTGAGTTGATTCCAACTCTCAGAAATCACATTTAACCATACCTATCTGAATATGTAATAATATTAAGGTTTACATGCAGTGACTTTGGACTAGTACCAAAATAATGCTATATAGGCATTTCTAGTCACTTTAAATCATTAAATTTTAAACTTAAACCAAAGTAAATATGATCCAACCCTTAATTCACATTCCCTTATGTTAGAATATGTGGTGATGACATGTGTCCATATGATCCCATATTCTAAGTGGAGAATATTAAATCTTAGATATTTTCAATGAGTAGAAATTACTTTTCTTAAATAAAAAAGAATGAAACTAGTTAATAAAACCTTGTGATGCTTGTGATGATATTGGATCATCAAATGTGTGCATTAGAAGGCTAAGTAGACTAGTTAAGTACTATTTTGTGATTGTGTACTCCGTATGCATTTATAGACGATAGTACCGACCAAGCTTTCGAGGAGGAGAAGTGCTATCAAGAGGAGGAAGAAAGCTTCAAGCACTGCACCAACCAAGGCAAGCTATTATTGGCAAGCTAACACTTGCAAGTATCATAATATCAAGCCACCATTAGCAATGCAAGCAAATCCTTGCAATCTAGATAACCCAAGCAAAGATGCTTAGGACATGCTTTAGTTATACCACTTTGACTATTACTACCCCAGTATTATTTTTCCAAGCTTTACTTCCTTTACTTTTACCAAAGTCCTTTACTTGTTTTGAAGGTAGCATAAAGAGTATAAAACTTGACCTATTTAGATAACTTTAGATGTCATTCTATGGCATGAGAGTGATCCCATCTTTTCACCTTAGTGAACACTCTTAACTTAGTAGTTTAGAGTAGATAGAAACTTGAGTCACTTTAGATGGGAACACTTGGTGAAAATGAATTATGAAAACCTTGGAATGATGAGTCATTCTATTGAGATGTTTTGACATGTGTTGAGAAACACAAATCGATTATGATGATGAAAATGTTGAGGCATGAGCCTTAGCCCTTTTATAAAACTGATGGTTGGATTCGGATGTGATACCATTCCAAATTTATCGTACAACCACAATACCTGAATTGGGTAAGGCTTAGCCGGAAGTTTATATGCATTAGTATTAGTTCCCTCGCGGGAGAGGTTTGAGATGAGGCTACCTCTCAATGTTGTCCACCTATGCAGTGCCCAAGATGACAGATGGTCATGGTTGGGAGGCCATGCTCATAGGAGAGGTGCTTATACTAGGGTGTGTAAAGGAAAGGTGATGTTTGATTATCTGCATACTAAGTATGATGATTCAGGGTTATCCCTGACAGATGTGTCAAATCTTGTGGTGAAAGTGTACCACCTCTGCAGAGTGTCAAACTATTCGAATAGCCGCGTCCGCGGTTATGGACAGTTGGAGTGGCCATACTGTTTCGTTGTCAGATGTTTTTAAAATAACTTATGAAATGAATGATGAACCTTGACTTGACCACAATAGGGTTGTGACTATGACACTAGTTTCCCAACTTAAGTGATTTTAAAACTTTATTTTATCTTTCTTTGTTTCTAAACTCAGCTTAGGTTTCAAACTTAACTTTATAAATAAACTTAGAGTTAGCACTTTGAGTTAGAATTATACTACTTGTTGGTGGTAGTTTGCGAGTACTTAAAGATTACTCATGGCTTTTGTCCCTAGCTATTCTCATGGCCAGACTATGAAGGAGACTACCAAGATGATGGCCAGCAGGACGACTATGATAACTAGGACTATCTACCTTCGTCAGCATTGCCTGTGCCCCTGAAGATGACCCCACCGCTACGCTTATTATTTATTCCGCTGCTTGTTGTATTAAGACTAGATCATGAGATCCTTATTTGTGTAAGACCCTATGTATGGTTTGTAATGGATGATGTACTATGATATCCAATCTGTTATGTCTCGCAAAAATGGTAATCCTGGGATTGTGATGAAGGACATAAGAGGCATCTGGGATTAAAAATCTAGGTGTTGACAAGTTGGTATCAGAGCCATTCTGACCATAGGAGACCCTAGTTAGAATGGACGTCCAAACAAAAAAACTTAATTTCCAAACCAAAGTGAGTATTTATGAAAAACTATTTCCTCTCTTATGCTTGGGAATTCCTTCTTTCCCAAAATTCATTTTCCTCGAAATCCTTACATTACTACTTAAAATTTGACACACTTGATCACTTCACTAATTTCCTCATCCTTAATTCTTGTAGATGGAGACTCAGTTCAGCAAGTTCTACCAGTTGGGAAACGGAGGTCAGCTGATCTTCGAGAGGGATCTGGATTCACTGTCGGAGTTATTGGGACGCCCACATCCGGAGTTTCTTGGAGCTCAACTTCCAGGACCCCCAGGAGGAGATTTACAATGGCTAGTCACCGCTGATCTTAGAGGAAGCATCGAAGCACCAACGTCTGGGAGAATCCAGTTCTCCGTAAGAGAGAACAACTGGCTAGATGGATTAGCCAGGGCAATGCATGAAGCTCTCGCACGTCTATGTGCCCTTAGTGTCAACCAACTCCAAGGAACCCGTTTTGCTCACTATGCAAGACGTGACTTCATGGGAATGCCAATGGAGATGCCAAGTCACCCAGAGCTGAAGCGTCAAGTGGAGAACCTTGACTTCCTACTGTACGACTGTCAGAAGGAGTTGGACAATGCTAGGGAGTTTGCTAACCACAACCGTGCCATTGCCGCCCAGAAGGCCTAGACTTTCTCACTGCTTGTCAAGGATCGTCAGTCTCTTTGCCTCCAACGCGAAAAGAAGGATCGCACCATTGCCCATCTTTGCAAGAAGGTGGCTGACCTCGAGAAGACCGTCAAGGAGCAAGAAGCTCAGCTTGCAGCCAAGGAGGAAGAAGAGGAGGGTGAAGACATCCACGGAGACATGGATTCTTACCTCAGCAATGATGATGACTTTCTAGAGGAGGATGCTGTGGACTTCTACACTGACGATGATGACTCTGACTTCATCGACGATGAGTAGATGCACTAGAGCACTATCGTAGAATGAGATGTATCGGTCCCACTATATCATAGCTTGCAGAATGGTTCTTCAAACCATCTGCTTTCCTTTGTTGTCGTGGTGTGTGTTTGTATCATGTGCTTGTTTGAATGAATGAAATGAAGTTAGTTGCAAAATCTGAGTCAAACTCAAAGTTTTAGCTTGAAACCAAAACCATGAACCGTAGAACTTTCCCTCTTACCGCTTTATCTACCTCAATCTTCAGATGACTCATGGAAACCAAGGAGGGAGCAGCTCGTCGCAAGACCCAATGCTGCAGATCTTGCAGAATCTCATCGCAGACTGAGAAGCAAGCAGGGCAGAGCGCCAAGCTAATCTAGCAACACTTCAACAGATCACCCAAATGGCTCTTAACAACCAAGGGCATGGAAATCAAGATCATTAAGGATCCAAGCTGAAGAACTGCCAGAATACTAATCCCCCAATCTTTAGCACTTCAGAGAACCCATTAGATGCAGATGACTGGTTGTAGACGATGGAGAACAATCTAGAAGTAGCCAGAGTTGATGACAACGAGAAAGTTCTCTTTGCCACCCACTACTTGGAAGGAGATGCAAGAGCATGGTGGAACAGTATCCGCCTGATGAACCATGGGCAAGTGATGACATGGGAAGCCTTCAAGATAAAGTTCAGCCGCACCCAAGTGCTGCAGGGCTTAGTCACCAGAATAAGGGATGAATTCAGAGAGTTGAAGCAAGGCAGAATGACGGTGGTGGAGTACCGTGACAGATTCCTGTCACTCGCCAGATATGCACCTGATGAGATCAACACGGAAGCCAAGAAGAAGGAAAGATTCCTGAACGGACTGCATGATGAGATGCAGACTGTCCTCGTCAACATCCGCTTCGAGGATCTCGAAGAGCTAGTCGACTCTGCCATTCAGATGGAAGGGAAGATTAATCAGGCAAACGACAACCGCAAACGTTGTATGATGCAGCAATCAGGATCCAGTAGTCACCAGAAGTACCATCCCAACCCCTCACCAGGATATGCACCAAGGAACAACCGACCCCCAATGTCTCGCCCAAGCTACCCCAACCGTAGCGGAGGCAATGTGAAGTCCGGAGGAAACCATCCCAACTCCGGCAAGGCCAACAATTTCACCCGTGCCCCTCCCAAGAGCAATAACAACAACAACAACACTACACCCAGAACTGGCAGCAATGCTATGCCTGTCGCAGCCAAGGACAAGTCGCAGATCACTTGTTTCGAGTGTGGAGTGAAGGGTCACTACGCCAATGAGTGTCCCAAGAAGACTGCCGCCAATGCCAATGTGAATGCCCCAGCTCAACAGCAGCGTCGTGTTCAACCAGGAAGAAGATTTGCCCCAGGGAACCCTCACAAGCGCAACGGCCGTCTCTTCCACATGAACGCCGAAGAAGCCTAGGAAGCGCCAGATGTAGTGCTGGGTATGTTTTCTGTCAACTCAGTTTTAGCAAGGGTATTGTTTGATTCGGGAGCATCGCATTCATTTGTCACCGAAGAATTTGCATGCACTAGTAAGATTCACCCAACCAACCTGAAGCATGTCATGATAGTTCAAATCCCCGGTTCAACTACAAAAGCTAGAAAAATTTGCAAAGCTGTGCCTATCAGAATACATGGGATAGATTTTTATGCCAACCTAATAGTACTTGGAACCAAAGGATTGGAAGTAGTACTAGGTATGGACTGGATGTCAAGGCATAAAGGAATGATAGACTGTGCTAAGAAAGCCATCACTATGACCAGTAGCTATGGAGTAACAGTAGAGCATATATCTGAGACCTTACCCCGTCAATTCAAGTGCAACAAGAGTCTAGCCCTACCCACCATAGACCAGGTAAGAGTAGTCTGTGAATACCCCGACGTATTCCTAGATGAATTGCTAGGTATGCCCCCGGATAGGGATATTGAGTTCATTATTGAACTAATCCCTGGAACCGGACCCATAGCCTAGAGACCCTATAGCATGAACCCCCTCAGAGTTAGTGGAACTGAAGAAGCAGTTGGATGCCATGTTAGCAACATGCTTGATTCAACCAAGCGCATCGCCATGGAGATCACCAGTGTTGTTCATCGACAAGGATGGAGGCAACCGTCTGTGCATAGATTACAGGAAGTTGAATGACGTCACCATCAAAAACAAGTACCCCTTGCCAAAGATAGAGGATCTATTTGATCAGTTGACTGGAGCCCAGGTGTTCTGAAAGATTGATCTTAGGACTAGTTATCACCAACTTAAGATTCGTGCAACGGATATTCCGAAGACCGCCTTTACTAATCGCTATGGTTTATACAAGTATACAGTTATGTCTTTTGGATTAACCAATGCCCCTGCTTATTTCATGAAACTCGTGAATAAGATCTTTATGAATTTCCTAGATAAATTTGTCGTTGTGTTCATCGACGATATCCTTATCTATTCCAAGTCAGAAGAAGAGCATGAGCAACATCTGAGAATCATCCTAGAAACCCTGAGAGAGCACCGGTTATATGCCAAGTTCAGCAAGTGTGAGTTTTTTTTGAGACAGCAAGTGTGAGTTTTGGCTGAAAGAAGTAGGATTCCTAGGACATATTGTGTCTGCCAGAGGAGTCTCTGTTGATCCCACCAAGATCAAAGATGTCGAAGCATGGGAAGCCCTAACCACTCAAACCCAAGTCCATGCATTTCTCGGATTAGCGGGATACTACCGCAAGTTCGTAGAAGGATTCTCGAGCATCGCCAGACCCATGACCCAATTGTTGAAGAAGGACAAGAAATTTGAATGGACTGACAAATGCGAAGCCAGTTTCCAAGAGCTGAAGAAGAGATTGATATTAGCCCCAATATTGATGATGCCAGACATCAAGAAGCCGTTTGATATATATTGTGATGCATCCAAGATTGGCTTAGGATGTGTATTGATGCAAGAATGCAAAGTCATCACTTATCTGTCTCGACAACTGAAACAGCATGAGCAGAACTATCCGACCCATGATCTTGAATTAGCAGCCGTAGTTTTAGCATTGAAGACATGGCGTCATTATCTGATGGGTAATCGTTGTGAGATTTACTCAGATCACAGAAGCTTGAAGTATATTTTCACTCAGAAGGAGTTGAATATGAGGCAAAGGAGATGGATAGAGTTAATCAAGGATTATGACCTTGACATTCACTATCACCCCGGCAAAGCCAATGTGGTAGCGGATGCTCTTAGCAGATTGCCGTGTAGGCTAAACACCATGATCAAGGAGAAGCAACCTAGCTTGTATGAGGAGTTGGAGCAGTTTAGAACTGAGCTAGTTAGCAAAGGATTCTTAGCTAGCATTGAACTTCAACCCACATTGATTAGCCAAATCAAGGAAGCCCAGAAGGGAAATAAAAGTATCAACGGAATCAAACATCATATTGGTACAGGAAAGGTACCTGGATTCACGGAAGACGAAGAAGGAGTTTTGTGGTACAAAGTCCGTATCTGTGTGCCAGCAGATTCAGAGCTGAAGCAAGTTATCATGAAGGAAGCTCATGATACTCTTTATTCTATCCACCTTGGAGGAACAAAGATGTATCAAGACCTGAAAGAGCAATTTTGGTGGCACAAGATGAAGAGAGAAATCGGAAGCTACATCACCAAATGTGACATCTGTCAAAGAGTCACAACAGAACATCAGAGACCCACAGGACTATTGCAACCATTACAGATTCTGGAATGGAAATGGGATTCCGTCAGAATGGACTTTATCACCGGTTTGCCTACTTCCAGTAGGGGAAATGACTCAATCTGGGTCATAGTTGATAGACTGTCCAAGGTAGCTCACTTCATACCTGTCAAGACTACCTACTAGAGTGCGAAGCTAGCAGAGTTGTACATTGCTAGGATTGTTAGTGTACATGGAACCGCCAAAACCATAATATCAGATTGAGGAACCCAATTTACCTCGAGATTTTGGCAGAAAGTCCAGGAAGGATTGGGAACCAAGTTGAATTTCAGCACCGCTTATCACCCGCAAACAGATGGACAGACTGAGAGAGTCAACCAAATCTTAGAGGATATGCTTAGAGCTTGTGTGTTAGAGTATGGATCAAAATGGGAAGACTGCCTTCCTTTCGCAGAATTCTCATATAAGAACAGTTATCAAGGTAGTTTGCAGATGGCACCATTTGAGTTCCCATATGGAAGAAAGTGCCGCACCCCTTTGAACTGGTTGCAAGTAGGAGAGAGTCACATCTTTGGACTAGACATTCTCCGAGAAGCCGAAGAGAAAGTTCACAAAGTCCATGAGCACCTCAAGATCGCCCAATCTAGACAGAAGAGTTATGCTGACAAGAGAAGGAGAGACCTGACTTTCAATGTCGGAGATTTTGTATATCTCAAGGTTTCACCATTGAAGGGAATCCAACGCTTTAGTCTGAAAGGGAAGTTAGCCCCCAGATATGTCGGACCCTTCAAGATTCTGAATCGTCGAGGAGAAGTACCATATCAACTAGAACTACCTGAAGAGATGTCAGCCATCCATAATGTGTTCCATATCTTGTTACTTTGCAAATGTCTGGAAGTGCTAGAGAAGACTAAAGTTTTCAAGAACATCAATCACCGAGCTGTTGAGATCAACAATGACCTGATGTATCGTGAAGTGCCCATCCGTATCTTGGAAGAAGCTTACAGAACCACCAGAACCAGGAGTATCAAGTTCCTCATTCAATGGAGCAACCATACCGAAGAAGAAGCCACTTGGGAGCGAGAAGATTACATTAGGTCAGAGTTCCCAGATCTCTTTAGTTCCTAGTTTTCTTTTGTAAATCTCGGGACGAGATTTTGTTTAAGGGGGGAAGGTTTGTAACATCCCAAAACTTTAACCCAAGGTTATTAAGATCCAAATCATCAAAATTAGGGTTAAAAAAACTTTTCCAATTAGAATTATTAAAGCATTCATATGTGTGTGCATTTAAATTAGGAGTTGTTCTGAATTGCCATGATTAAGGGATCCATTGCTTGTAAAATGATTCTTAGGTGAAATAAACATCATCTAAATCATTCCCAAACAAATCCCAAAGAAAAACAAATCAAAATGAATAAAAGAAAGAAATGGTCATTTGTGCCATTTTAACTACCATGCCTACTTTGGCTATTCCTAGGACTCAATTCTTAACAGAAATAAATATGGATCTTTGCACCCCTTGCTAGTACATGTAATGATGTACCAAGGCCCACTTTGTGATCTGCTAAAAACTTTCAAACACTAATTTTAAATGGCATTTGAAAATTGAATGTAGTTCATATGGGAAGATCACACTTATTCAAAAACCACTCAAATGAGATCCATTTTCAAAACCCAAGCAACCACGGAGGCTTAAGCATGTGTATAGCAAACCCACCAAAATTCATCCAAAAATTTCAAACTTGAGTTCATGCGGCCATTGTGTCGAACACCTGGCAGGCATGAATCACACTCTAATTCTAGCTCACTGTTTCTACAGGGTTTTGCCACCCATTTGACCTCAATTTACTCCCTCTTTCCCTCCTAGCTCTAACCAAAGCCTAATCACCCCACCCCCTTGTCCCTAGCAGCAGTACCACACCACCCCGAGGACATGCTCGCCGACCAACCTTGCCAACGTAGCAGCAGACCGCCAACCCCTCTCCGCCGCTCCAGGAAGCACGACGTGACCTCACTGCCGCCCACGGTCTACCCCACGGCCACTGCCAGCCACTGGACCACTCCCCAGCCTTGCTGCCCATTCTCTCTGCATGCAGCCAGAGCGCGCCAGAGCGCCTTCACCGCCAGCACGCCACCGACCGCCCCTCGACCCAATACCGTGCACATCGCTCCGCTCCGACCCCAACACCCCGCCAGACATGGCCGTGCGCCGCCGCGCGACCCATAGTCGCCGTGCACCGTGTCGAGCATCGCCTCTGTCTCCCAGAGTGCGGGACGCTCCCGACCAAATGCCACCGCCCCTAGCCACGTATTTAAGCCGTAGAGCACCGCCAGGAGGCAGGCCACCGTCGCCTACCTCAAGCCACGCCGCTAGCACGCTGTGCAGTCCACGCCGGAGTCGCCAGCCCATCCCTTTCGGTCGCCTCGTCAAGCTATAAATAGAGGCCACCCCAGCACAAACTAATCACACCATTCCACTCCCCTCTCCTCACTGGTCCTTCCCCACCTCTCGCTAGAGCCGCTCGAGCCTTGGTTCGCCGGAATTTCGCTAGAGGAGCCCACTACAGAGGAGGAGAAGGCGCCTTCGATTTCGTCCACCCCAGGAGCTGCCGCGACCACCCCTAAGCCCACCGTCGACAGCATGTTCGATCACACCCATCGCCGCCGTAGCTGGAGCCCTGGTATGGCCCCTGAGCACCCCCACCAAGCCGCTAGGGTTAGACCTCGCCGGCGACCTGTCCGTCGTCGACGACAAGCCCAGCCGTAGATCCCCCTTCTAATCTAACGGCCCACATCGCCCTGTACCGCTTCGCTCGTAAAGAGCTGCTGACTGGTAGACCCCCCTGTCAGCTGTTATCTGTGCCGCGGAAGGCCACTGGGCCGACCCGTTTTCTTTCCCGCGCGACGCATTTAATTCAAACTTAGATTTTTCTATTTAGGTTGAACTTAGTTCTATCCCCTAGTTTGAAAATCAATTCAGAGAGATTTACAAATCCAAATGGAGTGATTCCAATTGTGTTGGAAAGCTTCTGAAAAGATCTATACAAGCCCGTTGGAGTTAATTTATTTAGAGTTAGAGATCTCTCCTAGTAGAAATAATAAGACAGAAGCTTTTGCACATTCAAACATTTTTATAAAATCAACCATGATAGCTTTTGAGTTGATTCCAACTCTCAAAAATCACATTTAACCATACCTATCTGAATATGTAATAATATTAAGGTTTACATGCAGTGACTTGGGACTAGTACCAAAATAATGCTATATAGGCATTTCTAGTCACTTTAAATCATTAAATTTTAAACTTAAACCAAAGTAAATATGATCCAACCCTTAAATCACATTCCCTTATGTTAGAATATGTGGTGATGACATGTGTCCATATGATCCCATATTCTAAGTGGAGAATATTAAATCTTAGATACTTTCAATGAGTAGAAATTACTTTTCTTAAATAAAAAAGAATGAAACTAGTTAATAAAACCTTGTGATGCTTGTGATGATATTAGATCATCAAATGTGTGCATTAGAAGGCTAAGTAGACTAATTAAGTACTGTTTGGTGATTGTATACTCCGTATGCATTTATAGACAATAGTACCGACCAAGCTTTCGAGGAGGAGGAGTGCTATCAAGAGGAGGAAGAAAACTTCAACCACTACACCAACCAAGGCAAGCTATTATTGGCAAGCTAACACTTGCAAGTATCATACTAGAAAGCCACCATTAGCAATGCAAGCAAATCCTTGCAATCTAGATAACCCAAGCAAAGATGCTTAGGACATGCTTTAGTTAGACCACTTTGACTATTACTACCCCCAATATTATTTTTCCAAGCTTTACTTCCTTTACTTTTACCAAAGTCCTTTACTTGTTTTGAAGGTAGCATAAAGAGTATAAAACTTGACCTTTTTAGATAACTTTAGATGTCATTCTATGGCATGAGATTGATCCCATCTTTTCACCTTAGTGAACACTCTTAACTTAGTACTTTAGAGTAGATAAAAACTTGAGTCACTTTAGATGGGAACACTTGGTGAAAATGAATTATGAAAACCATAGAATGATGAGTCATTCTATTGAGATGTTTTGATATGTGTTGAGAAACACAAATGGTTTATGATGATGAAAATGTTGAGGCATGAGCCTTAACCCTTTTACAAAACTGATGGTTGGATTCGGATGCGATACCATTCCAAATTTACCATACAACCACAATACCTGAATTGGGTATGGCTTAGCCGGAAGTTTATATGCATTAGTATTAGTTCCCTCGCGGGAGAGGTTTGAGCTTAGGCTACCTCTCAATGTTGTCCACCTATGTAGTGCCCAAGATGACAGATGGTCATGGTTGGGAGGCCATGCTCATAGGAGAGGTGCTTATACTAGGGTGTGTAAAGGAAAGGTGATGTTTGATTATCTGCATACTAAGTATGATGATTCAGGGTTATCCCTGACAGATGTGTCAAATCTTGTGGTGAAAGTGTACCACCTCTGCAGAGTGTCAAACTATTCGAATAGCCGCGTCAGCGGTTATGGACAGTTGGAGTGGCCATACTGTTTCGTTGTCAGATGTTTTTAAAATAACTTATGAAATGAATGATGAACCTTGACTTGACCACAATAGGGTTGTGACTATGACACTAGTTTCCCAACTTAAGTGATTTTAAAACTTTATTTTATCTTTCTTTGTTTCTAAACTCAGCTTAGGTTTCAAACTTAACTTTATAAATAAACTTAGAGTTAGCACTTTGAGTTAGAATTATACTACTTGTTGGTGGTAGTTTGCGAGTACTTAAAGAGTACTCATGGCTTTTGTCCCTGGCTATTCTCATGGCCAGACTATGAAGGAGACTACCAAGATGATGGCCAGCAGGACAACTATGATAACTAGGACTATCTGCCTTCATCAGCATTTCCTGTGCCCCTGAAGATGGACCCCACCGCTACGCTTATTATTTATTCCGATGCTTGTTGTATTAAGACTGGATCATGAGATCATTATTTGTGTAATACCTTATGTATGGTTTGTAATGGATGATGTACTATGATATCCAATCTATTATGTCTCACAAAAATGGTAATCCTAGGATTGCGATGAATGACATAACAGGCATCTGGGATTAAAAATCCGGGTGTTGACAGTTTCCTCCACTAGAGAGGCCAGAGAATGTATTGCAACATGCAATATATAGCTTAGCAACACCCATAGCGCCAGTAGTAGATCCGGCTCAGTCACAGGACGAGTTAGAGGAAACTAGGCAAAAGATGCTAGCTGGTGCGAAAAAAGTAGCTGAGGTGCAGCAGTCACTGAACATCAGTATGTAGGAGTATGCAAAGGCAAACCACATAGATGGACTGAAAATCCGAGGTAGAAACCTGATTACTGAGATTGACAGAGAGTATGTGCCTAGGCCGGGTCAGACAAATACGATAGTAACTACCGGACTAGAGATATACAGTACTTAGGATAAGACCCTCAGGGCTGCCAATGCAGCTGCCTCCGAGTTAGAAGGTTTAACCGGATAATCCCGAGACAGGCAACAAGAAAGAGTTAACCATCTGTTGAGGGTACCATGTCAGCAGAACAAGGAAATAAACAAGGCAAACCTGGCGTAGCCCGGAGCATCTCATGTGGTTCATTCAGCAAGGAATAACCTAGCAAAATATCATTCGGCAAAGATCAGCAGGGTACTGGATAGAAGAACTACCAGCGGTACCGTGGAGTTTAAGAACAACTCTGAATCGATCAACGGGCTATATGCCATTTTTTCTGGTATATGGGGCAGAAGCTGTATTACCAGCCGACATAGAGCATGATTCGAAAAGGGTCACCTAATACACAGAAGTCGAAGTGCGTGAAGCCCGACAAAATGACGTTGATCTTCTGGAAGAAGCAAGAGAACTGGCCTTGTCCAGATCCGCCATATATCAGCAAAACTTCCGACACTACCATAGCTGGAAAGTAAACCCCCGAGTCTTTCGGGAAGGCGATCTCGTACTTCGGCTAGTGCAGCGCACTACTGTCATGCATAAGTTATCCTCTCCATGGGAAGGACCTTTCATTGTAAGGAAAGCTTTGCACAATGATTCCTACTATCTTATCGATGCATATCCACAGGACAAGAACAAGGCGGACAGGTCCGGAGAGGAATCTAAGCGTCCATGGAATGTAGCTCTACTTCATCCATTTTATACCTAAGAAAGAGGTGAATGTATCCGAGTTACTCATATGTTGGTATGTATGCAGGAAATGAGCATATCAATGAAACTTCGGCACCCCTAGCAGAAACTCGGGGACTGCCTTAATAATTATCTTTCCTATATTTATTTTTTATATGTCGGCTGGCTTAAGTTGCTTATACCTTAGCCGGATTAGTAGTGTGTAAGCACCAAAAACCTAACTCTTTGACTTTGCTGTTGTCCAACAAGAATTGGCTTCATGGCAAGGAAGAGAACAAGTTTGGAATCGCAAAGCACATGAAAAACGACTAAGGAAAACAAAGTAATCGAGCCAATATTTCTTATCCGGACTAACCCTATATTTACTTTATTTATGTTGCGTATAATTATTTTTGAGCTAATATCAAAGTTTCAAAGTATTGTTAAGTCAATTTTTTGAACCTCGGATTCATAAGTCAAAAACCGAATCAAGGTAGACACGAACCGAGTCATAAAATTGGAGGAACAAGAAAACGAAACTCGGGGGCTTCGCCCATGTTAATCTGGCATGAAAAACTTAGTAGCAAAATGAAACTAATTGTAGTAAAACAAACCATTGTGCATAGATACAATTGCACCCAACATACCAGGGATCTGATGAATATGGTTAAGTGTTTATAAGATCATGGAGCAGCAGCTGGAGCCGAATCATCGGTTGATGGAGGAGGTACTTCGGCATCAGTAGGCGGGGCATGTAACACCCCAAAACATTAATCAAGGTTATCAAAGTTCTAATCACCCAATTTAGGGTTAACAAAAACTTTTATGAAGAAAATGGATATGAATGCATGTGTGTTTGCATTAGTATAGAATTGAGTGTATATGCCATGCTTGATTGTTCTAAATGTTGTGAAATGGTTTAAAGGTGAATGCCACATCATCTAGAACATTTACAAGCAAAATCAAAAGAGAAAGAAATCAAATAAGATTAAATAAGGCAAATGGTCATTTTGACCATTTTAAACCACTAGGCCACTTTAGGTGTTCCTAGAAGAAAATTTCTAACAGAAACATTTCTCTTTCTCTTCCTCCCTTGCTAGACCATGTAAAGATGTATCAAGGCCCACTTTACAAACTTACAAAAACATCTAGCAAACCAATTTAAAGGACAATTGAAAATTGAATCAAGTGTATATGCTAAGATCACACTTTTTAAAAAACCTACCAAATCAGTTCACCTGGACTTATCCAAGCAAACCTAGTCTCTCAAGCTTAATATAAGATCACTCAAAATTTTTTAATCAAAAATTCAAAAATAAATTTCATGCGTCCATTTCATTAAACACTTGGCATGCACAGAATAATCCCTAGCCTAGCTTCCCTGTTTTATACAGTGATCATCAACCAAATTGTACCCTAGTTACTCGCCTATTCCCTCTAAGCCTAACCCAGCCCCAGACTAGCTCCCCCCTTCGCCGCTGGCACAATGGAGGGCCGCCCGAATGTGGTCATCATGCGCCGACCACGGCCAGCTCACACCAGACCACCCTGCGCCCAACCAGCATGTCCACTAGCATCGCCGCAGCCTACCGCCACTCCCTGTCCAGGCCACAGCCCCAGCAGAGCCATGGACCACCCTAGTCGCACCGCGCACCGCCTCTCTGCGCCATGTCTAGAGCACGCCAGTGCACCGTGCCCGACCAGCCCCGCCAGCTCGCGCCTTGCCCTCACCGTGCACGCGCAGCCTCGCCATGATCACGCCACCCTGACAGACACCCCCGTTCGCCGCCGCACGACCCACAGCTACCGCACGCTGCCGCAAATACCACTGCCTCCGCTCAGAGCGCTGCACGCGCCAGACCAAACCACGCCGTCGCACGCCTCGCCTTTAAGCCAACAACGACTGCCAGGAGACACCGCACCGTCCTACACCCTCGCCCATGCCTTTAGCTCTCTATGCCTCCCTCGCCGGAGACGTCAGCCCTCACCGTTCTGTCCCCTCGTCGAGCTATAAAAGGAGGCCACCCTAGCCTCCATTCCTCACACCATTCGACTCCCCACTCACCACTGAGCCTCCCACACCTCTTTCCGGAGCAAGGCGAGCACCACTGTGCCGGAATTGCACCGGAGTCTGCTGCTGCTGGAGGAGAAGGACGTCGTTGATTGCGACCACCCCGAGATCTGCCGTGACCGCGCCTCGCTTCGCTATCGTCTACCACGCCCTTTACCCCCGTCGCCGAGCCTAGCTGGATCCCAGGTGAGCCCCACCAGACCCCCACTGCCGCGTTAGGTTTAGCTCGTCGCTGGAGCTGTTCGTCATCGACGACGACCCTCAGTCGTTGGATTAGATTTAAATCATAGGGCTCTGGTTGAAAGATACCGTTTCGTATAGTTAGTCTTGCTGACCAGTGGACTCCCTCTGTCATCTGCGCGCTGCGCTGTGCAGTTGGGCCGACCCGTTAGCTTTCCCGCGCTGGCCCAGAAATTCAAACAATTGATTTTCCATTTTAGTTTAAATCCTATTTCGTCTCTAGATTCGAAAATCAATTCAGAGAGTTTATCTTAACCAAATGGCATGATTCAAATTTTGTTAGAAATATAATTAAATTATCTATCCATGCTCGTTGGATTTAAATCATTTGGAGTTAGAGATAATCTATAGCAAAAATAACAAGACAAAGACTTTTCTACATTCAAACATTTTTCAAAAATCAACCATAATAGCTTTTGAGTTGATTCCAATTCTCAAAAATCACATTTGATAATATCTATCTGAATATGTAAAAATATGTAGGATTGCATGAAGTGACATTGGACTAGTACCAAAAGAATGCTATTAGGGCATTTCTAGTCACTTTAAATCTATTAATAATATTCTTAAACTTTATAAAATGTGACCAACCCTTTAAATCACATTCCCATGTATTAGAATATGTGGTGATGACATGTGTCAACTTGATCCCATATTTTATTTGGAGAATATTAAATCTTAATTAGTTTCAATTAGTAGAAATTACTTTTCTCAAATAAAATAATTAAAACTAGTTCTTTAATGCATGTGATGATTGTGATGATACTAGATCATCAAGTGTGTGCCTTAGTGTGCTTTATAGAAATAGATAAGTATTGTTTGGTGATTGTGTACCCCGTATTCCTTTATAGACAATAGTACCGACCAAGTCTACGAGGAGGAGGAGTTCTACCTCGAAGAAGACGAAGAAAACTTCAATCACTGCACCAATCAAGGCAAGCTATTATTAGCAAGCTAGAACTAAGCAAGTTAACACTTGCCCCCTTGATAACTTAAGCAAATGCATTATGCATGCTTTGGTTATATACCTTTGATTATACCCATCCCAAGTTTTACTTGCAAGCTTTACTCTTTTACTTTACCAAAGTTCTCTACTTTTAGTAAATGCTTTGTGAAGTTTTGGAATGATAGTATAGATATCATAAAGAGTATAAAACTAGGCCTATACTAGATGTCATTATATGGCATGATATTGAGATTAGCATCCCTCATTAGTGAACACTCTTAATTTAGTGGCTAGTGCTAAGCATAAAACTTGATCACTTTAGATGGGAATACTTGGTGAAAATGATTATGAAAACCATAGAATGATGAGTCATTCTATTGATATGTTTTGACATGTGTTGAGAAACACAAATGGATTTGATGATGAAAATGTTGAGGCATGAGCCTTAGCCCTTTATAAAAACTGATGGTTGGGTTCGGATGCGATATCATTCCAATGTTACCATACAACCACAATACCTGAATTGGGTAAGGCTTAGCCGGAAGTTTATATGTGTTAGTATGGGTTCCCTCACGGAAGAGGTTTGAGCTGAGGCTACCTCTTGATGATGTCCACCTATGCAGTGCCCAGGATGGCAGATGGCCATGGCTGGGAGGCCAAGCTCATAGGAGTGGTTCTTATACTAGGGTGTGTAATTGAAAGGTTATGATTGATTATCTGCATACTAAGTATGATGATTCATGGTTATCCCTGATGGATGTATTGAATTTTATGGTAAAAGTGTACCACCTCTGAAGAGTGTCAAACTATTCGAAAAATAGCCGCGTCCGCGGTCATGGACAGTTGGAGTGGCCATACTGTTCCGTCGTTAGATGTTTTCAAAATGACTTGTGAAGTGAACTATGATTTTTGACTTGACCACAACAGGGTTGTGACTATAAAAACTAGGTTCCCACTTAAGTGATTTAGAACATTTATTTAGTTTTCTTTACTTCTGAACTAAGTTTAGATAAATCTAGCTTTTTGCAAATAAACTTAGAGCTTAGGATTCCTACTAGAACTACCTTACTTGTTAGTGATAGTTCGCGAGTACTTAAAGAGTACTCATGGCTTTGTCCATGGCTATTCTCGTGGCCAGACTATGAGGAGGACTATCAGGAAGATGGACAGCAGGACGGCTACGACAACTAGGAGCATTGCCTATGACACTGAAGATGGAGACCACTACTATGCTTATTATTCTGCTGCTTGTTTGTATTAAGACTGGATCATGAGATCCGTTATTTGTGTAAGACCTTATTATGGTTTGTAATGGATGATGTACTATGATATCCAATCTCTTATGTCTCGCAAAAATGGTAATCCTAGGATTGTGATGTATGGCACAACAGGCATCTGGGATTAAAAATCCGGGTGTTGACAGGGCACTAGTCCCGGCCTCGTCTTCGAGGTTAGCCTCCTCATCCTCTGGGTCTTCAGCATCATCGCCAAGCTCGGAGGCTTCCTCCTCATCCTCTTCACCTTCAGCACCCTCAGAAACATAGCCATCATCAACTGCGTCGAGCTAGCTCGGACCCTCGTTCTAGCTATGGCAGAAGGGATATTGGATAAGCTTGTTGGCACAAGCCTTGTGTTGAACGATGCATTCTGGATCATTGGACCACTTAGATCTGGTGCGCAGGTGATCAAGCAATTCCAGATCCAGCGCCTCATACCAAGAGAGAACGAAGTTCAGTGCCGTATCAGCTCCGGCTCGTGCAGCAGATTCCCGCCACAGGTGCACCTAGGACTCACACTCCATTAGTTTTGATATAAAAGCAGTGCTTCCTTTAGGGTTGGGCTCAGTGGGCCACAGAGTGTTGAACATCCGAACTGCTACCGGCATAATGTCTATGCCATAGTTCTTCATAACTTCAATGCGGGCAGCGAGGCTCACCAACAAATCCTCCGTGTCATAAGGAATATACCTAGCGGCAGGACTAGTTGGAATACCCTGCTATAGGCAAGACGTGGCCACAACATCATAAGCAAGAGGTTCACTCTCTAGGAACTTGCCTTTTTGCAAAACGGAAAGTATCAATAAGTAAAAGCACATGGCCTAGAGAAATAAAAGTCGGAAGAAGGAAAAGAACTCACGGGCAATGTGGCTGAGAATCCGAGTCAGCTTGTTATGCTCATCTGCATTTCTGGCCTGGAGTTTCTCGTATTCGGAGGTCACCGACTTAAGTTTCATGTCCGTTTCCTGCAGCAGGTCATTATCCTTGGAGATCTGGGTCTTCATACGCTCTTTCTCCTTGGAGAACTCCTGGTCAGCCTAGTCCATCTCAGATTTATGCAGATCCTTGATCTTCTAGATTTCAGCGTTCAGTCGAGTTATCGCATTGTCCTTGAGGCGTAGCTGGGCGATTTCATCATCCTTTTTCTTTAGCTCAGCCTGGTGCTTCCGTACTTTTTCGAGAAAGTGAGTCATTATGTTAGGGATGGGCACGCTATCTTGAAGTGTAACTACAATAATGAGTTGACCCGGCAGAACCGAGGTATAAATATCCATCGAGTCAAGGAATGAGCATATAGTGGCTAAGTGAACAAGGTGGGTTACCTTGGATTTCAGCCAAATAATTCTTTTGCATAATAACATTCTCTGCCTCGGCCTCGTCTGCATAATTTGAATAATAAGTTAATACAGATAGCAAATTAATCAAGGGAACAAAAATGGAAAGGTCTTAAGCAAAGAAATTTACCCTTCTTCTGGTGATCAACAATCAACTTGCCGTATCTGGCGCGAAGTTCCTTGTATGAGTCCAACAGGTGCTAGAACTCAGCTGTTCGGCGGTTGGTGGTGATATGAAACAAGCCAATGTTAGTTCAGAAATTAGTGTGTGTATATTTGAAGTCTATAAGATACGGGCCAAGTGGAACTTAACCCGGCTCTAGGTGTGTGGATATTTAAAGTCTACAATATCCGGGCCAAGTAGAACTTAACCCGGCTCTAGGTGTGTGGATATTCTAAGTCTACAAGTTCCGGGCCAAGTGGAACTTAACCCGACTCTAGGTATGTGGATATTCGAAGTCTACAAGATTCGGGCCAAGTGGAACTTAACCCGGCTCTAGGTGTGTGGATATTCAAAGTCTACAAGATCTGGGCCAAGGGGAATTTAACCCGGCTCTAGGTGTGTGGATATTCGAAAATACTAAGGACTTATGCTAATTCTCTAAGAGCATCTGACAGAGTAATGAATTATTCCCTCGGAGGCTTGGGGACTAGTGGGTATATCTTTAAGTGTTTGCATACATAAAAGGCATAGGAGAAAAGGGATTACCTCCATCATCCGGCCAGCAAGGGAGATGGCCTTGGTAGCGGAGTTCATCTGAGCCCTGAACTCTGTGGGACCAAACTTCTCCAGGAGATCATCCTGCGGGTTAATAAACTCGGCGTCATTCCAATTATTGACGTACTCAATAAGCGCTAGACTGTAACTCTCCCCGCTGGGCGACTTGCTCATCACCAAGCCCTTGGCATGGCCCTCCCACCTCGCAGACTGAGCATCAACTAGACTAGTATGCAAGGTCAGTTGCTTCCTGCTCTCTGATCTGACAGCAGAAGGGCCGGAGGATGAATCCTTGGCTGGCTTAGCGACCTTCTTGCTTTTTCCGGATGATTTTGGCTGCTGTAGAAGAGTCGAGGCCGCTGCTCCAGATTAGGCTTGAGAGGCCGGCTGAAATATGTCTTTGATAGACACAGCTGATCCAGAGGAAGCAGCTAGAGACTTCTTCTTAGAAGCTGGCTTTGCCGTGGCTGTTGTTGTTGCTGATGCTGGTGCTAGTGCTGGTGCTACTGGTGCTGATGCTGGTACTGTTGGTGCTGGTACTGGTGTTGTTGGTGGTTTTGTTGCTGCTGGTGCTGGTACTGATGATATGGGAGAAACTGGAACAGAGGAAGAAATTATCTGGGGCGGTGCCGATGAAGAAGGCACCTCAGAGGTTGACGGTTGCGGCAGAGCAGAAAAGGTAGGGAGATCTGACATCTCCGTATACTCGGCAGCTCCACTGCTCCCCGCATTGATGTTGCCCTCCTCATGGCGAGGTGGGCTCTGATCCGGTGCTGCCGCAGAATCCTCTTAGATAGGACTTAGCTGATGAACGTTGTCGTCACGGGGGGAGATGGGCCGCTCCGGATTAGAGAGGAGATGTTGGGGCCACTCTAGGGAATGACCCTGGGAGCGCTGCAGAAACATAGAACAACAAACCAAAGGGAGAAAGAAAGGCAAGTAAAAGGCAAAAGCAAAAGGGGCAAGACCCGGAAATGAGCAGGGAAAGAAAAGTGACTTACTCATCCGAGGCTGGGGGCTCCCGAGGTTTGTGCGCTCTCCGAACGGTGCTCTTGGCCAGACCTTTGACCCCGGATTTCTTCTGCCTCTTCCTGGGCGGGGGCGCCTCCGAAGCTACGGCCGAGGCTGCCGGACGCTTCTAGGAAGGGGCAAGAGCCGGATCATCCATAGCAAGGAGAGGAACCTCGTGGACCTGACCGACCGGGTTAGCTGAAGATTCGGAGGTAACGAGAAATGCGTAAGAGATGGGCACCAGATCAAGTAGCTCCATCACCTCAATATCGGAGTCATCGTCATCTGGACAATCCCTTAAAGAAGAGGTCGTACCAAAGGTTCACTTGGTGCTGTCCAGAGTAGGCAAGAACCTCTCCGAGTCAGCCTCCTCTGTGTCTGGCTCTGCGTGGTCCACCACCCATTTGAGGGCCGGCTCTTTGCCATCCTAAAATGTCTGCTGGAGAAACAACTAAGAGCAAAAGTACTAAATGGTTAAGTTAGGATGCTATCCGACATACCGCAACACTCGGAAAGAATGCCAGGAGAAGAGTATACCTTAGGACGCAAGTTGGCCTAGGTGAAGGGTGCAAGCCCCCACTTCCACGCCTCGGTGAACTCGTTCTCTATCGTAAAAATGGCCTTAACCCGATGGAACACCTCAGAGTTGTTAAGATCGAAGGAGGAGGACCGGTTGGGGTCAAGGGGGTCGCTCAAATGGTAGATCTTGTGGGAGCGTTTCTGAAGGGGGGAGACTCGACTGCGGACAAAAGTGATCATAATGTCCTCGCTGCGCGGCTGCAGCCCAACAAGCTCCTTGATCCGGTGATCTACCTGGTTCGCCAGTGTAGTAGGTCGCTTCGGGATCTTCTCCCACAAGGATGTGTCCGGGACACCCATCTTGAAGGGGAGCAGCCGGATCAGGTCTTCATCTGAATTGTTCCTGACGTAGAAGAAGGTCTGGGCCCAGCCTTTGAAAGATTCAAGGCTGGTAACCCGGGGAAAGGCGGAGTTATTGTAGGGAGAGATTGAGGCTCCACCACACTAGGTCAGATGCTTGTCGGCAGGGGAGAGATGAGGATCAGGGACAACGTTTTTGTTGGAGATATGCCCAAGAGGCAATAATAAAGTGGTTATTATTATATCTTTATATTTATGATAAATGTTTACATCCCATGCTATAATTGTATTAACAGGAAACATTAATACTTGTGTGTTTTGTAAACATAAAAGAGTCCCTAGTAAGCCTCTTGTTAAACTAGCTTGTTGATTAATGGATGATCATGGTTTCCTGATCATGGACATTGGATGTCGTTAATAACAAGATCATATCATTAGGAGAATGATGTAATGGACACGCACCCATAGTAAGCATAGCATAAGATCAAGTCATTAAGTTCATTTTGCTACAAGCTTTTCAAATACATAGTAACCTAATCCTTCGACCATGAGGTTATGTTAATCACCATCACCGGATGGGTACTTTGATGACATCAAACGCCGCTTCGTAACTAGGTGGTTATAAAGGTGACATTGGGTATTCTGAAAGTATGTGTTGAAGCGCATGAACCAAGATTGGGATTTGTCCATCCATATGACGGATATATATGCTCTGGGCCCTCTCGGTGGAATGTCATCTAGTTAGCTTGCAAGTATGTGACTAGGTCACAAGGGATGACATATCATGGAACAAGTAAAGAGTACTTATCAGTAACGAGGTAGAACTAGGTATGGAGATACCGACAATCAAACCTCAGATAAGTAGAGTATCGCGTGACAAAGGGAATTGGTTTCGTATGTTAATGGTTCTATTGATCACAAAGTCATCGTTGAGTATGTGGGAGCTGTTATGGATCTCCAGATCCCGCTAATGGTTATTGATTGGAGATGTGTCTCCATCATGCTGGGACATCACGAGGAGATCCGGAATTGTCCGGAGAATAAGATTCATATATTGGGGATCATTTTCTAAGTTAGGAAATGTTCCGGAGTGTTTGTATGGAGATTCTAGAAGGTTTCGGAATGTTCTGGAAGGTTCTAGAAGATTTCTTGGAGTTTGCTTGAAAACCAAGAAAGGATCAAGGAGTCTTTGTGGGGCAAGACACGGATTCATGGGGGAGGAGGATTCCTCCCCCCTCCCAATCCGCCGGCCAAGGAGGGAGAGGAGTCCTACTAGGACTCCCCCTCCCATGGCGCCTCCCTCCTTTAAATAGAGGGGAGGGGGCGCCACCCCCTATACCTCTCCCATAACAAACCCTAGCCGCCGCCTCTCTCCTCCTCCTTCGCTCTGCTCCGGCTTAGGCGAAGCCATGCAGAAATCTCTACTCCACCACCACCACCACACCGTCGTGCTGCTGGGATTCCGTGGAGAAGATCTACTACCTCCGCTGCTCGCTGGAACAGGGAGAGGAAGGTCTGCTTCGACTCCGCACATGTGACCGACTGTGGAAGCACTGCCGGAACGCGGCGCCGGAAGGATCGTCTACTCGATCTTGAGATCGGCAAGTGCTCGACTACATCAACCACGAGATCCGATCTCGAATATGGCTTATCGAATCTACGAGGGTTAGTACAGATCTATCTCGTTGCACATGTCCAATAGATTAGATGTTGGCTTTTATCTAGATTAGATCTGGGTTTTGTTTGTTCTTGCGGTAGAATTTTTTTGTTTTCCATGCTACGAACCCATCAGTGGTATCAGAGCCAGGTTTATGCGTAGATCTGTTGCACGAGTAGAACACAATGGTTTTGTGGGCGTTGGTGCTCGTGCCATCTTTTTCTTTGTGTACTTTGCATCTTGCGGTATGGTGGGATGAAGCGGCTCGGGCTAACCTTACATGTCATCGCACATGAGACTTGCTCCACGCTTGACGTGTAACTTGCTTTGCACAAGTGGCTTTGCGGGTGTCTGTCTCTCCCATCATAGTATAGATCCAATCTACACTTTGCACTTGATAGCGCTTGTATCAACGTTGTGGTTCAGTTTCGTAGGTAAGATCCGTTCTTATTCGAAAGCCCCAAACCACGTAAAACATGCAAAGAAAATTAGAGGCGTCTAACTTGTTTTTGCAGGGGTTTTGTGATGTGATATGGCCATCATGTGATTGTGATTGATGTATGCAATGATCCTTGTTGTAATATGGCAACCGGCAGGAGCCTAATGGTTGTCTTTAATTCTGTTAAGACACGCGTGTCTATTCATCTTGTAATAGCTTTATTCCAAGTAGTTGTAATACTTGCTAGTGATGATGGACAACCATGAAGCGGCGCCACTAACCTTGACGCAATGCTGGTGATGATGGAGATCATGTCCGTGCTTTGGAGATGAAGATCAAAGGCATAAGAGAAAGGGCCATATCATATCACACTAATTATGAATTGCCTGTGATGTTAATCCTTTATGCATCTTGTATTGCTTAGATCGCGACGGTAGCATTATAAGATGATCCCTCTCACTAAATATCAAGTAATAAAGTGTTCGTCCTTAGTAGGCACCGTTGCTAAGACTCGTCGTTTCGAAGCATCTCGTGATGATCGGGTGTGATAGATTCTACGTGTGCATACGACGGGTGCAAGCCAGATTTGCACATGCGGATACTAAGGTTAACCTTGACAAGCCTAGCATGTACAGACATGGTCTTGGAACACGGAATACCGAAAGGTAAAGCATGAGTCATATGGATGATATGATGAACATGTTGATTGTCCGCCTTTAAAGCTACATCATCTCACGTGATGATCGGACTTGGTGTAGTGGATTTGGTTCGTGTAATCACTAAAACAACTCGAGGGATGTTGTTTTGAGTGGCAGTTCATTTGTAATTTGGATTAGTCAAACTCAATTTATCATAAACACAATCAAAGTGAATTTGCATAGTTTGTTGTAGTCATTGGCATCCGTTCACCACCTTACGCTTAGTTATAGTTGAGATAGTGGAACTATAGAAATTCTGGATATTTGCTTTATGAACTGGTATCGTATTGTTTTGAGTGTCAATCTAAAGTTTAAAAGTCCTGTTGCAAACCTTCAGCAAACTCCGTTTACTCTGTGAAGTTTAATAAACAATATTAAATCAAGAGTAACAATTCCAGTGTTAGTATCTAATGTATCTTGTTTGCCTCCATGATTCTTGATACTCAAAAGATTGTTTTTAATATCAAGTTTATCTAAGAGCTGAAAGCAATGTTTCAGAAACCATCATATGTGAAAGGTATTGCGATATCTAAAACAATGTGTTGGTTACAACATGATAGAGTATATGTCCTCATATTTGATGAGAATTTGTGAAGGTTGGAGACGCTAGTCGTCCTAATCCTCCAAAAGGTTTTGGAAAAGAAACATTATACTCGCAATTCACCTTTATAAGCTATAGCAGCTTGATCATAAAAGTTGTCATGATAAGGATGAATAGAAGATGTAAGTAAAATGTTTACTACACTAAAAGATTACTAAAGAATGGAATTTTGAAAGAATGCCAAACATTTGATGAAGGTGATCCACTTCAAAGTGCAAGTCCAAAGGTATTAGTATTTGACTATACACACTTTGTACTATGTGTCATGTGAATGACACCACTATTGATGTTGATAGATTCTTTTAAAAGAAAAGGAATTGTTGAAAGAGAATCTATAAAATATTTGGCAGAAAAGAAAAGATTGGAGATATCCAACTTAGGTATATAGAAGATACATGTTATGGCTGTATTCCTTGGTTGTTAAACAATGTGGTTCTGCGGTATTGGATACCGAATTGGTTGGTATGAAGTGTCATACAGGACAACACAATTCATGAACTGCAATGGCCTAAGTAACTAGCAAGAGAATATGTGATGATGTTCATCGAAAACAAACAAAGGGTTGTTGTGTTGCTCGTTAACATCAAAGCTTACCTTCAAGATTTGTTTCAATAATTGTTACTTTGATCAGGTATTATGACGACAAAAGGTTGTTCAAATAATTACCGTATTCCATAATAGATGGATGATATACAATTCTGGTTGGAGAAACAACGACCATAAAACTAATGCTAAAATGTTGCAAGACAAATAATTGAAAGATCACTTGTGAAGTGACATCACCGTTTAAATTATATTAGGGATACATGAAGAAACTCCATGTTGATGGATTTTTGGAGTCTTTTGATTTTGATCAAATGACGCTTGTGATACTTTCCTGGAGATAATTAAAAATCCATTCGTAGGCCAAAAGAGGAACGGACGACTAACTGATTGGAATTTGTACATATTGATGTATATAGTCCATTATGTGTAGTCGTGGGCGATGGATTTCAACTTCATATGTTTTCTCCGAAGATTTGAGTGAGTATATGTATATACTTACTCAATAAGGACGAAGTATGAAACATTTGAAAATGTTCAAAGACTTTCAAGATGAAATGGAAAATTATTGTAACAAGAAAATAAAAAAGTTTATGATTGGATCATAAAGATGTTTGAGTTACAAGTTTAGCAAAACACCTAAGATTTGAGGAATCGTTCCATGGATTTGCATTTCCCAAAACACCATAGGAGTATGGAGTGTTCAAGATATGTAATGAAACCTTGTTTGACATGGTAAGATCAAAGGTGTCATTTATAAAACTGCCATTATATTTTAAAGATTAAAGCTTTAGTGACTACCGCTTTTACACTGAAAAGAGATCCATCGTGATCCGTTGAAATGACACCATATAAGTCATGGTTTGGGATAAAACCCAGGTTGTCCTTTCTTAAATTTTTGGTATGCTAGGCATAAGTAAAATGTTTACAACCAAAGTCGGATGAGCATGTCTTTGTAGGTTATTTTGAATAACCATTGGGTATTCCTCCATAACACCGAAGACAAAAGTGTTTGTCACTTAGAATGTCAAGTTTCTTGAGAAGGAATTTTTGGTGAAAAGTTAAGTGGGAGGACAATAGAACTTTGACAAGGTTGTTGAACCTTGGCTAATATGTGCTGAGTTGCGCAGCGTCGGTAAGTGTCCCGGAGGCAGCAACAATGCTCATGGCTCACGTGCCTCAAAGGTTGTGGTCACGGAGATCTAAGTTACTATTGAACCAAGTAGGTCGGGTAAGTAATCAAATGCCAAGATTTGAGAGTTAAATCATTGTTGTTTAACAATGATGAACCGACTGCATGCAAAGAAGCAATGATGGGCCCTGACTTCGTTAAATGGCTTGAAGCCATAAAATCCATGATAATTCCATACACGAGAAATCAAGCTTTGAATTTGAAAGACCCTCTGGAAAGGTGCAAGACCTTACAGTCGTATATGGATCTATAAAGAAATAGACATGGATGTTTCACATCTATGAAATAGTCGACATGTCGGAAAGAGTTTACAGCAATGTTCAAGGAATTGACTATGATAAGATTTGATTTTTCATAGCGATATTTAGTCTGGACGGATTAATGTAGAAACCACTACATATATTTTGGTATATGGTAGTTGAACAAACAAAACAAGTTCTTCTAATAGAATGGTTACCTAGGATGTGTCCATGACACGATCCAAAGGGTTTTGTTAATTCAAAGGATGCTAAAAGAGTATGCAAAACTTCAATGGCTGAAGTGAGCATCGCGGAGTTGGAATCTTCACCGTGATGAAACCGTTAAAAGGTTTAATTTCATCAGAGACGATGAAGATGTTTGCATTTTGCAAGAAATTAAGTGGGAGCGCTAAGACATATTTCTAATACATTCTGTGAAAGACATATTGTTGATTAGAAATGATGTATCTTTTATTGACACGGGTTAAGAATTTCATTTCGATGAAAGACTTAGGCATAACTCAAGAATTTGGCATCAATGTATATATGGATAGATTGAGGCGCTAATATGGTTTTGCCAAATGTACATAGATAAGATGTTGAATGAGTTCAATATGGAAACAACAAGAAAGGTTCTTGACGCATGGAAAGTTGACATGAGATTCAAGTGTTTTGACACTTGGTGAAATCACAAGAATATTTTGATCAATCATTCTTTGAGATGTACACATCCAGATATGTCCTGTGCTCTAAATGTTATGAGCATATACCATAATGACTCATAAGATGATCATTGGACAATAGTAGGGATATTCCTATGATCTTTGGAAGAACTAAGAATATATTATTTATATAGTGGAGACAAAAATTTCATTGTAAATTGTTGCATTGATACTAGTTTTGTCACAAATTAAGTTTATCTCAATTTAAACTATGGGTGGCACAATGTAATGGAAAGGAAGTTCCATAACGGATTTGGTTGAGTACCAAAGTTAAAACATTGCGACAGATACTACAACAAAAGGCTAAGTATATGACTGCTATTGTAGCAGCAAATGAGGGCATTTGCATCAAGTAGTTTGTTATCAAACTAGGTGTGGTTCATAGCGGGATAATACTATGAAGATACATTGTATGACAATTGTATCAACATGATTTAATCCCAAGGAACTAAAGGTCTCACCAAAGGACCAAATTTATACAATGCCATCTCATTGGAGAATGAGTAATGCGTAGAGACGCAAGGACATGCAAATACACACGGACCTGGAAGTGTCAGATCCGAAGATTATGCTTACCACTAGCAATAGTGTCTATACAACACCAGAAAGCCATAGGTGTTGAATGCACAAGTTTTTAACTAGATTATTGACTCTAGTGCAAGTGGGAGACTATTGGAGATATGCCCAAGAGGCAATAATAAAGTGGTTATTATTCTATCTTTATGTTTATGATAAATGTTTACATCCCATGCTATAATTGTATTAACAGGAAACATTAATACTTGTGTGTTTTGTAAACATAAAAGAGTCCCTAGTAAGCCTCTTGTTAAACTAGCTTGTTGATTAATGGATGATCATGGTTTCCTGATCACGGACATTGGATGTCGTTAATAACAAGATCATATCATTAGGAGAATGATGTAATGGACACGCATCCATAGTAAGCATAGCATAAGATCAAGTCATTAAGTTCGTTTTGCTACAAGCTTTTCAAATGCATAGTAACCTAATCCTTCGACCATGAGGTTATGTTAATCACCATCACCAGATGGGTACTTTGATGACATCAAACGCCGCTTCGTAACTGGGTGGTTATAAAGGTGACATTGGGTATTCTGAAAGTATGTGTTGAAGCGCATGGACCAAGATTGGGATTTGTCCATCCATATGACGGATAGATATGCTCTGGGCCCTCTCGGTGGAATGTCATCTAGTTAGCTTGCAAGTATGTGACTAGGTCACAAGGGATGACATATCATGGAATGAGTAAAGAGTACTTATCAGTAACGAGGTAGAACTAGGTATGGAGATACCGACGATCAAACCTCGGATAAGTAGAGTATCGCGTGACAAAGGGAATTGGTTTCGTATGTTAATGGTTCTATCGATCACAAAGTCATCGTTGAGTATGTGGGAGCTGTTATGGATCTCCAGATCCCTCTAATGGTTATTGATTGCAGATGTGTCTCCATCATGTCTGCATATTCACGAACCGTAGGGTGACACACTTAAGGTTCGAAGTTGTTTTATGTAGATATGGAATATGCGTTGGAGACCGAATGTTGTTCGGAGTCTCGGATTGGATCCGGGACATCACGAGGAGATCCGGAATTGTTCGGAGAATAAGATTCATATATTGGGGATCATTTTCTAAGTTAGGAAATGTTCCGGAGTGTTTGTATGGAGATTCTAGAAGGTTTCGTAATGTTCTGGAAGGTTCTAGAAGATTTCTTGGAGTTTGCTTGAAAACCAAGAAAGGATCAAGGAGTCTTTGTGGGGGAAGACACGGATTCGTGGGGGAGGAGGATTCCTCCCCCCTCCCAATCCACCGGCCAAGGAGGGAGGGGAGTCCTACTAGGACTCCCCCTCCCATGGCGCCTCCCTCCTTTAAATAGAGGGGAGGGGGCGCCACCCCCTATACCTCTCCCATAACAAACCCTAGCCGCCGCCTCTCTCCTCCTCCTTCGCTCTGCTCCGGCTTAGGCGAAGCCCTGTAGAAATCTCTACTCCACCACCACCACCACCACACCGTCGTGCTGCTGGGATTCCGTGGAGAAGATCTACTACCTCCGCTGCTCGCTGGAACGGGGAGAGGAAGGTCTGCTTCGACTCCGCGCGTGTGACCGACTACGGAAGCACTGCCGGAACGCGGTGCCGGAAGGATCGACTACTCGATCTTGAGATCGGCAAGTGATCGACTACATCAACCACGAGATCCGATCTCGAACAAGGCTTATCGAATCTACGAGGGTTAGTACAGATCTATCTCGTTGCACATGTCTAATAGATTAGATCTTGGCTTTTATCTACATTAGATTTGGGTTTTGTTCGTTCTTGCGGTAGAATTTTTTTGTTTTCCATGCTATGAACCCATCAGTTTTTCTTAAGACCAAAGAACTTGATCCAAAGTTCTTTGGTAGGCCAGAGGCTGACGTATCCCTCTATGTTAGAGCCAAAAGAGGAAAGGGATGTGATTGCATTCGCAGGAAGGTGGTGAGGTTGAAGCTGATAGGTGGTAATGAAATCATGGAAGAAATCACTCATAGGCAAGCCAAATCCATGCGAGAAGTGGGAGAGAAAGACGACGAACTCGCTGGGATTTGGAGAGGGAGCTATCTCCTGGGTAGCGTGGCGACAGGTGACGCTCGCAGGGATGCGGTGGGTCCCATACAACCAGTCAATGTCGTCCTGGTAGACAAATATGTCGGCCCAGGCACCGCGCTCATGAGCCTCTTCTTCCTCCTCCTCCTCAACAACAATGGAGGCCTCCTATTTAGTCATGGCTAGATCAAGGTCTTCGAGGAAGTAATCTGAGAAGGAATAGCCGACGCTGGGAAACTTGGATCTGTAGGGCCCTGTTATGAAAAGCTTGCGACGAAGTGGTGGTGTGATCACGGAGGAGCAACACGGCATGGAAGCAGCGGCGCAATGCTAAAGTAGAAGTAGTGGTGGCGGCAGCGTCGCTATGGAGAAGAAAGGGGCAAAGTACATGGGTGCGTGCCAGGTGGGGGAACTTCCCCAAGAGCCGACCCTGTCCCCTATTTAGCCACACCTCAGAGGCGCATAGTAGGATCGAATGCTGCGGCCCAACAGCACGGTGTGGCCGTGTATTTTCCAAACCGGCCAATCAACGTCGCGCCACAGCAATGGCCATAAGGAGCAGGGGATCCCACGATGCGACGTTATGATACAGTTAAAGAGGGGCTGCCACGACGTGACACGTGCAGTAGTTATTCCTAACAATCAATACAGTAACCGGCACAGTAAACTAGCGCGACCCTTAAAAATGTGGCAAAGTGATGATTACCCTCCATAGGACATGGGGAAGCGTATGAGAGAAGGAAAGGTAACCCGGTTACATGGACAATGACCTGGCCAACAAGGAGAAACTCGGATTGGGTCAAGGGAACGTCAAACCAAAAAGACCGGGTTTCAGAATAACATGGCAAAGAAAGTGCTGATCTTGATAATTGGAACATGCTATGGCCTTATCACTGGAAGTTGCTAAGACTACACCAGCTTCGGGGACTAATGTTGGGGGGATACCCCCGGGTAGGGTCACGTCGGGGTATAAAGGCCGACTTAGCTGAGGTACGGAATGGTCAAAGCAAGTGGTGGCCGGGTCTCCTCAAGGTAGGCTGACTTACGGGGTAACCCGGCCTGGCGGGTATTCACCTAACACTAACCCGACCGACATTAAATATATGTCGGATATACATGATTTACCATATATGCAGGTACCCTCGTAGCCGGGTTAGCCAAGCGCTAGCCGGATTACCACTTGGCTTCCAAGAGAAGAAAGGAATATCCCGCTGGTCAAAAGGTGGCCTCTGTCCACTGTAGCATGAGCAAAGCTGGCAGAGGGAATGACCAGCGGGGCGTGGCCTACAAAGGTGACGTAGCCAGTGTCGGCTGACGTTACCAATGTTGGGTGACACCAAAAGTGAAGCAGCTCATAGAGGATTATGTCCATAGTACGTACTAGCCGTTTAAAGTGAATAATGAGGCATCTAGCTTTAACCAATGGGAATATTCGGGAATATGCCTCCACGTATGCCCTAACTTTGTAACCTGGGTTCCCCTATATAAGGAGGACCAGGGCCTCCATAGAAGGGGATCGATCATTCTGTCTAGGAAGAACTCTAGAGCTTTGTATTGGGGGGTAAGAGAACTAGTCTCCTTCTCACGAACATCTCAAGGAGCCCTTGTAATCTACCATTTATAGAGTGAAAATAGAAGCATTTGTGTGTGGAATCACAACACTACCCCTCCCTAGATTCCTCTAGTGCTCATTGGCCCCATCTTTAGCCTATCCATGGCATCTACCGTGCCACCACCATGACATTGGGGGATGATCTAGCCAAGGGAAAGAGTGGGCCTTGGTATTCCTTAATATGGTCTACAATATGGGTCAAGTGCATTGCCAAAAATGCAGAAGGATGTGAAATTAGGGAGACTCCAAGAGGTGATATTGATAACAAATTTCCTAGACTTTGCCATTTTGGAAGATATGTAGTTTTTGACTATAATTCAAGAGTTAATGGTTTTGAGATGATGTAAGGTTTCAAATCATCATCAAGGGGATGATGATGAATTGTATAATGAGTATAAATGATCCCGTCTTAGGTTTGGTTTTCATTTACATGGAACCTTCTACAACGGGATTGGTTGTGGAATGGTTTTATTAAGGTTTTAGATGATCACCTAGTAGCTGGAGGTCAGATCCAGCTTTTTAGTCCTTCTTAGGGTTTGTGATCTTAATTTAGCTTGATTCTAGGGGATGAGCTCCTAGAGTAGATACTAGTTACTTCCTAAGAAAACAAGTCAAACAGCAGATCAAGGCAAATCATATTCCAAGCAAATCAACTAGTACTAGGGTTTATAATCAAGCCTAGCTTGAGGTAAGAATGGGTATTTTGAAAGGGTTGGAGTTTGAATGAGGCAAGATCCTTGGTACCTTTACCAATAATAGAATGTAAGAGCTTTATCAAAAGGTTTTGTAAAACCTAGAGGTAATAGTAGTTGAAGGTTCTATCTTGAAAACATAAGGAGATTATATATTATAGATCTCCATAATTTTGTCAAAAGAAACTACTAAAATAGTTTGGTTTTCAAATTCATCTTGGCTCAGGTTTTGAAATGCTCGAACATTTTGGAATATGTAAACTGAGCCAAGACTATTTTGTTAAATAGCTTTTGCCAACTGAGGGTGAGGTAAGGTGTATATCATTTGTTACACATTCAGATGCATAAGCACAGACAAATAACAAGCAAACACTGCATCATTAAACAAGAAAAAGTTTTTGTTCCCCCTAATTTTTGCATTCTAGATAGCTAATCAGGGTTGCTAAAATTGGGATTTTATAAACCTTTCCCCCTTAAAAGAATCTCGTCCAGAGATTCGGGAGGGTAAGGTTAGGGCATTTTATGTTGGGTTAGTTCTATGTGTCTTGATCATACTGACTTATGAACTTTGACTTTGAACCTGATTATGGTGTCGGTGAAGTTGAGCTTCAGTCTTCTTGGATGCCCGAAGTGTTGAGCTGACTCCAGTCCTAACTGCGATGGAGGATCTTTCTTTTCCTTTCGGACTCGATATCTCGAGGGCTTTGGCTGGTCAATATACCTCTACTTGGAACTTTGCGGAGTACTCTTCTAGGGATGGAATCTACAGCTTGATGTTTCTTGTATAAGCTACCACTGTGTTTCCTTAGAGGCTTACCGCATCATATTTAATGACTTAGGGTCAATACTCTTGAGGTGACTTCTGGCGGATGGTTACTCTATGGTTGTGGGAAAGACTCAGTCTTTCCCCCTTAGGGTTAAGCTAGGGTAGATCGGAGAATAAACATAGTCCTTCCTTCTTGGAGTCGTCGGGTGATGTTTTGAGGATGGTCGTAAACCTTTCTTCCAGAGTTGGAGTCTCCCATTTACGTCTGCGAGCTGGGTCCTACGAGGTTCATATACTACTTTTATTTGTACTTAGCCTATTGAACAGTTGAAGTCGCAAGTCCTCTAAGCGGGGTAGAACTGAGGGGTTCGTGGTTTGGCGATCCTTCAGGTGAGTCTTCAAATGAAGTACCCAAGGAGGATCTTGATGGAAACTTCTTAGATATTGACTCCTTGTTCTGTTTTGCACCCATGGGAGGATAGTTTTGTCGTCTTTCGGTATTCTGTATGTCCTGATTCGGGCTTCTTTGGTACTGGAAGATTGAGTAAACTTCTGATGGCTATTGATGAGGCCTATCCCCTGAGGTTTTGGCAACTCTCGAGTTGATTCCTGGAGAAGGATGTCGGATTGGGAAATCTTCCTGGAGTATGTTCCAGGAGACAGTCTTCGAGATTTGAGTGGGAAGGACACAGTATTTCCACCTTAGAGCTTCACTAAGGTCCTTCAAGAGTGGTGCAGATCTCCCGTCTTGAATGGCTGGCGTGATGCTGTAGAAGGCTATATCTCTTTGGTACTTGTGTTCAGATCCTCGACTGACGTTCTATTGCGTAAACCCAGTCGTGGGTTGCTTCCTAGCGAAGCCTTAAAGGTTGGTTTTGGGAAGGTTAGCAGTTAGCTACACGTATTGCTAGCCTTATGTGCGGGTCGAGGCATCCAGTTTTTGGAGGAACCATCTTCACTTGACTCTTTGTGTTTCTTCTCCTTGATGGCGGAGTGGACTCGTTGTCCTCATGCATCCTTGTCTTCAGGATTCTGGAGTATTCTAGTCTTCTAGGGAGGAACTTCCTGTTGGTTTGGGTAGGGTCGACTAAGATAGTTAGTCCCTTTGTGGCGGTCGGAAGCTCTAATATACCGAGGGTTAGTGTAGTTAGGTCTTCACTTCTTGTCTTGGTTAGTCAGTCTTGTAGTTTCCTGTGGATAGTGGGGATCCTTCGGTGGTCGACTTATGGCTTCAACATGATTCTTGCTGGTGTCGATAGACGAGTGTTGGTGTGCAATATTGATGAAAAGTCTTGAGAGGTGAGTTTGACGGAGTAGGCCATCCTGCTGGGGAGCAGTCTTTGATTGGTTCTCACTTGATGATGTTGGACTTCTGGTTCTAGCGATGCTTTGCCTCTCATAAACCCCCGAAGTTAGTCTAGGTTCTCGTTAGTGATAACTAAACGGGTTTTTTTCTAAGTTATTAGGTGGGTTATCGATCCTCAAGTCACATTTGACTAAGTTGAAAACAAACCAGAACACACATACAAGGTGAACAGAGCGACGAGTTTGCAATGTTCTCCGCAAACAACACACATTAAGCAACACATAGGCAAGCAAAAAACACAACCTACTATAGAGACCAAGGAGTTAACTACTCGCGATATAGGGGAATCCTATCTTAGTAATATTTCTCCTAGATATCAAGTTATCATGGTCTTGGTCACTATCTTGCAGATGAAGCCTTCGTCGTGTCATTGGATGCTTCTTGATAGTGTAGTACTTGATTTCTTCTGGTTATGGGGATTCCACTTGTAGGGCGATCTTGTAGTCTCCTTGTGTTTGCTGGTAGTTTCTTCTCTTCATTTCGTTCTCATCGTCTTTATCAAGTTCTAGGTCATAGTGGTTTGAAGTCCGTAGGTTTTTATATTTGGACGAGAGATAGATGAAACCCTTTTCGAAATCATTAAATTTTAAGAGAGGATAGGAAGTAGAACTTTTCGAAAACTTTTGATAAAATAGTCTTTCGAAAGCCGGTGTTTTCAAAATAGCTTTCCTGTCTAATGACCATGCTAACTAAGGTTCTCCTACAGTCTGGATGGCTCTGATAACAAGTATGTGGGGCCCCCGGATTAATCTTCCGAGAATCCCTGTTATGCATACACCACGATCCCATGATCAGTTCATTGTGGCACATAACCGACAAGTATCAAAGTAAACAGCCATACTTAAGTGAATACATGGCATACCTTGTTTTCCATTATGGCTACATCGATCAACATCAGCGGAACATCAGCAAGCATAGAGCCCGAGCCATGCCTTAACCTACAGGCAACTAACTGGGAGAACGTCCTAGCTTGCATAGTCGTGAACTTCACCTTCTTCTTGATATCTTACCAAGTTAATAGCCAGGGACAATGCCAGGGAGTACTTTTAATGTACTTGCAAACCACCTTAAGACAATAATAATAACAAGAGGATATGCAATATAGCTGTGGTAGTAGGAGGGCTCGAAGGGGGGTTCTTTTCTCAAATAGTTTCTCTTGTAGATATAACACCTACATATCTTAGTTGAAAACTTTTGTACAACAGTTTTGGAAAACTTTTTGAATTTTTTTGGAAAACAATAGGATTGGTTCACCCATTAGTTCGTTGTTGGGGTTATACTCCCGGGTAGGGTAACGCCGGGGTATAAGGGCCGAGTTAGCCGGGGTACGATGCGGTTAAAGTAAGTGCTGACTAGGTCACCTCAAGGAAGGCCGAACCACGGTGTGACCCGGCCCATGGAGCATCTCCTTTACTATGGATGGGTCGGCATAAATTATATGCCGGCCATGTTTATCTATCTGTTTTGTAGGTAACTTGATAAGCCGGATTAGCTATATGCTAGGCAGACTATCTTATGGCTTCCAAGAGAAGGAATCCCCTGCTGGTCAAAAGGTGGCTTTATTAGCTGTAGCATGAGCGAAGCAAAGTAAATAAGAGGACCACCGGGTCAGGGCGACCAAGGTGACGTGGGCAAAGCCGGATGACGTAGCCCGCATCTGGTGACGCCAAAAGATCAAGATTACGATGTGGATTACGTCCAAAGCCCGGACGAACCGTTAAAGAGAATAAAGAAGCATCTGCTTTAGGCGAGGAGCATATTCGTAGAATATGCTGCCACGCGTGCCCTAGAATTGTAACCCGAGATCCCCTATATAAGAAGCACCGGGGCCTCCATAGAAGGGGATCGATCATTCTCTCTGTCTAAGGTAGAAATCTAGGGCTAGTTGGTAGGGAGTAAGAGACATTGTCTCCTTCTTACTGAGAGCCTCAAGAGCATTTGTAAACACCATTGATAGAGAAAATACAAGAACTTCTATCCATGGCATCTTTTGAAAACAATTGATAGAGTAAATACAAGAACCACGTTCTCCCTCCCTGGATGCCCCTAGCACTCATTGGCCCCATCTTTAGCCTATCCATGGCATCTACCGTGCCACCACCACAACAGTTGGCGCCCACCGTGGGACTAGCAGTTCTAGTAGGGGTGAAAATCCAGACGGGAAGCTTCTCCAGCACCGGCGAGCGCATTGTCTCCGTCTTGGGTCAGCGCTTTGGAGCGCTAGACTAAGTCAGCGATAATGCAGGAAGCTTCGACAGGCACCCTCCTCCGTGCAACGACGTCTTCATCAAGCTTGGCGCGCACAAAATCTACGTCGGCATGGACGCGTCTTGCGTTCATCCACGGCACATCGTTGAGGGAGGCGAGCCTCCTCTCAGTGCAGTTCGTGGAGTGCGTATCACTCGCCCCACCAGCAGCGTTGAGGTCCTAATGACCGCACCTGACGTGGAACCAAGCAAGGGCCCGGCGCTAGAGCCGGAGGTAACGCCAAAGCAGACCAGGTCTAGGTTTCCTCCACTAGAAAGGCCAGAGAATGTGCTGCAACAAGCAATAGATAGCCTAGCGACGCCAATAGCACCTGTGGTAGATCCGGCTTAGGCACAAGATGAGTTAGACGAAACTAGGCGGAAAATGTTAGCTGGGGCAAAGAAGGTAGCAGAGCTGCATCAATCTTTAAACATCACCTTGAGAGAGTATGCTAAGGCAAACCACATAGATGGAGTGAAAATATGAGGTAGGAACCTGATCACTGAGATTGACAAGGAACACGAGCCTAGTCCGGATCAAACAGCCACGATAGTAACAGGAGGGTTAGATCGGTACATCCGAGTTAGAAGGTTTAACTAGAGAGGCCAAATAGAGGCAACAAGAGAGGGTGAATCACTTGCTGAGAGTTGCTTGCCAGCAAAATGAAGAAATGAACAAGGCAAACCCGGCGCCACGAGGAGCCTCATAGGTGGTACATTCGGCCAGGAATAACCCGGCGAGATCCGGAGGAGCCACGTCATCTCCGAGTCACAATCCTAGGAGAGAAGAAGTAGTAAACTCCGGAAGAAGAGACAAATAGATGGTTCCTTATGATCCGGTAAGGGCTGGAAAAGTCAAAGCTGTGCAAGTTGATGAAGATCGGCATAGTACCAGCCGAGGTGTGGCCGATCGAGGTAACCGTGACCAAGGCAATGCCGGTCAGAGAAATGCTACCAACTGCAATACCGGACAGCGTGATCCCGTGGGAACAGGACAAAATATACATCGGACACAGCAATAGCGCGCACCTCGACAAGAGGGGAGTGCAGGACAAGCAGAACAACAATAAAATGCTTGTCCGGATCAGGAAAGATACAATGATGGTTATTCGTCCATGATCCACGACGGATACCCTAGACCAGATCACCACATAATTGGGTCAAGACTGGGAAGCAGGAACTTGCAGCCAGATGATGCTAGCCTGAAATTGGATAGGATTTATAGGTCGGAGCTAATTGAAGTACAAGGTCCACCGGGTCCAGCATGCTTTGGGACCCGGATCATGAAGGAGCCACCAGTGCTGAACTTTCAGCTGGCCAGAGGAACCCGAACTTATGATGGTAGTACTAGGCCAGAGGATTAGCTGATTGACTACGCCACAGCGGTCAAGATCGCGACAGGAAATTTGAGATGGGCGGTAAGATATGTGCCACAGATGCTGGAAGGACCAGCGCGAGTTTGGCTGAACAATTTTCCACCAGGGAGTGTCAACTGTTGGTTGGATTTCGAGGAGCTGTTCGTTAGCAACTTCTCAAGCACTTACAAGAGACCCAACATGCCACAAACCCTTGCGTTGTGCCGACAGAGACCGAATGAGCCGGACTGAGATTTCCTGACTCGGTGGTGCAATGTGCGAAACTCGTGTGAGGGGGTAATTGAATCACAAGCTATTGCATGGTTCGCTCAGGGATGCAGATATGGAAGTATGCTGTGGCAGAGGTTACAACGAGACATGCCAACTACCTTGGCTAAAACAATCCAGATCGAAGATTCGTATGCCATGGGAGATCCAACACAACCCCGGCTAATGTCGAGCAAGGCAAAGGAGGAATATTACGGCCGAGATGGTTCTGGATCATCAAGGAGGAATGATTTTCGAGGAAAGAGAAGGGATGAGTGCCCGGATTACTGGTATAACTCGCAGCAGGTCGCAACGGTAGACCGGGATCAACCCAATGCCGGAGCCAGCCAACGCCAAAAAACTGGAGGGCAAAACTGGCAGCAGAAAAACAAAGGGAAAAAGCCTTGGACCCCGGAGCAGAAGAAGCAATGGCAAGAACGAAAGGATAGACCGAGGTATATGTTTGAGTCCATGCTGGATCAACCATGCAAGTTCCAGAGGCCAAGCCCGAATAGTCCAGCGAATCATACAACCCGACAATGTGAATGGATGGGGAAGTTAGAACATCACAGTTCGGGGAATGCTCAGGCACCTCGGAACAAAGCACCTAGAAATGAAACACCACGGGCACCGTTACTGACAGGGGGAATGGACAACAATTGATGTTTCCACCACCTCCGCCTAGGTACGAGAATTCGAAAAGAGGGGACGCGGTACATCAAGTAGGCAATAACCAACAACAAGGTTAGGGTTACCACGAGAGTGAGGGACGAAACGAGTACAGGGAACATCATCAAAGCTACTGTGTGTTTACCACGGAAGAGAATGACCGGAAAAGCTTGTAGTGCCGGCATATGGAGGTGAACGCAGTAATGCCGGCAGTAGTGAGATATATGCCCTGGGAGGATCAAGAGATTACATGGAGTATCAAGGATCACCCGAAGATCATGCCAAGCCCGGGAACCTATGCTCTGGTCCTGGATCCAACGTTCATCAGACCGAATCTCAATGTAAGGTTTTCCAAGGTACTGATCGACAATGGCAGTAGTATCAACATTATGTAGAAGGATACCATGCACAAGTTGGGAATAACAAAGAACATGTTGCAAGCAACGAGGACCACCTTTCATGGCTTGTACCAGGTATTTCCTGTGAGCCAATTGGTAAGGTCCATGTTGACGTATTATTTGGCACGGGAGACAATTGTCGGACTGAAAACTTGGAATTCAAAGTGGTGAATTTGGAGAGCGCTTATCACGCGTTACTCGGCAGGCCAGTGCTGAACAAGTTCATGGCAACTACCCACATCAGTTACCTTAAGATGAAGTTTCCCGGGCCAAGGGGCGTGATAACTGTATCAGGGGACTTCCGACGTTCGATCGAGTGTGCCTCAGTCGGATCTAACTTAGCCGAGTCACTCGTGATGGCTCAAGAAAAAAGGAAGATACTGGAAGTGGCAGCACTGGCTCAATCCGTGCAACAACATATGCCGGCTCTGACCAACCCGCACGGGAGCGTATCATTCCAAGCAACCAAGGACACGAACAAAGTGCCAATCGATGATCAGTTCCCAGAGCGCACCGTGACCATTGGTGCCGGGTTAAGCAGCAAATAGGAAAGCGAGCTCGTCAACTTCCTTCGTGATAATCGGGATATCTTTGCTTGGTCTACTCATGATCTGAAAGGTGTACCGAGGGAGTTGGCTGAGCACTCATTAAACGTAAGACCCAGGGTAAGCCGGTAAAGCAACCTCTCCGGCGTTTCACCGAAGATAGGAGGAAAGTCATTGGAGACGAAACAACTAGGCTCCTAGCAGCCAGATTTATCATGGAAGTACTCTATCCAGATTGGCTCTCTAATCCGGTGCTTGTGGATAAAAAGAAAGATGATCCGAACGTGGTTGTGGTATGGCGCATGTGCATTGATTACACGAACTTGACTATGGCGTGTCTCAAAGATCAATTTCCGCTCCCTAGGATAGATCAAGTCATAGACTCAACGGACGGATGTGAGCTACTGTCATTCATTGATGCGTATTCTGGTTTCCACTAGATACCCCTGAATCCGGATGATCAAATAAGGACTGCGTTTATTACCTCGTACGGGGCTTATTGCTATCGCACTATGCTGTTTGGATTACGTAATGCAGGAGCAATGTACCAACGATGCATGCAAAAATGCTTACATGATCAGATAGGTCGGAACGTGCAAGTTTACGTGGATGATGTGGTAATAAAAACCAAGGAAAGCAATACGCTCCTTGATGATATCCGGCAGACGTTCACAAACTTGAGAAGGTTCCGAATGAAGCTGAACCCGGAGAAGTGCACCTTTCGCGTGCCCCCCGGAAAGTTACTCGGTTTTTTGGTGTCTAGCCATGGCATTGAAGCTAACCTGACGAAAATCTGGGCCATAAAAAGTATGGAACTGCCAAAATGCCTTAACGATGTGCAGAAGTTCACTGGTTTCCTGGCATCGCTAAGTCGGTTCGTGTGTCAGTTGGGAGAGAAGGCCTTGCCCTCTACCAATTAATGAAAAAGGCAGACAAATTCACATGGACGCCACAGGCAGACCTTGCATTTCGAGTGTTGAAAAAGATGTTATCTACTGCGCCAATCCTAGCAGCACCACTACCTAAGGAGCCAATGTTGCTCTACATAGCCGCAACCAACCGAGTCGTAAGTGCAGTAATCGTAGTGGAGCGTGAAGAGGAAGGAAAGTCGGTGCAAAGGCCGGTGTACTATCTGAGCGAGGTATTATCAGTCTCAAAACAGAACTACCCTCACTATCAGAAGATGGCGTACGATGTATATATGTCGGCCAAGAAACTCAAGAACTATTTTGAGGAACACCCCATGAAGGTGATATGTGAGGCACCCATTTCGGAAATTATGAGTAACAAAGATGCAAGTGGCCGGATAGCAAAGTGGGCAATAGAGTTAGCTCCCTATGCACCACAATTTGATAGAAGGGATGCTGTCAAGTCACAGGCCGTGGTGGATTTCTTTGTGGACTGGGCTGAAATGCAATATGAGCCACCCCTGCCAGACTCCAATTATTGGAAAATGCACTTCGATGGATCAAAACTGAAAGATGGGTTGGGCGTTGGAGTAGTGCTTACCTCGCCCAAGAAGGATCAAGTGAAATACGTCCTTCAAATCCACTTCAGTGCCTCGAATAATGTGGCGGAGACGAAGCATTGGTGCATGGTCTCAAAGTGGCGAAAGAAGTAGGGATACGTCAGATACAATGCTTTGGAGATTCCGATTTGGTGGTACAACAAGTGTCTGGAAATTGGGATGCCTTGGATGCTAACATGGGCTTATACAGGTTCCATGTACAAAAGATAAGTTGGTTTTTCGAGGTGTGTGAGTTCCATCACATACCTCGGATTGAAAACGAGGCGGCAGATATGCTTTCCAAGTTAGGCTCGTCCCGACAGCTAATCCCGCCAAATGTTGCTTGGAGCACCTGAGAAAACCATCTATCACACCCTCACCCTAATTAGATTCAATTTATATCCCAGCACTCTCCGGATCAGGAGCTGCACCTATGGAGATAGAGTGGGGAAGCACCTCAGCAAACCCGGGGACTGCCTCAGCAAACCCAGGGACTGATCATCCTGATCCGGCAGGAGTTATGTCGGTGGATGCGATGGAAATTGATGAGGAACCATTTCCCGTCCGGACTGTACCAACTTGGGCCAAGCCGATTTTTGATTTCCTGAAAGAGGGAATCTTGCCGGATGACGAAATAAGCTCAAGGCAGATCTAGAGAAGGGAAAAGGCCTATACAATTATCAACGCCGAACTATACAAAAGAAGTGTGACAACAGTACTACAACGGTGTGTTGATCTGGAGGAAGGACTTGACATACTCCGGGATATTCACCAAGAGGAATGTGGCCACCATGCCTCCTCAAGGGCATTAGTGGCAAAAGCTTTCTGGCATGGATTTTATTGGCCTAGTGCTTTGGAGCAAGCACAGGACTTGGTGAGAAAATGCAATGGCTATCAAAGATACGCCACAAAAACTCATCTACCAATGTCGGAGCTGAAAACTATCCCTATTACCTGGCCATTTGCTGTATGGTGCCTAGATATGGTAGGGCCATTTAAGCCGGCCAAAGGAGATATGACCCATATCCTAGTCATGGTTGATAAGTTCACCAAATGGATTGAGGTGAAACCAATTCGGAAATGTGATGGGGAAACAGCAGTAAGATTCCTTAAGGATATAATCCTAAGATATGGCTATCCCCATAGCATCATAACTGATAATGGAACAAATTTCGCTAAAGGAGCGTTTATGAGATTCTGCCAAGAAAAGAAGATCCGGGTAGATGTCGCCTCAGTCGCCCACCCCGCATCGAACGGGCAAGTGGAAAGATCCAACAGACTAGTATTGTCCGTGATAAAACCCCGGCTCATAGAGCCGCTGCAAAGATCAGTGGGGTGTTGGATAAAAGAACTACCAGCAGAATTGTGGAGCTTAAGAACAACTCCAAATCGATCAACAGGCTATACGCCATTCTTTCTGGTATATGGGGCAGAAGCTGTATTACTAGCCGACATAGAGCATGATTTGCCAAGAGTCACCCAATAAATAGAAGCCGAAGTGCGCGAAGCCCGGAAAAATGATGTTCATCTGCTGGAAGAAGCGAGAGAATTGGCCTTGTCCAGATCCACCATATATCAGCAAAATCTCCAACGCTATCATAGCCGGAAAGTAAACCCCCGAGTCTTCCGGGAAGGTGATCTGGTACTTCGGCTAATACAGCGCACTGCTGGCATGCATAAGTTATCCCCTCCATGGGAAGGACCTTTCATTGTAAGCAAAGCCTTGCGCAATGACTCCTACTATCTTTTTGATGCACAACCCCAGGAAAAGAACAAGGCGGATAGGTCCGGAGAGGAATCTAAACGACCGTGGAACATAGCACTATTTCGTCCTTTCTACACCTAACTAAGAGGTGAATGTATCCGAACTACTCGTATGCCAGTATGTATGTCGGCAATGAGGTTATCAATAAAAACTTTGCCACCCCAAGCAGAGACTCGAAACTGCCATAATAATTGTCTCTCGTTTTTGTATTTTTATGTCGGCTGGGTTAATTCGCTTATATCTTAGTCAGATTAGTAATCTATGAGCACCAAAAACCTAACTCTTCGACTTTCCTACTGTCCAACAAGAATTGGCTTCATGGCAAGGAAGAGAACAAGTTTGGAATGGCAAAGCACATGAAAAACGACTAAGGAAAAGAACTTAAGCAGGCCGACATTGGTTTTTTGACTAACCCTTAGTTTGTTATGCTCACTAAAATGCCAGATCATTTTGAGATAATCTCAAAGTTTCAAGTATGTTTAAATCAATTTTAACCTCGGACTCGTAAGTCAAAAAACCGAATCAAGGTAGACGCGAGTCGAGTCAAAAATTGGGGGAACAAGAAAACGAAACTCGGGGACTTTGCCCACGATAATCCAGCAATAAAACTTAGTTTAGAACATCAAATTGTAGCACAACCAAACTAAAGTAGATACATTTATGCCTGGCATTCCGGGGATCTGATAAATATGATGAGTGTTTTCTAAGGAGAAGGAGCAGCAGACGAATCATCCGCCGATGAAGGAGGTACTTCGGAGTGTGGGGGAGGGGCGCTGGCCTCGGCTTCATCCTTAGGGTTAACCTCGCCATCCTCCGGGTCTTCGGCCTCATCGCCAAGCTCGGAGCCCTCACCTTCACTCCCTTCCTCTTCATCTTCAGAAACAGCTTCTTCATCAACCACATCGAGATAACTAGGCCCTTCATTCCAAGCGTGGCAGAAGGAGTACTAGATGAGCTTGTTGGCGCAGGTTTTGCGGCGCGTGATCCAATCCGGATTTTCGCACAACTTAGACCCGCTGCGCATGCGAGTGAGCAGCCCCAGATCAATTCCTTCATACCATGAAAGAACAAATTTGCAAGGCAATGTCGGCCCCGACACGTGCAGCAGATTCGCTCCACAGATGTAGCTGCGTCTCGCACTCCATTAATTTGCCTATGAAAGCCGAGCTTCTTTTTGGAATGGTCTCACTAGGCCAGAGGGAGCCGAACATTCGCGTTGCTGCCGGGATAATATCCGCGCCATGATTCTTCACTACCTCAAGACGAGCGGTAAGGCTCGCCAGTAGATCCTCCGTATTATACGGGATTAACTCGGCACCAGGGGTAGCAAGAATACCACGTTGTTCACGGGACTGGGTTACGGCAGCGGCACCAAGCGTATCACTCTCTGGAAATTTGCCTGAGAATGGGGACGAAGAAACAGTGAACAAAAGCACCAAACCCAGAGAAAGAAAATCAAGCAAGGGCAGAAAACTCACGTGCAATTTACAAGGGGAGTCGCTGAAGCTCGGAATGAATGTCGGCGCTATGGGCCTGGAGTTTCTCATTTTCGGTGGTCACCGACGTAAGCTTGACGTCGGCTTTCTGCAATAAGCTCTGGTCCTTGGAGATTTGCGTGGTTAAACGCTCTTTCTCCTCGGCAAACTCCTGGTCGGCCTTCTCCAACTCGGACTCATGGAGGCCCTTAAGCCTCTGAATTTCGGAATTCAGCCGAGTGATCTCCGAGTCCTGGAGCTGGAGCCGAGCTATCTCTTCAACCTTCTTGTTCAGCTCAGCCTCATGCCTCCCTCTTGTTCGAGGGAATGAGTCATCATTTCAGGCATACTGACGCTATCCTCAAGAGCAACTGCAATAGCATAATGATCTGGAGGATCCAAAGTATAAGTGTCCACCAGATAAAGGAAGGAAAATACGGCGATCGTGTGGAGGGTAAATTTACCTTTGATCTCAGCAAGATTTTCCCGCATGATTATGTTTTCAGCTTCAACCTCAGTTGCATGATTCGGATAACAAATTAATATGGATCCTAGGAAATCGAATAAACGAACATGGAAGAGGAAGAAGGGAAAATTACCCCTCTTCTGGTACTCCTCTAGGAGTTTACCATAACGTGCTCGAAGGTCCCTATAGGAGTCCAGCAGGCGCTAGAACTCAGCGGATCGGTGGTTAGTGGTAATCTGAAATAAGCAAGGCAATGGAAAAAGTTTAAAGGCAAAGTAATTCGAAGTCTACAAGATCCGGGCCAAGTGGAACTTAACCCGACTCTAGGTGTGTGAATATTCGAAGTCTAGAGATCCAGGCCAAGTGGAACTTAACCCGGCTCTAGGTGTGGGGATATTCGAAGTATACAAGATCTAGGCCAACTGGAACTTAACCTGGCTCTAGGTGTGTGGATATTCGAAGTCTACAAGGTCTGGGCCAAGTGGAACTTAACCCGGCTCTAGGTGTGGGGATATTCGAAGTCTACAAGATCCGGGCCAAGTGGAACTTAACCCGGCTCTAGGTGTATGGATATTCGAAGTCTAAAAGATCCTGGCCAAATGGAACTTAACCTGGCTCTAGGTGTGTGGATATCCGAAGTCTACAAGATTCGGGCCAAGTGGAACTTAACCCAGCTCTGGGTGTGTGGATATTCGAAGTGTACAAGATCTGGGCCAAGTGGAACTTAACCCGGCTCTAGGTGTGTGAATATTCGAAGTGTATAAGATCCGGGCCAAGGGAACTTAACATGGCTCTAACTATGTCAAAATTTGACGTTGCTACGGACAAAAACTAGATTCTTTAAGGAGCATCCGACCGAATAACAAGTCATTACCACGGAGGCTCGGGGACTAGGGGCTATATCTACAAGTGCTCAGTTATGCAAAGTATCAACAACAGCGGAAAAGAGTTACCTCCATCATCCGGCCAGCTAAGGAAATAGCCTTGGTAGCGGAGTTCATCTAGGCGCTGAACTCGGCCAGGCCGAACTTCTCCGGCAGATGATCTTGCGGGTCGATGAACTCTGCATTGTTCCAGTTTTTCACATACTCAAGGAGCAGTGGACTATAACTTTCACCACTTGGAGAATAGTTCGCCACAAGGCCTTTCATGTGGGCCTCTCGCCTGGCGGATTGAGCTGCAGCGGGGCTGGTATGCAGAACCAGCTGCTTGCTGCCCTCTGACCCGGAGGCGGTAGACCCAGATGAAGTTCCTTTAGCTGACCCGGAAGCCATTTGAACTTGTCGGATGAAGGTTGAGGAGCTTGCTGGAAGATATTCGCAACTGAAGGAGTGGACCCGGAGGAAGCTGATGGGGGTTTCCTCTTGGGAGGCTTGGTGGAGGTTTTGGCTGCTGCTGTTCATGTTGCTGCTGCTATTGCTGCTAGTGTTGCTGCTGGTGCTGAGTCTGGTGCTGATGCTGTTGGTGCTGATGCTGCTGTTGTTGTTGCTGGTGCTGCTGGTGCTGGTGCTGCTGATGCTGCTGAAAACACTAGGACAAAAGAACCTGTTGGGAGCGGTGCCGATGAAACTAGCGCCTCATGACTTGGCACTGAGGCCGAAGAAGGACTGGGGAGATCCTCGGAGAACTCCTTCTCCACATTGAATATGGACTTAACCCGGCAGTAAATCGCCGAATTATCTAGCTCAATAGAAGAAGTCCGGTGGGGGTCGAGAGGGCCGCTCAAGTAGCAAATCTTGTGGGCTCGCTTATGAAGGGGGAGACCTGGCTACGGTGAAAAGTAATCATGATGTCCTCCCCCTGGAGATTCTCCTTGAGCAGCTCCTTGATTTGGCGCTCCACTTGATTCGCCAGGGCCGTGGGTCGCTTCGGAATGCTCTCCCAACGCGAGGTATCAGGAGGGCCAAGCTTGAAGGGGAGGAGCCGGATCAAGTCCTCGTTGGTGGTGTTCCAGACATAGAAGAAAGTCCGGGCCCAGCCCTTGCAGGACTCGGGTCTGGTGACCCGGGGGAATGCGGAGTTCTTTCGGGGAGAAATGGAAGCATATCCACACTGGGTCAAATGCTTGTCCTCCAGGGCAAGCTGCTTATCCGGAACCACGTTTCTCCGGAGACCAAAGAACTTGATCCAAAGTTCCTTGGTTGGCCAGAGGCCAATGTATCCCTCAATGCTAGAGGCAAAGGAGGACAGAGAAGTGATAGCATTGGCGGGGAGGTGATGCGGTTGCAATTTGTAAGTGGAAATGAAATAAAAAAGAAATCGGAAGTGGGAAGGCCGAAGCCGCGCTGGAAATGCGAAAGGAAAACTACATATTCCCTAGGATTGGCGGAAGGAGAGATTTCACCGGAGGCGAGGCGGCAGGCGACACCGGCGGGGATGCGGCGCGTGGCACGGAGCCAGTCTAGGTCCTCCTCATGGACGATGGAGCCGTCCCAGCAGGCGCGCTCGTGGCCCTCTGCTCCTTCCTCCTGCTGCGCCACCACCTCTGCCTCCTCCTCAGTCATGGTGGATCCTCGACAGAGAAATCAGAGTAGAGGTAACCGGAGGAGGGGAAACAGGAAGCACAAGGCCTCGTGATGGAAATCTTGAGTGGGAACAGCAGCGCAGGCGCGAGATTCTGCCTGTGCACGGTCGCGACGTCGCTGGAGCAACAGGAAACTGGCGGAGGCAACAAGGTTGCGGTGAGAGAGAAAGAGGCTGGGAGGCGCGGAGAAAATGGGGGAACTTCCTCTGAAATCGCCCCAGACCCTCTACTTAATCGCGCAGCACACGCGTCACGGGATCTTTTGCGGTGGCCACGCCGCGTGCAACGGGCGTGTACGCGGCCAAAACAGCCAATCAGAGCAAGGCCACAGAAAGGGCCACAGGAGCAAACGATCCCATGATGTGATGTAATGTTACAGTTAACGAGGCTCTGTAGTGAAGGGACGTTTATAGCAGTTATTCCTGACAGTGCGACACTAACCGGCGCATTAAATGCGCGTGGCCCTTAAAATGAGGCAAAATGATGATTACTCTCCACGTAGGATGCGGGGAAGCGTACAAAGGAAGGAAAGGTAACCCAGATAAGCGAGCAAGACACCCAGCCAGCGAGGAATAACTCAGAATGAGCCAAGGGATCGCAAAATGAAAAACTTCGGGTTACAGGCAAACTTGGCCAAAGAGGCAAAGATCCGGATATGAGAACCTGCGGTGGCCTTAATAACTACAAGTTGCTAAGACCGCACCAGCTTCGGGGACTAATGTTGGGGGGATACCCCCGGGTAGGGTAACACTGGGGTATAAGGGCCAAGTTAGCCAGGGTACGACGCGGTCAAAGCAAGTGCTGACCGGGTCACCTCAAGGCAGGCCGAACCACGGTGTGACCCGACCCATGGAGCATCTTCTTAACTATGATCTGGCTGGCATAAATTATACGTCGGCCATGTTTATCTATCTGTTTTGTAGGTAACTTCATAAGCCAGATTAGCTATATGCTAGCTGGATTATCTTATGGCTTCCAAGAGAAGGAATCCCCCGCTGGTCAAAAGGTGGCTTTATTAGCTGTAGCATGAGCGAAGCAAAGTAAAGCAGAGGACCAGCGGGTCAGGGGCGACCAAGGTGACGTGGGCAAAGCCGGATGACGTAGCCCACGTCTGGTGACGCCAAAAGACAAAGATTACGCTGTGGATTACGTCCAAAGCCCGCACGAACCGTTAAAGAGAATAAAGAAGCATCTGCTTTAGGCGAGGAGCATATTCGTAGAATATGCTGCCACGCGTGCCCTAGAATTGTAACCCGGGCTCCCCTATATAAGGAGCATCGGGGCCTCCATAGAAGGGGATCGATCATTCTCTCTATCTAAGGTAGAACTCTAGGGCTAGTTGGTAGGGAGTAAGAGACATTGTATCCTTCTTACTGAGATCCTCAAGAGCATTTGTAAACACCATTGATAGAGAAAATACAAGAACTTCTGTGCGTGGAATCACCATGTTCTCCCTCCCTGGATTCCCCTAGCACTCATTGGCCCCATCTTTAGCCTATCCATGGCATCTGCCGTGCCTCCACCACGACATTCGTCCTTCCAGTCATCCCATGACCAAACTCCTTTCCTTCCTTTCCGACCATCCCATGGTCAAAACATTTACAAAGCCTTTGCTTTTCCGAAGTCCTTTTTGAAAACAAAACCAACACCGCTCTATAGCACCCTTCCCAACCGTCCATGACTGCGGACACGGCTATTCGAATAGATTTACACTCTTTGGAGGTTGTACACTTTACCCACACCATCGTAGTACCCAACCCTGATCTACACCGATCGTTGGGTCGAGTAACCGGTCAAGACCTTCAGAATGCCCACTCTAGTATAAGCACCCACCCTATGAGTCGTTTCCCTCAACACTGGGATGTCGGGTACTATGGACCAACCAGAGCGCCTTTTTCACTGCATAAAGTGTGCGCTTCCAATGAGAGGCTCATAGTAACGCTTGGCGGCCTGGAGTCGTTTGTTTCTTCACCTAGTCGACGCACCGTGGACCATTACAGGAGAAGACCCAGCTTCCAGGGATCACCATCCCCTGTAGTAGTTGTGAGACAACTCATCACAGAGAAACAAACTTCGAATCTAGCCCCTTCCTATATAGGAGTAATGTGGTTGCACGGGTTAATTGTTTTGGAAAAACTGCAAAGAACCAGGTGCGTTTTCATAAAAATTTGTCCTCCTCTTTCTTTCTGGATTTTGTAAAACAAAAACTTTGTCCTTTCTCAAACTTTTCTTGGTAGGTCAAACCTCACCAAGATTTTATCATAAAACATTTTGTAAGACTTTTCTGGGGTATTCCCATCCTATAGCTTTGCTTCGGCTAAATCTGGGTCTCCAAAGGGGTATGGTGTTATAAACCAACTATCATACTAGGGACAAGTAGGTGTGACCAAGGTGGTTGTACTTAGTAGTACAAAAGTGTAATGGTTTGGAGGAGCAAAGCCACTACCAGGTATAGATCATCATATAATAAAACAATGCAGTTTTCATAAAAAGTAGGTAAAACATGCATAAGTAAAACAATAGGAAAAGGCTTATGAGAAAGAAAGTGGCTTGCCTGAGAGCAGCAAACTGGCAATATATGTCCCTAGACTTCTTCTTAGCATACCATAATAACCAATAATAATAACCATCTTCCTTTGGTCACCGATATAATCACATCTAGCGTCGTTATGGATCACATGCAAGCAAAACAAAGGGCACAATCAACACAAAGCATACAATCACCAATACCATACAGCAAACAGACATACACCACATTAATCTCTTCAGTAGGTTTTGATATATTGAGATCATAGAATTTGGAAATACTTTAATTGCCTTTGTGGATTTGCCTTTCTAATTTATTTGTCAATTACCACCTAATAAAGGGGGTTTTGAACTAAGGCTTGGGTCTGTATGATATCAATATGCACAAATGATATCCACAAATAGGTATCGGAATAACAAGGCCAACAAAAGTGGTTTCGTGATTTTATCAATTTTCCTTAATTAGTTATGATTATTTTAATGTAGATCACCCTAGATTAGGTGAATAAATCCCCAGAAAAGATATGTAGCTCAAATAAATTTTTGCTCAGAGTATATTGTGTACCTTTGAGTGGGTGATTTTTGAGAGTTGAAATCAAGTCAAAATAATTACCAGAATTCCCTTGGAAAAATCCCAAAGTCAGTTCTATAGTAAATTTGTCTTTTTTACCATATTTATATTATAGGTCCAAATGACATGAGACCAAATATAGTGGATAGGTATTACAAATACAGTCCAGTAGCAATTGGAATCAATCTTATTTGGAGTTACAAAGCTTCTGCTAGCATTTATTGAGTGAAACCACACTAAGCAAAAATGTTTAATCCCCTATAAAACATTAATATATCAATATATCTGTTTCTACTAGGGTTTGGTATGTTCTAGTGGAACACACCACTGAGAGTTGAAATGATGTCAATTCCGCTCATTGTTTGTCCTAAGGAATTTTCTAAAGTCATAAATGTAATTAACTTGTCATTTTTGCTAAAGATAAACCACAACTCTACTTGGCATGGGACACAGTCCATAGGGTAGGTACTTTACTTACCCTCTAGAGAGAGTTGGATTCATTTCATTTGGATATGCGTAACTCTTTAGGGAATTTATTTCCTAAAATAGATACTTTTTAGTAGATTTATTGCCAGAAGTAATTGACAAAACTTTTTGGACTAGGGTTGGCTCTGCATGTTATAGAAAACACACAGGTACATGCTAAATGTTAGATCTTGCCATTATATGGTATTTTTCATTTTTTTCGATTTAAAACAACATGGTAGTGTCTATCCAGAATATTTTTTAATTTAAAAGATAAAAGGCAGAGGAGCTTCGCGGTCTAGGTTATGTGAAGCAAAGGCCGGGAAGGGGATGGGCCGACGCACTTTAGTGCTCACGCGGGTGGGAGTCACGCGCATTCAAACGCAGGGCAGGACCCAGCTGTCAGATGGCCAGGGAAGCCGAATGGGTATCAGTAGCTCGGGACCGTCTGATCTATGGAGATCCGACGGTGCCGCATCGCCGTCAGCGACGGAAGTAACCTGGCGGCAACGGAACCCTAGGGTGGTCGGCAAAGGGAGGCTTCTCCAGCCTGGGGAAGGCAAGGAGGTGAAGAGATGTTGGATGGGGATCAGGATGATGGTGGCAGTGAGCAGTTCAGCCCTGGGACGAGCCTCGCGTAAAGGCGACTGGGGGAGCTTCACCGGAGCTCGGCAGGACAACTCACCTGAGCAGTGGAGAACTTGGTGGAGTAGCGGGGCCGATGCGAAAGACGACACCGACTCCTGGGTGGGGCGACGGAGGTGGTTCTATCATCGGAAAATGTCACAAGCATCCACGCCACCGGGACATGCGTCGGTGCTCGCCGAAGTTGGCTCCTGTGGTGCATGCACAATAGAAAGGCAGGTTTAGATAGAGGAGGTAGAGAGGGTTTCAATACAACGACATGCAGGGGAAAGGGAGTTGATTAGAGGGCTTGCGGGCCAAATCTTGAGCATAGCCGAGAAAGGTGTTCTCTTCTTCTCCCGACCAGGACAAAGCAAGGGGGAGAGAAAATGAGCTGGGGATGCGGTTGTTGGGAAGTGGTGGAGCAATATGAGGCAGAGGGAGGGATCAAGGTGGCCTCTAGCCTATTTAACATGGAGGGTTGGTGTATGGTGATCTTAGAGCATGGAGATAGTTGGGGTGGGTCCATGGCTCTGCTATTGGATGCTAGGGGTGGTGGAGAGAGGAGGATGGGTTCTGGTTATGCAGAGTGGTAGGGGATAGGGAGGCTGTTGCTGTATGTTTTTAAAGCTATGCCATGTGGTGCTTCTCTCTCTTCTCTCCATACAAGCACAAATGACAAGAAGGAAAGGTGTTTCTACAGTCTAGCGATAGTGTAGCTCGACCAGAGTTGATGATTGTGCTGAGGAGTAGTGTGTGACAAGATTTGGAGGAAGTAAGAAGGGTTTGGGGAGTGGTTCTTGCATCATGTTCAAAACAGCCATATAGGATTATCATGAGGCAATCCTCATATTTTGAGCAGGACAAGATGGTTTAATGATGCTAGTAGATAGATAGGGTTTATACACACCTCTAGAAATTATATGAGATTTAATGGAGAATTTTTTATCTCATTTACATCAACTATTCAAAAATTGCTGAATCTTTTTTGTGGAGTTTATTTGAAAAATTTGAATTGTACAAATATGGTTTTTATTGGTGTGAGATGGTCCCAAATATGAATTCATACTTTGGAGAATTTTCTCAGAATTTATTGAGGCATAGTATTTAAAGTAACTGTTTTCTTGTTTCTGCCATTTAAGAAAATGGGCCAAAAGAATTATTAAAACTCTTCAAAAATATTTATTTTGAAAGTGGTAAGATAGGGTATGATATTTATGCTTCAAATGTTCCTAAATATGGAGATGTGTTTTGGAGAAAACTAAACTTTCCTTTATAAGGAGAGTTTTGAGATTTTGTTAAAAGAAAGGAATTTAATTCCTTTAGGGTCAAAAGAACTATGGATAATATTCTATAAATCTTGATATACAATAGATTATTATCACATTATGTAACAACCATTGTCACCCTTTGGTTTTGAATATCCAGTTTGATTTGGGTACAAACAAGGTAAAAGAGGATCTTGGGCAAAGTTAATTTGATACCACCAAAACCTTGTTGGATCATAGAGCTCAAAGCTCCCCTTGGGTCATGGGATATATGGATGGATAAACAAAGTGATTTATGTCACCATGGAGTAAGGAGTTGAGGTTGACATTATTGAGATCTCCAAGGATTGATGACAAACTTTGAATAAAATAATGGTGCCAAAATAGATTAACAACTAGCCTTCAAAACCATGTGGATTTTGGAAGCACAATGTTCTAATTGAAACAAGTGAAGTAGGGATGAATAAACCTTCATGAGTAGAGCACAACAATACCAAGAGTTTGTCAAAATAAGATTGTATGAAGATGTGAGCTTCTGCCAAAGTAGGCATGTTGATAAGATTTGCAGAAAAGATTACTTTCATGAAAGCAGAACCATCAAGAACAAGTGTGATGGGGGATGATCTAGCCAAGTAAATCAGTGGGCCTTGGTAGTCCTTAGTATGGTCTACAATATGGTTCAAGTGCATTGCCAAACAGGCAGAAGGATGTGAAATGAGGGAGACTACAATAGGTGATATCAATAACAGATTTCCCAGACTAAGCCATTTTTGCAGATATGTTGTTTTTGAATATAATTCAAGACTTAATGGTTTTAAGATGATATAAGGTTTAAAATAATCATCAAGGGGATGATGATGAATTGTATAATGAGTAGAAAAGATCCATTCTTAGGTTTGGTCTTCATTTACTTGGAAACTTCTAGAAAGGGATTGGTGTTGGAATGGTTTTATTAATGGTTTTAGATGATCACCTAGTAGCTAGAGATCAGATCCAACTTTGTAATCCTTCTTAGGGTTTGTGATATTAATTTAGCTTGATCCTAGGGGATGAGATCCTAGAGTAGCTCATACTACTTCCTAACCAAACATGTCACACAATAGATCAAGGCAAATTATCTTCCAAGCAAGTCAACTAGTACTAGGGTTTACAATCAAGCCTATCTTGAGGTAAGAATGGATATTTCGAAAGGGTTGGATTTTAAATGAGGTAAGGTCCATGGTACTTATACCTAGAGGTTTTGAAAAACCTAGAGGTAAGAGTAGTTGAAGGTTCTATCTTGAAAACATAAGGATATTATATATTATAGATCTCCATAATTTTGTCAAAAGAAACTACTAAAATATTTTGGTTTGAAAATGCATCTTGTCTCACGTTTTGAAATGCCAGAACATTTGAGAATATGGAAAATAAGCCAAGATAGTTTTGTTACTTAACTTTTGCCAATTGAGGGTGAGGTAAGGAGTACTTCATCTGTTACACATTCAGATCCCTTGATTTTTGCATTCTTGACAGCTAATTAGGGTTGCTAAAATTGGGATGTTACAAATGTGGTTTAGGAAAAGCACAGACATTCGATGCCACTAGCGGATCAATGTGGTTTAGGAAAAGAACACACAATCAATGTCACAAGTGGATCAATGTGGTTTAGGAAAAGAACACACATGCAATGTCACCAGTGGATCAATGTGGTTTAGGAAAAGAACACACATGCAATGACTCAAGTGGATCAATGTGGTTTAGTAAAAGAATAAACATGCAATGTCACTAGTGGATCAATGTGGTTTACGAAAATAACAAACATGCAATGACTCTAGTGGAAATATGTGGTTTAGGAAAAGAACACATACGCAATGACTTTAGTGGTTACATGTGGTTTAGGAAAAGAACACACATGCAATGTCACCAGGGAATCCATGTGGTTTAGGAAAAGAACATACATGCAATGACTCTAGTGGATCCATGTGGTTTAGGAAAAGAACACATACGCAATGACTTTAGTGGTTACATGTGGTTTAGGAAAAGAACATACATGCAATGTAACCAGCAGATCAATGTGCTTTAGGAAAAGAACACACATGCAATGACTCTAGTGGATCAATGTGGTTTAGTAAAAGAACGAACATGCAATGTCACTAGTGGATCAATGTGCTTTAGGAAAATAACACACATGCAATGTCTCCAGTGGCTGAATGTGGCTTAGGAAAAGAACACACATGCAATGACAACACTGGATCAATGTGATTTAGGAAAAGAACGCACATGCAGTGACTCTAGTGGATCAATGTGGTTTAGGAATAGAACACACATGCAATAACTCTAGTGGATCAATGTGGTTTAGGAAAAGAACACACATGCAATGTCACTAGTGGATAAATGTGGTTTAGAAAAAGAACACACATGAACTAACTGTAGTGGATCACTGTAGTTTAGGAAAAGAACACACATGCAATTTCACTAGTGGATCCATGTGGTTTAGTAAAAGAACACACATGCATTTACTCTAGTGGATACATGTGGTTTAGGAAAAGAACACACATGCAATTTCACCAGTGGATCCATGTGGTTTAGGAAAAGAACGCACATGCATTGACTCTAGTGGATACATGTGGTTTAGGAAAAGATACCACATGCAATGTCACTAATGGATCCATGTGGTTTAGGAAAAGAACACACATGCATTGACTCTAGTGGATACATGTGGTTTAGGAAAAGAACACACAAGCAATGTCACCAGTGGATCAATGTGGTTTAGGAAAATAACTTACATGCAATGACTGTAGTGGATCAATGTGGTTTAGGAAAAGAACACACATGCAATGGCACCAGTGGATCAATGTGGTTTAGGAACAGAACACACAAGCAATGTCATCAGTGGATCCATGTGGTTTAGGAAAATAACACACATGCAATGTCACTAGTGGATCAATGTGGTTTAGGAAAAGAACACACATGCAATGTCACCAGTGGATAATTGTGGGTTAGGAAAATAATACACATGCAGTGTCACTAGTGGATCAATGTGGTTTAGGAAAAGAAAACACATGCAATATCACCTGTGGATCAATGTGGTTTTGGAAAAGAAACACATGCAATGTCTCCATTGGATCAATGTGGTTTAGGAAAAGAACACACATGCAATGTCACCAGTGGATCAATGTACTTTATGAAAAGAACACACATGCAATGTCACTAGTGGATAAATGTGGTTTAGGAAAATAACACACATGCAATTTCACTCGTGGATCCATGTGGTTTAGGAAAAGAACGCACATGCACTGACTCTAGTGGATACATGTGGTTTAGGAAAAGATACCACATGCAATGTCACTAATGGATCCATGTGGTTTAGGAAAAGAACACACATGCATTGACTCTAGTGGATACATGTGGTTTAGGAAAAGAACATACATGCAATGTCACCAGTGGATCAATGTGGTTTAGGAAAATAACTTACATGCAATGACTGTAGTGGATCAATGTGGTTTAGGAAAAGAACACACATGCAATGGCACAAGTGGATCAATGTGGTTTAGGAATAGAACACACAGGCAATGTCATCAGTGGATCCATGTGGTTTAGGAAAATTATACACATGTAGTGTCACTAGTGGATCAATGTGGTTTAGGAAAAGAAAACACATGCAATGTCACCTGTGGATCAATGTGGTTTTGGAAAAGAAACACATGCAATGTCTCCATTGGATCAGTGTGGTTTAGGAAAAGAACACACATGCAATGTCACCAGTGGATCAATGTGCTTTATGAAAAGAACACACATGCAATGTCACTAGTGGATAAATGTGGTTTAGGAAAATAACACACATGCAATGACTACAGTGGATCAATAAAGTGTAGTAAAAGAACGAACATGCAATGTCACTAGTGCATCAATGTGCTTGAGGAAAAGACCACAAACGCAATGACTCTAGTGGATCCATGTGGTTTAGGAAAAGAACACACATGTAGTGACTCTAGTGGATCAATGTGGTTTAGAAAAATAACACACATGCAATGACTCTAGTGGATTCATGTGGTTTAGGAAAAGAACACACATGCAATGACTCTAGTGTCTCCATGTGGTTTAGAAAAAGAACACCCATGCAATGTCACTAGTGGATCAATGTGGTTTTGGAAAAGAACACACATGAAATGTCACCTATGGATCAATGTGGTTTAGGAAAAGAAAACACATGCAATGACTCTAGTGGATGCATGTGTTTTAGGAAAAGAACACACATGCAATGTCACAAGTGGATCCATGTGGTTTAGGAAAAGAACACACATGTAATGACTCTAGTGGATCCAGGTGGTTTAGGAAAAGAACACACATGTAATGACTCTAGTGGATCAATGTGGTTTAGTTAAAGAACACACATGCAATGTCACCAGTGGATCACAGTGGTTTAGGAAAATAACACACATGCAATGTCACTCATGGATCAATGTGGTTTAGGAAAAGAAAACACATTCAATGTCACCAGTGGATAAATGTGGTTTAGGAAAATAACACACATGCAATGACACTAGTTGATCAATGTGGTTTAGGAAAAGAACACACATGCAATGTCACCGGTGGATCCATGTGGTTTAGAAAAAGAACACACATGCAACGTCACCAGTGGATCAATGTGGTTTAGGAAAAGAACACACATGCAATGTTACTAGCGGATCAATGTGGTTTAGGAAAAGAACACACATGCAATGCATCTAGTCGATCAATGTGGTTTCAGAAAAGAACACACATGCAATGTCACTAGTGGACCAATGTGCTTTAGGAAAAAACACACATGCAATGTCACTAGTGGATCAATGTGGTTTAGGAAAAGAACACACGTGCAATGTCACCAGTGGATCAATGTGGTTTAGGAAAATAACACATATGCAACGTCACCAGTGGATGAATGTGGTTTAGGAAAAGAACACACATGAAATGACTACAGTGGAATAATGTGGTTTAGGAAAAGAACGCACATGCAATGTCTCTAGTAGATCAATGTGGTTTAGGAAAAGCACACACATGAGATGTCACTAGTGGATCCATATGGTTTAGGAAAAGAACACACACTCAATGTCACAAGTGGATCAATGTGGTTTAGGAAAAGAACACATATGCAATGTAACTAGTGGATCAATGTGGTTTGGGAATAGAACACACATGAAATGACTCTAGTGGATCAATGTGGTTTAGTAAAAAAATGAACATGTAATGTCACTAGTGGATCCATGTGGTTTAGAAAAGGAACACACATGCAATGACTCTGGTGGATCTATGTGGTTTAGGAAAAGAACACACCTGCAATGACTCTACTAGATACATGTGGTTTAGGAAAAAAACACACATGCAATGTCACAAGTGGATCCATGTGGTTTAGGAAAAGGACATACATGAAATGACTCTAGTGGATCAAGTGGTTTTTGAAAAGAACACACACGCAATGTCACCAGTGGATCAATGTGCTTTAGGAAAAGAACACACATGTAATGACTCTAGTGGATCAATGTGGTTTAGTTAAAGAACACACATGCAATGTCACCAGTGGATCACAGTGGTTTAGGAAAATAACACACATGCAATGTCACTCATGGATCAATGTGGTTTAGGAAAAGAAAACACATTCAATGTCACCAGTGGATAAATGTGGTTTAGGAAAATAACACACATGCAATGACACTAGTTGATCAATGTGGTTTAGGAAAAGAACACACATGCAATGTCACCGGTGGATCCATGTGGTTTAGAAAAAGAACACACATGCAACGTCACCAGTGGATCAATGTGGTTTAGGAAAACAACACACATGCAATGTTACTAGCGGATCAATGTGGTTTAGGAATAGAACACACATGCAATGCATCTAGTCGATCAATGTGGTTTCAGAAAAGAACACACATGCAATGTCACTAGTGGACCAATGTGCTTTAGGAAAAAACACACATGCAATGTCACTAGTGGATCAATGTGGTTTAGGAAAAGAACACACGTGCAATGTCACCAGTGGATCAATGTGGTTTAGGAAAATAACACATATGCAACGTCACCAGTGGATGAATGTGGTTTAGGAAAAGAACACACATGAAATGACTCCAGTGGAATAATGTGGTTTAGGAAAAGAACGCACATGCAATGTCTCTAGTAGATCAATGTGGTTTAGGAAAAGCACACACATGAGATGTCACTAGTGGATCCATATGGTTTAGGAAAAGAACACACACTCAATGTCACAAGTGGATCAATGTGGTTTAGGAAAAGAACACATATGCAATGTAACTAGTGGATCAATGTGGTTTGGGAATAGAACACACATGAAATGACTCTAGTGGATCAATGTGGTTTAGTAAAAAAATGAACATGTAATGTCACTAGTGGATCCATGTGGTTTAGAAAAGGAACACACATGCAATGACTCTGGTGGATCTATGTGGTTTAGGAAAAGAACACACCTGCAATGACTCTACTAGATACATGTGGTTTAGGAAAAAAACACACATGCAATGTCACAAGTGGATCCATGTGGTTTAGGAAAAGGACATACATGAAATGACTCTAGTGGATCAAGTGGTTTTTGAAAAGAACACACACGCAATGTCACCAGTGGATCAATGTGCTTTAGGAAAAGAACACACATGTAATGACTCTAGTGGATCAATGTGGTTTAGTTAAAGAACACACATGCAATGTCACCAGTGGATCACAGTGGTTTAGGAAAATAACACACATGCAATGTCACTCATGGATCAATGTGGTTTAGGAAAAGAAAACACATTCAATGTCACCAGTGGATAAATGTGGTTTAGGAAAATAACACACATGCAATGACACTAGTTGATCAATGTGGTTTAGGAAAAGAACACACATGCAATGTCACCGGTGGATCCATGTGGTTTAGAAAAAGAACACACATGCAACGTCACCAGTGGATCAATGTGGTTTAGGAAAACAACACACATGCAATGTTACTAGCGGATCAATGTGGTTTAGGAAAAGAACACACATGCAATGCATCTAGTCGATCAATGTGGTTTCAGAAAAGAACACACATGCAATGTCACTAGTGGACCAATGTGCTTTAGGAAAAAACACACATGCAATGTCACTAGTGGATCAATGTGGTTTAGGAAAAGAACACACGTGCAATGTCACCAGTGGATCAATGTGGTTTAGGAAAATAACACATATGCAACGTCACCAGTGGATGAATGTGGTTTAGGAAAAGAACACACATGAAATGACTCCAGTGGAATAATGTGGTTTAGGAAAAGAACGCACATGCAATGTCTCTAGTAGATCAATGTGGTTTAGGAAAAGCACACACATGAGATGTCACTAGTGGATCCATATGGTTTAGGAAAAGAACACACACTCAATGTCACAAGTGGATCAATGTGGTTTAGGAAAAGAACACATATGCAATGTAACTAGTGGATCAATGTGGTTTGGGAATAGAACACACATGAAATGACTCTAGTGGATCAATGTGGTTTAGTAAAAAAATGAACATGTAATGTCACTAGTGGATCCATGTGGTTTAGAAAAGGAACACACATGCAATGACTCTGGTGGATCTATGTGGTTTAGGAAAAGAACACACCTGCAATGACTCTACTAGATACATGTGGTTTAGGAAAAAAACACACATGCAATGACTCCAGTGGATCCATGTGGTTTAGGAAAAGGACATACATGAAATGACTCTAGTGGATCAAGTGGTTTTTGAAAAGAACACACACGCAATGTCACCAGTGGATCAATGTGCTTTAGGAAAAGAACACACATTCAATGACTCCAGTGGATCAATGTAGTGTAGTAAAAGAACGAACATGCAATGTCACTAGTGCATCAATGTGCTTGAGGAAAAGACCACACACACAATGACTCTAGTGGATCCATGTGGTTTAGGAAAAGAACACACATGTAGTGACTCTAGTGGATCAATGTGGTTTAGAAAAATAACACACATGCAATGACTCTAGTGGATTCATGTTCTTTAGGAAAAGAACACACATGCAATGACTCTAGTGTCTCCATGTGGTTTAGAAAAAGAACACCCATGCAATGTCACTAGTGGATCAATGTCGTTTTGGAAAAGAACACACATGAAATGTCACCTATGGATCAATGTGGTTTAGGAAAAGAAAACACATGCAATGACTCTAGTGGATGCATGTGTTTTAGGAAAAGAACACACATGCAATGTCACAAGTGGATCCATGTGGTCTAGGAAAAGAACACACATGTAATGACTCTAGTGGATCAATGTGGTTTTGTAAAAGAACACATGCAATGTCACCAATGGATCAATGTGGTTTCGGAAAAGAACACACATGAAATGACTCAAGTGGGTCAATGTAGTTTAGTAAAAGAACGAACATGCAATGTCACTAGTGGATCAATGTGCTTTAGGAAAAGAACACACATGCAATGACTCTATTGGATCCTTGTGCTTTTGGAAAAGAACACACATGCAATGACTCTAGTGGATCAATGTGGTTTAGAAAAACAACACACATGCAATGACTCTAGTGGATTCATGTGGTTTTGGAAAAGAACACACATGCAATGACTCCAGTGTCTCCATGTGGTTTAGAAAAAGAACACCCATGCAATGTCACTAGTGGATCAATGTGGTTTTGGAAAAGAACACACATGAAATGTCACCTATGGATGAATGTGGTTTAGGAAAAGAAAACACAGGCAATGACTCTAGTGGATCCATGTGGTTTAGGAAAAGAACACACATGCAATGTCTCCAGTGGATGAATGTGGTGTAGGAAAAGAACACACATGCAATGACTCCACTTGATCAATGTGGTTTAGGAAAAGAACGCACATGTAGTGACTCTAGTGGATCAATGTGGTTTAGGAATAGAACACACATGCAATGACTCCAGTGGGTCAATGTAGTTTAGTAAAAGAATGAACATGCAATGTCACTAGTGGATCAATGTGCTTTAGAAAAGAACACACATGCAATGACTCTAGTGGATCCATGTGGTTTAGGAAAGGAACACACATACAATGACTCCAGTGTCTCCATGTGGTTTAGAAAAATAACACCCATCCAATGTCACTAGTGGATAAATGTGGTTTTGGAAAAGAACACACATTAAATGTCACCTATGGATCAATGTGGTTTAGGAAAAGAAAACACATGCAATGACTCTAGTGGATCCATGTGGTTTAGGAAAAGAACACATTTGCAATGTCTCCAGTGGATGAATGTGGTTTAGGAAAAGAACACACATGCAATGACTCCACTTGATCAATGTGGTTTAGGAAAAGAATGCACATGCAGTGACTCTAGTGGATCAATGTGGTTTAGGAATAGAACACACATGAAATGGCTCTAGTGGATCAATGTGGTTAAGGAAAATAACACACATGCAATGTCACCAGTGGATCTATGTGGTTTAGCAAAAAAAAACACATGCAATGACTCTTGTGGATCAATGTAGTTTTGGAAAAGAACACACATATAATTTCACTAGTGGATCCATGTGGTTTAGGAAAAGAACACACATGCACTAACTCTAGTGGACACATATGGTTTACGAAAATAACACACATGGAATTTCACTAGTGGATCCATGTGGTTTACACTAGTAGGAAAAGTGTTATCAATGGCGCACCAAAAAAGTGGTCAGTGCCGCACGGGCCGTGCGCCACTGATAATTTTTTCCGTGGCGCACCTAGGCGTGCCCCACGGTTAAGCTGCTTATCCGTGGCGCACCGGGATATGGTGCGTCCCTGATATTGATTTCAAAATTTGAAAAAGGCGGGATATCTCAAAATTATCCATGGCGCATGTGGGCATGGTGCTCCACTGATAAAATTTTCATTTAAAAAAAAGTGAATCTAGAGATCTGCCGCCATGTCACCTTGTCGTCGTCGCGCCTAGTCGCTAGGGGGAGCTCGAGGATGGAGGAGACCGATGCGGTTGGAGGAGAGAAGGAGGAGAGAAGAGAGGAAAGGCGAGGAGATGAGATGAGAGGAAAGGAAAGGAGAAGAGGAGATGAGAGGAAATGAGAGGAGAAGATTCAGAGGAGGAGGATAGGGGAAGGAGGAGGTGGAAGAGGAAGAAGAGATAAGGAGGAGGAGGAGGAGGAAGAGGAATAGGAAGAGGAAGAGGAAGAGATAAGGAGGAGGAGGAGGAGAGGTGGAAGAGGTGGAAGAGGAAGAAGAGAGAAGGAGTAAGAGGAAGAGGAAGAGGAGAGGTGGAGTAGGAGAATGGGAGGGAAAGGAGTAGGTGGAATCCAAGATAAGGAGAAGGGTAGGTGGGTGGGGTGGCGATTCAAATTTCAAATCCCGCCCTAGTTATTCGTGGCGCACCACTATACGGATGCGCCATAGATAAGGTCCCTCATTTTTTTGTGCCAGAAAATATCTTTTTTTGCCATATCTTTTTACTATTTTTGAATTTTGAGAATCTAAAAAATCGCTAAACGGTCTCCGAGGATTGATGAAAAACTTTGAATAAAATAATGGTGCCAAAATAGATTAACAAATAGCCTTCAAAACCATGTGGGTTTTGGGGATTACAAGGTTCTAATTGAAACAAGTGAAGTAGGGATGGATAAACCTTCATGAGTAGTGCACAACCATACCAAGAGTTGGTCAAAAGAAGATTGTATGAAGATGTGAGCTTCTGCCAAAGTAGGCATGTTGATAAGATTTGCAGAAAAGATTACTTTCATGAAAGCAGAACCATAAAGAACAAGTGTGTTGGGGGATGATCTAGCCAAGGAAATGAGTGGGCTTTGGTAGTCGTTAATATGGTCTACAGTATGGTTCAAGTGCATTGCCAAAAAGGAGAAGGATGTGAAATGAGGGAGACTCCAATAGGTGATATCGATAACAGATTTCCTAGACTAAGCCATTTTTGCAGATATGTTGTTTTTGACTATAATTCAAGAGTTAATGGTTTTGAGATGATATAAGGTTTCAAATAATCATCAAGGGGATGATCATGAATTGTAGATGAGTAGAAATGATCCATGCTTAGGTTTGGTCTTAATTTACTTGGAAATTTCTAGAATGGGATTGGTGTTGGAATGGTTTTAAGTGTTTTAGATGATCACCTAGTAGCTAGAGGTCAGATCCAGCTTTGTAATCCTGCTTAGGGTTTGTGATCTTTATTTAGCTTGATGCTAGGGGATGAGCTCCTAGAGTAGCTCAGACTACTTCCTAACCAAACAAGTCAAACAACAGATCAAGGCAAATCATCTTCCAAGCAAGTCAACTCGTACTAGGGTTTACAATCAAGCCTAGCTTGTGGTAAGAATGGGTATTTCGAAAGGGTTGGATTTTGAATGAGGTAAGATCCTTGGTACTTATACCAAGAGGTTTTGTAAAACCTAGAGGTAAGATTAGTTGAAGGTTCTATCTTGAAAACATAAGGATATTATATCTTATAGATCTCCATAATTTTGTCAAAAGAAACTACTAAAATAGTTTGGTTTGAAAATGCATCTTGGATCACGTTTTGAAATGCCAAAACATTTGAGAATATGTAAAATGAGCCAAGATAGTTTTGGTAAATAACTTTTGCCAATTGAGGGTGAGGTAAGGATTACATTATCTTTTACACATTCAGATGCATAAGCACAGAAAACAACAAGCAAACACTGCATCATTAAACAAAAAAAGTTTTTGTTCCCCTTGATTTTTGCATTCTGGACAGCTAATTAGAATTGCTAAAATGGGGATGTTACAAATTTGGTTTAGGAAAAGCACACACATGCAATGTCACTAGTGGATCAATGTGGTTTAGGAAAAGAACACACAATTAATGTCACAAGTGGATCAATGTGGTTTAGGAAAAGAACACACATGCAATGACTCAAGTGGATCAATGTGGTTTAGTAAAAGAGAAAACATGCAATGTCACTAGTGGATCAATGTGGTTTAGGAAAAGAACACACATGCAATGACTCTAGTGGATCTATGTGGTTTAGGGAAAGAACACATACGTAATGACTTTAGTGGTTACATGTGGTTTTGGAAAAGAACACAAATGCAATGTCACCACTGGATCCATGTGGTTAGGGAAAAGAACATACATGCAATGACTCTACTAGATCAATGTGGTTTAGGAAAAGAACACACATACAATGTCACCAGTGGATCAATGTGGTTTAGGAAAAGAACACACATGCAATGACTCTAGTGGATCAATGTGGTTTAGTAAAAGAACGAACATGCAATGTCACTAGTGGATCAATGTGGTTTAGGAAAATAACACACATGCAATGATGATACGTTGCTAACGTATCCATAATTTTGGATGTTCCATGCTTGGTTTTATCTACTTTCTTATGTTTTCTCCACACTTTGGAGTACTTTTCATATGATTTCTTGGACTAACCTATTAACAAGAGCCATAGTGCCAGTTGCCTGTTTTCTGCTGTTTTTGGTTCCAGAAAGTCAGAAAATCAATATTCTCGAAATTGGACCGGACAAAGCCAAAGTCGATATTTTACCGAAAGACTCACTGAGCCAGAAGACGAGACGGAAAGGGGCCACAGGGTGGACACACCATATGGTGGCGCGGGCTAGCCCTGGACGCGCCACCAGGTGGTGTGGACCCCTGGCCGCCCACCGACCTTGCCTCTTCGCCTATAAGATGCCTCCCGATGCAAAAACCCTAAATCATCAAGCCTCAAGCCACGAAAAGTTCCACAGCGCCGCCGCCACCGAAGGGGAGATTCAGGGGACAAAAAGTCTCTGTTCCGGCACCCTGCCGGGACGGGGAGGTGCCCCCGAAGCCATCTCCATCGATCTCCTCCACCATCTCCATCACCATTGCTGATTCCCATGATGAGGAGGGAGTAGTTCTCTCTTGAGGCTAAGAGTTCTACCAGTAGCTATGTGTTCATCTCTCTCTCTATGCATGATCTTATTGAGATCATGAGCTTGTAATCTATAGATCTACCTTGCTACTCAAGTGCTTTAATAGATCTCTGCTCTCCCCATGTGTGTGAAGTTGACAGTGTGCACACCATGGTGGCACTTAGGCTAGAGATTACAAATACTTGTTATGAGTTATATTTGGAGTTGGATGTATTTATGAAATTGTGGTATTTGTATGAACCATCTAGTGCTCCAGGTGACAGTGTGGGGTTATATAGATGCGGAAAGCGAACTTTGAGGTGTGCTGTTATAGCCCTACCATCGATTAGAGTGTTCAACCGGAGAGTAGTTAAGAGTAGTATCATAAAGAGAATATATTTACGTGGGAGTGTTCACTAGTGAAAGTATGATCCCTAGGCCTTGTTTCTAAGCACTGAAACACTGTTTGCTATTAGATCTATTACATGTTTGCTTGCTTCCATCTTTATTTCAGTTTTACTTTAGTCTTTTACACGCCATCAAGCTATTTTCTATCAGCATTACCACTTATAATTATATATACCACTTGTATTTCACTATCTCTTCGCCGAACTAGTGCACCTATACACCTGACAAGTGTATTGGGTGTGTTGGGGACACACGAGACTTCTTGTATCTTGATTGCAGGGTTGCTTGAGAGGGGATACCTTTGACAACTTCCTCCCTGAGTTCGATAAACCTTGGGTGATCCACTTAAGGGAAAACTTGCTGCTATTCTACAAACCTCTGCACTTGGAGGCCCAACAACTGTCTACAAGAATAGAAGTGCGTAGACATCAAATGACTCTAGTGGATCTATGTGGTTTAGGAAAAGAACACACACTAGTAGGAAAATGCCTACCAATGGCGCACCAAAAATAAAGTCTATGGCGCACGCCCCATGTGCCAATGATATCACGCCACTGATATCAGAGCAGTCAGTGGCGCACCGGGTCGTGCGCCACGAATAGTAGGCAAGTCCGTGGCACACCGCCATTCCGTGTGCCACGGATATTACCAGCAGCGCACGCATAGGCACGCCACAGTTACTAGGGTGGTCGGTGGTGCACCATGAATCCGTGCGCCACGGATATTATCAGTAGCGCACGAGCACATGGTGCGCCACTGACCCCAAAAACAGAGTGCCACTGACTGTTCAGGTGTATTTGTTTATATATACGGCGGGTATATACAACAGTTATATACAACAATACACCAAATATGAATTTACTCTAAGATATGAATTCAAAGTGCTGAAATACATCAAATATGAATTCAAGTGTTATTAGATTATTACACAAAGTGTGGTAGTACAAATTCGGTCGATCACATTACAAATTCGATCATCACATTACACATGCATAGAGCTATCACTCTAGACTATGATCGAATAGAGCATAGCAGCGACGATGAGGAGCTTCACCGAGACCATGATGATCTTCATCCTGTTCTTCTTCCACATGTATCTCCTCCACGAGGCTACCGCCAGCTCTCTTGTCTTGTAGCCTTTGTAACTGTTACCGCTGAAGTTGTTCACTTGTGCCTGGCAGTCCTCCCACTCGTCGTAGACCCCTAGAACCTGACCCCGGTATACCACGTACCACTTCACCATCTGTGTAGACATGCATGTAGTATATGTTATAGAATGAAAAGAATGGCAAAATATAAACATGTTTGCATGATCAGAAAAATGAGCAAAGAATTAGAACCGATATATACAGTATAGCACCGATGACGATCATATCCGGTTTGTTGTGCATCATGACAATCTTCGGTTGAACGATACTACCCTTCGGCTAGACAGGGAGTGCCTCTATGGCCAGCTAAAGCGAGATGCCTGAGGACTAGATCCTCCAGCATCTCGCTCAAACTGGCCGTAGTGTTGTCCCTGCTCTCGCACACCACATCTTAGAGTTTATAACTTGTCTATCTAGATCAAAATATGCCAACGAGCTAACTAATATCACATATTAGGGAGTGCCTCTGTGGCCAGCTTCAGAGAGATGCCCGATGACTGGATCCTCCGGCATCTCCCTGAAGCTGGTTGTAGTGTTGACCCTACTCCCGAACTCCATCGTGTTTCACATATTAGGGAGTACACCATCCGTGGTGTCACCAATGTACCACGTACCACTTCGCCATCTCTGTAGACAAGGCATGCATAGACAAGACATGCATTAGAGAAATGAGCACAGATTCATAAACTTAAAAAAAATATATATAACACTAACGATGACTATCATATAAGCAAGTCCAACATCGACCGTCAAGAGTGTTACTAGCCCTGGGTAGTTAATAATGTTTACGACACACACATCAAACCATAGTTTGGAAAGACGTCACGAGGATAGTCAAGTCTATGACATGACACACACACGACACAAAAACGATAGGCACACACACATCATGTAGACCTCGCCGGGAACGGGGTCACGTCCTCTCTCTTCATGAACGTCCTAGTGTCGTGCTGCATGTCGACGGGGTCACATGATGGGCACGTACATGCCCCCCCTTTCGTTTCGATGTCGTCATGGATGATTTGGTAGAGCTGAGTCTGGATGCGCCAGAAGTCCTCCATAAGGTCCTCATCATGAATCGCCGCCAACTGTGAGGCCTAGGGTCGAAGATTAGCTGGAAGCGCCTCGACACGTGAATCCCGCATGAACCCCTTAATGTGATGGAGGACGTAGAAGGCCTCCTTCACACTGTTGGTCGCCTGCTTGGCACGGGGGAACTTCGTGCGGTGACTGAACACATGTTTTCCATCCTTGGTTCTTGCCCCCCTGGAGAATTTGCCTTCCTTTTCAGCATAGACTTGTAGAGCATCATCTAGAACTCTCCTGAATCTGTCGTAGTCCTTCGGCTTTGTGTCACTTGATGAGTCGAAGTATGTTTCTTGCGACAACCTCAGACAAACGGATATGAGTGTGCAGTATATGCCTCTACACAACACAATTGAAACGGAACTAATTATTGTTGGAAGAGGACAACAGAAATTTAAGAAATAATTTGTTACGATGACGACCTAATGTGTGTTTACTTACTCGGAAAAGCAAGGCAGAAGAATGGAATCAATGGTCTGGTTCTCATGAAGGATATTCCCTAGGTACTCTGCCACCATTGCCTGATCCCCATCGCTCGCTAAGACAACCTCACACATGTAGTAAGGGTCCACTATCACGATGCCCTTGGTTTTCTCCCTCTTGGCCTTCAACGCCATATTGAGTGAGTATAGACAGACCAAGTTATAGTCTAGCCGCTTCGAGTGCAGGAGATTGTAGATGTCCTTGTATCGCACGAAGAATATGTCCGCGGGTGCTTGGTCGATGAAGCCATGACCTGATGGCACCTTGCTTGTGAAGACCGGGTACCCGAGCTTCTTCTCTTTAAGAAGGGTGGTCTAGAGATGCATAATTGAGTAATTCATATTTTCTATGGATCCACCTGCGACTTCAAGCATTTCCTTAGTCATAATCGGCTTACCCGCTATGTGCTCCCTAAAATCACTCGGCTCTTGTCTCACACCGTCCCGAGCCTGGAGTATCTTCTTCGAAAGCGGCTGGCTCGATGCCTTTTTGCTCTGGCTATGCTTCCGGCCCTTCTTCGGCTTCTCGGCCGCCTCGACAGGATATGTGGATCGTCCTAACTGCTCCTCGGCTGCCTTGTGGAGTGTGGTGGGGCTGATGATCACCGTCGGGTTCGGTTGTGGACTAGCGGCATCATCCGGAGGCGTCTCTTGATCATAAGCGCCACCAAAGTGCAGACGCTACGTGCATGACATGGGACGACCGGGTTGTTGACTGCGGGAGGCTGGCTCTCCAATAGGAGGCATGTAGAATCCGTTGGTGCCCATGGTGTTGAGGTAGTCGTCGATGTCATCCTCGTCGTTGGCGACGTGAGGTGCATCCTGATGCACGTCCTCGGGCTGTGGCGACGGCGTGTGTGCGATTAACTGTTGATGCCTCTTGGTGGTGGGGACGAACACCGGTGGCCATGACTTATTAGTTGGGGCGGTGGGGCACCGCCCTTCCTTGGCTACAACAAGGTGGATCTGGGACTTGGGCCATAGCAAGGGCCAGCCGTAGCAACCTCCAAGGGTCTTATGCTCATCGGTCCTTCAGGTTGGTTGGGAGGGTCAATGTCGTCGCAATCCTTCAACGTCCTTACCAAGGTGACCCTAAACATGCAAGCAGGGATCGGCTCGTTGTGCATTATGAGCATCTTCGGTTGGACGATACTACCCTTGGCTACATCCTTCAGCACGCCGGCCACATACTACAGCAATGTGCAATGAGCATCATATGGGAAAACATGTTGGGGATCATAATTAGATGGAAGTCGATTAGATCGAGACCAACAATGGTGTATGAAGTCGGGCCTACAATGAAGCATAATTAGTTACCTTGGTGAGGGCGTCGAGCTCGGCTAATGTGGACACGCGGGGCTGCATCACATCCTGCTCGAGTGCATCATGAAGCAACGGCGGCTGCGCGTTGGTGTTGGGCGCCGCCGGCTGTGCATTGGTGTTGGGCTCTGGCTGGCTCATCAATGCGACTGGCTGCGCCAAGGTGTTGGAGGGCGGGGTCACCAAGTTTGGCGACACATGTTGGGCCGAGTTGCTGCCGGACACACTGGGCACCGGCATCGGCCCAACTCCACCAGCAGCATTCCACTGGGCTAGACCCTCCCACAGCTGAGGAGGAATGATCTCGCGCAACCTTGCTTCCAACTTTTCCTCCATTTGCGGCTCCATTTGTGCCGGCAACTGGGCCACTTTAGCCTTGAGATCTGCGATCTCCTGTCTCTGCTCAGCCTCGACCTTGGACTTTCTCTCCTTTCTGATCTTAGAGTCATCTTTGAAGTGGACGATGACTTTCGTGGTTAGCCCATAGCCGGGAACACGTCCACCGAATGTCATATTCATGTTCTTGGGCCTCTTATTGACAAGGTTCACCGCCCTGTTAAAAGGAGTGTCACATGGCTCCGACAGCCCCGTGGTGGGGGAACTTGCCTCAGCCGCTATTTCATCTTTCTGCAAAAGGAAGGTGAACCCATTTTTAATTTTGTCTTCATTATTGATCGCCAATCGACTTGAGATCCACGTGGTTAGTTGCTTACCAGGTGTTTCTCGAATTTCAGCACATCCTCATCCGTGGTTTTGAATTCCTTTGTTATGGGGCACAGGAAGTAGCGGGCCCGCACAAAGTTCCTTACCTGCTCATCCTTGAATTTGGCAAACATGTTTGGTTTACCAAGACGCCTAAGCTCGGTGTCCTCCTTCTCCAAAATTGGCTTTATTCCTCTGTAACCGCTGCTCCCAAGCCTGTGGTTACCTATGTTCTGGTCACGCAGTCTCTTCCCCCACGCCACCCATTCTTTTGCATTATTGGTATCCAATTCCTCCTTGAAGAGGAGATAGTCGTCGTGTTCGAGCAGTGGCTCGTGCTTCTTTATCTTCTCTCAGCTTTCATTTTTGTCTATCCGCTTCTTCACCCGGGTTCTCCAGTTTCTCAAGAGGGTGCTCATCTTCGTGAGGGCCGCCTTGTTCACCGCATTGTTCTTGACCACAAGATTGTCATAATCATGGGGGAACTTGTAGCGTCTGTGAAGCTTCTGCATGAGGAGCTGGACTAGATGTGCATTGCCGGGATCTCGGAGGTTCCTCGTGTTTACCATAAGGTTTCCCGTACAATGCACCCGAGTTGTATCCCGTACCCAGCGGCGAGGGTTGCAAGCGCCATGGGTGCACCGCTCACTGTCACTTCGGTGAATTCCTCACGCTCCGTGCCGAGCGTCGGCGGGTCCCAATTCTTCCTCACGGCCTTCTTCTTAGCTGTCGGGGCGGCATCACCATCCGTTTGTCCTCCCATGTCGGTGCGTTCGCCGGCATCGGTGGTGTCATCCTTGGTGCCATCGGTGTGTTTGCCGTCGGCATCGATGGTGTCATCCTCGTGGCCATCACTCGTTCCATCATCGTCGTCACTCTGCATGTCTTCTTCGTCATCGGCCATGGTAGCTATTTCCTGCTCCTCCTCCCTCTGGGAAAGCCTCCAAAACGGCATGTTGGCCTTCCGGGCTTCTTCTTCGATAGTCATTTGCTTCGAAGGGTCGACCCCATTATTTACTTGTACGATCGACATCTTTGCACTAAACAAGTATATGCAACTAATTAGTACAAGAGAAATCGATCGGAAAATTCAACAGCACCTACCCTAAAAAAGGCTACCTAGGAGTGCCCATTTCTCTCCGAAACAGAAATGAATCAACATTTCGGGAGTAACGGACACTCAGTTTCGAATCCCTGCAACAATTGACAAAAAACTGCCCACCACCAAAACTGATTCACAAAAGCATGCATATACAGAGATCTGGCAGAGTTCACTTTTTTCACTCTTCCATAAACATTCTGGATATATTGACATAGAAGTATAAATAATGCTGCTGGACATAAAGAACAAAGATAACTTTGAACACTAAATAATGCTGCTGGACATAAAGAACAAAGATAACTTTGAACACTAAATAATGCTGCTGGATATATTCAGTCTACACAGGTACAGTACATGCTATTTGGATGCTTCCATATACAGATGGGTAAAACTGATTCCATTATTCAACATACCAAGAATACCAAGCACTAAAAATCTGAGACACAATAGCTTGAGGTCACTTTTCAAAGGGTAACCAATGTCCATCTATTTTCTCTTATGAACTCACTGGTCTAGCACAGGTGGCACCCTCATCCTCTAAGGTGACTCAAATAAAAGCTTCTTTTTAAGGCCAGAAAAGCGCTTAATGATATTCTTGTTTTCCTTGTGCTACTTTTAGGCTTACTCTCTATTGAGTTCTTCAGAGAAGAACCTTGCTGACCCTGTTGTTGAAAAGGTACATATTTATATATATTTTTGGTTCAGTTCAAGCTATTTAAATTAGTTCAGCTCAATTCAACCATTGGTACTGCAGGTAGCCAACAACCTGAACAAGACCCCAGGGCAGGTGCTCATCAAGTGGGCTCTCCAGAGGGGAACGAGTGTTATCCCCAAATCAAGTAAAGATGAGAGGATCAAGGAGAACATCCAGGTGTTTGGATGGGAGATCCCCGAAGAGGACTTCCAGGTCCTGTGCAGCATCAAAGATGAGGTGAGTCTTGTACTAGTTCGTATGTACTGACGGTACTGTGGTCACTACTGTTTGCTGTCCTAAATCTGGCTTGCATTCAAAATGTTTTTGCCCTCGGAAGAGGAGAGCACAAGGAATCACTCAACTCCCCACCACCCGAACGTCAAATGGGATCTACTCTTTTCCTAGATATTTGTCTCATGTTAAATATGGTAATATAGAGCTGTAGCATCCAGATGCCACAGTTGGACCATCTGTTAGTTTATGTGTTGCTAGTCATTCCCTCAGGTTATCTTCGCAGATAGAGCATCGTTTGATCTGCTTACTGTGGGCTCTGTGGAAGCTAGTAGACATCCTTTTTGGGATGGAGGGAGTACTTCTTATTTACTCCCTCTGCACTTGGAGAGATAAAACTATACAAACCTGTTGAGGTAGCAATAAGTAAGTATACATTTCAGTTTTTTTCTGTCAAAAAACAAGTTGCAGAAACAAATCGCGCTGCTGCGTATCATCCATCCAAAGCATTCTGTCAACAAGTTTTAGCACAAGGATATCAGGTGAACCAATAGCAATTCACAAAACTTCCTGTCAGAAAACAAGTTGCAGAAACAAATCGCTGCTGTTGCATATCATCCATCGAAATCATTCGGTCAACAGGAAGTAAGCTACCGCAAGTGCTAATTAGCCACAATCAACGCAAACCAACCTGTGGTTGGGTGGCTAGGAGGGTGGTTGTACCCCCAGCCCACCAGAGTTCAAACCCCAGGTTTGACACTGCGTGTTGCATATATGGCGGAATATTCTTTCAGTGGGAGACGACGTTCCCGTCGACAGCGAGGCGTCCGTGGTGACTTCGTCAATCTCAAGACCCGATCCGCCGGTTCCGTCTCTCGAAGGTGCTCATAGGGGTAGGGTGTGCGTGTGTGCGTTCATAGGGGTGAGTGCATGTATGTGTTGTGAGCGTCTACGATTGTACTGTGTTTGTCAAAAAAAATTAGCCACAATCAACACACATCTAAATTGGGGAATTACCGCAATAGCTATCAACAGTACGAATTCAGCCTAAAGAAAAACTACAGTTTCAGAACGCCTCTGACAGTACAGTACTAGGGACGGACGCGAGGAATTGAACTGATGCTGATCACGATTCCACGAATTCGGTCCACCAACGCTAAATCTAACTTGTAAGCATCCACCGCCATCTTGCGGCACATCTAACCCTAACCCTAACAAGAGAGGGGAAGGGAAGGGAGAGGGAGGCTCATACCTAGAGAGGTGGCGGACGAAGGGAGGTGGTGGCGGACGGAGGCAGCTCGTGGCGGCACGCAGTTCAGGGGCACCGGTGTCTTCTCCGCTGGCGAGGAACGGGAGGAAGCAGATGAAGGGGGAGGGGCGCCGACGTCTTCTCTGCGCGCGTCTTCTTCGTCTTCTCCGCCGACGGTGGGGAACATAGGGGGGCACAATGGTGGCGGGGAACAGATCGAGGGGGGCAGTGGCGGTGGGGAGCAGAGGAAATCGACTAAGTGTCGAAGAGGATGAAGCAGACGCACCATTTTGAGTTAGCTATACAAACTCAGTGGTGCATCCCAAATCGGTGCGCCACAGATAATATCCATGGCGCACTGATTCAGGATGCGCCACTGAGTTTGTGCACCTAACTCAAAATGATGCGGGGTGCGGTGTTGACAACAACACTAGCATGTCCTATTGGTTAGCAAGGTTTAGTTAAGTTAGCACCCCTTAGGTTCCAGGTTCAAATCCTGCGCCCCCATTTTTTTCTTTTCAATTTAAAAATATATTTAACAAAGTAATTTGGAATTAATGTTTGGTCTAGTAATATTTACTCATTTAGAAAACAATTGCTTAGTATTTTTAAAATATGAACAATTCAACATTTACAAATTAAAAGAAAAAAACACATGTATACAACTAATTATTCCAAAAAACCATGAATCATGTATATATATGATTATTGTTCCAAAAAACATATGTATGTATCATGTATAGTTTTGTCGACTTGATGCACGCGCACACACATTGTCACACACAAAAAAGTCACTTCTTACGATGTCTCGTCACGGCGATCTTCTTGCCCTTCTTCATCACGGTTGAATAATTTAGCCCGGGAACATGGGAATTTCTTCTCATGTACGGACATCCTTTAGAGAGTAGGGTGGTCTTCCTTCTTCCTGATGCAACACTAGGTCTGTCAAAGTACTTGTCGAATTCCTCTTCTATCTTCGGATCACCATACTTGTCGAAGTCTTGTTCGGTGGCTGCTCCCTCCATTTCGATGATGCTCCTTTTCCCGCTCCTATCAACAACGCAGCTAGGCCTTACATGGTCCGTAATGTACCCATGGCTCATTTTTGCCTGGATGTTCGCGCCAGATTTTTTCAACGATTTGGCTTCGGTTATAACCATCGTGGTGAAATACCAGCCTTATTTTTCGACGTTCTTGGCCCATCTGACCCGGAACATCGGCATCTTGTCTCCATAGTAGTCGAGTTCCTAGATCTCCTCGGTCCTACCGAAGAATGTCTCCTTGCTAGTGGATTCCTTGTCTGTGGATGATAGCATCGTGACCCCCTAGTTCAGATATTCGTTGTTGATCTTGTCCTTTTCCTCGGTGTAGAATGTGTAACCGTTGATGTCGTACGCCTGATGGGTCCTCACATTCATCGCGGGGCCCTGTGACAAGGTGAATATGAGTTTTTCCTCATCCGTAGGAGGTATGTTACCATGATAAAGCTGGAGTAGCTCTTTCTTGAACCAACGCGTGAAGATGGAGTTGTCCTCTCGCGTCATGTCTTCCTTAGTCCGTCGTCAGCCCGTGTCCCTAAACATCTTCTCAATTAAGATTTTGTGCTCTAGCACCCATAGTTCGACCAACTCTATGTGTTGTAGCGCGACTCGATGTGCCCTGTCATAGTCTGTGTGTTGACTAGTGAAGAGGATATGCATTGGGGCGTGGCCCTCGTGGTGACCATATCTATCGAGCCTTCCAAGTTGCCTCCTGATTGGCAGACCAACCGGGCCGTCGTCATCCTCATTTCGTCGATAATTCTGGTAGAACAATGTGGACTCGTACGTCATAAAGCCCTCGGCTATGCTTCCATCCGGACGGTTCCTGTTGCGAACAAATCCTTTGAGAATGCTATTTAGCCTTTAAAACAGAATCATGTTGTGTAGGAATAGCGGCCCAAGGTGGATGATATCATCTACGAGGTGGACTAGCAGATGCACCATGATGTCATGTAACACGGGGGGGGGGGGGGGAGTAAATCTCAAGCTCGCATAGTATCATGACAATCTCTTCTTGTAGCCTGTCGAGCTGCTTCACACCGATCGACTTCCTAGAGGTTACGTCGAAAAAGTTACAAAGCCCAAACAACGTCTCACGTATGTGCTCGTCCATTATCCCTCGGATAGCAACCAGAAGTATCTGCATCATCAGCATGTGGCAGTCATGAGATTTCACCCCGGAGAACCTCTTCTTTGTTTCGTCCAGATATCGAGATATCTTCCCTCCGTAAGCGATAGGAAGTTTGGTTCCGATGAGAACGTTGAAAAACTGCTGGAGCTCCTCCTCACTCATAGTGAACCATGAAGGGGGGCAGTAGTAGTCGTTCCTCTTAGCCCTTTTGCACCGACGACCTTGAGTATCTTGCGTTTGAGCGTCATCATCGTCGTCATCATCATCGGGGCGTCCTCCATGAAGTTCTTCCTTAATGCCCAGCTTGATCAGGTCGTTTCTTGCCTTTGGCCCATCTTTGGTCCTCTCCGACATGTTGACAAGAGTGCCAATCAGACTCTCACACACGTTCTTCGTGATGTGCATGAGGTCAAGGATATGTGGCGTGTGGAGGTATTTACAGTATGGCAAGTCCCAGAAAACAGACCTCGCTTTCCATACACCCAGCAGCGGCTTTGTCCTCGGATGCTTCTTTCCCGGCGCGGGGCACTCTTTCCATTATTCCAGCAAGTCGTTGATATCCTCGCCACTCCTCCTAGGTGGGGATGTGTTGATCTTGTCCTCACCATTGAACAGATCTCCGTGTTTTCTCCATGGGTGATCCGCGGGGAGCCACTTTCGAATGCCTGGGAACATGCTTTTTGAAGACCCGGGATCCCTCGGTAGCTGCATATACGGGGTTTTCTCCATGCACCTAACGCATGCACCGTGTCCGTGGTTCACCTGGCACGATACACATCCCAGACCAAGATAATCCTGCACCGTCGTGATCAACGCGGCTCTCAGAGGGAAATATTCTTCTGTGTAGGCATCCCATGTATGGGCTGGCGTCTCCCACAGTGTGGCTAACTCCTCTTTCAACAACCCGGGATACAGATGCATGTCGATACCCGGTTGTTTCGGCCCCCGAATAAGAATACTCATGTGTATGTAGATTTGCTTCGTGCATATCCAGGGGGAGATTGTATGGCCATACAAACACGGGCCAGGTGCTATGCATGCTACTCTGGTTTCCAAAGGGATTGAGTCCATCGGTGCTCATACCCAGCCTAACGTTCCTGGAATCATCCCTGAACTCCTCTTCGAACTCCATGTCCAATGCGTGCCACTGGCTAGCATCTGCGAGGTGTGTTAGGATCTTGCCCTTCTCCAGATCCTCTTCGGGCTTCTCCCTTTCCGCATGCCATTGCATGATCTACGCTTCCTTAGGGTCTACGAAATACCGCTGCAGACGGGGAGTGATAGGAAAGTACCATACCACTTTTTGAGGAACTTTCTTGTTCCCTCTCTTGGCACACCGGACATGTGGTTCTATTCTTGTACTCGCCCCGATAAAGTGCACAGTCGTTGAGGCAGGCGTGGTATTTGACGTACGGTAGATCGAGAGGGCACACGACTTTCTTGGCCTCGTCGATACCTCTTGGAAATGTGTTCCCCTTAGGAAGTATATCGTGCCAGAATTCCATGATATGGTTGAAGCTCACGTCGGTCCATTTGTGTTGCATCTTCATCTCTAGAGTCTTGAGGGTTACATTCATGCATGTATGCTCAGGCCGACACCCAGGATACATTGGAGTAATACCGTCTTTATCCATTTGCGCCAGCTTGGCTTTCTGTCTAGCAGCAGCTTTGTTGTTGCTCGTCTCCTTAAGGAGCAGTTCTTGAAAATGAGGGTCCCGTAAAGCTGAAGTTAGCGGTGCCTGCGTGTCCGTGTCTTCTCCACCACCATTGCATCTGGCATGTCCTTCATGATGATCATGATCATGTCCACGAGCATCTTCTTCATCATAATCATGTTCGGCGTCTTCGTGAGCACCATTTCCTGATGGTTCCCCGTTGTTGACGTCCTCGTCAATGTAGTCGGGCATGAAACCACCCATGAGCAAGTGTTTCTCCAATGTCCCAGAATCAGGTTTGATTAGGGTACCAAGTTTGCATCTCTTACAAGGACATCTTATCGCGGTCATGTTGTTCTGAATCATGACGACCGTCGTGCGTGCCTTCTATCTAGCCACCATAGCTTCGCTCATCTGAAACACCATGGTTGCCTGTGCGGTAGTATGGAGAAAAAGGGAATATTTAGAACCATGCATGCAAAAATTCGGCATGACCTTCCCTATAAATAGGACATATGAGTAGTGCAAAATTTTGCCAAAACAGAAATGAATCAAAATTTCGGCAAACATTCATTGCACCACACACACCGGCACCTGCACAACACAAAGCATACACAAGAACACAAGCATATATCCATGTAAACATCTTCTCCCGAGATATAACACCCCAAAACTTATAATCAAGATTATCAAGTTCAAATCTAGGGTTAACAAAAACTTTTATTAATAAAATGAATATGAATGCATGTGTGTTTGCATTAGTGTAGATTTGAGTGCTTATGCCATGCTTGATTGTTACAAATGATTTGAAATGGTTTTAAGATGAATGCTACATCATCTAGGCCATTTACAAACAAAATCCAAAGAGAAAGAAATCAAATATGAATAAATAAAGCAAATGGTCATTTTGACAAAAGTAAACCACTAGGCCACTTTGTGTGTTCCTAGAAGAGGATTTCTAACAGAAACATTTCCAATTATTTTCACCCCTTGCTAGACCAAGTAAAAATGTATCAAGGCCCACTTTACAAACTTACAAAAACATCTTTCAAATCAATTTAATGGACAGTTGAAAATTGAATCTAGTTCATATGTTAAGATCCCACTTTTTCAAAAACCCACCAAATCAATTCCCCTAGACCTCTCTAAGCAAACCTCGAGCTTAACTTAAGATCACTCAAAAAATTCCAAAGTAAAATCCATGTGGCCATTTACACAAACACCTGAGCTGCACTAATTTAACTTCTGCCTAACTTCACTGTTGTGCATAGTAATCCTTGACCAATTGGTCTCCACTTTACTCCCCTATCTCCCTTGTGCCTAGCTAGCACCTAGACAAGCCCCCCTTCTGCGTATGCACAGTGGAGCGCCGCCCGTTTCTGGTCATCGCCGGCTGACAGTGGGCAGCACGCCAGGAGCCTCGCTAGCCTCGCCCACAACACGCACCAGACACGCCTAGCTCTACCTCCACCCCCTGTCCAGGCCACGACCTAAGCCGAGCCCTAGACCAGCCTAGCTACGCCACGCACCGTGACTCTGCACCATGTCTAGAGCGCGCCAGCTCGCCGCACCTGACCAACTCGCCCAGCTCGCGCCTTGCCCTCACCACGCACGCGGATGCCCGCCATGATCACAACACCCCAGCAGACACCCCCGTTCACCGCCGCACGACCCGCAGCTGCCGCACGTTGCCGCAAACACCTCTGCTTCCGCGCGGAGCGCCACACGCTCACGACCGCACCACGGCGCCCCACACCTCGCCATTATGCCTATAAGAACCGCCAGGGAACCACGCACCACCCACTCGGCACCGCCATGCCAATAGCCTCCTGTAGAGACCACACCGTCGAGCTCACGCCGCATCGCTCGGTCCCCTCGCCGCACTATAAAAGGAGGCCACCCCCTACCTCCATTCTCCACACCATTCCACTCACCACCTCTCACTGACCCTCCCCCACTTCTTCCCGGAGGAAGGCGAGCACCACCATGCCGAAATTTCACCAGAGCCCGACGCTGCTGGATGAGAAGGGTGTCGTTGATTCCAACCACCCCAAGCCCTGCTGTGACCGCGCCTCGCTTCGCTGTCGTCTACCACGTAGATTGCCCCTGTCGCTGACCCTAGCTGGAGCCCAGGTGAGCCCCACGAGACCCCCACTGCCGTGTTAGGGTTGATTCCTCGCCGGAGCTGTTCGTCGTCGACGATGAACCACAGCCGTTGGATTAGAATTAGATCGTAGGGATCTGGTTGAAAGATACCGTTTTGCGTTAGAACAGTCCCTAACTGGTGGACCCCATCTGTCCGCAGCCCGCTGTGCTGTGTAGTGCAGCTGGGCCGGCCCGTTTAGCTTTCCTGCTTAGGCATGGAAATTCAAATATTGTTTTTCCATTTAGGTTTAAACTAGTTTCTATCAACATATTCAAAAATCAATTCAGAGAATTTCACTAAACCAAATGGCATGATTCAAATTTTGCTAGAAAGGTAATTAAATTATCTATCCAATCCTGTTGGATTTAAATCATTTGGAGTTAGAAATAATCTTTAGTAAAAATAACAAGACAGAGACTTTTGCAACTTAAAACATTTTATAAAAATCAACCATAATAGCTTTTGAGTTGATTCCAACTCTAAAAAATCACATTTTATAATATCTATCTGAATAAGTAAAAATATCTAGGTTTGCATGCAGTGACATTGGACTAGTACCAAAAGAATGCTATTAGGGCATTTCTAGTCACTTTAAATCTATTAAATGATAATCTTAAACTTTATAAAGTATGACCAACACTTTAAATCACATTCCCATGTATTGGAATATGTGGTGATGACATGTGTCCACATGATCCCATATTTTAATTGGAGAATATTAATCTTAATTAATTTCAATGAGTAGAAATTACTTTTCTCAAATAAGATAAATAAAACTAGTTCTTTAATTCATGTGATGATTGTGATGGTGCTAGATCATGAAGTATGAACCTTAGTTTACTAAATAGAAGTAGTTAAGTATTGTTTGGTGATTGTGTACCCCGTATTTATTTATAGATGATAGTACTGACCCAAGCTACAAGGAGGAGGAGTTCTACCCCGAAGAAGAGGAGGAAAACTTCAATCACTGCACCAATCAAGGCAAGCCATCACTAATTGCAAGTTAACCTAAGCAAGATGCATTAGGCATGCTTTGGTTATATACCTTTGATTATACCCATCGGAAGTTTTACTTGCAAGCTTTACTCTTTTACTTTACCAAAGTTCTTTACTTTTAGTTAATGATTTGTGAAGATTTGGAAAGTAGTATAGATAGCATAAAGAGCATAAAACTTGATAACTTTAGATGGGAATACTTGGTGAAAATGATTGTGAAAACCTTGGAATGATGAGTCATTCTATTGAAATGTTTTGACATGTGTTGAGAAACACAAAAGGATTTGATGATGCAAATGTTGAGGCATGAGCCTTAGCCTTTATAAAAAATGATGGTTGGGTTCGGATGCGATACCATTCCAATTTTATCGTACAACCACAATACCTGAATTGGGTAAGGCTTGGCTGAAAGTTTATATGCATTAGTATGGGTTCCCTCGCGGAAGAGATTTGAGCTAAGGCTACCTCGTGAGTGTGGATTGTCCACCTATGCAGTGCTCAGGATGGCAGATGGCCATGGCTGGGAGGCCAAGCTCATAGGGGAGGTGCCTATACTAGAGTGTGTAATTGAAAGGTTATGATTGATTATCCGCATACTAAGTATGATGATTCAGGGTTATCCCTGACGGATGTATCAAATTTTGTGGTGATTGTGTACCACCTCTACAGAGTGTCAAACTATTCGAATAGCCGCATCCGCGGTCATGGACAGTTGGAGTGGCCATACTGTTCCGTCGTCAGATGTTTTCAAAATGATTTGTGAAGTGAACTATGATTTTGACTTCACCATAACAGGGTTGTGAATATGAAAACTACGTTCCCACTTAAAGTGATTTAGAACATTTACTTAGTTTTCTTTACTTCTAAACTCAGTTTAGATAAACCTGTCTTTTTGCAAATAAACTTAGAGCTTAGGATTCCTACTAGAACTACCTTACTTGTTAGTGATAGTTTGCGAGTACTTAAAGAGTACTCATGGATTTGTCCCTAGCTATTCCCGTGGCCAGACTATGAGGAGGATTATCAGGAAGATGGCAGCAGGACGGCTACGACAACTAGGATCATCTCCCATTGTCAGCATTGTCTTTGACACTAAAGATGGAGCCCAGTTCTACGCTTATTATTCCACTGCTTGTTTGTATTAAGACTAGATCATGAGATCCTTTATTTGTGTAAGAACTTATTATGGTTTGTAATAGATGATGTACTGTGATATCCAATCTGTTATGTCTCGCAAAAATGGTAATCTTGGGATTGCGATGTATGGCATAACAGGCATCTGGGATTAAAAATCCGGTGTTGACAAGTTGGTATCAGAGCCATCCTAACCATAGGACACCCTAGTTAGAATGGAAGTACGAACAAAAACTTAGTTTCAAAACAAAAGAAGTGAGTTTTATGAAAACCTATTCCGACCCTTATCCTTGATTCTTTCAGAAAAATCATGTTCCTCAAAAATTCTTACATTCCTACGTAAAATTTGACACACTTGATCACCTCACTAACTTACTCATCCTAAATTCTTATAGATGGAAGTTCAGTATTACAAGTTCTACCAGTTGGGAAAAGGAGGCTAGCTGATCTTTGAGAGGGATCTAGATGCACTGTCAGAGTATCTTGAGCGCCCCCATCCGGAATTCTTCGGGGCACAACTCTAGGATCACCCAGGAGGAGATCTACAATGGCTGATAGTTGCAGATCTCAGAGGCAAGATGGAAGCACCCCTTTCTGAGAAGATTCAATTCACCGTGCGAGAGAACAACTGGCTAGATGGATTAGCCAGGGCTATGCATGAAGCTCTTGCCCGTCTGTGTGGGAAAACATCAACTTGATACAGGGAACTTGGTTTGTGCACTTTGCAAGGCGTGATTCTATGGGAATGCCATTGGAGATGCCAAGTCACCCGGAGTTGAAGCGCCAAGTGGAGAATCTTGACTTCTTGCTATATGATAGGCAGAAGGAATTGGACAATGCTCGAGCCTACGCCAACCACAACCTTGGCATCGCCACCAAGAAGGACAAGACTCTCACCATGCTTGTCAAGGATCGCCAATCACTTTGTCGACAATGCGAGAAGAAGGATCGCACCATCACTCGTCTTCGCAAGAAGGTGTTCGCTCTCGAGAAGACCATCCATGAGCAAGAAGTCTAGCTTGAAGCAAAGGAAGAGGAAGAATGTGAAGACATCGAGGGAGATCTTCACTCGTACCTCAGTGATGACAATGACTACTTGGAGGATGGTGCCATGGATTTCTACACTGATGATGATGACTCCGACTTCATTGATCATGATTAGATGCACTTGATCACTACCTTAGGAGTGAGTTGTACCGGTCCCACTGTATCTTAGTTCACAGAATGGTTCTTAAAACCATCTGTTTTCCATTTGTGTGTGGTGTGTGTTTGTATTGTCTGCTTGAATGAATGAATGAGAAGGAGTTAGTTTGCAAAACCTAAGTCAAACTCAAAGTTTAAAGTTTTTGGAAACAAAACCATGAACCTTACAAATTTCCCTCTTACCTCAATATGTATCTCAATCTTCAGATGACTCGTGGAAACCCCAGAGGACCCGATGCTGCAGATTCTGCAGATGCTAGTTTCCGACCGTGAAGCTATTAGAGCTGAACGCCAAGCTAACCTAGCCACTCTTCAATAGATAGCTCAGATGGCCCACAATAATCAAGGCCATGGAAATCAGGATCATCATGGATCCAAGCTTAAGAACTTTGAGAATACCAATCATCCTATCTTTAACAAGTCTGAGGATCCCTTAGATGCTGATGACTGGCTGCAAACAATGGAGAACAATCTGGAGGTCGCAGGAGTTGACGCCAACAAGAAGGTACTATTTGCCACCCACTATCTGGCATTTCTGTCCCTATCTAGATATGCCCCTAGCTTCAGTTCCCTAAACTCAACTACCGTTATCCTTCCTTGCTTCAGTTCCCTAAACTCATCTCTCATTCTGGTGACCAAACCTTGTGGCACATGGGTGCGACTGAGCTTGGTCTTGAAAGCTTCCGAAGTCATCACCTGACTGCGGTTCATAGAATGGGTGTTATTCCACCAGGCTCTTGCATCTCTTGACTGCGGTTCATAGTATGGGTGTTATCCTTTCCTGAATGAGAAGGTACTGTTTTCCACCCACTATCTAGATAGGGACAAAAGATGGAAAGATTCCTAAACTCATCTCATCAGGGGCATTTCTGTCGTAGCTAGATCTGCCCCTGATGAGATCAACACGGAAGCAAAGAAGAAGGAAAGGTTCCTGAATGGATTGCATGATGAGATGCAGACTGTGTTAGTCAACATCCGTTTTGAAGACCTAGAAGACCTAGTAGACTCTGCCATCTAGATGGAAGGGAAGATCAACCAAGCCAATGACAACCGCAAGCGTAGGATGATGCACCAGACTGGGTCCCACAATGCCTAGATGTATCGCCCCAACCCATCTGTAGGATATGCCCCAAGGAATAATAGACCCCTGATGTCCCTTCCAAGCTACCCAGTCATAGCGGAGGAAACCTAAAGTCCGAAGGAAACCACAACAACAACCCCAGCAACTCCAACAATTTCAACCGTGCACCGCCCAAGTCCAACAACAACAACAATACTGCCCCAAGGACTAGAAGGAATGATGTGCCTGTTGTAGCCAAAGACAAGTCCCGGATTACTTACTTTGAATGTGGAGTCAAGGGTCACTACTCCAACGAGTGTCCCAAGAAGCTTGCAGCAACCACCAAATTCCCCACCTCAGCAGCAGTGCCGTGTTCAGCCTGGAAGAAGATTTGCCCCAGGGAACTCTCTCAACCGCAAGGGCCGTCTATTCCACATGAATGCTAAAGAAGCTTAGCAAGCACCCAATGTCGTGCTGGGTATGTTTTCTATTAACTCCGTACTTGCAAGAGTGTTGTTTGATTCCGGAGCATCGCACTCATTTGTTACATAAGAATTTGCATGCACTAGTAAGATTCAACCAACAAAATTGAAGCATGTTATGATAGTTCAAATACCTGGTTCAACCACCAAAGCTAGAAAAAATTTCAAGGCTATACCTATCAGAATCCATGGGATAGATTTTTATGCCAATCTAATAGTACTTGGAACTAAAGGTTTGGAAGTAGTACTAGGAATGGATTAGATGTCGAAACATAAAGGATTGATCGACTGTGCCAAGAAAGCCATAACCATGACCAGTAGCTCTAGAGTATCAGTAGAGCATGTATCTGAGACCTTGCCCCGTCAATTCAAATGCAACAAGAGTCTAGCCCAACCAACCATAGACCAAGTCAGAGTAGTCTAGGAATACCCCGATGTATTCCCAGATGAATTGCCCGGTATGCCCCCAAATCAGGATATCGAGTTCATCATTGAACTAATTCCTAGAACTAGACCCATAGCTCAGAGACATTATAGTATGAACCCATCTGAATTAGTGGAGCTGAAGAAGCAACTAGATTCTATGTTGGAGAAAGGTCTGATTCAACCAAGCGCATCGCCATGGAGATCACCTATTTTGTTTGTGGATAATAAAGATGGAGGTAACCGTTTGTGCATAGATTACCGAAAGCTGAATGATGTCACCATCAAGAACAAGTACCCACTACCGAAGATTGAGGATTTGTTTGATCAGTTGACTGGTGCCAGAGTGTTTTCGAAGATTAATCTTAGAACTGGTTATCATCAACTCAAGATTCATGCAACGGATATTCCAAAGACCGCCTTTACCACTAGATATGGATTGTATGTGCATACGGTCATGTATTTTGGATTAACCAATGCCCCCGCTTATTTCATCTCATGAATATGATTTTTATGAACTTTCTGGATAATTTTGTCATTGTTTTTATCCATGATATTCTAATCTATTCCAAGTCAGAAGAAGACCATGAGCAACACCTGAGAACCATCCTTTAAACCCTTAGAGAACATCAGTTGTATGCCAAGTTTAGAAAATGTGAGTTCTGGTTGAAGAAAGTAGGATTCCTCGGACATATTGTGTCGGAAGGAGGAGTCGCTGTTGATCCTACCAAGATCAAAGATGTTGAAGAATGGGATGCCCCAACCACTCAAACCCAAGTTCGTGCATTTCTCGGATTAGCAGGATACTACCGCAAGTTCGTTGAAGGATTTTCGAGCATCGCAAGACCGATGACCCAACTGTTGAAGAAAGATAAGAAGTTTGAATGGATCGACAAATGCGAAGCAAGTTTTTAAGAGCTCAAGAAGAGATTGATTTCAGCCCCAATCTTGATTATGCTGGATATCAAGAAGCCTTTTGATGTGTATTGTGATGCATCCAAGATTGGTCTCGGATGTGTGTTGATGCAAGAAGGCAAAGCCATAGCATATCTGTCTCGACAACTGAAGCAGCATGAGCAACCCTACCCATGATCTTGAACTAGCAGCTGTAGTTTTAGCTTTGAAGAAATGGTGTCATTACCTTATGGGTAATCGCTGTGAGATTTATTTGAATCACAAGAGCTTGAAGTATATCTTCACTCAGAAGGAGCTGAATATGAGGCAAAGGAGATGGATAGAGTTAATCAAGGATTATGACCTTGACATTCACTATCACCCCGGCAAAGCCAATGTGGTAGCGGATGCTCTTAGCAGATTGCCGTGTAGATTAAACACCATGATCAAAGAAGCCCAGCCAAGTTTGCATGAAGAGTTGGAGCAGTTTAGAATGGAGCTAGTGAGCGAAGGATTTTTAGCTAGCCTTGAACTTCAACCCACTTTGTTCAGTCAGATCAAGGAAGCGCAGAAAGGAAATGCAAGTATCGATGGAATCAAGCATCGTAATTTTATAGGGAAGGTATCCGGATTCACCGAAGATGAAGAAGGAGTTTTGTGGTACAAGGGACGTATCTGTGTGCCAGCAGATTCGAAGCTGAAGCAAGTTATCATGTAGGAAGCTCATGATACTCTTTATTCTATCCACCCTGGAGGAATGAAGATGTATCAAGATTTGAAGGAGCAATTTTGGTGGCACAAGATGAAGACAGAAATCGGAAGCTACATAGCCAAGTGTGATATCTGTCAGAGAGTCAAAGCAGAACATCAGAGACCCGCAGGACTTTTGCAACCATTGCAGATTCTGTAATGGAAATGGGATTCTGTCGAAATGGACTTTATCACCGGTTTGCCTACTTCTAGCAGGGGAAATGACTCTATTTGGGTCATAGTTGATAGACTATCCAAGGTAGCCCATTTCATACCTTTCAACACAACCTAGCAGAGTTCGAAGCTAGCAGAGTTATACATTGCTAGAATCGTTAGTTTGCATGGAACCCCCAAGTCCATTATGTCAGATCGAGGAACCCAATTTACCTCAAGATTTTTGCAAAAAGTCCAAGAAGGATTAGGAACCAAGTTGAATTTTAGCACAGCTTATCACCCGCAGACCGATGGATAGATTGAAAGAGTCAACCAAATCTTAGAAGATATGTTGAGAGCTTATGTGTTAGAGTATGGATCAAAATGGGACGATTGTCTGCCTTTCGCAGAATTCTCAAACAACAACAGTTATCAAGCCAGTTTGCAAATGGCCCCATTTGAATTTCTATATGGAAGAAAGTGTCATACCCCTTTGAGTTGGTCGCAAGTAGGAGAGACTTAGATTTTCGGACCCGACATCCTACGGGAAGCCGAAGAGAAGGTTCACAAAGTCCGTGAGAACCTCAAGACTGCCCAATCTAGACAAAAGAGTTATGCTGACAAGAGACGTAGAGACCTGACCTTCAATGTCGAAGATTTTGTGTATCTCAAAGTGTTGCCTTTGAAGGGAATACAACGTTTTCAACTGAAATGAAAGTTAGCCCCCAGATATATTGGACCCTTCAAGATTCTGAATCAACGAGGAGAAGTCTCTTACCAACTGGAACTGCCAGAGGAGATGTCAGCCATCCATAATGTGTTCCATATCTCGTTACACTAGTGGAAAACAACATGTTCGTGGCGCACTGTTTTTTGTCATCCGTGGCGCACATGGAGTGCACCACTAAACTCGCGCTACGGCTAAAAGTTAGCCGTGGCGCACTACCTAGTGCGCCACGCCTATATCGACAGATCCGTGGTGCACCGAAAAGTGCGCCACTGTTCACTGAGCCAATGCGCCACGGCTAAGTTTGTTCGGGGCGCACAAGCTAGTGCGCCATGGCTAAGTTTGTTCGTGGCGCACTAGCTTGTGCGCCACAAACACTATCCATGTGCGCCACTGCTATATTTGCTGTCATTTTTTTAATTGCTAGTCCATACTTACATGCAACATATATTCACAGTTTGCAAAACATTACAAATACATACATGCATAGACAGTTTGCAAAACAATACAAATATACATAGTATATTACAAGTGCAATCATTACACAAGTTATCGCCGGTGTCGTGATCTGCGAGGGAGCTAAGGTCACAATCTCTCTATGTATCTAGTCACCTAAAGTACTATCAAATACAATAGAACCACAAACACGGTGATCAAGATAGAGATTACTATGACGAAGGTTCCCCTCTCGAAGGTTCCCCTCTGTCTCTTCCTCACGGAACCTTCGAGAGGGGAACAAGAAAAATAATATTATACAAGGGAAAGTTAGAGTTCACATATATATTATGCCATGACATTTTAATCATGCGCAATCTCGATAAAGGGCCGAAGTAAGGAAAAACATGTAAAGTCTCAATTAAAGATACACTTATCAAAAAGGGCCAACTCAAAAAGCATGCCTCATATATAAATACTTAGGTTCGTTTGGACACATGAATATGCTACGAAGGTACTGCGAGCTGATACATTGCAAATGTATCTATAATTTTTGATGTTCCATGCTTGGTTTTATCCACTTTCTTGTGTTTTGTCCACACTTTGGAGTACTTTTCATATGATTTCTTGGACTAACCTATTAACAAGAGCCACAGTGCTAGCTTCCTGTTTTCTGCTGTTTTTGGTTCCAGGAAAGTCAGAAAATGAATATTCTTGCAATTGGACGGGACAAAAGCCAAAGTGCCTATTTTTCCAGAAGTCACCAGATGCCATCATACGAGACGGAGAAGGGCTGGGGGCCGGCCACACCACCTGACCACGCGGCCACGCCTGGACCGCGCCAGGGGGTGGTCTGGCCGACCCCAGCACCCCCTCGGCCTCTACTTCCGCCTATAAGATGCCCTCGGGACGAAAACCCTAAGTACCCGATCAAAAGGCCACAAAAGAGTCTATAGCCGCCGTCATCTCCATCCCTAGATCAGGAGGGATCTGAAGCTCTTCCCGGCACCCTGCCGAAGAGGGGAATTCACCCTGGAGGCCTTCTTCATCACCATGCAAGCCTTCGGTGTGATGCGTGAGTAGTTTATCCTTGGACTACGGATCCATGTAGTAGCTAGATGGCTGGTTCTCCTCCTTTGTGCTTTCATGTTTAGATCTTGTGAGCTCCGTTCATGATCAAGATCATCTATTTGAAATTCTGCATGTTGTGTTTGTGGGGATCCGATGGATATTGAGATGCTATTTCAGATTGATTATTGATGCTATCATGTCTTTGTTATTTGTGATCTTGCATGATTTCCGTTGTTAGTAGCTATCTTGGACAAGTAGATGCTAGCAACTCCAAGAGTTAGTATTTATGCTCGATAGTGGGTTCATGCCTCTGGTAATCTAGGGAAGTGACAAAAATCTCTAAGGTACTAGATGTGTTGTTACTACTAGGGAGAAAACAACAATCCTTTGTTCATAGAACAATCGTATTGTTTACATTACACACAATTCGTAAAGCAATAATCTGTTGCTTGCCACTTAATACTGGAGGGAGTTCGGATGATAACCTGAAGGTGGATTATTAGTCATAGATGCAGTTGGATGGCGGTCTATGTATAATGTTGTAATGCCCAATCAAGTTCCAAAGGATTCAAGATGATTAGTATATGCATGTATTGCTTTCTCGATGTTTGTCAATTGCCCCGCTGTAATTTGTTCACCCAGCATGTTATCTATCTTAAGGAGAGCCACCTCTAGTGAACTATGGATCCCGGTCCTTTGTTTTACATACATTCTATAAACTGTTTATTGCTTTGTGTTTACTTTCTGCAAACTATTACTTCCTTCCATTCGATACGTTTAATCATTTGTTTTCAGCAAAACACGGTGAGATTGACAACCTCATCGCAAGTTGGGGACAGAGTTCTGTGGTTGTGTTGTTTAGGTCTCCATGTTGCTACTAGCACTGGTAGTGCGCCCTGCCAAGGCTCAGCTAGCAACACCTTTGGGATGTTTCCTTGCTCCTACTGGTTCGATTAAACCTTGGTTTCATAACTGAGGGAAACTTGCTGCTATGCTCATCATACCTTCCTCTTGGGGTTCCCCAACGAGCTTGTTAATACACGAGCCATCAAGCATTTTTCTGGCGCCATTGCTGGGGAGTCAAGGACATCTTCACAAGGGGAGTCCCTCATAACCAATCTCTTTACTTTGTTATTTTTGTTTTGCTTAGTTTTTTTTTGCTTTGTTTGCTTGTTTTTTTATAAAAAAAAATTTAGTCTTACGAGTTTGCTTTCTTATTTGAAAACACAAAAAAATTAAGTCTCCTTTAGTTGTCACCTCTTCCTTAGCTCACCATGTTGATCCCTAAATTCACCCTGAAAGACCTTTCAATTGGTAGTGGTTCTATAATTGGGAAAGATAATATTGAAGAATTCCGTAATCATGTTAGTAAACATGAGGATATTGAGGATAGATCCCTTGCAGAACTTGATCCAAACTATGAGATTGCTGCAGCTTCTTTAATTCATATGTTAGAAGCTAGGTTTGTTAACCTCAACCCCTTAATGCAAGTAATGTTTCTTAAGCTTAAAGAAATTGAGGACCCTGAAAAGAGGGATTTTATTTTGGAAACTTTGTTTAAGGAATTCTATGATGTTGCGAAGGAAGCTAGGAAATTCTTTGAACGTTTCAATATGCTAGGCTCATGTGTAGATGTTGTTGGTACACGAGAAAAGATGAACAAAACTGAACCTAATGGGGAGGAAATCAAGATAGCAACACCCTTCAAACTAGTAGCAATGCATGAAGCCATAGAAAAGAATCTTGATTGGATCGTTCCTGAAAACCCGTTTGATGAAAGTAGTGAACCTAAGAGCACTGAGAGAGGATCCTCCAGAACTTATTTGGATGAGATACCTTGTCTTGTTGAAGAAATTTCTAGTATTGATCTTAATGATTCTTCATTTGAGAACACTTGATTCTTTCTTGGGAGATAACCCAACTTATTAGGAGATAACCCAAAGGTGAATTACTTCAGTAATAACCGCTCCTATCCTTTTTATTTGCATTTTGTGCCAGGAGTAACCTCTAATGAGAGAGAAGTAATGATTAGGAAAGTTGCTGTCCCGAAACAGATTTATGTGCTTCACCGTAAAAATTCGTGTAAAATCTCTGAACGTCTTTTTGAGGCATGAATGTTTTTGCTTCTGCCCCAGGTTGTTTGTATAATGTTTGTTAGTTCAAAACTTTTGATTTGAGCAACAGAAGGTCTTTGAAAAAATTTGTCTTTACCTGCTGGTCTGTTTTGACAAATTTCTGCCATTTTCTGCATTTGCTTCTTGTTGGTTCCTTTTTGAGTTCTTTTGGGGAATTGAGCTTTTTGAGGGAAGTGCTATAGTAGCTAGTGTTCTAATGGAAGTTTATTTGGTGTTATAACTGAACCTTAAAACTTAATTATTTTGAGTGCACTAATGTTGCTAATAAAGATTGTGTAAAGTTTTGTATGAAGGAAAATTTCAGGTGTATGGAAGGAATGAGTAATGAGATGAAGGATGGACTAAATCTCAAGATTGGGGATGCCACACGTGTCACCCCAAGAAATATCCAAGAGGTACAAGCGTCAAATCTTGGGGATGCCCAAGGCATCACCTTCTTCATCAATAAAAATCCCAGGTTTCTTCCAAACGCTTCATTTTTACTGTTTCATGCACAGTTGTGTCGTTCTTGGAGCGTCTTCTTTTTTGTTTTCGTTTTGGTTTTTCGTTTGCTTGGTTTTCTTAGTATTCTGAATAAATTGGTTGGACCCCCTCTTTCATACATTGGTTTGCAAATAGTTTGGTTTGGATTGGAAAAGAGTAGGAAAGTTCATGCTTATGTGGTAAAAAGAGCTCGTTTTGACTGTGGACTATGCTCTGTCATGCCATGCTTGATATTGTTTTGGCTTTATGCTTAGTATTCTTTGCTGTAGCATGACTTGTTATAAACAATTGAGATTGCTTAATGTTCCTTGGATGAATCATGCGTTGTTTTAGCATATTAAAGCATAGTATAGTGGTATTCTCCTTTGATGCTTTATTTGGGTTGATTTTGCACATGCTCACACCATGTTATGACTATCTCAAGTCACCATAGCCTTTATGATCCTTTAGTTTTCAACTTGTAGTATCACTTTATGCTTTGATCAATGATGTTTTGTCACTCTACATGATTATGGCCATTATTGCTCTCTTAGTTTGTCGCTCCCAGTCTTTTTCTAGCCTCCACAACCAAGTATGAGTTCCACTCATGCATCCAACTCCCTAACCCAAGTTATTCCAAAGAGTCCACCATACCTACCTACTAGATTATGCTATTCCAAATATATTCATGCTTTTGTTTACCTTCCGAATTAAACTTGTTATGAGAAAACTAGTGATTAAAGCTCTCGCGAACTTGATGGCACACTTTACTTTTCTTGCCCTTAATAAACTTGAACCATTGTGTCGTCTATGTTGTATATGCTTGCACTTATTTGTTGGGGATTAGTAGAACCATGTTTTCATAGGGAACGCTTTCAACATTACACTTGTACATTGTACCTAGTTGATATCATGCTCTTTTGTCTATGGATGTCATCAGTGTGAAATGAAAGGGGAGCTTGTAAGTCCATGGAGTTATGTATGTGTGTTAGAGAAACGCCTGGGCCGCTAGCCTAAGCCATGCCTAATCATGGTGGAAACTTGCAGCATCACCATAATGAGCACTCTATGAAGCATTCTCAATAAAAACATATGCAAATAGCAAATAAAAAGATCGCTGAGATGATCATTGTCTGCTTGCCTTGTCATTTTGATTATGGGATATCTCCTGTATCATGTGTAAGGGGTACCCCGTTGGCGGTTCTTTATGATACATATGTACTTACAATGACAAGAGCTTACTCGTGACTAAAGTTGAGTAGCATGAGGTTCGGTCTTCGTAAGTAAGGGGCATGAGATTTCGGTTTATAACTTGTCAAGCATATCCTCTTAGTTGTGTCACTTTAATCTTAATAACCTTCAAGATGCTTATGATAGGGTCAATGAGAGTTGAAAGCTATAAGTACCATAATTTTTGGAAGCTCTTTATGAGACTTGAATCCCTACTTCCTTCTATGAAGGCCTTTCTTCGACCATTATATTGAGTCTCCACCTTCTACCTTTATGCACCTACTTTGAGAGCATAGTGGCCATTCTTAGTTCTATGTGCAGTGTCCCAAGACTAGTTGATTGATACATAACTTGATATTGCTTATTTTAAACTATTTGTATCTAGTCACTCTTATGAACTTTGAAGGTGTCCTATGCATTTATATTTGCTACTCTATGAGGGACAAGCTGAATACTATTATGCTATGTTTTCTTTATGTGAAACAAACAAACGTCTTGCAAAGCATTGTTATTCATGAATCTTTTGTTTGTGCCTTTTCATGTTGCATCATAGTTTCTTTGTCTTATTGCTACAACTTTGTGTTTCATGTTTTGATTGAAGTACTATGATCCTAGCTTTGAATGGTTTACAAATACTTTGATCAAGTCTTTAATGGTGCATGTCACCTCAAAAATTATTCTTTCTTTTTATCACTTACCTACTCGAGGACGAGCAGGAGTTAAGCTTGGGGATGTTGATACATTGCAAATGTATCTATAATTTTTGATGTTCCATGCTTGGTTTTATCCACTTTCTTGTGTTTTGTCCACACTTTGGAGTACTTTTCATATGATTTCTTGGACTAACCTATTAACAAGAGCCATAGTGCCAGTTGCCTATTTTCTATTGTTTTTGGTTCCAGGAAAGTCAGAAAATGAATATTCTCAGAATTGGACGGGACAAAAGCCAAAGTGCCTATTTTTCCGGAAGTCACCAGATGCCAGAATACGAGACGGAGAAGGGCTGGGGGCCGGCGACACCACCTGGCCGCGCGGCTAGGCCTGGCCCGCGCTAGGGGGTGGTGTGGCCGACCCCAGCACCCCCTCGGCCTCTCCTTCTGCCTATAAGATGCCCTCAGGATGATAGCCCTAAGTACCCGATCAAAAATCAACGAAAGAGTCTGTAGCCGCCGTCATCTCCATCCCTAGATCGGGAGGGATCTGAAGCTCTGCCCGGCACCCTGCTGGAGAGGGGAATTCACCCTGGAGGCCTTGTTCATCACCATGCAAGCCTTCGGTGTGATGCGTGAGTAGTTCATCCTTGGACTACAGATCCATGTAGTAGCTAGATGGCTGGTTCTCCTCCTTTGTGCTTTCATGTTTAGATCTTGTGAGCTCCATTCATGATCAAGATCATCTATTTGTAATTTTGCATGTTGTGTTTGCGGGGATCTGATGGATATTGAGATGCTATTTCAGATTGATTATTGATTCTATCATGTCTTTGTTATTTGTGATCTTGCATGCTTTCCGTTGTTAGTAGCTATCTTAGCCAAGTAGATGCTAGCAACTCCAAGAGGTAGTATTTATGCTCGATAGTGGGTTCATGCCTTTGGTAATCTGGGGAAGTGACAGAAATCTCTAATGTACTAGATGTGCTGTTGCTACTAGGGAGAAAACAACAATCCTTTGTTCATAGAACAATCGTATTCTTTACATTACACGCAATTCGTAAAGCAATAATCTGTTGCTTGCAACTTAATACTAGATGGGGTTTGGATGATAACCTGAAGGTGGATTATTAGTCATAGATGCAGTTGGATGGCGGTCTATGTATAATGTTGTAATGCCCAATCAAGTTCCAAAGGAGTCAAGATGATTAGTATACGCATGTATTTCTTTCTCGATGTTTGTCAATTGCCCCGCTGTAGTTTGTTCACCCAGCATGTTATCTATCTTAAGGAGAGCCACCTCTATTGAACTATGGATCCCGGTCCTTTCTTTTACATACAATCTATAAACTGTTTATTGCTTTGTGTTTACTTCCTGCAAACTATTACTTCCTTCCATTTGATACGTTTAATCCTTTGTTTTTAGCAAAACACGTTGAGATTGACAACCTCATCGCAAGTTGGCGACAGAGTTCTGTGGTTGTGTTGTGCAGGTCTCCATGTTGCTACTAGCACCGGTAGTTCGCCCTGCCAAGGCTCAGCTAGCAACACCTTTGGGGTGTTTCCTTGCTCCTACTGGTTCGATTAAAGCTTGGTTTCATAACTGAGGGAAACTTGATGCTGTGCTCATCATACCTTCCTCTTGGGGTTCCCCAACGAGCTTGTTAATACACAAGCCATCATGAGCCAAGTAGGATGCACAAGACTTTGACTTGTGCATAGCACAAGGGTCACAATACCATCGCAGCACATTCACATACATAGTGTGCCACAACATTTTAATCATCGGCATTGTCGAAAAAGGACCAAAGTAAGCAAAGAAAAGAACCAAAATGTAAGCAAAAGAACTAAGCATTGATTCATAACCATAATAAGTAGCATCGACCATAATTATTAAGTTCAACACATCCATTGAAACTATATAGAGCTATACACAAGTTTACAACTACAACTATTGAGGAAAACATCAAGACTCCTGACTCGGCTTAGGGAACGGGAGGATGCCTTCTTTCATCATGAACGGCCTGAGGTCACCCTGCATCTATAGGCGTTGTTCTATGTCACGGTTAGGCGGTGTGTAGCCTCCACAGTGGAAGATCCCCCCAAGGTCATGACATCATGATAGATGATTGTGGCAAACTGCTGTTGGATGCGATAAAACTCTTGTCTAAGATCTGAATCTTGGATCTTTGCCTTGGCTTGGGCCCACTATTGGAGTTGAGCTGGTAGCGTACAGTGTTGCTGGTCCTGTAGGAAAACCCACATGTGATGGACCGTGTAGTAGGCTTCCTTCCGACTATCATCACTCTGCTTCACGCAAGAGAAGTTCGTTACGTGGTTGAACATGTGCTTGCTGAACTTGACCTTCTTGGTCACGAATATGGTGCCTTCCACCGCGGCATAGCCACTCAGAGCATGATCTAGAACATACCTGATTTTGTCATAGTTTTTCTTCTTTCTCGCACTCCCCGAGTCGAAATATGTGGCGTGCGAATATTTCGAAGAAAGGACGATGAGTGTGCAGTCTTTGTCTCTGTGCAAAACAATTCAATCGGACCGTTATGTTGGAAAAGGAATGATGGAAATCTAAAAAATCATGTTCTGGCAGCGAGGCTTTGACTTACTCAGGGAAGTAAGGCATGAGAATGTATTCCTTCGTCTTGTTAGCCACCAAGACATCTCGGAGGTAATTCGCCATGAATATCTGTTCGACGGAGCTTCCGAAGCAGCCGTCACGCATGTAGAAGGGGTCCACTACCGTGATGCCCGGTGTGTTCTCTCTAATGATTTGCATTGCCATACTGAGCGAAAATATATGGACCATGGTATAGTGCAGAGGTTGCATGTGCAACATACCAAAGGTGTCGGAAAACCTCACGAAGAACATATCCTCGGGGTTATTATCAACGAAGCACAAACCATGTGGCACCTTAGCCACGAAAACCGGGTACGACGAATGTTTATCTCGAAGAAGGCGTTCCTCGATTGTCAGCACACCGTCATGCACACTCTTCATATCCGAACTTGTGAGCTTGTACAATTTCTTAGTTAGCATAGGCTTACCCGCCACATGCATCCTCCACATAATAGCCTTGGGTCTTGGTGGCCCGTCCTGTGCCCGGATCAGATTCGGAGCCGACAGCACCACCGGTTGGCTCGCAGACTTGTTAGGTTTTCTCTTCCGTTGCTTCTTTACAGTGGGAGCATCATGGACCGCATTCTCCTCACCGAACACCCTGTGTAGTGTGTTGGGGCTTATAACAATTGGCCTTTTGGATGTTTGAGGCTCGGTGAAGAAGGCGCCATCAGCCGGAGGCGTCTCCTGAGAACCGAACAGACGCTTGTTGCAAGCGGGTTTCTCTGTGGATGTATCATGGCAGGGTTCTTCATTATTACTAGGACCATGCATGTCCATGCCATCAACGCCTTGCCAAGTGTTGATGTACAAATTGATATCTTCATCGATGTTGTCATTGTACGGATCCTGTGCCATAGGCATGTCATCAACATAAGGCAACACATCGCGTGGAAGTGATGGCTCGGGTGGAGACACAAGTGGCGGTGTTGTCTGTGGGGTGGTGGCCCCCGTCCCCAAACGAATCATGATCTTCGGCCAGAGCATGAAAATGCCGAAGCAATCTTTGAGGACAGATGGATCGTCTTCATCGGCTCCTGGGGGTTGAATGGGAGGTTCCACGCCATCGCAGATTTGTAGCACCCGAACAATTTGAACCCTATGCACGGTATCTGGCATAGGCTTTGAGTGGAACATGCGGTTTAATGGTTTAATGATAGTGCCCTTGGAAACATCCCTCAACTCGCTGTTCACGTAGCCTAGGAGAGTGCATTGAACATCAGCCTGCGGAAAAACATGTACGACATCAGAGATGCCTTCAGATTAATTAAAGGCAAGGACGCTTAGTAGTTACCTTGATGGCGTCGAGCTCGGCTAATGTCGAGGCACCAATGACGGAGGGCATGTAACTGACGGAGGGGCTGCTTGATGGCATGGTGCCGGCCGCCGGTGTATTCTCCCTGACGCCGGCAGCATTAAGCTTCGGCGCCACAGTGATGGCGGGTGGAGTCACCAACACGTCCGGTGACGCGGTGACGACGGGCGGATTCACCAACACGTCCGGCGCCGCGGTGCTGGCAGGCGGAGTCACCAACGCGTCCGGCTCTGTGGTGCTGGCGGGTGGAGTCACGAACACGCGATCACCGTTGCTCGAGTTGCTGCTGACCATGCTAGGAATCAGGCACAGACCTTGACGACCCTCCGCATTCCATTTCGCTATCGACTCCACCAAGGAAGGTCTAACGTCCCAATTTCAGTAACCCTAATTTGTTGTCCAGAATGCAAAAATCAGGGGGAACAAAAACTTTTTCTCGTGCAATGGTGCAGTGCTTGCTTATTGTTTGTCTACCCTTGTGCTTATGAGAGTGTATCTTATGATACTCCTTACCTCACTCCCTAGTTGACAAAGGCAATTTACCAAAACTATCCTGGCTCATTTTACATATTCTCAAACGTTCTGGCATTTCAAAACATGAGACAAGATGCTTATGCAACCAAAACTATTTCAGTAACTTCTATTGAGAAAACTATGGAGAGATATATACTACAATCTCGTTATGTTTTCAAGACAGAACACTCAACTAATCTTATCTCTAGATTCCCAAAACCTCTTTTCAAAGCATTTGAATTCTACTCTTGGTAGAGATACCAAGGACTCTCACCTTATTCAAAACTCAACCTCTTAAAAAAAATGCCCCAACCCTACCTCAAGCTAAGCTTGATGGTAACCCTTGAGTAGTTGACTTGTTTATAAGATGAGTTGCCTTGATCTACTGTCTGATGAGTTGCCTTGATCTGCTGTTTGACTTGTTTGCTTAGGAAGTAGTATGAGTTACTCTAGGAGCTCATCACTAGGATCAAGATGCTTCCACCTCATCCATCCCTAAGCAAGAATACAAACCTGGATATGATCCCTAGCCACTAGGTGATCATCTAAAACCCTTAACAAGATCAATTCTGAGAATTTCCATTCTTGATGTTTCCAAGTCCATGAGGACCAATATCAAGCATGGAGTCCTTCCACTCAATCTACACTTCAATATAACCCACTTATTAATGCTCTGATACCTTGCACCTCCTCCAAGAACACTCCCTCTCCTACTCTAGTCAAAGTCCTCAAGACTACCAAATTTGACCAAGTCTAGAACATTTTCAACATCACCTTTTTGAATGCCTCTTTTTCTCAAACCATGTGAATTTTTGGAAATGCACTTGAACCATATTGTTAAACATCCTAAGGACTACCAAGGACCACAATTTCCCTTGGTTAGATCCTCCTCCAACCCACTTGTCCATGATGGTTTTGTAGACAAGAAATTAACATTTCCTGCAAAACTAGTCATCATGCCTACTTTGGTGGAAGCTCACACCCCCATACAACCTCCTATGGACCAACTCTCTGCATGGTTGTGATATACTCATTGATGTCTATCAAAAAATACTTCACTTTCCCCAAGTATATCTTTGTGCCGCATAAACCCACATGGTTTATAAGGCATCATGACTCATTTTGCATGACAGCCTTAATTTCAACCAAGTTTGCCATCACCTCTAGATCACCTCGAATGCTATTAATTCAAACTCCTCCTTCCATGATCATATATATGACCTGGTCTACCCACCCATCTATCACTTGCACCAAGGTGAGCTCTGAGCTCAAAGATGCAAGCATGTTTTGGTGGTATAAAAATAACATCACCCAAGATCATTAACTCCTTGTTTTCCATCTTATCCAAGTTGGAATTTCATTCTACAAGGTTTAAAATGCTTGCTACACCTTGTCCACATCACCTACCTTGATCACCAAGATTTATCAATAATTCTCCAAAATTATTATGGCCCCATAACTATTTAATTCCTTAAATAGTCAATATCTCCAAAAAGTCTCTCCATAAAGGAAAATTTGGTTTTTGCCAAAACACTTCTCTAACTTTTGGCTCATGTGAGTCCCATATATCATACCCTATCTTCCCATCTCAAAAATAAATATTTTTGAGAAGCTTTATTATTTCTTTTTGCCCATTTTCTTAAATGGCTGAGTTGGAATAATAATTGTTTTAAATACCTCCATGCCTCAATAAATCTTGGGAAAATTCCCCTAAGTGTGTATTCACATTTGGGACCCTCTCCAATCAAGATCCACCCTTGTCCAATGTAAAAATATCAAATGATCCTCTAGAAACCACTTTTGCCCTTTTTGAGTAAATGGAATTAAGTGGACTAAAACCCCATATAAAAATTTCCAATTAATTCCTAGAGAGGTCTTTTAACCTCATCTAAAACCCAGTACCATTTCCTCCCCTGGTCCAATGCAAGATTTTGGATTTCCTTCACAACCATCAATAGGATCAAAATTGCCAATTAAGCAAATCCACTACTCCAACCATTTCCAAATTCCATCAAAACTTGTTCAATGCTTATCCTCAACATCAAGACACACCCCTGGTCGACTAGCACTGTAGCACCACCTCAGCCTTTCCCATTCTACCCTTGCACTAGTATTAAGAGAGAGAGAGACAACACAATCTTACAAGGATCTACTCTAATTAATCACCACAGCTGCCACCCCTCCCTCTCTGATCCAGCACGACCAAATACCAATCCTATCCCTCCCCACCGTCCCCTGGACCAATCACTAGCCAGCAATCCTCTCCCCCTTGTCCTAAATGGTCATTTACATCATCTACCCCTCCTCCCAAGTATATATGGCCAGAGGCCACCCCTAGTTCGCCTCTGCCCCTCATTTGCTCCCACACCCCTCCACTCACTCTCCCTAGGCTCTACTCCCACTCCCTTGCCCTGTGCTGACCAGAGGAAGGAGAAGGGGAGCTCTCAGCCTCCTCACCGAATCGAGCAAGGCTCCTTCTCCCCTGGTCCATTCCTTCTGCATGTCAGCTCATGTGTTCCTCCCCTCCTCCTCTGCCTGACAGTACCTTTCTTTTGGACCAGGACCTACTCCTCCGTCATCGGCGTTGAGCTCCGACGAGGTCGCTCTCGGCCACCGTCGCGCAAGCTGCTTCTAGTGGACATCCGTCGTCGTGTCGTCCCTCGATCTGCTCAGCATCGTTGACCGCGTCGCCCTGCAGCCTCCTCGACCCTCCTCGATCCCTCAGGTGAACTCCCCGCCCCACGCCACCCTCTGCTAGGGCTATCCCTCGTCGCCGGCGAGCCTAGGTGGACGACGACTCTACGCCGTCTGTCTCGACTTAAGCCAACGATCGAGATCTATCGGTACCGCTTCGGCCGTACCCTCTCGCTGACCGCTGGGCCCCGCCTGGCAGGTTCAAGCCTTAGGCTCCCGCGCGTCGTGCCGCTGCTGTGGGCCGATTTCCCCCTCTGCGGCCCACTTCCCCTCTAGATCCGGCCCACTGAATCCCTTCTCTTTTTCCTTTTAGCTAACCTATTATTCCAGAAAAGCTCCTGCTAGGATTAAATCCAAATAGAAATTGAAACCACCATTTTTTGGTCAAGATCTAAAATTCTAGTTGTTCCGTGATGTTTTCTCAAACATGCACAGGCAACCCCAAGTCCAAATTAAATTCCATTATTTGCTGGTAATTATTCTGCTGACAAGTATACTTTACAATAATTAATTTCTTTGGAGAGTTTCACATCCCCATTTGATTTGAAACAAAGCCCTAATGAGAGTTATTTGATTACCTACCATCTAGCACAGGTCCTATGCTAAGGTGAACAGAGGTGTGCCTTTGAGAAAAATAACCAAATCAGCCTTTAACTACCTTGGATAATTTCTCCAGGTCAAACCAAATGTGGTATTGACCTGATTCCAACTCCTAGTACCTCCTAGAATAAGTATCTACCAAATCCTAGCAGCTCAGAATTTATTCAGCTTTGGTTGAATTTTAGTGATTTAAATACCTCGAAAAGGGTATTTTCACTAAATAAATCACACCAAGAGTTTGACAACTCCAAACAGAGTGAATCCAATTCCTACAGAAAGGTATTTTAAATGCCTACCACATTCCCACAGAATCAACTCAATAACTTCTGTAGAATTTATCTGGTAAAAAGGACAAAAACTATACAGAACTGCCTTTGGGAATTTCCTGAGGGCATTCTGGTAATTATTTTGACACAATTCCAACTCTGGGTGGTTCAGTACAGCAAATACTACCAAACCATCCAAGGAAATAATTTTTGGAGCTCCAGAACTCTTCTGGTGCATTATTTCCTCAAACTAGAGTTTAATCCACTATTAAAAGCATAACTAAATCTAGGAAATTGATATTCAAGTGAAACCACTTGTAATGGTTTTGTCTTGTCCAGACCTATCTGAGGATATCATGGTTACCCTTTGGTAGCCTACTGACCTCAGAACCCTAATCCAAATGCATTGTATCTAGCCTTGACAACTAGCTCCCAAATGGAAAAACACTACAATGGCAATTTAGTAATTCCACTATCGATACCCAACTTCTCCAAAACCTACCAAGTTCAGTAGTGTTCCCTCTGTTTGTTTGCTGTATGGTTTGATGTTTGTATGCCTTGTATTGATTGTGGACTTGTCTGATTGCATGTGTACTCGATGACGAGGATAGTGTGAGAGCTTTACGACAAGAAGGAAGGGACTTCTTATTATTATTCTATTGGGTATTCTGGCTATCTAAAGAAGTCCAGGGACTTATTGCTAATCACAGGCAAGCCACCATTCCTGAACTCTGATATATGTCCTATTCTCTTTTACCTGTTTTGTATCCTCTTTATAAATTGCATTATCTACCTGCATGTCTTGTTTACAAATACTGCGATAGTAACTTGGCTCCTCCAAGTTATGTCCTTGTGTCCTTCGAGGCACCACCCCGATGTACCTACCATTTTATCCCTTTAGAACGAGAGTATGATGGTTAGCATCCCACTTCTTTGGAAACCTCGGTTTTTGAGAAAATAAACTGTTTTTGGGATTTACCCCACTACAAAGGTTTTAAACTGCATTATAAAACCCTTGGGAAGAGGCATCATTCCAAGCGGATGGTTTTAAAGAAAGAAATGGTGATGATGAGAAATGAGAATGTGATGGGATGTTCTACGCCTTTACCGGAACAATTTTTATCCGCGCAACCACATTACCCAGGTACTGGGGCTTAGCTCTTAGTTCGTGCGCATTAGCCGAGGCAACTTCTACCATGCTTATAGGGAGAGATCCCTGGAATTTCGGGCAGGTGCTACCAGATCTAGGATCTGAAGCCTGTTGCTTGTTTCGGCAAGAGTGAGCCTGAACTGGCAGGAGGCCGGTGCAACAATTGGGTCTCCCGCGGATGGTATGACTTGGAGTATGGAAGGAAGTGGATTCACCAGATTTAAGGTATACGCCAAGTTGCGGCTTGGGTATGCGTGTGTGTGGAAGGTAGGACTATGGCTGGGAGCCACGTACTCATTGCCGGGGAGAACAAACCCAAAATGAAGAGCATGCCTTTGCTAGGGTAGACAAGCGAAAGGTTAGGTTTGATTATTCGGACCCCCATCTACAGTGGTAATGGGTCGTGGTTGTATCCTGGTGGATGTATTGATTCTTGTGGGGAAAGAGCGCAAACTCTGCAGAGTATAACCTATTCGAATAGCCGTGTCCACGGTCAAGGACGGTTGTAAAGGTGTTGGCTAGGAGTACCCAAACTATGCTTGTTTGGGAAACAAGGACAAATTGGACGATGGTTACGGGGGAACCCGAGTTCGGAAGTTTTCCTTTGACCAGAGGTGGTAAAAAAGGTTTAAAAAAGGGTTTTTACTCCAAAACTGTTTTCAAAACTCTTTTTCAACAAAGATATGGAGATGTCTTGATTTATAAAATAGAAGCATGTTTTCAAAACTCTTTTTCAACAAAGATATGGAGATGCCATACTTCAAAAGTTAGTTTAGGCTTTTCAAAAGCAACCCCAGATAGAGCTATCTCGCCACAGCCAGAATTGCATTCCTTGTTTCCCTTATCTTGGTGGTTTGCGAGTATATTCAATGTACTCACGGCTTTGTCCCTGGCTATTTACTTGGCCAGACTTTCAGAGGTTCGACATCAGAAGATTAAGGTGACATCCAGCGAGCTAGGTCGTCTTCCTAGTCAGCTGCCTGTAGGTTGAGGCACGATTGGGCTCTGCGCTTGGGATTGTTCCGCTGCTAGCGATGTTGTAGCCACAATGGCATTTATGTAAGTCTTGTAATTCGTTATGTTTCAGATGATGTAATGATACCTGTCGGTTATGTTCCACGGCTCACTGATCATGGGAACGTGGATGTATGCATAACAGGGATTCTCGGATGAATAATCCGGGGAGCCCATAGTAGGTATGATGGAGGTGAGGCTAATTGCCAGGTTGTCTTGGACAATCTGCGGAATCCACGCCACTTGTGCCTTGAGTTCTTCAACCTCGTGTCTTTCCTCCTCGCTCCTTCTAGACACGTGCCTCTTCGGCTCCGGTGGACCATAATGATTCGTCCATGTCTTAGCCCCGAAGCCGATGACACGGCCAGCCGACCGCTTCTTCGTAACCGGTGTGACTTTCTTAGCCTGGTTCATCGCCCTGTTAAAAGGGGTGTCCCACCGGGTGGCCACCGTCGACCCCCTGGGATGAGGAGGTTCGGGTAGCCTCACTAGCGATTTCCTCATCCTGTATAAGAAGGAACGTGAACCGTTTAGAAATTCGACTTCATCGATTAGAATGCAATATACTTGATCCACGGTAATTAAATTCCTTATCGCAAGACCCTCGAAATCATTCACGATCTTTTCCGTGGTGAGTTGTTTGGTTTTTGGGTCCACATGGTACCGGGCCCTGAAAAAGTTTCGAAGCTGCTTGTTTTCGAATTTTGTGAAGGGGTTAGGTTGTCCCTTAGCTATAAAATCATCGTCCTCGTTTTGCCATTTGGACTCTGCAGCTCTGTAACCGCCAGATCCGAGATGGTGGTTACCTATATTCATCTCCCGCATCTCCTTCCCCCGCTTACTCGAGGCCTTGGCTGCGTCGAATTTGCACCTGGCCTTGAACTCCAGGTACTGAGCTTTGGTGATCTGAGGATAGTTCTCCTGGATCTTCGCGAGACTTTGACCTTTTTTAAAAATCATCGTCTTCACTCGGGTTCTCCAGCTGGCCAGGGCGGTGCTCATCTACGTGAGGGCGGATTTGTTTACTTCATTCCCGTGGTAATTTTTGTTCTGGTATTGAAGTGGGAACTTGTATCGTGCGTGCAACTTCTCTAAGAGGAGTGTGCGCAAATGGCCATTTGCTTTATGCTGGAGATTCTTTGTGTTGATTGAGACAGTGGCCCCGGTGATAGCCGGCACTTTCCCACCGTACCCTCTGATGACGTGTTCGGGCGCCAGAGGAACCGCCTTCAGGGTTACTTCGGTAATTTCCTCTCTAACGGTGCCGACCGTGTTCGGGCATCGTTCCTTCTACTTCTTTTGATTTCTACTGCCGGCGCCATCGGTGGTTTCATCCCTGCTATCCTCTGCCTCCTCACCGGCATTGGTGTCTTCCTCCTCGTCCTCCATCTCATCATCGTCGCTCTCTCTAGGCAGATATTCTTCATCACCCAGTTCATTTCTTTCCATCTGCTGGGCAGCCTCCCAGAATGACAATTTTGTTGGAGCTCTGACATCTTCTTCAACGTTTATGCGCCAAGAAGAGCCGCCCGCCTGGTCATTGTCAGCCATGTTTGCACTAAGTAAAAAAAGTCAAATAAATATTAGAAATTCATGGGAAAATTCGGCATGACCTTCCCTATTTTTATTAACCTAGGAGTTTCTGATTTTTGCCGAAACAGAAGTTAATCAACATTTCAGCAAATATCGGAACTCATTTCAAATGTACCTGCACATACCCCACATACCCCCCACAACAGCATGGTACAACCAGTAATATATGAGTGTTCAGCCAGTAATATATGACTGATACATCATGGTTCAACGCTGGCTGAACCAACCATTGTGACACAAGTACATATCTCATATATGTGATCTGCTAAAAGGTTCACAAAGTATCATAAGAGAACAACATGTTGGCTTCAACCGATAATTCCATTACCATGAAGACTATAGTCACAAGTCACATACATGTATAATCATTGCCATATACTACCTCTCAAAGCATATATCATCATTTAAGTAAGTTCATGGTTAACTGTGTTGCTAAGCTAACTACTTTAGAGGCAGCTGGTCATTCTTTAGAGGCAGCTGATGGTACTAGTAGAAAAGCACAAATTCATACACCGAGAAATCTGTTCCCCATTCACCTTAGTAGCTCACACACTAGCAGGTACTAGTAGCTAGCTAGCTCTACTACTCGCTCAAAAAGATGGAAGAGACAATAGCCAAAATACCACTAGTGAAAATCAAGTGCCAAAATACCACTAGTGAAAACCAACTAGCCAAATACTTAAATTGTCTGCCATGTCATGTCACCTCTCTCGATGGATCTTGACAGTAACAGCCTGCATGTGAAACTGCCAGCACTAACTTTTTCTATCAGGAACATATAGTCGTTATTATTGAACAAACTTATCAGTTTGAATATCTTCCAGAATGGTGTTGGTGTGCTAATTGTCCATCTCACATATTTGTAATACTACCTAGCCAGATTCTTTTAGTGTCTTCCAAATACTTAGTTTTTAAACACAATCTGCAACCATATTTGAGATGCATTTTTTAGAATCTACTCTGTTCTTCTAGCTGGATGGAGGCAACCATTCTTGGCGCATGTAGTTAACATGTACTATTGCAGCTGGTAGCACCTCAACCACCTGCTGATCAACATCAAACAAGCAAAAGCTTTTGCATACATTATTTTCGGTTAATTATTAAACATTGGGAAGAAACTCAGTAGTATTTTGGGATGCCTTGGAGTTGTCCTATGCGAAGAGGTAAGGTCATTTTTGTCTTTGTTTGAAAATGTTAGCCACAATTAGCCACTAGTGGTGTTTTGGCATGAAAAACCGAAATTGAGTGGTATTTTGGCTAGTTAGTTTTTACTAGTGCTATTTTGGCACTTTAGGTTTTGACTAGTGGTATTTTGGCTATTCTCTCAAAAAGATGAACATTCATTCACCAATATAAAGCAGCAACCACTTGCTGCTGAAGTGTAAAGCAGCGGCCACTTGCCGCTGTCAGGCTCACAGTGACAAGATCATGAACAAGTTATACTTGCATGGTATATCTATATATGCTCTAAACAGTAACAAGATCATGAACAAGCAACATCCACTTGCCATTGTCAGGCCACTTGCCACCCTAGGAATCAAGTACATATGATTTAGATTATTCTTCACCCATCCCTGCTACTAAATAGTAGCATCATAATAAGATCAATATTCCAATTAAGATCTAAGCAAACATCTGTAGACCATCCCACACTAAGATATAACTAACAATTCTAGCAACCCTATAGAGATTCAATCAGGTATAGCATGGGTACCGTTGATGTATTCATCATCAGAGATAGGTGCACGGTGCAGCAGGCTCTAACGGCAGGCTTTGACGGCTGGGGGGTGCACGGTGGAGCACGCTCTAACGGCGGAGGCGGCGGGGGTGGTGAAGCAGGCGGTGAGCCTGGCGAGGCGGAGGGGGAATGCGCAGGTGGAGGTGAGGGCAGGTGGGGCGGTGGTGGTAAAAGGAGAAGGACAGGGACGAACCTGGGAGCAGGCGGTGGTGGAGGTTGGGGACGGACCTGTGGGAGCTGGTGGTTGTCCAGGCGGTAGGCGCAGGCGGCTGCCCTCCTCCTCGACGGCTTCCCGCCTCCTCCTCCTCGGTGGCAAAGGCGACAACACGGCGGCGACGCTAGGGATCGGATTGGGGATTGGGGATCTTCACGGGGGTGCCTCGATCTGCTCTCACGCGTGCGCGTTGACGATGATTGGGGAGAGAAAGGGAACCAGAGCAAAGGGCGCCAAGTGCTTTAGCCGTGGCGCACTAGGGCCAAGTATGCCACCCCAAGAAAGTTAGCCGTGGCGCACTAGGGCTAAGTGCACCATGCCTAACCTGGTACTATAGTCAGATAAAGCCGAGAGGCCCAGTTTCTAACAGCTGTCTCGACTTAACCTAGTGGTTGTAGTTCCCAGCCACTCCTGCAAGCACCCAGGTTCGAACCCTGGTGTAGTGGGTGCCAATTTTTTTCTGTTTTTTTAAACATAATTTTAAATGTTAAAAAATTGATTTAAGGTAGAATGAAATTATAAATTACTATTTAGTTATAATATATTTAAATGTGGCACAATAGTGGTACAAAATTGATTCAAGGGTGGTACAAAATTGATTCTATATATGTTATATATTTAAATGTCAAAAGTGGTACACAAAATGACAACACGCGTGTGATTATAATAATAGCTAGCATTTTACAATATTCTTTCCCTTCTTTGTTGCGGTTGAATAGTTTAGCCCTGGAACTTTCATGTTTCTTCTCTCGAACGGGCTACCTTTTTTGGGTAGGTATGTCCTTTGTCTTCTTGGGATAGATGTTACTTCATCGTAGTAGTCGTTATCTTCAATCTTTGGATCACCGTACTGGTCAAAGTCTTGCTCGTTGGCGACTCCATCCATTCTGATGATGTTTCTTTTTCCTCTCCTCATGACAACCCGACTAGGCTTCGCCGGGTCGGTAATAAAAAAACATTGGTCCACTTTGCTAGCCAATACCCATGGCTCATTTTTCGCGACTACTTTCGCACTGGCAGCCTTGGATTTGTCGGCTTCTGGTATAACAATGGTTGTGAAATACCGATCTTCTCTTCCGACACTCTTGGCCCATCTAACATGGAACATTGGCACCTTTTCTCCACAGTAATCGAGCTCCCATATCTCCTCGATCCTTCCGTAGAATCTCTCCTTCACGTCGTCATCGGTATAGAATTCTGACGTTACCCTAGAGTTCTGATAGTCACACTTGCTATCCTTTTCCTCCGTGTAGAATGTGTAGCTGTTGATGTCGTACGCTTCGTAGGTCATCAGGCTACGCATATGTCCCTGCGACAAGGCGAATATGATGTTTTTCTCCGCAGAAGAAGAATCCGTTTGCGGGCGACTATCTAGGAGTGTCTCGCTGAACCAACACGCGAAATCGGTGTTGTGCTCTTTGATCATTTCTCCCTTCGTCCTCTGCTGGCCCCGGTCACAGTACTTCTTCTCAATAAATTGTATGTGCTTTTGTAACCAAGGATCGACCACTTCTATATGTTGTAGCGTGACTAGGTTTGCTCTATTAAAGTCTGCGAGTCGACCATCGAAGTTCACATGCATTACGCGGCGACCCTCTCGGTGACCCGATCCATCGAGTCTACCAATGTGCCTGTTGACGGAAAGACCGACAGGGTTCTCGATGTCTAGATAATTTGTGTAGAAAGAGATGCACTCTTTAGCTAGAAATCCCTTGGCTATGCTTCCATCTGGACGGTACCTGTTGCGGATGTATCCTTTGATGTGTCCATTCATCCTTTCGAACGGCATCATGCTGCGCAGGAACATCGGCCCGAGTTGGATGATATCCTCCATGATATGGACCAGCAGATGCACCATAATGTCGAAGAATGTAGGTGGGAAGTAGATATCAAGCTTGCATAGTATCACCACGATCTCCTCCTGTAGCCTCTTGAGCTGATTCACGCCAATCGACTTTCGAGAGATGACGTCGAAGAATTTACAAAGCCCAAACAACGTTTCATGGATGTGCTCGTCCATTATCCCTCGTAGTGCAACCGGAAGTATTTGCGACATTAGCACAGCACAGTCGTGAGACTTCATTCCACTAAACCTCTGCTGCGGCTCGTCTATGTATCTACTTATCTTGCCCGCGTAGCCGTAAGGAAATTTGACTCCTAGGAGGCACTTGAAAAACTATTTGATCTCATCCTGGCTTAGAGTGAAGCACGAAGGGGGACAGTAATATTTGTTCTTCTTGACCTTTTTACCCTTTCGGCGACCTTGTGTCGCCTATGACTGATCATTGTCATCATCCGGATCATCAGGAGTAGTGCTTCTTCCGTGAAGATCATGCCTGATGTCCATGAGTATCATGTCGTGTCTTGCTTTCGGACCATCTTTCGTCCTATCTGGCATGTTGATCAGGATGGCGACCAGACTCTCGCACATGTTCTTCGTGATATGCATGATGTCAAGGCTATGAGGCGTGCGGAGGATCTTCTAGTATGGCAACTCCCAGAAAACAGACCTCGTTTTCCATACCTTCAGCAACGGCTTATCTGATTGTTGCCTCTTTCGCTTCTTTCCCGGCTTAGGACACTCTTTCCAGTTTCTCAGTGAATCATCGATTTCTTCGCCACTCCTCTGATCTGGAATTCCTCGGATCTCTGATTTCCTGTCGAACAGATCTCCACGTTTTCTCCATGGATCGTTCTTGCGAAGCCACCTCCGATGCCCCATGAACACGGTTTTTGAAGACCCGGGATCTCTCTCTAGTTGGATATAGGTTGTGTTATCCATGCACCTAACGCATGCAAAGAATCCTTGGATCACTTGCCCCGAGATATATCCGCAACTGGGATAGTCTTGCACCGTAGTGAGCAACGCGGCTCTCATAGTGAAATAATCTTGTGTGACAGCGTCGTACGTATTGGCTCCGGCTTCCCATAACATGGCTAGCTCCTCTTTCAATAGGCCGAGATACAGATTGATGTCGGTACCAGGTTGTTTCGGCCCTTGAATTAGCATACTCATTTGTATGTACTTCGTCTTCATGCACAACCATGGAGGGAGGTTGTACATCCATACAAACACGGGCCACGTGCTATACGTGCTGCTCTGATTGCCGAATGGATTGAGTCCATCGGTGCTCGCACCTAGCCTGATGTTCCTTGAATCCCCCCGAATTCTGGAAATTCGAGGTCCAGTGCTTTCCACTGGCTAGCATCAGAAGGGTGCATCAGCATCTCGTCCTTTTTCGTATCATAATCTGTCTTCTTTCTTTCCGCGTGCCAGCGCGTGAGCTTTGCTTCCTTAGGGTCTTCGAAATACCGCTACAGACGAGGAGTGATGGGAAAGTACCATACCACTTTTCGAGGAGCTTTCTTCCCTTTCTTGTATCGACTAACGCCGCACACCGAACATGTGGTTCTCTCCGCATCCTCGCCCCGATAAATGATGTAATCATTGATGCATACGTGGTATCACATGTGTTCCCCTCTGGAAGACAATCATGCCAGAATGCCATCATATCGTTGAAGTTTGCGTCGGTCCATTTGTGTTTTGCCTTCATCTCCATAGCCTTTACCGTTACATTCAAGCGGGTATTATCGGGCTTGCATCCTTCATACAATGGAGTAACCGCGTCTTTCTCAAGTTGCGTAAGCTTGGCTTTCTCTCTAGTGGCAGCTCTAGCATTACTCGTTTGCTTGAGTAGAAGTTCTTGAACATAAGGGTCATGTACCCAGCCTGGCGATATTGGTCCATCTATTCCGACGACGTCTAGATCTTCATGATCTGCTTCAGCATCTTGATCTTGGACGGGATATCCTTCATCATGTCCGTTATTACCCAGTTGTACTTCCTCGTTTCCTTCCTCCCCATCAATTACGTCATCATCATTGTCTCCATCACTTATCCACCGAGTGTAGCCATCCATGAAACCATGACGGAGAAGGTGCGCTCGCAGTTGTCCGGAATCAGGATCGATCAACCACTTGAGTTTGCATCTTCTACACGGACATCTTATCTCCGTCATGTTATTCTGTATCATGTCGGCCATCGCGCATTGCAAATATCTAGCCACAATGCCTTCGCTCATTATGCGGACCATGGTTGCCCTACACGTTATTACACATAGCAGTGATCAGCGCAATAGAAGTCTAGAACCACGCATGCAATGCATATGCATATGCATGCAATGCAAAAAGGTCGCCCGAAAATTTCGGCATGACCTATCCTCAAAGTAGCGCCTTTATTGCGAGAAATGCCAGAAATGTACCGAAATGGAAATGAATCAACATTTCGACAAAACATTGGCAACTCGTTCACAGACACATACCCATGAGATATACAGACACATGAGAATCCTCCATATATACACACATGCACATCCTCGATACACATATAATAATCCTGTTACACTACACACAAGAGAGCATCATACAAACACATGAGAGCATCCTCCATACACATGGATAACTTACCGATCGATATGAGAGGCCGAAGATCGAAGGAGAGGTGAGTAGTAGAGCTTAATTTCTCTTATGTAGCATCCAAGTGAAGTTTAACAAACTATTAACCGGTGAAAAATATGAAAAAATAAGGTGGCAAGGAGGAGGAGCTCGACCAGATCTAAGAAGGGGGAAAGTGAAGAAGAAGAAGAGAGAGGAAAGTGATGAGGTGGTTGGGCCGGGTGGCCCTGTGTTGATACAGTGCGACACAGCCGTGGCGCACATGACCCCATGAGCCACAAATGATCTTCGTAGCCGTGGCACACATGACCCCATGAGCCACAAATGATCTTCGTAGCCGTGGCGCACATGCTATCCATGCGCCACAGGCAAGTTGGCCGAGACTTGCGGGTTGACCACACTCCACTTTCCCGTGGCGCATGGACAGCATGTGCGCCACGGCTACGAAGATTGGTGTAGCGCACATGTGCACCATGCGCCACGGGCAAGTGGAGTGCGGTCGCACACACCCTAGCCCACACATAGTGGTGGCGCACTCCGGGACTGTACGCCACGACTATATTGCCTACTTGTGGACCACTCCAGGACGGTGCGCCACGGCTATTTGCCCGTGGCGCACTATCCAGCATGTGCGCCACGGCATGGCGGATTACGTACAGCTGTTTTCCTGGTAGTGTTACTTTGCAAATGCCTAGAAGTTCTGGAGAAGACCGAAGTTTTCAAGAACATCGATCACCAAGCCATAGATATCAACAAGGATCTAACCTATCGTGAAGTACCCATTCATATTTTGGAAGAAGCCTTCAGAACCAGCCGGACCCGGAGTATCAAGTTTCTCAAGATCAAGTGGAGCAACCATACCGAAGAAGAAGCTACTTGGGAGCGAGAAGATTACATTAGGCCTGAGTTTCCAGATCTCTTTAGTTCCTAGTTTTTCTTAAATCTCGGGACGAGATTTTGTTTAAGAAGGGAAGGTTTGTAACACCCCAAAACTTATAATCAAGATTATCAAGTTCAAATCACCCAATTTAGTTTTAACAAAAACTTTTATTAATAAAATGAATATGAATGCATGTGTGTTTGCATTAGTGTAGATTTGAGTGCTTATGCCATGCTTGATTGTTACAAATGATGTGAAATTGTTTTAAGATGAATGCTACATCATCTAGGCCATTTACAAACCAAAATCCAAAGAGAAAGAAATAAAATATGAATAAATAAAGCAAATGGTCATTTTGACAAAAGTAAACCACTAGGCCACTTTGTGTGTTCTAGAAGAGGATTTCTAACAGAAACATTTCCAATGCTTTTCACCCCTTGCTAGACCAAGTAAAAGTGTATCAAGGTCCACTTTACAAACTTACAAAAACATCTTTCAAATCAATTTAATTGACAGTTGAAAATTGAATCTAGTTCATATGTTAAGATCCCACTTTTTCAAAAACCCACCAAATCAATTCCCCTTTACCTCTCCAAGCAAACCTAGACTATCAAGCTTAACTTAAGATCACTCAAAAATTTGAATCGAAAATTCCAAAGTAAAATCCATGCGGCCATTTACACAAACACCTGAGCGGCACTAATTTAACCTCTGCCTAACTTCACTGTTGTGCACAGTAATCCTCGACCAATTGGTCTCCACTTTACTCCCCTATCACCCCTAAGCCTAGCCAGCACCTAGACAAGCCCCCCTTCCTCGTATGCATAGTGGAGGGCCGCCCGTTTCTGGTCGTCGCCGGCTGACAGTGGGCAGCACGCCAAGAGCCTCGCCAGCCTCGCCCACGACACGCACCAGACACGCCTAGCTCTACCGCCACCCGCTGTCCAAGCCATGACCTCAGCCGAGCCCTGGACCACCCTAGCTACACCACGCACCGTGCCTCTGCACCATGTCTAGAGCACGCCAGCTCACCGCGCCCGACCAACTCGCCCAGCTCGTGCCTTGCCCTCAACGTGCACATGCATGCCCGCCATGATCTCAGCACCCCAGCAGACACCCCTGTTCGCCGCCGCTCGACCCGCAGCTGCCGCTCGCCGCCGCAAACACCTCTGCCTCCGCCCGGAGCGCCGCACGCTCCCGACCGAACCACGCCACCCCAAACCTTGCCATTATGCCCGTAAGAACTGCCAGGGAACCACGCACCGCCCACTAGCGACCGCCATGCCAATAGCCGGCTGTAGCGACGCCACCGTCGAGCTCACGTCGCACCGCTCGGTCCCCTTGCTGCACTATAAAAGGAGGCCACCCCCGCCTCCATTCTCCAACCATTCCACTCACCACCTGTCACTGACCCTCCCCCACTTCTTCCCGGAGCAAGGCGAGCACCACCACGCCGGAATTTCACCAGAGCCTGCCGCTGCTGGAGGAGAAGGGCGCCATTGATTCCGACCACCCCAAGCCCTGCTGTGACCGTGTCTCACCTCACGTGAGCCCAAGTGAGCCCCGCGAGACCCCCACGGCCGGCTAGGGTTGATTCCTCGCTGGAGCTGTTCGTCATCGATGATGAACCATGGCCGTTGGATTAGGATTAGATCATAGGGCTCTGGTTGAAAGATACTGTTTCACGTTAGAATAGTCGCTGGCTGGTGGACCCCACCTGGCAGCAGCCCGCTGCGCTATGCAGTGCAGCTGGGCCGGCCCGTTTAGCTTTCCCGCTCAGGCCTGGAAATTCAAATATTGTTTTTCCATTTAGGTTTAAACTAGTTTCTGTCCACATATTCAGAAATCAATTCAGAGAGTTTCACTAAACCAAATTGCATGATTCAAATTTTTCTAGAAAGGTAATTAAATTATCTATCCAAGCCCGTTGGGTTTAAATCATTTGGAGTTAGAGATAATCTTTAGTAAAAATAACAAGACAGAGACTTTTGCAACTTCAAACATTTTTCAAAAATCAACCATAATAGCTTTTGAGTTGATTCCAACTCTCAAAAATCACATTTGATAATATATATCTAAATATGTAAAAATATCTAGGTTGGCATGCAGTGACATTGGACTAGTACCAAAAGAATGCTATTAGGGCATTTCTAGTCACTTTAAATCTATTAAATGTAATCTTAAACTTTGTAAAATATGACCAACACTTTAAATCACATTCCCATGTATTAGAATATGTGGTGATGACATGTGTCCACATGATCCCATATTTTAATTGGAGAATATTAAATATTAATTAATTTCAATGAGTAGAAATTACTTTTCTCAAATAAGATAAATAAAACTAGTTCTTTAATTCATGTGATGATTGTGATGATGCTAGATCATCAAGTGTCAACCTTAGTTTGCTAAATAGAAGTAGTTAAGTATTGTTTGGTGATTGTGTACCCCGTATTTATTTATAGACGATAGTACCGACCCAAGCTACGAGGAGGAGGAGTTCTACCCTGAAGAAGAGGAGGAAAACTCCAATCACTGCACCAATCAAGGAAAGCCATCACTAATTTCAAGTTAACCTAAGCAAGATGCATTAGGCATGCTTTGGTTATATACCTTTTATTATACCCATCCCAAGTTTTACTTGCAAGCTTTACTCTTTTACTTTACCAAAGTTCTTTACTTTTAGTTAATGCTTTGTGAGGATTTGGAAAGTAGTATAGATAGCATAAAGAGTATAAAACTAGGCCTATACTAGATTTCATTCTATGGCATGATATCGAAGATTACCATCCCTCATTAGTGAACACTCTTAACTTAGTGGCTAGCGCTAAGCATAAAACGTGATCACTTTAGATGGGAATACTTGGTGAAAATGATTGTGAAAACCTTGGAATGACAAGTCATTCTATTGAAATGTTTTGACATGTGTTGAGAAACACAAATGGATTTGATGATGAAAATGTTGAGGCATGAGCCTTAGCCCTTTATAAAAACTGCTGGTTGGGTTTGGATGCGATACCATTCCAATTTTACCGTACAACTACAATACCTGAATTGGGTAAGGCTTAGCCGGAAGTTTATATGCATTAGTATGGGTTCCCCCGCAGAAGAGGTTTGAGCTGAGGCTACCTCGTGAGTGTGAATTGTCCAACTATGCAGTGCCCAGGATAGCAGATGGTCATGGCTGGGAGGCCAAGCTCATAGGGGAGGTGCCTATACTAGAGTGTGTAATTGAAAGGTTATGATTGATTATCTGCATACTAAGTATGATGATTCAGGGTTATCCCTGATGGATGTATCGAATTTTGTGGTGAAAGTGTACCACCTCTGTAGAGTGTCAAACTATTCGAATAGACGCATCCGCGGTCATGGACAGTTGGAGTGGCCATACTGTTCCATCGTCAGATGTTTTCAAAATGATTTTTGAAGTGAACAATGATTTTGACTTGACCACCACAGGGTTGTGAATATGAAAACTAGGTTCCCACTTAAAGTGAATTAGAACATTTACTTAGTTTTCTTTACATCTAAACTCCGTTTAGATAAACCTGGCTTTTTGAAAATAAACTTAGAGCTTAGGATTCCTACTAGAACTACCTTACTTGTTAGTGATAGTTCGCAAGTACTTAAAGAGTACTCATGGCTTTGGCCCTGGCTATTCCCGTGGCCAGACTATGAGGAGGATTATCAGGAAGATGGAAAGAATGACGGCTACGACAACTAGGATCATCTCCCATCATCAGCATTGCATGTGACACTAAAGATGGAGCCCACTGCTACACTAATTATTTCGCTACTTGTTTGTATTAAGACTAGATCATGAGATCCTTTATTTGTGTAAAACCTTATTATGGTTTGTAATGGATGATGTACTGTGATATCCAATCTGTTATGTCTCGCAAAAATGGTAATCTTGGGATTGCGATGTATGGCATAACAGGCATCTGGGATTAAAAATCCGGGTGTTGAAACGAGTAAACACCGTCGTCCGCACACACAAAAATAGAAGCATATATATATCCATGTACACAAGAACACAAGGATTTATCAAAAGAACACAAGCATATATACCGCCAACATGGTCGTCCACACAAACAAAACAAGCACAAGTTACACGAGACGAGAGAGGCCGTGCAAGAGTGTGTGTGGTGACTTGATGTGGAGGAGAGGATAGAAAAAGGTGTGTGCTCTTACTTTAGTGGATCTACACGGTGGAGTGGAGTTTCCTTTATAGATCCATCCAACCCAAAGAGGTTTTGGCAACTTAAAATGGAGAAATTGTTGGAGAAAATGAGGTGAGGAGGAGGAGCAACTCGAGCTAGATCTAGTGGAGATGGGGAAAGTGAACTAGCTAGTGGAGGGGTAGGGGAAAGTGTGCCACCTTTTTGTGTGGCTGGCACGACATATCCGTGCCGCACTAGCTACACGGTGCGCCACTGACTAAATATACTCATGGCGCACATCCAGACTATGCGCCGCAGGTAACCTGTCACTTTATAGACGGATGGGCCCACAAACACCCGTGGTGCACAAGAATACCATGCGCCACTAATAAACCCACTATGCGTGGCGCACGGCACAAACGGTGCACCACGGATGTGCTGCCCATGCGTAGGGTAGGCCGGCAGTGTTGGGGCCCACCTTATGGTGGCGCACTGTTTGGGTCGTGCGCCACGGGTATGGGCAGATCAGCGGCGCACGGCCTACCACGTGCACCACGGGTAACTATCTGTGGGGCATAGATTTAGTGTGCTCCACTAATAAGGACCCTGTGGATAAGCATTTTCCTACTAGTGACGCATGCAATGTCTCCAGTGGATGAATGTGGTTTAGGAAAAGAACACACATGCAATGACTCCACTAGATCAATGTGGTTTAGGAAAAGAACGCACATGCAGTGACTCTAGTGGATCAATGTGGTTTAGAAATAGAACACACATGCAATGACTCTAGTGGATCAATGTGGTTTAGGAAAAGAACACACATGCAATGTCACCAGTGGATCAATGTGGTTTAGAAACAGAACACACATGCACTGACTCTAGTGGATCAATGTAGTTTAGGAAAAGAACACACATGCAATATCACTAGTGGATCCATGTGGTTTAGGAAAAGAACACACATGCAATAAATCTAGTGGATACATGTGGTTTAGGAAAAGAACACACATGCAATTTCACAAGTGGATCCATGTGGTTTAGGAAAAGAACCCACATGCATTGACTCTAGTGGATACTTGTGGTTTAGGAAAAGAACACAAATGCAATGTCACTAGTGGATCCATGTGGGTTAGGAAAAGAACACACATTCATTGACTCTAGTGGATACATGTGGTTGAGGAAAAAAAACACACATGGAATGCCACCAGTGGATCAATGTGGTTTAGGAAAATAACTTACATGCAATGACTCTAGTGGATCAGTGTGGTTTAGGAAAAAAACACACATGCAATGGCACCAGTGGATCAATGTGGTTTAGGAAAATAACACACATGCAATGTCATTAGTGGATCCATGTGGTTTAGGAAAATAACACACATGCAATGTCACTAGTGGATCAATGTGGTTTAGGAAAAGAACACACATGCAATGTCACCAGTGGATCAATGTGGGTTAGGAAAAGAATACACATGCAGTGTCACTAGTGGATCAATGTGGTTTAGGAAAATAAAACACGTGCAATGTCACTAGTGGATCAATGTGGATTTGGAAAAGAAACACATGGAATGTCACCAGTGGATCAATGTGGTTTAGGAAAAGAACACACATGCAATGCCTCCAATGGGTCAATCTAGTATAGTAAAAGAACGAACATGCAATGTCACTAGTGGATCAATGTGCTTTAGGAAAAGAACACACATGCAATGACTCTAGTGGATCCATGTGGTTTAGGAAAAGAACACACATGCAATGACTCTAGTGGATCAATGTGGTTTAGAAAAAGAACACACATGCAATTACTCTAGTGGATTCATGTGGTTTAGGAAAAGAACACACATGCAATGACTCTAGTGTCTCCATGTGGTTTAGAAAAAGAACACCCATGCAATGTCTCTAGTGGATCAATGTGGTTTTAGAAAAGAACACACATGAAATGTCACCTATGGATCAATGTGGTTTAGGAAAAGAAAACACATGCAATGACTCTAGTGGATCCATGTGGTTTAGGAAAAGAAAACACATGCAATGACTCTAGTGGATCCATGTGGTTTAGGAAAAGAACACACATGCAATGTCTCTAGTGGATGAATGTAGTTTAGGAAAAAAACACACCTGCAATGACTCCACTTGGTTAATGTGGTTTAGGAAAAGAACGCACATGAAGTGACTCTAGTGGATCAATCTGGTTTAGGAATAGAACACACATGTAATGACTCTAGTGGATCAATGTGGTTTAGGAAAATAACACACATGCAATATCACCAGTGGATCAATGTGGTTTAGAAAAAGAACACACATGCTATGACTCTATTGGATCAATTTAGTTTAGGAAAAGAACACACATGTAATTTCACTAGTGGATCCACGAGGTTTAGGAAAATAACACACATGCATTAACTGTACTGGATACATATGGTTTAGGAAAATAGCACACATGCAATTTCATTAGTGGATCTATGTGGTTTACACTAGTAGGTAAAGTGCTATTAGTGGCGTACCAAAAAAGAGGTCAGTGGCGCACGGGCCATGCGCCACAAATATTACGCCACTCATAATTTTTATCCGTGGCGCGTGCTTACTCAATATGTTGAGCTCGTTGGGGAACCCCAAGAGGAAGGTATGATGAGTATAGAAACAAGTTTTCCCTCATTTATGAAACCAAGGTTATAGAAGCAGTAGGAGCAAGGAAACACCTCCAAGGTGTTGTTTCCAACTTGGAATCCTACCCAACACAATCATAGAACTTTGCCCCCAACTTACAGTGAGGTTGTCAATCTCACCGATTTTGCTGAAAACAAAGGATTAAATGTATTGTGTGGAAGATAGTAATTGCTTGCAGAAAGTAAACAGAAAACAGTAAATAGATTGTAGATTGATGGTAAAAGAAAGGACCAGGGTCCATAGTTCACTAATGGTCATTCTCCTTAAGATAGACGACATGTTGGGTGAACAAATTACAGCGGGGCAACTGACAAACATCGAGAAAGCATACATGCATATACTAATCATCTTGACTCCTATGAGATTTGATTGGGCATTACAACATTATACATAGACCATAATCCAACTGCATCTATGACTAATAATCCACCTTCAGGTTATCATCCAAACCCCCTCCAGTATTAAGTTGCAAGCAACAGATAATTGCATTAAGAAAGTGTGTAAAGTAAACAATATGACTGTCCTATGAACAAAGGATTGTTGTTTTCTCCCTAGTAGCAATAACATCTAGTACCTTAGAGATTTTTGTCACTTCTCCAGATTACTAGAGGCATGAACCCACTATCGAGCATAAATACTTCCTCTTCGAGTTGCTAGGATCTACTTGGCCAAGATAGCTACTAACAACAGAGAGCATGCAAGATCACAAATAAAAAAGACATCATAGAATCAATAATCAATCTGAAATAGCATCTTAATATCCATCGGATCCCCGCAAACACAACATGTATGATTACAAATAGATTATGTTGTTCACGAACGGAGCTCCCAAGATCTAAACATGATAGCACAAAGGAGAAGAACCAACCATTTAGCTACTACATGGACCCGTAGTCTAGGGATGACCTACTCACGCGTCACACTGAAGGCAGGCATGGTGATGAAGAAGGCCTCTAGGGTGAATTCTCCCCTCCGGTCGGGTGTCGGGAAGAGCTTCAGATCCCTCCCGGTCTAGGGATGGAGATGCCAGCGGCTACAAACTCTTTCGTGGAATTTTGATCGGGTCCTCAATGTTTCTATATCGGAGGCTTCTTATAGGCGAACGGGGAGGCCGAGGGGGTTCCCGAGGCAGCGGCACCCCGCGGGCGTGGGCCAGGCCTGGCCACGTGGCCAGGGGGTGTGGTCGGCCCTTAACCTCTCTCCATCTCATCTTCTAGCTCAGTGTTCCCATCGGTGAAATATTGACTTTGGCTTTTGTCCTGTCCAATTCCGAGAATATTCATTTTCTGGCTTTTCTGGAACCAAAAACAGCAGAAAATAGGAAACTAGCACTGTGGCATCTTGTTAATAGGTTAGTCCTAGAAAGTGTATAAAAATACTCCAAAGTGTGGACAAACCATAAGAAAGTAGATATAAAACAAGCATGGAACATAAAAAATTATAGATACGTTTGCAACGTATCAACATCCTCCAGCTTAACTCCTGCTCGTCCTCGAGTAGGTAAGTGATAAAAAGAAAGAATAATTTTTGAGGTGACATGCACCATCATAATCTTGATCAAGGCATATTGATATCTAGGATCATAGTACTTTAACATATCATCAAAGATATAGTTCTAACAATAAGACATAACAACTATGATGTAGCATGAAAAGGTACAAACAAAAGATTCATGAATAACAATGCTTTGTAAGACGTTTGTTTGTTTCACATAAAGAAAACATAATAATAATGGTATTCAGCTTGTCCCTCATAGGGTAGCAAAACATAAATGCATAGGACACCTTCAAAGTTCATAAGGGTGACTAGATACAAATAGTTCAAGAACAAGCAATATCAACATTATGAATCAATCAATAAGTCTTGGGATAATGCACATTAAATTAAGAATATCCACTATGCTCTCTCAATAGGTGCATAAAGATAGAAGATGGAGACTCAACATAAAAGTAAAAGAAAGGCCTTCATAGAAGGAAGCAGGGATTCAAGTCTCATAAAGAACTTCCAAAAATTATGGTACTTATTAGCTTTCAGCTCTCATCGCCCCTATCATAGGCATCTTCAAGTGATTAAGGTTAAAATGAAATAACTAAGAGGATATGCTTGACAAGTTATAAGTTGAAATCTCAGGCACCTTGCTTACGAGTACCGAACCTTATGCTACGCAACTTCAGTCACAAGTAAGCTCTTGTCATTGTAAGTACATATGTATCATAGAGAACCGCCAATGGGGTACCCATTGCCCCATGACACATGAGCTATCCCATGTCAAAATGACAAGGCAACAGACAATGAGCATCTCAGCAATCTTTTTATTTGCTATTTGCATAGGTTTTTATTGAGGATGCTTCATAGAATGCTCATTATGGTTATGCTTCAAGTTTCCACCATGATTAGGCATGGCTTAGGCTAGCGGACCAGGCGTTTCTCTAACACACATACAAACTCCATGATCTTACAAGTTCCCCTTTTATTTCACACCGTCGGAATCATGATATCAATGGAATAATAGGTGCAATATTGAAAGCGTTCCCCATGATACATGGTTCTGCTAACTTCAACTTATAAAGCGCAAGAATATATGCAACAAAGATGGACAAAATGGTTCAAGATTATTAAGTGCAAGAAATTAAAGTGTGCCATCAAGTTCATGAGAGCTTTAATCACTAATTTTCACATAACAAGTTTAATTCGGAAGGTAGATAAAAACATGAATATACTTGGAATAGCAAATGCTAATAGGTAGGTATGGTGGACTCTTTGGAATAACTTTGTTTTATTTGGAGTTGGATGCATGAGTGGAACTCATACTTGGTTATGGAGGCTAGCAAAAGACTGGGGGCGACTAACTAAGAGAGCAATAATGGCCATAATCATGCAAAGCGACAAAACATCATTAATTAAAGCATAAAGTGATATTACAAGTCGAAACTAAAGGATCATAGAGGCTATGGTGACTTGGTATAGTCATAACATGGTGTGAGCATGCTCCAAGTCAACCCAAATAAAGCATCAAAGGAGAATACCACAATACTCTGCTTTAATATGCTAAAACAACGCATGATTCTTTCAAGGCACATTAAGCACTCTCAATTGTTTATAACATGTCATGCTATAGAAAATATCACTAAGCATAAAGCCAAAACAATATCAAGCATGACATGACACAGTATAGGCCACATTCCAAAAAACAAGCTCTTTTTCCCACTTAAGCATGAACTTTTCCTACTCTTTTCCAATCCAAACCAACTTATTTGAAAACTAATGTATGAATGAGGGGGTACAACCAATTTATTCAAGAAAACTAAGAAAACTAAGAAAAATAAAACAAAAAATAAAAACCAAGACGCTCCAAGAACAACACAACTGTGCATGATACAATAAAAATGAAGTGTTTGGAACAAACCTGAGATTTTTATCGATGAAGAAGGGGATGCCTTGGGCATCCCCAATATATGTCGCTTGTACTTCTTGGATATTTCTTCGGGTGACACGGGTGGCGTACCCAAGCTTGAGCTTTAGTCCATTCTTCATCTCATTACATCATTGTTTCCCTACACCTGAAAATTTCCTTCATACAAAACTTCACACAATCTTCATTAGCAACATTAGTGTACTCAAGATAATAAGTCTTTTGGTTCAGTTTCAACACAGGTAAAACTTCCATTAAAACACAAGCCACTGTAGCACTTCCCTCAAAAAGCTCAATTTCTCCAAAAAGAACCCAAAAAGGAATCAATAAGAAGCAAATGCAAATAATGGCAGAAATCTGTCAAAACAGACCAGCAGGTAGAAACTGATTTTTTTGAAGACCTTATGTTACTCAAATAGAAAAGTATTGAACTAACGAAAGTTGTATAACAACCTGGGGCAAAATTACAAAAAATTACAGCTCAAACCGACGTACAGAGATTTTTCGTGAATTTTTACAGCGAAGCACAAAAATCTGTTTCGAAATAGCAACTTCCCCAAGCATTACTTCTCTCTCGTTAGAGGTTACTCTTGGCACAAAAAACCACACAAAAAAGATAAGGAGAGGTTATTACTGAAGCAATAAATTCCAAGACTCAACTAAACTTTTGGGTTATCTTCCAATAAGTACTTTTCTTTAATATCTTTAAGATAGGCATAAGAAGCAAGAAAAGAATCAAGTATTCTCAAATGAAGAAGCATTAAAAGCAAATTTTGTTTTAACAGGAGAGGCAAAAGGAATCTCCTCTCTCTTCTTAGGGAAGTGTTCTATACCTTTCTTGAGTGGGAGTTGATATTTAATGTCGCCTTCTTTCATATCAATAATGGCACCAACAGTTCTAAGAAAAGGTCTTCCCAAAATAATAGGACAAGAAGCATTGCATTCAACATCCAAAACATAGAAATCAACAGGGACATAGGCATTGTTAACCATAACTAGTGATGTGGCCCTCGCAAATGCGAGGGCATCTTATTTAATATATCGAAATAGACTGAACTTGTAGGTAATGAAAACAACATGGTTCTATATTACAAATCCTAAATAGCGTGCTAAGTAAGACTTACATGTGCAGACAACATGTACAATCATCTTTAATTTTATGGCCAAATGTTGATTATGCATTTCCAAAGAAAACACATGCATAAATAACTGTAACTATAGTTTGTACATGATACTAAACGAAAACACATACGCTTCTAAGATAAAGAAAGCTAGTTTTTTTATGTGGTGTTAGATTTTTTTTGCGAAGCTAATATTCAGTGTTTTGGTCATCGGTAGTAGATCTTCAACTACAAACAAAACTTTTACAACCCAAACAATAATTAGAGCCGATTTGAGCAATTATTTGATAATTTAATGTGATCTCATGAATTATAAAATTTAAATACAAAAGTTATATAAAACAAACGTCCTCATTAGTCCAACTAAACAATATAGTAATTGTGGGGCCCCCGGATTAATCCCCGAGAATCCCTATTATGTATACAACCACGATCCCATGATCAGTTAGTCGTGGCACATAACCGATAAGTAGCAAAGTAAACATCCAATACGTAACCAATACATGTCATACCTTATTTTCCATTATGGCTACATTGATCAACATCAGCGAAACTTCATTAAGCGTAGAGCCCGAGCCATGCCTTAACCTACATGCAACTTACTAGGAGAACGTCCTAGCTCGTATAGTCGTCCACTTCACCTTCTTATTGATATCTGACCAAGTTAATAGCCAGGAACAATGCCAGTGAGTACTTTGAATGTACTCCCAAACCACCTTAATAGAATAATAAAACAAGAGGATATGCAATATGGCTGTGGCAGTAGGTGGGCTATAATGGAGGTTCTTTTCTCAAATAGTTCTCTTGTAGATATATCATCTACATATCTTTGTTGAAAACTTGCGTAGAACATTTTGGAAACCTTTTTGAAAAGTTTTGGAAACACTAGGATTGGGTCACCCATTTGTTCCTTTCTTCCGGTCGTCCCATGACCAAACTCGTTTATTTCCCTTCCGACCATCCCATGGTCAAAACCTTTCTCCTTTCCGACCATCCCATGGTCAAAACATTTCCAAAGCCTTCGCTTTTCCGAAATCCATTTTGAAATCAAAACTAGCATCGCTCTACAGCAACCTTCCCAACTGTCCATGACCGTGGACACGGCTATTCAAATATATTTACACTCTGTAGAGGTTGCACACTTTACCCACACCATCCGGGTACACTACCCTGATCTACACCGATCGTGGGTCGAGTAACTAATCAAGACTCTCCGGATGCCCACTCCAATATAAGTGCCTACCCTATGAGTGTTGTTCCCCTCAAAACCGGGACATCGAGTACCGAGGACCAACCGGGGCACATTTTACACTTCACACAGTGGGCGCTTTCAATGAGGGGCTCATAGTAATGCCTGGCTGCCCGTAGACAATTTGTTCCTTCTCTAGGTCGATGTCCCACATGGACCTTTACGAGAGAAGGCCCAGCCTTCGGGGATCACGACCCCCTGTAGTAGTTGTGAGGCAGCTTATACTAGAATATACAAACATCAAATCCAGCCCTGTCCCATTCCAGAGTAATATGGTTACGTGGGTTAATTGTTCTAGCAAAACTGCAAAGAACAGGGTGCGTTTTTGTAAACCTTTTTCCTCCATCTTTCCTTTAGAATTTTGTAAAGAAAAACCTTTTTCTTTCTCAACATCTCTTGGGAGGTCCCACCTCACCAAGGTTTTATCATAAAACTTTTGGTAAAACTTTTTCCGGGGTCTTCCCATCCTATAGCTTTACTTTGGCTAAAACAGGGTCTCTAAAGGGGTATGGTGTAACACAGCATCTATCATACTAGGGTTAAATAGGTGTCATCAAGAGGGTTGTACTTAATAGTACAAAGCGTAATGGTTTGGAGAAGCCAAGCCACTACCAAGTAGAGATCACCATATAGTAAAACAATGCAGTTTTCATAAAACAGTAAGTAAATCATGCATAAGTAAAACAGTAGGACAAGGCTTATGAGCAATAAGGTGGCTTGCCTGCGATCAGCAATATGGGAAAAAATTCCCTTGGACTTCTTCTTAGAATACCCAATAATATACAATAATAACCATCTTCTTCTGATCTCCGAGATAATCGCAAGTATCGTTGTCAGGGAGCACACGTGCAAACAAGCAAGAGCACAATCAATACAAGGTATACGAGCAACAATACATACATAAAGCAATGAACAATAAAAGTTTACAAATCAGTAGGTCTTAGGAAGAATGGATTTAATAAGATTGGACTAGTCTTGGAAACATGGAAGAAAATCCCTTAGGATTTATAGCCGAGGAACTATCTAAGAGGGGTTTTGGACCAAGGACATATTTTGTATGATACCATTGTTTAAAAATGATACCAATAGATAGGATTTGATAAAATTAAACCAACAAAAGTGGTTTCACTACTTTATCACTTTTCTTTAATTTCTTATGAATATTCTCGTGATAAAAGCTCTAGATTTAGGAAATAATTCACCAGAAAAGTTCTGGAGCACCAAGAATTATTTCCTTGGATGGTCAGGTATAGTTTGGTGTACTGAATAGCTGAGAGTTGGAATCACTCCAAAATAATTACCAGAATGCCCTCTGGAAATTCCCAAGGGCAGTTTTGGAGATGTTTTGTCTTTTTCACTAGATTAAATCTATAGAACCTTTGATAGGAAACCAATGCCACAAGGTAGGTATTTTGAGTACCTTTCTGTATGAATTGGAATCATGCTTTTTGGAGTTGTCAAACTCCTGGAATGTTTTATCTAGTGATAATACCACTTACAGAAGTATTTAATTCACTAAAATTCAACAGTAGGTCAATAAATCCTTATCTCCATGTTTTGGATACGTGTTGATGGGTTACTTCTTTGGGAGTTCGAATTAACCTAATAGGTGTTGTAGATATTCCTACGGAATTTTCTAAAGTCAGAATTGGAGGGATTTTGTTATTTTTACCAATGTTGAAACATAGGTCACCTTGACATGAGATAAACGCTAGATGGTGGGCCTGTGGGAATAATTTCAAAGGAACTTGGTTTCATCCATTTTGGAGATGTGTAGGTCACTGAGGAATTTATTTAGTGTAAACTACACCTTGTTGCAGATTAATTGCCCACAAATAATAAAGATTATTTTTGACTAGGTGTTACCTCTGCATGTTTAAGATAACATATGTGGACTAACAACAATTTAGATCTAGGAATTTGGATCTTAATTATATTTTCAAAATGATTTAATCCAATTTGTTCATTTCTGGATCTGGAATTAGAGGAAAAAGAAAAAGGAGAAACTGCTAATTGGGCTAGATCTAGGGCAAACTGGGCCGAGTATGGGGAATTCGGCCCACTCGAGGGCGCGCTGCGAGCGGGAGGGGAATTCAAATCGCGCGGTGCAGGGCCCAGCTGTCGGCCGCCACGGGCGGCGAAGCGGTACCGGGAACCACCGTCCGTTCGATCAAGTGTAGATCGACAACTGGGCTTTGTCTTCTTCCGCGAACCACAGCGGCGGCGGCGGAACCCTAGCTGGCGGCGGAAGGGCGCGGGGAGGCTTACCGGAGGGCGGAGAAGGGTCGGGGAGGGTGCAGGGAGATGCGGTCGTCGATGATGAATAGATCGAGGGGCGGCACGACGGCGTTCACTTCCAAAGCGCAGCTCGCACGGTTCGGCCCGAGGCGATGTAACACCCTCGAATCGGCCCTATGCAAGTTTTAGCTCTTCCCGCCAAACCCGCATAGAAACGATTCGAGGACGCCCACCAGGCACTTGCGTGCGGGTGGAGAACGAAGTAATACCATTACACATTAGTCCACGATGGAACCCACAGAACATATATATACAACAACGACTCCATGAGTCAAGAATACAGATATACTATACAAAGATACAAATCACCTTGAAAACGATAGAGCGTCCGACTACGGACAAGATGCAAATGGGGCTAAGAGCGCTGAAGAATAACCAATGACGTCCATAACCCTGCCCAGGCCAAGCTGGAAGGGTAACCCTGCTAACGACGTCGATCACAAACCTGCTAAAACAAAAGGGGGTGCCGACAAAGGGCGAAGGAAAAAGAGGAGCATCAGTACTGTGGCCAGTACACGACGAGGCTAGAATTCGGCGGCTCTCACCTACATAGGTATGGTGGACTGAAGCGGCAACACAACATGCACTAAACAACCTATAGAGACTAAATACATCTGTCGGCTATTAGAGAGGGGTAAGAAAGACCTATTCGAATCCAACCTGAAGCTAACACCAGACATACCCATCCTAGTATTTCCCCCTTGAGACCAAACGAGGAAGTCGGACCAAGGAACTCACACAATTGGCAATTTTACTCATTCCGTTATAGTTGCAGCACTTACTAATCAGATATAGATATCATGAGTCGTCCTGAAGCATAAGTAGTGGGCAGTTTTAATTAACCATTCTGTGGTAGTTGGAACATTTACTAGTCAGATATAATTGTCCTAAGGAATCCCAAAACCCAGCAGTTGTTGGCACTTTTATCACATTCCATTGGAGTTGCAATACTTACTAGGAAGGTATAGTATGACACAGATCACCACAGATCCACCAGTTGTTGGCATTTTTATTATCCATTCCATTGTACTAAAGCTGAATAACTAGTCACATATTAAGTCAAATTTATAACACTACTTTAGTTATGCTTATCTATGATCGAAATACTGTGCTCCAAGTCGTCCATAACCGCGGACACGACTTTCAGAAAGATTTACCCTGCAGGGGTGCACAAATAGCAACACACACACAGTCAACCTCAGAAAAACCAAATCAAAACCCAACGAGGCTTTCACGACAAAGCAATCACGAGATTCATAAAGTATTTTAGGGGGCCACCCCATTAAGCTACCCGCAACGAAGTTGGCCGGCTCCGAGACGGACCCAAGGTTTGCGCCAATGGCTGTAAACGACTGGGAACCCGAAAGTGTGACTGGGCTTGTCGATACTGCGAAAACACTCCGCAATTCCTAAACAGTACAGGTGCTCCACGCACAATCGTAAATAAAGCAGTAAAGCATGGCATAAATACAGGATAGTAATAAAGCCCCAAACTAGTTTGTGGCCCCAAGAAATAAGAAATGAATCAAGCTCTGGCTAAGGGGGATTCATAGACTCTCCTGGATGTGGATAGTGTGAATAGTCAAGGAACATGTATCAAGTACTCGGGGCCTACGGGACACAAGTGGACATGAAAACCAAATAGCATATATTGCCCACCGGTGCCTCTTTCATTAGTTATCCCAGCAATTTAATAGTTGTATTTAAAGACATGATCATCTCCACCATAAAGCATGTGCCAACCTTCCAATAACGGTGGAACAACAATGACACGAAGCAGCACCGGAGCAAGCAACTACGACTCGCAAGGCCAACTATTTATGAAACAACAGGCAATAGAATGTGTCCAAGGCAATATAAAGGCTGCAAGGGATATATCTGGTATGGAACACTAAAGCATCGCGTCATAGATATCAATAGATCAACAGGAGGAAATAAAGACTATAAATGCAAAATAGGTAGAAAGGGGGAGAATGCTCGCCTGGGAGAACATAGCCGAAGAGACATTATCCGAAGAACTTGACGGTACTCGCATCAACTCATTGGCCTAATCCGTGAAGAGCAAACACTAGAAGAAACACCGGATGCAATATTTAATACTACGGCAGAAGATCCGGCATGATTATGATATGATGCAGATGCGGTGCAATTAGGCAATATTAAGCGGAACCGGGGTCCCAACAATTAATAGAAGCTTCAAATTATTTAGATACCCCGCAATTTAAATGTTGTCTTAACAAGGCAAAACATGGTATCGGTTCGCTACACAAATTTAAATCGAGTCGGAATAAGACTAGAATAGCCCGCATATAGACTCCATATTTAATTTAGGTGAATCGACTATTTAACCCAACCCACCAGATGACATGTATGCAAGCATGATGATTTAATGATGCGACAGGTATATGTCATATTATAAAAATAGAGGCTTATGGTCACACATCTGGGTTTGGAAGATCTTGGTTTCGGGGGTTCGGGGTTCGACAGGGATCGGTCTCGGCAGGAACGAGGTTCGGACTCCGGGGTTCAGGGTCTTCGGATCTGTGAAGGAGATCATGGCGTTCCGAGGAGAAGATCTTGGCGTGCCGAGGGTTCGGTCTTCGAATTCCCGGGAAGGACGTCTTGCGGTTTTTCCGTGAAGGCGATTTTACGCTCGGTGCCCGTGAAGTAGATCTTGTCGTTCCGGCACCATCATCTCTGATCTCTGGTTGGAGTCTTGTCGTCTGTCTTTTGTCGGTGGCGAACTTGACCGATGGTCTTCAGGATGTTTTGGATCCTCGGGTTCGGTCAGGTGGTGAACTTGGTTAACACCATGGTGGTCTTCGGGCAGGACCACAATTATTGAGCTGCTTCACAACCCAGATCAAATTAGCCGAAGTAACCTCTATATCACCACACTGCCATCACATGCATCTTCAACACATCGCAACACCTAACAGAGACATGCGCGGGGACGTGGCCACTAGCCCGAGCGGCCGGAGACAAGCACAGAAGGCACACCAGGGTACCACGAGGTGGTGATGAGGGGCCCAGAGGCAGGGCACCGGTGCGGAGAAGAGCCCAGCCGTGGCGGAGGACGACGCCGACGAATCGCGCGAGGCAGAGGAGGCTTAGGGTAGGGCGGTGGCAGAAGGCGGTGGTCGTCGAGGTTCGGGACCGGGCTCAGACGGAGGGGCGGCTCGACGATGGAGGCGCGGCCTCGGGGCAGAGGTGCGGCCGGACGCGGCGAGGAAGGCCTGGGCTACCGCGAGAAGGCCGGCGAGAGGGGACGACGAGAGGGGGCGCCGAGGAGGTGAGCAGAGAAGGAGGCTGCCGGCATTGGCGACCTTGAGGAGGAGACGCCATGGCGGTGTCAGGGCCCAGGGCAAGGTCAAGCCGGGGGCTGGCCACGGTGGCGGAGCTGCGGAGGCGCCAGATGCGAGACGGGGCGAGGCCAACGACGCGGATGGCGACAGGAATAGGCGTCGAGGACGGCAACGAGGTGGTGGCGGCTCTGCTCGTGGTGGAGGAACACGAGCGCGCGGGGGCTCGAGATTCCGGCGAGAGGGCGGCGGTGGCAGTTCCGCGACGAGAGGAGAGCGTTCTAGCGGCGGGAGCGGGCGGAGGTTCTCGCCCGGATCGAGGACGGACAGGGAAGGAAGACGCGGGGTAGGTGGCGAGGGATGTGGCAATGGAACCGAGGCAGGGTGGGGGTCGCATGTCCGTCACTAGCCAGGGTCGGGTGCTGCGTCGGGTACTGGGGTGGGGCCAGGCGCGGTAGGTGGGGTGGTTCAGGTGGAGCGAGGCGTGGGAGGGCGTTCCTAGGGCGGGATCGAGCGGGAGAAGGTTGGGGTGGGCGCGCGCGCGAGACCACGTGTGAGGTGGCGTGCTGGGAGAAAAAGGGGTGGCAGGAGTTGGAGGTGGGACCGGGCAAGTAGGTGGGTCTGGGGGTGTGGCGGCTGGTGTGGTGGAGGGAGAGTGCAGCGCGCGGCTGCTGTGTGTGCGAGGGTGGGGTGGTTAGGCTGGTTTAGGGTAGGTAGGGTTTGGGGTGTGGGTCGGTTTAGGGTTAGGATTGGTTTAATGGGGGTGGTCGGCTGGGCCAGGTCAGGCCTGGTTCGGCTACCCCTAAAAATAATATAAATATTTTATTTATCACAACAAGGCTTTTAGAAACCATTTTTATACGAAACAAAATATTCCAGAGACCCAGGTTTTGTTTTGAAATAAAGACTAGGTATTTAGAAAGAAGAAATAGGGTTTTTCGAAAATAGTTTTGTACCAACACATGCATGATGATGACGATGCTCAAATGCAATGTGGCATGATGACATGAGCATGCGGTCATGATGATGCAATGCACAAAAACACAGCGATTTTCTAGTAGTGGTTTTAGCGGGGCGCCACAGGCGAGCTCGTCGGTGCCGGTCCGGGCCAGCAGCAGGGGTGGTCCTGTGCAGAAAAAGAGGCCGGGTTAGATGGAGGAGGGGGAGGGTATCTCAGCATGGTGACATGGAGCAAGGGAGGAGCAGGGGAGAGGGAGCTTAGCTCGACTAGAGAGAGGAGGCCGAAGCTCTTCTTCTCTCGCCCTCTCGAGTAGTACATAGCAGGGGAGAGGGAGAGGGTGCTCTGGGGAGGTGAGGTGGAGTGTGAGGGGGCAAATGAGCCAGAGAGGGGAGAGTTGGGTGGCCTGGGATATTTACCCCAGAGGAGAGGTCCGTGATGGACTTGTTCCATGGGGAGGACATGGAGGTGGCCAGGCAGGGAATTGGTCGGGTTGGGCGGTGCTGAGGAGAGAGGTGGGGTGCTCTGGTCGTGCTAGATCTCAAAGAGTGAGGGAGTGGCAGTTGCTGCAATTAATTGGCCTCACATTCTTTTCTCTCTCTCTCACTTCCAAGCATAGGAGGACAAGATGAACAATGATGCTACAGTGTTGGTCGACCTGAGTGTGTCCTGGTGCTGAGGAGAGGTACTGAGCACGTTTTTATGAAGGTTGGAGAGAGTTTAGATTATGAGCTTGATTTATATGAAGTCTTGGTCATATGATTGCTTATGAAGAACTTCTTAGATTTGTACCAGGTCCAGATGATCCAATGCTGCTGGTAGATGGTCAAGGTTGAGATGCATCACTAGGATTTATTTGGGCTTTTTCAGAGAATACTGGATGCACTTTATATCAATTATTCAAATAGTGCAGAGAGGGTTTTTAGGAATTTATATGATATTTTTGAATTTGACAAGTTGAGTTTTTGATGTGAGATGTTCCCAAGTGTGAATACACACTTAGGGGAATTTTCCCAAGATTTATTGGAAGATAAAAGTATTTAAAACTATTATTATTCCAATTCAGCCATTTAAGAAAATGGGCAAAAAGAAATAATTATTTTTGAAGTGGGAAGATGGGTAGGATATGTGGACCTCAATTGAGCCAAGATTTTGGGAAGTGTTTTGGCAAAAACCAAACTTCCCTTTATGGAAGAAGTTTTGGAGATTTTGTCTATTAAAGAGATTAATTAGATTTGGAGCCATAATAATTATGGATAATGTTTGATAAATCTTGATAATCTTGGAGCTCAGATCTCCCCTTATGGCATGGGATAGATGGACGGATAGGCCTAGTGATGTAGATCACCATGGTGTATAGGTTTGAGCTTGATCCTTCTTGATCTCACCAAGATAGGCTTTCAAACTTTGAATAAAATAAGCCTGCCAAAGCAGATTATCAACTAGCCTTCAAAACCTTGTGGGTTTAGGAAGCACAAAGATCCACTTGGAACAAGTGAAGTAGGTATTGATATACCTATATGATTAGAACACAACCTCGCAAAGAGTTGGTCCATAGAAGGTTGTATGGTGGTGTGAGCTTCTGTCAAAGTAGGCAAGTTGACTAGATTGGAGGTATAGTTATTTTCTTGCCTGCAAAACCATCAGGAACAAGTGGGTTGGAGGATGATATAACCAAGGGAAAGAGTGGGCCTTGGTATTCCTTCGGATGGTTAACAAGATGGTTCAAATGCATTTTAAAAAATGCACAAGGGTTGAGAAAGGAGGCATTCAAAAATGTGATGTTGGAAATAGTTTTTCATACTTAGCCAAATTTGGCAGACTTAGGGTTTTTGACTAGAATGCGGGTGGTGATGATTTTGATGGGTTTCAAGGTACCAAAGCATCATCAAGTGGATGATGTTTAAGTGTAGATTGAGTAGGAAGGATCCTTGCTTGATACTGGTCTTCAAAGACTTGGAAGCTCCTAGGAGGGATCACTTCAGAAGGGGTCTGGTTAGAGGTTTTAGATGATCACCTAGTAGCTAGAGATCATATCTAGATTTTTACTCTTGCTTAGGGTGTGATGATTTGGAAACATCTCGATCCTAGTGATGAGATCCTAGAGTAGCTCATACTATCTCCTAAGCAGACAAATCAAGCAGCAGATCAAGGCAATTCATCTTACAAACAAATTAACTACTACTAGGGTTACCATCAAGCTTAGCTTGAGGTAAGGATGGACAATTTTGAAAGGTTGGAGTTTAAATAGGATAAGAGTCCTAGGTATCCCTACCAAGAGTAGAATTCAGGGGTTTTATACAAGGTTTTGGAAATCTTAGAGCTAAGAGTAGTTGAAGGTCTGTCTTGAAAACATAAGGAGATTATAGTATGTAGCTCTCCATAGTTTGATCAATAGAAGCTACTAAAATAGTTGGTTTGCAAAGGCTTCTTGGCTCAAGTTTTGAAATGCTAGAACATTTGGGAATATGTAAAATGAGCCAGGACAGTTTTATTAAATAGCTTTTATCCACTGATGTTGAGGTAAGGAGTATATCATATAATACACCTTCAGGCGCATAAGCATATCCAAGCAACAAGTAAACACTTCAGCATTAAACAAGAAAAAGTTTTTGTTCCCCTGATTTTTGCATTTTGGACAACTAATCAGGGTTGCTGAAATTGGGATGTTACAGACCTTTCCCCCTTAAAAGAATCTCGTCCCGAGATTTAGGAGAGTAGGGTTAGGGGATTTTGAGTCGGGTTGATACTAGGTTTCTTACGCGTACTATCTTACAGACTCCTTCTTTGAAAGTGGTTACTACATCGATGAAGTTGAGCTTTAGTCTTCCGGGATGCACGGAGAGTTGAGCAGAGTCTAATCCCGATTGCGAGGGATGACCTTCTTTTCCTTCCGGAGTCTATATCTCGAGGGCTTCGACTGGGCAGACTATCTCGATGCTGAACTTCACGGGGTACTCGTCGGAGGATAGAATCTACGTCTTGGTGTACCTTTCTCTAAGGATTCATAGCTATACCTTAGGGGCGTAGCATATCCTATTTAACGATTTTAGGGTCGAAACTCTTGAGTTTGCTTCTGACGAAGAGTTACTCTATTTTTGTGGGAAAGACACCGTCTTTCCCCCTTAGGATTAGATTAGGACAGCTCGAGGATAACACATTCCTTTCTTCTTGGAGTCGTAGATTGAGGTTTTGAAGACCATCATCACTCTTTCTCCTAGAGTTGGAATCTTCCAATGACATTCGCGAAGGTAGGTCCTACGGGGCTTATATATACTATGATTATTCGTACTTAGTTTGTTGGAGCCGTTGGAGTCTCACATCCTCTAAGCGATTGGAACTGAGCGGTTAGCGATCCTGTGGTCCTTCGGATAGATTTTTAGTTTACATAGCGAAGGGATTTCGTAAAATCTTCAGTTCGTTTCTCCTCGGTTAACTCGCGAGTGGTTGTGTGGCGAAAAGACGTCGGATCTGGGGATATTTTCTGAAGTATCTTCCGGTATACAGTCTTCTGGAGATTGAGTGGGAAGACGTAGTTTTTTCACCCTAGAGCTTCACTAAGGTTCATCGGGAAGGGTTTGGATCTTCTGTCTTGGAAGGCTGACTTGCTATTAGCGGAAGGATATAGCTTTCTTGAATCTTGAGCTGAGGTCTTCGAGCGACACCCTACTATATCAACCTTGGCGGGGTGGTTTCCTAACGCAGCCTTTAAGGGGTTAGCTCAGGGTAAATTTGCGGTTTACGACTCTTCTTGCTAGTAGTTAGTCAGGGTTGAAGCAGTCAGCGCCGGGTAAGTGGTATTCATTGGCATTTCTTGTGTTGCTTCTGCTTGTGGGCGGAGTAGACTCATTGTCTTCAAGCTTCCTAATCATCTGACTTCAGGGGTGGTTCTAACCTTCTAGGGAGGATCATTCCGTTAGTTTGGGTAGGGTCGACTAGATTAGTTAGTCTCCTAGGGTGGTCAGAAGCTCTAATACACTAAAGGTTAGTGTGGTTCGGTCTTCACTTCTTGTCTTGGTTGACTTATCGGGTGGTTTCTTGTGGATATTCGGGATCCTTCGGTGACCGACTTTCGGCTTCAACGGGATTCTTGCTATAGTAGACTGATGAACAAGGGAGTGTTGCACTATTGATGAGTCTTGAGAGGTGAGTTGGACGAGATATGTCATCCTGCTAAGGTGAAGTCTTCTACTTGTTCTGACTTGACGATGTCGAACTCCTGGTATTTGCGATGCTTTTCCGTTCATATACTCTCGAGGTTAGTCTGGGTCTCATTACCGACAGCTAACACAGGGTTATCGCTCCTCGATTCACATTTTTAAGGAGGTCAAAGCAAACCATAGCATACAAACAAGGCGAACAAAGCGAGGGGATCGCAATGTCGTCGGCAAACAACACACATAAAGCAACACAGGATGCACTTAGGCAAGAAAACACGGTCAACGCTAGGGACCAAGGAGTTAACTACTCGCGAAGTAGGGGAATCCTATTCTTAGAACTATTGACCCTAGATATCGTCTTTCTTCAGGTCGGAGTCACTATCTTGCAGATGAAGCCTTCATCGTATCTTGGACGCTTCTTGATAGTGCAACACTTGATGCCTTCTAATTATGGGGATTCCGCTGGTAGAGCGATATTGTAGTCTCCTTGTGTTTGCTGGTAGTTGCTTGTCTTCATCTTGATCTCATTGTCTTTACCGGGTTCTAGATCCTAGTTATTTAAAATCCATAGGTTTGAAGTTTGGACGAGAGTTAGAGGAAACCATTTTCAAAAGCATTTATTTAGAGTAAGAGAAGAAGTAGAACTTTTTGAAACTCATTGAGAAACTAGTTTTCGAAAGCCGGGGTTTTCAAAATAAGGTTCCTGTCTAGCAACCATGCTAACTAAGGTTCTCCTACAGTCAAGATGGCTCTGATACCAAGTCTGCGGGGCCCCCGGATTAATCCTCCGAGAATCCCAGTTATGCATACAACCACGATCCCATGATCAGTTAGTCGTGGCACATAACCGACAAGTATCAAAGTAAACATCCAATACATAACGAATACATGTCATACCTTATTTGCCATTATGGCTACATTGATCAACATCAGCGGAACTTCATTAAGCGTAGAGCCCGATCCATGCCTTAACCTACAGGTAACTGACTGGGAGAACGTCCTAGCTCGCATAGTCGTCCACTTCACCTTCTTCTTGATATCTGACCAAGTTAATAGCCAGGGACAATGCCAGTGAGTACTTTGAATGTACTCGCAAACCACCTTAATAGAATAATAAAACAAGAGGATATGCAATATGGCTGTGGCAGTAGGTGGGCTCTAATAGAGGTTCAGTTCTCAAATAGTTCTCTTGTAGATATAGCATCTACATATCTTTGTAGAAAACTTTTGTAGAACATTTTGGAAACCTTTTTGAAAAGTTTTGGAAACACGAGGATTGGGTCACCCATTTGTTCCTTTCTTCCGGTCGTCCCACGACCAAACTCCTTTCTTTCCCTTCCGACCATCCCATGGTTAAAACCTTTCTCCTTTCCGACCATCCCATGGTCAAAACATTTCCAAAGCCTTTGCTTTTCTGAAATCCTTTTTGAATCAAAACCAGCACTGCTCTACAGCAACCTTCCCAACCGTCCATGACCGCGGACATGGCTATTCGAATAGATTTACACTCTGTAGAGGTTGCACAGTTTACCCACACCATCCGGGTACACTACCCTGATCTACACCGATCGTGGGTCGAGTAACCGATCAAGACTCTCCAGATGCCCACTCCAATATAAGTGCCTACCCTATGAGTGTTGTTCCCCTCAAAACCGGGACGTCGGGTACCGAGGACCAACCGGAGTGTATTTTATACTTCACACAATGGGCGCTTTCAATGAGGGGCTCATAGTAATGCCTGGCTGCCCGCAGATAGTTCGTTCCATCTCAAGGTTGATGTCCCACATGGACCTTTACGGGAGAAAGCCCAGCCTCCGGGGATCACGACCCCCTGTAGTAGTTGTGAGGCAGCTTATACCAGAATAGACAAACATCAAATCCAGCCCTGTCCCATTCTAGAGTAATGTGGTTGCACGGGTTAATTGTTCTAGCAAAACTGCAAAGAATCGGGTGCGTTTTCGTAAACCTTTTTCCTCCATCTTTCCTTCAGCATTTTCTAAAGAAAAACCTTTTTCTTTCTCAACATCTCTTGGGAGGTCCCACCTCACCAAGTATTTATCATAACACTTTCGGTAAAACTTTTTCCGGGGTCTTCCCATCCTATAGCTTTGCTTTGGCTAAAACAGGGTCTCCAAAGGGGTATGGTGTAATAGACCATCTATCATACTAGGGTTAAATAGGAGTCATCAAGAGGGTTGCACTTAATAGTACAAAGCGTAATGGTTTGGAGAAGCCAAGCCACTATCAAGTAGAGATCATCATATAGTAAAATAATGCAGTTTTCATAAAGCAGTAAGTAAAACATGCATAAGTAAAACAGTAGGACAAGGCTTATGAGCAAGAATGTGGCTTTCCTGCGATCAGCAATATGGCATAAATGTCCCTGGACTTCTTCTTAGAATACCCAATAATATACAGTAGTAACCATCTTCTTCTGATCTCCGAGATAATCGCAACTATCGTTGTCAGGGAGCACACATGCAAACAAGCAAGAGCACAATCAACAGAAGGCATACAAGCAACAATACATACAGAAAGAAATGAACAATACAAGTTTACAAATCAGTAGGTCTTAGGAAGAATGGGTTTAATAAGATTGGACTAGTCTTGGAAACATGGAAGAAAATCCCTTAGGATTTATAGCCGAGGAACTATCTAAGAGGGGTTTTGGACCAAGGACATATTATGTATGATACCATTGTGTAAAAATGATACCAACAGATAGGAGTTGATAAAATGAAACCAACAAAAGTGGTTTCACTATTTTATCACTTTTCTTTAATTTATTATGAATATTCTAGTGATATAAGCTCTAGTTTTAGGAAATAATTCACCAGAAAAGTTCCAGAGCTCCAAAAATTATTTCCTTGTATGGTCAGGTAGAGTTTGGTGTAGTGAATAGCTGAGAGTTGGAATCACTCCAAAATAATTACCAGAATGCCCTTAGGAAATTCCCAAGGGCAGATCTAGAGCTGTCTTGTCTTTTTCACTAGATTAAATCTACATAAGCTTTTGATAGGAAACCAATTCCACAAGGTAGGTATTTTGAATACCTTTCTGTAGGAATTGGATTCACTCTTTTGGGAATTATCAATAAATACCACTTATAGAAGTATTTAATTCACTAAAATTCAACGGAGGGTCAATAAATCCTTATCTCCTGGTTTTGGATAGGTATTGAGGGGTTACTTCTCTAGGAGTTGGAATTAGCCTAATAGGTGCTATAGATATGCCTAGGGAATTTTCTAAAGTCAGAACTAGAGGGATTTTGTTATTTTTACCAATGTTAAAACATAGTTCACCTTGACATGAGATAAATGCTAGTTGGTGGGCCTATGGGTATACTTTCAAAGGAACTTTGTTTCATCCATTGTGGAGATGTGTAGGTCACTGAGGAATTTATTTAGTGTAAACTACACCTTGTTGTAGATTAATTGCCCACAAATAATAAAGATTATTTTTGACCAGGTGTTACCTCTACATGTTTAAGATAACATGTGTGGACTAACAGGAATTTAGATATGGGCATTGGGATCTTAATTATATTTTCAAAATGATTTAATCCAACTGGTACAATTCTGGATCTGGAATTAGAGGAAAAAGAAAAAGGAGAAACTGCTAATTGGGCTAGGTCTGGGGCAAACTGGGCCGAGTATGGGGAATTTGGCCCACCTCGGGGCGCGCTGTGAGCGGGAGGGGAATTCAAATCCCGTGGTGCGGGCCCAGCTGTCGGCCGCCGTGGGCGGCGAAGCGGTACCGGGCACCACCGGCCGTTCGATCAAGCGTAGATCAACGACCGGGCTTCGTCTTCTTCCGCGAACAAGAGCGGTAGCGGCGGAACCCTAGCTGGAGGCGCAAGGGCGCGGGGAGGCTTACCGGACGGTGGAGAAGGGACCGGGAGGGTGCAAGGAGACACGGTCGTCGACAGCGAATAGATCGAGGGGCGGCACGACAGTGTTCGCTTCCGGAGCACAGCTCGCACGATACGCCCGAGGCGAGCTCGTCGGTGTCGGTCCGGGCCAGCAGCAGGGGTGGTCCTGTGCAGAAAAAGAGGTCGGGTTAGATGGAGGAGGGGGAGGGGATCTCAGCATGGTGACATGCAGCAAAGGAGGAGAAGGGGAGAGGGAGCATAGCTCGACTAAAGAGAGGAGGTCGAGGCTCTTCTTCTCTCTCCCTCTCGAGCAGTACATCATAGGGGAGAGGGAGAGGGTGCTCTGGAGAGGTGAGGTGGATTGTGAGGGGGGAAATGAGCCAAAGAGGGGAGAGCGGGGTGGCCTGGGATATTTAACCCGAGAGGAGAGGTCCATGATGGACTTGTTCCATGGGGAGGACATGGAGGTGGCCAGGCAAGGGATTGGTCGGGTTGGGCGGTGCTGAGGAGAGAGGTGGGGTGCTCTGGTCGTGCTGGAGCTCAGAGAGGGAGGGAGTGGCAGCTGCTGCAATTAATTGGCTTAACATGCTTTTCTCTCTCTCTCTCTCACTTCCAAGCATAAGAGGACAAGATGAACAGTGATGCTATAGGTTGAGATGCATCAGTAGGATTTATTTGGGATTTTTCAGAGAATTCTGGATGCACTTTATATGAATTATTCAAATAGTACAGAGAGGATTTTTAGGAATTTATATGATATTTTTCAATTGGACAAGTTGAGTTTTTGATGTGAGATGGTCCCAAGTGTGAATACACACTTAGGGGAATTTTCCCAAGAATTATTGGAAGATAAAAGTATTTAAAACTATTATTATTCCAATTCAGCCATTTAAGAAAATGGGCAAAAAGAAATAATAAAGCTCTTCAAAAATATTTATTTTTGAAGTGGGAAGATGGGGTATGATATGTGGACCTAAATTGAGCCAAAATTTGGGGAAGTGTTTTGGCAAAAACCAAACTTTCCTTTATGGAAGAAGTTTTGGCGATTTTGTCTATTAAAGAGATTAATTAGATTTGGAGCCATAATAATTATGGATAATATTTGATAAATCTTGATGATCAAGGTAGATGATGTAGACAAGGTGTAGCAAGCATTTGCAACCTTGGGAATTGTAAGTCCATCTTGAATTAGATGGGAGAACAAGGAATTGAGGATCTAGGGTGATGTTATTTTCATACCACCAAATTGTTGGATCTTGGAGCTCAGATCTCCCCTTGGGGCATGGGATAGATGGATGGATAGGCCTAGTGATTTATATCACTATGGTGTATAGGTTTGAGATTTATCTGGCTTGATATCACCAAGACAGGCTTTCAAACTTTGAATAAAAAGCCTGCCAAAGCAGATTATCAACTAGCCTTCAAAACCTTGTGGGTTTAGGAAGCACAAAGATCCACTTGGAACAAGTGAAGTAGGTATTGAGAGACCTATATGATTAGAACACAACCATACAAAGAGTTGGTCCATAGAAGGTTGGATGGTGGTGTGAGCTTCTGTCAAAGTAGGCAAGTTGACTAGACTGGCAGGTATAGTTATTTTCTTGCCTGCAAAACCATCAGGAACAAGTGGGTCGGAGGATGATATAACCAAGGGAAATAGTGGGCCTTGGTATTCCTTAGGATGGTTAACAAGATGTTTCAAATGCATTTTCAAAAATGCACAAGGGTTGAGAAAGGAGGCATTCAAAAAAGTGATGTTGGAAATAGTTTTCCAGACTTAGCCATATTTGGCAGACTTAGGGTTTTTGACTAGAATGCGGGTGGTGATGATTTTGATGGGATTCAAGGTACCAAAGCATCATCAAGTGGATGATGTTGAAGTGTAGATTGAGTAGGAAGGATCCTTGCTTGATACTGGTCTTCAAAGACTTGGAAGCTCCTAGGAGGGATCACTTTAGAAGGGGTCTGGTTAGAGGTTTTAGATGATCACCTAGTAGCTAGAGATCATATCCAGATTTGTATTCTTGCTTAGGGTGTGATGATTTGGAAACATCTTGATCCTAGTGATGAGCTCCTAGAGTAGCTCATACTATCTCCTGAGCAGACAAATCAAGCAGCAGATCAAGGAAATTCATCTTACAAACAAATTAACTACTACTAGGGTTACCATCAAGCTTAGCTTGAGGTAAGGATGGGTAATTTTGAAAGGTTGGAGTTTGAATATTGTAAGAGTCCTTGGTATCCCTACAAAGAGTAGAATTCAGGGGTTTTATACAAGGTTTTGGAAATCTTAGAGGTAAGAGTAGTTGAAGATATGTCTTGAAAACATAAGGAGATTATAGTATGTAGTTCTCCATAGTTTGATCAATAGAAGCTACTAATATAGTTGGTTTTCAAAGGCTTCTTGGCTAAGGTTTTGAAATGCCAGAACATTTGGGAATATGTAAAATGAGACAGGACAGTTTTGTTAAATAGCTTTTATCCACTAATGTTGAGGTAAGGAGTATATCATATAATACACCTTCATGTGCATACACATATCCAAACAACAAGCAAACACTTCAGCATTAAACAAGAAAAAGTTTTTGTTCCCCCTAATTTTTGCATTCTGGACAACTAATCAAGGTTGCTGAAATTGGAATGTTATAGTAATTTTGTTTTCTTTGCTTATAAATTATTCATGTGTTTATTTAATTTTTTTCTTAGATATGGGATAGTATTCCTTGGAGTTTCTGTTTTGTAAATGTGACACATATGAATATTCCGAAAGGTGAAACTTTCACAATTATTTTGGTCATACATGATGGTAAAATTTTCAATAAAAAATTAGAGAATATTTTTAACACGAATAGAGATATTATTTCAGTTTATCCAATACTAATCGATATATCTATGTTAGGCAATAAGCGTTAGGACTAGTGTTTTTTTACTTTGTTTGCAATCTTGGCCGGCTGTGTAAATTCCGCAAACTCCTGTGATAAAGAATTAAGCATCTTACTTTATACTTTTGCATTCTAAATTAGATTGGGGATATTTATGTACTCCCTCTGAGCCATATTAGTTGACTTGAATTTGTCTAGATTCGGATGTATCTAGACATGTTTTAGTATTAGATACATCTGAATCTAGATAAATCCAAGTCAACTAATATTGGTCGGAGGGAGTACCTATTTTATCATGACTACTTTTTGTTCATTGTTTATCTAATCATACTATCAACCATTCATAGAGACATAAATCATATATGCTAAATTAATCTCATAAATTACCTTAGTCGTGTCTTCTCCTGTTGTAAATATATTGCAATAAATTTGTCCACAAAAGTGATGTTGTACATATTTGGACCTAAAATTCCCTATCCAAATAAAATTTATGTTTCTTAATTGTGTGTTTCATCTTCATTATTTACACTATATACAAAATAGTTACACGAACTGGTTAGAATTTTGTGGTGTGCTATCATGGTGTCATAATATAAACCAAGTCGTCCCTATGTTCCACTCTCTCTCCCTCTCTCTCAGTCTAATTATTAGGAATATTCATGTGTTTCAATTATCTCTGATTTCACTCATCGTCACTATCCGATGATGTTCAGGAGGACGAAAATGAATGAAAGCCTACTGTTATAGTTCACATGTAAAACAATTTCACAGACTGCCTATCAAGAGTTGTTTCTTCGATCTAAGTATGTTTTATAATTTCAGAATTTTACTCCTTGAGATGGGTCGCTCAAGTGTCTTTTGAAAAGACTATATATAGTTCAACTTTTGCAAGTTTTACTAAATTCTGAATATCTATTCACCGATGACTTGTTTGAGTCAGGATGTGGCTACTCAGGATGTCTATATCATGCATGCATCCATCCATGAAACCTAGCCGGCCATAGCAAAGATGTGGCGTGCATGGCTAGACAGTTGTACCTGGCATGTGATTTCTGAATTGTGAATATCTATTCACCGATGACTTGTTTGAGTTTGACAGGACTGGCCTAATTAAGGTTGTTAGTCCAAGGGTTGTTGGGTCGTATTGGACCGAGGCTCTACGGATGGAGTCCGTCCATTGCATGTTTTCTCTTATCCCTAGTCAACCGCTTCGGCGCTTATTTTTTTTGCTAGGGTTGTTGCATACGCATTACTCCAATAGTTGGAGTGTTTGACTAATTTTTAGGCTGACATGCTGACTTTTTTTCTAAAACAATACACGCTGATGTTTTTAAGTCATGCGGACATTATTGTAGGGACTGAACGTTCAGCATGTGCATTAGACACAAACTCAGCCATGAAGTTACGTAATTGCTCGCTAATCCTAACCGTGGATTATAGATCTAATGGTTAATATAATTTAGGTGATGTGGAACAACCTGGTGCCTTGAAAAACAACCTTATATTGATTTTAGTATATAATAGATTATAACATCATTAATACTCTCCATGAGTTTCTTTTTAGCGTTATCATCAAGTTGGACATTTAAATAACAATCTTCCAATGGTGGCAAATCAAGCATTTTATAAATCTTTCTAGGCATAATAGAAACACTACTATCAAGATCACATAAAGCTTTAAGATCAAAATCATTTACTTTCATATTAATGTTGGGTTCCTAACCATCTTCTAGTTTAATAGGAATAGAAGCTTTATGTTTCATCTTTTCTTCTTTAATTTTTATGAGAGCATCAGTAATGTGTTTTGTAAAGGCCGTATCCATAGCACTAACATTAGGATATTTAGCAAGCTTTTGTAGGAACATAATTACTTCAGAGATATTGCAACCATCAAAATCAAAATCATACTTATCATCTAAAGTAGTAGAGCTACTGTTTTCCATGTTTCGAAGAATTTCAGCATTTTTATTAGAAAAGGTTCCATTGGGTTTACTAGCTTCAACATTAGTGATAGTGATAGTAGAAATACTAATATTTCTAGCAATTTCATCTTCTCTTTCCCACTTAGCATGCAATTCAGCTAATAGTCTAACATTTTCATCAATTCTAACTTGTATGACATTAGTAGCATCAAAGGGATTTTAAATAGTTTCAGGTTTAGCAGCCATTTTATTCAAAGAAGATTGTGCTTCAGACAATGATGCAATATTTCTTTCAGCATTAGAGAGTTTTTCCTCATTAGTTTTATTGATAGCAGTTTGTTTACTAATAAAATCTTTAAGCATAACTTCATGTTCAGAGGGTGCACTTCTATTATTGTTGTAGGAATTTCCATAAGCATTACCATTGTTGGGACGATATGGCCTATAGTTATTATTACCAAAATTATTCCTATAGGCATTGTTGCTAAAATTATTGTTTCTAATATAGTTCACATCAACTTGCTCTTCTTGAGCAACCAAAGAAGCTAAGAGAACATGATTTGGATCAATATGAGCTTTCCCATTAATAAGCATAGACGTAATAACATCAATTTTATCACTCAAGGAGGAGGTCTCTTCAACAAAATTTACCTTCTTACCTTGTGGATCTCTCTTAGTGTGCCATTCAGAATAGTTCACCATCATATTATCAAGAATCTTTGTTGCAGCACCCAAAATAATGGTCATAAAGGTACCTCCAGTAGCAGAATCCAGTAGATTCCTTGAAGAATAATTCAGTCCTGCATAAAAGGTTTGGATAATCATCCAAGCAGTCAGTCCATGCGTGGGATACCAAAGATTTCATTCTTTCCCAAGCTTGAGCAACATGTTCATTATCAGATTGTTTAAATTTCATTATTTCACTTCTCATAGATATAATCTTAGCAGTAGGATAGTATTTTCCAATGAAAGCATCTTTGCATTTAGTCCAAGAATCAATACTATTTCTAGTTAGGGATTGCAACCATTCTTTAGCTTTTCCTCTCAAAGAGAAAGGAAACAATTTAAGCTTAATAATATCTCCATCTATATAACTATGTTTTTGCATCTCACAAAGTTCAACAAAGTTATTAAGATGAGCTGTAACATCTTTAGTACCAATACCAGAAAATTTTCTCTCATAACAAGATTGAATAAAACAGGTTTAATTTCAAAGAAAGTAGCTTCAGGAAAAGGTGGAGCAATAGGTGTGCACATGAAATCATTGTTGTTGGTGCTAGTGAAGTCACACAACTTAGTGTTTTCAAGAGTAGTCATTTTTGTGTTTTTAATAAAGAATGCAAACTAGTGCAACTAATTTTTGTGTGTTTTTGATAAAGAAACCAGCAAACAAAGTAGAAATAAACTAAGCAAAACAAATAAAACAAAGTAAAGAGATTGTTTATGTGGGACTCCCCTTGTGAAGATGTCCTTGACTCCCCGGCAATGGCGCCAGAAAAAGTCTTGCTTACTCAATATGTTGAGCTTGTTTTGGAACCCCAAGAGGAATGTATGATGAGTATAGCAACAAGTTTTCCCTTAGTTATGAAACCAAGGTTATCGAACCAGTAGGAGCAAGGAAACACCTCCAAGGTGTTGTTTCCAACTTGGAATCCTACACAACACAATCACAGAACTTTGCCCCCAACTTACAGTAAGGTTGTCAATCTCACCAGTTTTGCTGAAAACAAAGGATTAAACGTATTGTGTGGAAGATAGTAATTGCTTACAGAAAGTAAACAAAAAATAGTAAATAGATTGTACATTGATGGTAAAAGAAAGGACCGGGGTCTATAGGTCACTAGTGGTCATTCTCCTTAAGATAGACGACATGTTGGGTGAACAAATTACAGCGGGGCAATTGACAAACACTGAGAAAGCATACATGCATATACTAATCATCTTGAATCCTATGAGATTTGATTGGGCATTACAACATTATACATAGACCATAATCCAACTGCATCTATGACTAATAATCCATCTTCAGGTTATCATACGAACCCCCTCCAGTGTTAAGTTGCAAGAAACAGATAATTGCATTAAGCAAAGTGTGTAAAGTAAACAATACGATTGTTCTATGAACAAAGGATTGTTGTTTTCTCCCTAGTAGCAACAACACATCTAGTACCTTAGAGATTTTTGTCACTTCCCCAGATTACTAGAGGCATGAACCCACTGTCGAGCATAAATACTCCCTCTTCGAGTTGCGAGCATCTACTCGGCCAAGATAGCTACTAACAACAGACAACATGCAAGATCACAAATAACAAAGACATGATATAATCAATAATCAATCTGAAATAGCATATCAATATCCATCGGATCCCTGCAAACACAACATGTATGATTACAAATAGATGATCTTGGTCATGAACGGAGCTCATAAGATCTAAACATGGTAGCACAAAGGAGAAGAACCAACCATCTAGCTACTACATGGACCCGTAGTCCAGGGATGAACTACTCACGCATCACACCAGAGGCGGGCATGGTGATTAAGAAGGCCTCCAGGGTGAATTCTCCCCTCGGGCAGGGTGTCGGGAAGAGCTTCAGATCCCTCCCGATCTAGGGAAGGAGATGACAGTGGCTACAGACTCTTTCGTGGAATTTTAATCGTGTCCTTAGGGTTTCTGTATCGGAGGCTTCTTATAGGCCAAAGGGGAGGCCGAGGGGGTTCCTGAGGCGGCTGCACCCCCCAGGCGCGGTCCAGGCCGACAGCCCCTGCCCCCTCTAGGTCTTGTCTTTTGGCTCCGTGTTCCCCTCGGTGAAATATTGACTTTGGCTTTTGTCCCGTCCAATTCCGAGAATATTCATTTTCTGCCTTTTCGAACCAAAAATAGCAGAAAACAGGCAACTGGCACTATGACATGTTGTTAATAGGTTAGTCCCAAAAGGTGTATAAAAATACTCCAAAGTGTGGACAAAACATAAGAAACTAGATATAAAACAAGCATGGAACATCAAAAATTATAGATACATTTGCAACGTATCAGCGCACCTAGGCGTGTGCCATGGATAAGATAGTTTCCTTGGATCACCAGGATATGGTGCGCCACTGATATTGATTTAAAAATTTGGAAAAAGGCGAGATATCTCAAAATTATTCGTGGCGCATGTGGGCATGGTGCGCCACTGATAAATTTTACAATTTCTTCTAAAAAATTGAATCTAGAGATCTACCGCCACGACGCCTCGTCGTCGTCGCGCCTAGTCGCTAGGGGGGAGCTCGAGGATGGGGGAGGTCGATGTGGTTGGAGGAGAGGAGGAGGAGAGAGGAGATGAAAGGAGAGGAGAGGAGAGGAAAGGAAGGAGAAGAGGAGAGGAGAGGAAATGAGAGGAGAAGATTCAGAGGAGGAGGATAGTGGAAGGAGGAGGTGGAAGAGGAAGAAGAGAGAAGGAGGAGGAGGAGGAGGAGGAGAGGAGGAGGAAGAGGAATAGGAAGAGGAAGAGGAAGAGAGAAGGAGGAGGAGGAGGATGAGAGGATGAGGTGGAAGAGGAAGAAGAGAGAAGGAGGAGGAGAAGAGAAGGAGTAAGAGGAAGAGGTGGAGGAGGAGAATGGGAGGGAAAGGAGGAGGTGGAATCCAAGATAAGGAGAAGGGTAGGTGGGCCGGGTGGCGATTCAAATTTCAAATCCTGTCCTAGTTATCCGTGGCACACCACTATGGGGATGCGCCACAGATAAGTTCCCTCAGTTTTTTTCTGCCGGAAAATATCTTGTTTTTGCCATATCTTTTTACTATTTTTGAATTTTTCGAATCTAAAAAATCGGTAAACGCTCTCCGAGGATTGATGAAAAACTTTGAATAAAATAATGGTGCCAAAATATATTAATAACTAGCCTTCAAAACCATGTGGGTTTTGGAAGCACAAGGTTCTAATTGAAACAAGTGAAGTAGGGATGCATAAACCTTCATGAGTAGAGCACAACCATACCAAGAGTTGGTCAAAAGAAGATTGTATGAAGATGTGAGCTTCTACCAAAGTAGGCATGTTGATAAGATTTGCAGAAAAGATTACTTTCATGAAAGCAGAACCATCAAGAACAAGTGTGTTGGGGGATGATCTAGCCAAGGAAATGAGTGGGCCTTGGTAGTCCTTAATATGGTCTACAATATGGTTCAAGTGCATTGTCAAAAAGGCAGAAGGATTTGAAAATGAGGGAGACTCCAATAGGTGATATCGATAACAGATTTCTCAGACTAAGCCATTTTTTCAGATATGTTGTTTTTGACTATAATTCAAGTGTTAATTGTTTTGAGATGATATAAGGTTTCAAATAATCAACAAGGGGATGATGATGAATTGTAGAATGAGTAGAAATGATCCATTCTTAAGTTTGGTCGTCATTTACTTGGAAACTTCTAGAAGGGGATTGGTGTTGGAATGGTTTTATTAAGGGTTTTAGATGATCACCTAGTAGCTAGAGGTCAGATCCAGCTTTGTAATCCTGCTTAGGGTTTGTGATCTTAATTGAGCTTGATCCTAGGGGATGAGCTCCTAGAGTATCTCATACTACTTCCTAACAAACAAGTCAAACAACAGATCAAGGGAAATCATCTTCAAAGCAAGTCAACTAGTACTAGGGTTTACAATCAAGCCTAGCTTGCGGTAAGAATGGGAATTTCGAAAGGGTTGGATTTTGAATGAGGTAAGATCCTTGGTACTCATACTGAGAGGTTTTGGAAAACCTAGAGGTAAGAGTAGTTGAAGGTTCTATCTTGAAAACATAAGGATATTATATCTTATAAATCTCCATAATTTTGTCAAAAGAAACTACTAAAATAGTTTGGTTTGAAAATGCAACTTGGCTCACGTTTTGAAATGCCAGAACATTTGAGAATATGTAAAATGAGCCAAGATAGTTTTGTTACATAATATTTGCCAATTGAGGGTGAGGTAAGGAGTACATCATCTGTTACACATTTTGATGCATAAGCACAGACAAACAACAAGCAAACACTACATCATAAAACAAAAAAAGTTTTTGTTCCCCCTGATTTTTGCATTCTGGACAGCTAATTAGGGATGCTAAAATTGGGATGTTACAAATGTGGTTTAGGAAAAGAACACACATGTGATTTCACTAGTGGATCAATGTGGTTTAGGAAAAGAACACACAATCAATGTCACAAGTGGATCAATGTGGTTTCGGAAAAGAACACACATGCACTGTCACTAGTAGATCAATGTGGTTTAGGAAAAGAACACACATGCAATAACTCAAGTGGATCAATGTGGTTTCGTAAAAGAACAAACATGCAATGTCACTAGTGTATCAATGTGGTTTAGGAAAATACCACACATGCTATAACTCCAGTGGATCTATGTGGTTTAGGAAAAGAACACATACGCATGGACTTTAGTGGTTACATGTGGTTTAGGAAAAGAACACACATGCAATGTCACCAGTGGATCCATGTGGTTTAGGAAAAGAACATACATGCAATGACTCTAGTGTATCAATGTGGTTTAGGAAAAGAACACACATACAATGTCAACAGTGGATCAATGTCGTTTCGGAAAAAAAAACACATGCAATGACTCCAGTGGATCAATGTGGTTTAGTAAAAGAACGAACATGCAATGTCACTAGTGGATCAATGTGCTTTAGTAAAATAACACACATGCAATGACGCTAGTGGATCTATGTGGTTTAGGAAATGAACACACATGCAATGTCTCTAGTGGATGAATGTGGCTTAGGAAAAGTACACACATGCAATGACTGTATGTGGTTTAGGAAAAGAACGCATATGCAGTAACTCTAGTGGATAAATGTGGTTTAGGAATAGAACACACATGCAATGACTCTAGTGGATCAATGTGGTTTAGGAAGAGAACACACACACAATGTCACAAGTCGATCAATGTGGTTTAGAAAAAGAGCACACATGCACTGACTCTAGTGGATCAATGTAGTTTAGGAAAAGAACACACATGCAATTTCACTAGTGGATCCATGTGGTTTAGGAAAGAACAAACATGCATTAAATCTAGTGGATACATGTGGTTTAGGAAAATAACACATGCAATTTCACCAGTGGATCCATGTGGATTAGGATAATAACGCACATGCATTGACTCTAGTGGATACATGTGGTTTAGGAAAAGAACACACATGTAATGTCACCAGTGGATCAATATGGTTTAGGAAACTAACTTACATGCAATGACTATAGTGGATCAATGTGGTTTATGAAAAGAACACACATGCAATGGCACCAGTGGATCAATGTGGTTTAGGAAAAGAACACACATGCAATTTCACCAGTGGATCCATGTGGTTTAGGGAAATAACACACATGCAATGTCACTAGTAGATCAATGTGGTTTAGGAAAATAACACACATGCAATGTCACTAGTGGATCAATGTGGGTTTGTAAAAGAATACACATGCAGTGCCCCTCGTGGATCAATGTGGTTTTGGAAAAGAAACATGCAATGTCACCAGTGGATCAATGTGGTTTTGGAAAATAAACACATGCAATGTCACTAGTGGATCAATATGGTTTAGTAAAAGAACACACATGCAATGTCACCAGTGGATCAATGTGCTTTAGGAAAAGAAAACACATGCAATGTCACTAGTGGATCAATGTGGTTTAGGAAAATAACTCACATGCAATGACACTAGTTGATCAATGTGGTTTAGGAAAAGAACACACATGCAATATCACATATGGATCAATGTGTTTTAGGAAAAGAAAACACATGCAATGACTCTAGTGGATACATGTGGTTTAGGAAAAAACCACATGCAATGTCAATAGTGGATCCATGTGGTTCAAGAAAAGAACATACATGCAATGACTCTAGTGGATCAATGTGGTTTTGGAAAAGAACACACATGGAATGGCTCTAGTGGATCAATGTGGTTTTGGAAGCTAACACACATGCAATGTCACCAGTGGATCAAAGTGGTTTAGGAGAAGAACACACATGCAATGACACCAGTGTCTCCATGTGGTTTAGAAAAATAACACCCATGCAATGTTACTAGTGGATCAATGTTGTTTTGGAAAAGAACACACGTGAAATGTCACCTATGGATCAATGTGGTTTAGAAAAAGAAAACACATGCAATGACTCTAGTGGATGGGGGAATACCAATCGGGGTATACCCATGAAGCGGAGTCGCCCATAGCGGGTCGACTCGCCGAATATGGCGACTGGCACATACTTGTCCCAGGCGACTCGCCGACTGGAGGCCCAACATAGCGACTCCAACACAAAGCCCATTAGTGCACTTGTAAACCCTAACTGGCTGCATATATAAAGCCACCAGGGGCACCCCCACGGGACAGACTTATCTCCCACGCCATATTAGATCTCATTATATAGATCCATCTCCCTCCCTCCACCTACGGCGACACCATGTAAACCAATCTATGATCATATACTGGATTGACAGCAGGACGTAGTGATCCTCCATCGAGGAGACGTGAACCTAGGTACATCGTGTGCCAATCTCGCTCCCGGATTCTCCTTGTTGGAGATATGCCCTAGAGGCAATAATAAATATAGTTATTATTATATCTTTGTGTTTATGATAAATGTTTACATTCATGCTATAATAGTATTAACAAGGAAACATTAATACTTGTGTGATTTGTAAACTTAATTTGAAGTCCCTAGTAAAGCCTCTGTATAATACTAGCTTGTTGGTTAATAGATGATTGTGGTTTCCCTATCATGAACATTGAGATGTTATTAACAACAAGATAATATCGTTAGGAGAATGATATGGTGGACATACTCCTATAGATAAGCGTAGCATAAAGATCAAGTCATTTTAATAGTTCAATTGCTATATGCTTTCTGATACATAGTTATCTGATTCCTTCGACCATGAGATCATGCATATCACCTTTGACGGATGGATGCTTTGATGACATCAAAAACCACACCGTAACTGGGTGGCTATAAAGGTGTCATTGAGTGTTCAGAAAGTATTGGTTGAAACACATGGATCAAGAGTGGGATTTGTCCATCCATATGACGGATAGATATACTCTAGGCCCTCTCGGTGAAATGTCATCCAATTAGCTTGCAAGCATGTGACTGGCTCACAAGGGATCACATATCACGGGAACGAGAAAAGAGTACTTATCAGTAACGAGGTTGAACTAGGTATGCAGAGATACCGACGATCATAACCTCGGATAAGTAAACTATCGTGAGACAAAGGGAAATTGATATCGTATGTAAGTGGTTCATTCGATCGCAAAGTAATCGTAGAAATATGTGGGAGCCATATGAATTTCCAGACTCCTCTATTGGTTATTGGTCGGAGAAGTGTCTCGATCATGTCCGCATAATTCACGAACCGTAGGGAGACACACTTAAGGATTCGACGTTGTTTGAGTAGTTATGGAATGATGAGAAAGAGTCCGAATGTTGTTCGGAGTGTCGAATGGGATTCGGGATATCACGAGGAGATCCGGAATGGTCCGGAGAATAAGATTCATATAAGGAAAGTCCCGTTTCGGAGTTGGGGAATGGTTCCGATGTTTTCATCGGGAACATTCTAGAAGGTTCCGGAATGTCCGGCACTCCGGGGGGGGAAGGGTACATGAATGTGTCATTGTAAGTTGGTATGATTGCATCATGTACTAGATGTATTTGCTGTCCAAAATAAAGGGTTTATTTAAATCCTAAATTGAAAAGTCAAACGGCTAGTTTGAAAGTCAAACGGCAATTTTTTGGAAAGAGGAGGAGAAGTGGAAACCGAGTTGGGGAGGGATTCCCTCCTCCCCAAGCCGGCACCCCACCCAAGCCGAGTTGGGGAGGGACTCCACTCCCTCCCCTTGGCCGGCCAGCCCCTCCACCTATATAAGGAGGGGCAGGGCTCCCTCCTAGCACACAAGTACCTCTCCTCCAAAACCCTAGATTGGCGCCACCACCTCCTGCTGCTGCCACCACCTCCCAGGGTTGCCCTAGCCGCCGACTTGGGGTGCCCCAAACCCTAGCCGCCGGCTCTAGAACCTCCTCCTTGGTGTATCTAAAACCTAGATCGCCGAGGAACCCTCTCATACTCCACCATACTCGCTCCGGCTTAAGGCGAAGCCCTGCGAGATCTCCCCTCTACTTCCGGTACCACGCCGTTGTGCTGTCGGAATCGCGAGGAGAGTGCTACAACCTCCGCTGCCTGCTGGAACAAGGGAGAGGAAGGTCTTCGTCGAGTACCGAACGTGTGACCGACTGCGGGAGCGCTGCCGGAACGCGGCGCCGGAAGGATCGTCTACGCGATCTTGAGATCGGAAAGAGTACGACTACATCACCCACGAGAATCTGCTCTCGTTAAACACTTTGGAATCTTCGAGGGTGATTTATTCCATCGACTCGTTGCTACAATCTAGTAGATAGATCTTGGCTTGTTTGTTTGTATGCGGTAGACAATTTTTGTTTTCCATGCTACGAAACCCTACAGTGGTATCAGAGCCGTGTCTATATGTAGATCTGTTGCACGAGTAGAACACAATGGTCACTGTGGGCATTGATGCTTTTATTGTCGATTGCTTCTTGTGTACTTTTCATCTTGCGGGATGTTGGGATGAAGCGGCCCAGGCTAACCTTACATGACATCGTTCATGAGACTTGCTCCACGCTTGACATGCAACTCGTATTGCATAAGTGGCTTTGCGGGTGCCTGTTTCTCCCAGCATAGTGGAGATCCAATTTACAACGGGTGATTAACAATACTAGTATCAATGTTGTGGTTCTTGTTCGTAAGTTAGAACGACACTTATTGAAAGCCCCAAACCACGTAAAATATGCAAAGAAAGTATAGGCGTCTAACTTTGTTTTGCAGGGGTGTGCAGTGATGTGATATGGCCATGATTGTGATTATATTTGATGTATGCAATGTTCCTTATTGTAAGTAGCAACCGGCAGGAGCCATATGGTTGTCTTTAATTTATGTTAAGACCCGCGTGTCTATTCAAAGTAGTTGTAATAGTTGAAGCCGGTGGACGACAACCATGAAGAAGCGTCATTGACCTTGATGCTATACCGGTGATGATGGAGATCATGTTCGTGCTTGAAGATGGAGATCGGAAGCACAAAGAAGAAAGGCCATATCATATCACATATTATGAATTGCATGTGATGTTAATCCTTTATGCATCTTGTATTGCTTAGTAGACGACGGTAGCATTATAAGATGATCCCTCATGCACATAAATTTCAAGTTCTAAAGTGTTCACCCTTAGTATGCACCGTTGCTAAAACTTGTTGTTTCGAAGAACCACGTGATGATCGGGTGTGTTAGATTCCGCGAGTGAATACAACGTAAGCAAGCCAGATTTGCTTATGCGGTAGCTAAGGTTTGATCTTGACGAGCCTAGCATGTACAGACATGGTCTCAGGAACACGAATCACCGAAAGGTAAAACATGAATCATATAGTAGATATGATGAACATGTCGATTGTTCGCCATTGAAACTATATCAACTCTCGTGATGATCGGTTTTGATATAGTGGATTTGGTTCGTGTGATCACTAAAACAATGTGAGGGATGTTGTTTTGAGTGGGAGTTCACCTAGATTAAACTTTATTATTAATTTGAAATCAATTTGTCATAAACTTAGTCTAAACTATTGCAAATATGTTGTAGATCAATGGCAGCCCCTACCATCAATTTTAATGCGTTCCTAGAGAAAGAAAAGTTGAAAAACAATGGAAGCAACTTCGCGGATTGGTTCCGCAATTTGAGGATTGTCCTCACAGCTGGTAATTTGACCTATGTGCTGGATGCACCGCTGGGTGACCCACCTGCAACTAATGCTACCGATGAAGTAAAGAATGTTTACCTTGCTTGGAAGAATCAGTACTCCATAGTTCAGTGTGCTATCTTGTATGGTTTAGAATCGGAGCTTCAGAAAAGGTTTGAGAATTCAGACCCACATGATATTGTCCGTGATCTCAAATTGATCTTTGAGACTCACGCGGCGATTGAGAGTTATGAGGCTTCTGAAAAGTTCTTTAACTGCAAGATGGAAGAGGGCAGCTCCGTCAGTGAGCATGTGCTTAAGATGTCTGGGCACGCAAACAAACTTCAAAGCTTGGGTATAGTGATTCCTAATGCTTTGGGGATTTACCGTGTCCTCCAATCACTACCACCAAGTTACAAGAACTTTGTGATGAACTACAACATGCAGAACATGAACAAGCAGTTGCCAGAACTGTTTGCTATGTTAAAGTCTGCAGAAGTGGAGATCAAGAAAGAGCACCAAGTGTTGTTGGTCAATAAGACCACCAAATTCAAGAAAGGCAAGTCTAAGCAGAAGGGACACTTCAAGAAGGGTGGCAAGAAAGTTGCCACACCGACGAAGAAGACCAAGGCTGGACCCAAGCCTGATACTGAGTGCTTTTACTGCAAAGGAGAAGGTCACTGGAAGCGGAATTGCCCAAAGTACTTGGCAGATTTGAAGAACGGCAACATCAAGAAGAAAGGTATATCTGATATACATGTTATTGATGTGTATCTCACTAGTATTCGTAGTAGTGCCTGGGTATTTGATACTGGTTCGGTTGCTCATATTTGTAACTCGAAACAGGAGCTGCAGAATAAACGGAAGCTAGTGAAGAACGAGGTGACGATGCGCGTGGGAAACGGATCAAAGGTTGATGTGATCGCGGTCGGCACGCTACCCCTTCATCTACCATCGGGATTAGTTTTATACTTAAATAATTGTTATTTGGTGCCTGCGTTGAGCATGAACATTATATCGGGATCTTGTTTATTGCGAGACGGTTACTTGTTTAAATCCGAGAATAATGGTTGTTCGATTTATATGAGTAATATGTTTTATGCACATGCACCTTTGATGGATGGTCTATTCTTGTTGAATCTCGATGGTGGAAATACACATATTAATAACATTGAAGCTAAACGTTTGAAATCAAGCGATAACTCGACCTATATGTGGCACTGTCGTCTTGGTCACATTGGAGTGAAGCGTATGAAGAAACTCCATTCCGATGGACTTCTTGAATCACTTGATTTTGAATCACTTGAAAGATGCGAAGCATGTCTGATGGGCAAAATGACTAAGGCTCCATTTTCTGGTATGATGGAGCGAGCTACGAACTTATTGGAAATCATACATACCGATGTGTGTGGTCCAATGAGTGTAGCATCGCGCGGTGGTTATCGTTATGTTCTTACCTTCACGGATGACTTGAGTAGATATGGGTATATCTATTTCATGAAACATAAGTCCGAAACTTTCGAGAAGTTTAAGGAGTTTCAAAGTGAGGTAGAGAATCAACGTAACAAGAAGATTAAATTTCTACGTTCTGATCGTGGAGGTGAATATCTAAGTTACGAGTTTGGCGAGCATTTGAAGAAATGCGGAATACTTTCACAATTGAAACCGCCGGGAACACCACAACGTAATGGTGTGTCTGAACGTCGTAATCGAACTCTCTTAGATATGGTTCGTTCTATGATGTCACTTACAGATTTGCCGCTATCATTTTGGGGTTATGCATTAGAAACAGCCGCATTCACTTTAAATAGGGCACCGTCTAAATCCGTTAAAACGACACCGTATGAATTATGGTTTGGGAAGAAACCTAAATTGTCGTTCCTTAAAGTTTGGGGATGCGAAGCCTATGTAAAGAAGTTACAGCCGGACAAGCTTGAACCCAAAGCGGAAAAATGCGTCTTCATAGGATACCCGAAGGAAACTATTGGGTATACTTTCTATCATAGATCCGAAGGCAAAATCTTCGTTGCCAAGAATGGATCCTTTCTAGAGAAGGAATTTCTCTCGAAAGAATTGACTGGAAGGAAAGTAGAACTCGACGAGGTTGTCGAACCTTCTCTCGAAATTGCGAGTAGCGCAGCGCCGGAAGAAGTTCATGTGGTGCCTGCACCAATTAGAGAGGAAGCTAATGATGATGATCATGAAACTTCGGTCGAATTTGCTACAGAGACTCGCAGGTCAACGAGAACTCGTACCACTCCAGATTGGTATGATCCCGTTATGAGTGTCATGTTGGTGGACAACACCGATGACCCTGAGACATATGAGGAAGCGATGATGAGCCCAGATTCCAATAAATGGCAGGAAGCCATGAAATCCGAGATTGGATCCATGTACGAAAACCAAGTATGGACTTTGGTGGACTTACCGGATGGCCGGAAGGCTGTCGAGAACAAATGGATCTTCAAGAAGAAAACAGATGCTGATGGTAATGTAACTGTCTATAAAGCTCGACTTGTCGCAAAAGGGTTTCGACAAATTCAAGGAGTTGACTACGGTGAGACTTTCTCACCAGTAGCGAAGCTAAAGTCTGTAAGGATTATGTTAGCAATCGCTGCATATTACGATTATGAGATATGGCAGATGGATGTCAAAACAGCATTCCTCAATGGTGACATTGATGAAGAGTTGTATATGATGCAACCCAAAGGTTTTGTCGATCCTAAAGATGCTAACAAGGTATGCAAACTTCAACGGTCCATCTATGGATTGAAGCAAGCATCCCGAAGTTGGAATCAACGTTTTGATAAGGTAATCAAAAGTTTTGGTTTTATACAAACTTATGGAGAAGCTTGTATTTACAAGAAAGTGAGTGGGAGCTCTGTAGCATTCTTAATACTATATGTGGATGACATATTGTTGATTGGGAATGATGTAGACCTTCTTAATAGTGTCAAAGAATATTTGAATAATAGTTTTTCAATGAAGGATCTTGGCGAAGCAGCTTACATATTAGGCATAAAGATTTATAGAGATAGATCAAAACGCCAAATATCATTGTCACAAAGTACATATTTGGACAAAGTTCTGAAGAGGTTTGGAATGGAAGATAGCAAGAAAGGGTTCTTGCCCATGTTGCCCAATACGACCTTGAGTAAAACTCAAAGTCCGACATCAGCAGAAGATAGAGAAAGGATGAGTAAGACTCCCTATGCCTCAGCCATAGGATCTCTAATGTATGCCATGCTATGTACTAGACCCGACATTGCATATGCTGTTAGTTTGACTAGCAGATATCAAAGTGATCCAGGAGTGGATCATTGGACAACGGTCAAAAACATCCTTAAGTACTTGAGAAGAACTAAGGATATGGTTCTTTCTTATGGAGGTGATGAACAACTCGTTGTTAATGGTTACACCGACGCTAGTTGGAACACCGATCCGGATGATTCTAAATCACAATCTGGATACGTATTTATTTTGAATGGTGCAGCAGTTAGCTGGAGGAGTGCAAAGCAAAGCGTTGTGGCGAGATCTTCAACTGAATCGGAATACATGGCTGCTTCGGAGGCTTCACAAGAAGCGATATGGATGAAAGAGTTCATTACACAGTTGGGTGTGGTTCCTAGTGTGTTGGACCCAATGTCTATCTACTGTGATAACATGGGCGCCATAGCCAATGCGCAAGAACCAAGGTCACACAAGAAGCTGAAGCACATCAAGCTACGTTTTCACGCTATTCGAGAACATATCCAAGATGAGGATATAAATATTTGCAAAGTACACACAGATCTGAATGTGGCGGATCCGTTGACTAAACCTCTCCCGAGGGCAAAACATGACCAGCACCAAACTGCCATGAGTGTTCGGTATATTACCATGTAATCTAGATTAGATGACTCTAGTGCAAGTGGGAGACTGTTGGAGATATGCCCTAGAGGCAATAATAAATATAGTTATTATTATATCTTTGTGTTTATGATAAATGTTTATACTCATGCTATAATAGTATTAACAAGGAAACATTAATACTTGTGTGATTTGTAAACTTAATTTGAAGTCCCTAGTAAAGCCTTTGTATAATACTAGCTCGTTGGTTAATAGATGATTGTGGTTTCCCTATCATGAACATTGAGATGTTATTAACAACAAGATCATATCGTTAGGAGAATGATATGGTGGACATACTCCTATAGATAAGCGTAGCATAAAGATCAAGTCATTTTAATAGTTCAATTGCTATATGCTTTCTGATACATAGTTATCTAATTCCTTCGACCATGAGATCATGCATATCACCTTTGCCGGATGGATGCTTTGATGACATCAAACAACACACCGTAACTGGGTGGCTATAAAGGTGTCATTGAGTGTTCAGAAAGTATTGGTTGAAACACATGGATCAAGAGTGGGATTTGTCCATCCATATGACGGATAGATATACTCTGGGCCCTCTCGGTGAAATGTCATCCAATTAGCTTGCAAGCATGTGACTGGCTCACAAGGGATCACATATCACGGGAACGAGAAAAGAGTACTTATCAGTAACGAGGTTGAACTAGGTATGCAGAGATACCGACGATCATAACCTCGGATAAGTAAACTATCGTGAGACAAAGGGAAATTGATATCGTATGTAAGTGGTTCATTCGATCGCAAAGTAATCGTAGAAATATGTGGGAGCCATATGAATTTCCAGATTCCTCTATTGGTTATTGGTCGGAGAAGTGTCTCGATCATGTCCGCATAATTCACGAACCGTAGGGAGACACACTTAAGGATTCAACGTTGTTTGAGTAGTTATGGAATGATAAGAAAGAGTCCGAATGTTGTTCGGAGTCTCGAATGTGATTCGGAATATCACGAGGAGATCCGGAATGGTCCGGAGAATAAGATTCATATAAGGAAAGTCCCGTTTCGAAGTTGGGGAATGGTTCCGATGTTTTCATCGGGAACATTCTAGAAGGTTCCGGAATGTCCGGCACTCCGGGGGGGGAAGGGTACATGAATGTGTCATTGTAAGTTGGAATGATTGCATCATGTACTAGGTGTCTTTGCTGTCCAAAATAAAGGGTTTATTTAAATCCTAAATTGAAAAGTCAAACGGCAATTTTTTGGAAAGAGGAGGAGAAGTGGAAACCGAGTTGGGGAGGGATTCCCTCCTCCCCAAGCCGGTGCCCCACCCAAGCCGAGTTGGGGAGGGACTCCACTCCCTCCCCTTGGCCGGCCAGCCCCTCCACCTATATAAGGAGGGGCCGGGCTCCCTCCTAGCACACAAGTACCTCTCCTCCAAAACCCTAGATTGGCGCCACCACCTCCTGCTGCTGCCGCCACCTCCCAGGGTTGCCCTAGCCGCCGACTTGGGGTGCCCCAAACCCTAGCCGCCGGCTCTAGCACCTCCTCCTTGGTGTATCTAAAACCTAGATCGCCGAGGAACCCTCTCATACTCCACCATACTCGCTCCGGCTTAAGGCGAAGCCCTGCGAGATCTCCCCTCTACTTCCCGTACCACGCCGTTGTGCTGCCGGAATCGCGAGGAGAGTGCTACAACCTCCGCTGCCTGCTGGAACAAGGGAGAGGAAGGTCTTCGTCGAGTACCGAACGTGTGACCGACTGCGGGAGCGCTGCCGGAACGCGGCGCCGGAAGGATCGTCTACGCGATCTTGAGATCGGAAAGAGTACGACTACATCACCCACGAGAATCTGCTCTCGTTAAACACTTTGGAATCTTCGAGGGTGAGTTATTCCATCGACTCGTTGCTACAATCTAGTAGATAGATCTTGGCTTGTTTGTTTGTATGCGGTAGAAATTTTTTGTTTTCCATGCAACGAAACCCTACACTCCTACCTCTCCTTGCTCTTTCCTCTATGTAAGCTACCCTGTAGCCTCTGCCGTAGTCAATACCAAGACAGTTAGCGCCCACCGTGGGGTAAGCGATGCTTGGAGGTGATCATCCGGGCGGGATCTCGCAACATCTTCATCGATGGACTCGGTGGCGCTCACATGTAAAAATCTGGATCGGATCTACCATGCAGTTCATGCGCATAAGGTCGGCGGTGCTGCACCTGGTATGTGGAGTTCCTGTCAAGCACGACAACAAAGCTGTGGTCCAACAAAGACATCAATCAAGATTAAATCGGATCACAAGTTTGGGCTGACAGCCATGTGATCTTGTCCTCACAACGCAGATGGTTTGTAAGGTCAAGATGCATGCCCGATTGCATGTGGTGATTAATGGGATTTTTCTACCCCCGATCGCATGTCTCACGTATTGATTACACTTCTGATCAGTATTTTATTTAGATTTAATGATTTTCACATTATTTTGCAATACATGCGCTACCACATGGATTGGTGAAGGGGACGAGATGGAAGGCCGCGTCGGCCCCAGGCGGCCGTGGTCCGTGGTTCTCGACCACCGGCTCCACCCTCGGTGGCTGTTCCTCGACTCGAGAAACTACAGATGCGATCGGTCCCTGATAAGTTTTTGATTCAAACTCATCTTTCCTATTTATTGCACTACCGGTTGATTAAATTATTTAGACATAATCTTGCATGCAGTGTTGCTTGTATGAATTCTCTGGAGTATTGATCCTAGATATAGGACATGATCAAATTAATTGCTATAGTCAGGTTTTTCTGGCTAGGGATTGAGCGGAAGCAAAATTCTACAGCTCCGTCTACATCAGTAGTCAGGTTTTGATCAAGAAAAAGCTCTCGGCGGCTGATGATTTTCCCTTCAGATCTCATCTATTCCTCTTATTGGTTATTTTATTAGCTGACTTATTTTATTTGAATCTAACTATTTTCTATGCATGTTACTGATACAATTGGTTTGGAGAATCAGTCTATAGATGAAAAATCGTATCAGAACAGACACTAATGATATGAGATTCCATTATTGTTTGCAGCGGCGACTGGCGATTGCGCTAGAATGATGAAATCGTTCCATACCCTGGGACTGGCCACGCACGTAAACGGCAACAACTGCAGTGGAAGAAAGAGAAAAGAAATTTGCTTGATTGATGATACCTTTTCTTGCTTTTTAGTTTTTAATATGTACGATGTACTTTGGGTCTAGTTCCGGCCATACGACATCAATCGGCAAATAGTCTGCGCATGGTGAAGCATGCCTAGATCAGTTATAAATATCTTAGTGTTTGCCTACTTTGCATCCTCCCGTTTGCATAATTAGGCTTTACACACATTTAATATCACATAATCAGGCACATATACTAATTTCTCGTTTTATTTGGCCTATGCACGAGGAACAAAACGATCGCTGCACGTCGGCACGAGGTGACAGGAATCAAGCCTTGGCGACTTAAGCGCACACGAGCACCTCGGTGGCACGTCGGTGAGACAAGCCCGACTGACTCCATCGCCATGACTCGGATATATCTGAAGGTTTAATTGACCGTGCTACCGCAAACTGCTTCGACTCTTCGCCGACTCTTCATAGTCACGTCCGCGTAACACTTCGTCGGCAACGACTCAGCTATGGCCGATAATTCTCCCCTACTCAAACTTGTTTTAAATATTTTATTCATATACTAATAATCTATTTACTGGATGCTTGTTGATGAGTATGCACGGGGAGGATCAAACTGCGCACTCGTGGCTCGGATGCGCGCGGTGCACGTACCTGGCGAAATCCTCAACTCCAGAGTCAGCGTCATGTCGACTACGACAAAAATCCGTGGAATCGCCCGCACCTGTCGCGTAGACGCCAGGGACGGCGACTCGCCCATCGCAGACTCGCCACGCTCTCCACGCTCGGGGACTCGCCTCACCATCACGAATTCCCCCCGATGATTCGACATTCGCCACGCCAGCGGACTCGCCCTCGCGGACTCGCCACGCTTGGGGACTCCCCATCGTGGACTCGCCACGCTCGCCCCTGCCGACTCGCCATGCTACCGGCTAAATACCACACGACTTCGCCATAGCGCAACCTTCATCCGCCGCGTCGACCCCATGTTCGCCGCATCGACTTCGCCCTAGCGCGACCTCTGTCCGTCGCGTCGACCCCATGTCCGACACGTCGACTTCGTCCTAGCGTGACCTCCGTCCGCCGTGCCGACCCCGTGTCCGCCACGTCAACTTCGCCCTAGCGCGACCTCTGTCCGTCGGGTCGACCCCGTGTCCGCCACGTCGACTTCGCCCTAGGGTGACCTCCGTCCGCCGCGTCGACCCCGTGTCCGCCACGTCGACTTCGCCCTAGGGTGACCTCCGTCCGCCGCGTCGACCCCGTGTCCGCCACGTCGACTTTGCCATAGCGCGACCTCCGTCCGCCGCATCGACTCCGCCAAAGCATGCCTATAATTCTGCTACGTCGAATGCGTACGCCGCGCCTACTAAGGGACCTTCATCGTCTGGGTCGCCAGAGAGGGTCACATGCCACGATGCATGGACTCAGCACTGGGCATCTCTCCCCCCGGGAAAAATTGATTCGCCTTTGTCAACCTTTGAAAGAGCGACTCGCAATGGCTAAATAGTATAGACGAGGACTCACAAACAGAGCCTCGGGTCGTCCACGAAAAACGCTAACCAAGAGCCATCATTGGAGTCGCCTTGCTCGACTGGTCTTCCGGGCCAAGACAAATGGCAGTGCTACACAAACAGCACCATGTCCTCCTCAACCTTAGACAGAGCAACTCACACGGCCAAGTACTACGGACGAGGACTCGCAAACCAAGCCTCGGATCATCTAGGAAAACGCCCAGCCGAGAGCCGTCTTTGGAGTCGCCATGCGACTGGCCCTCGGGCTAAGACGAGAGACTCGCTAACAAAAACAGCGCAATCAACGTCATCGCAGACTCACAATCATCACGGACTCGCCACACTCGGGGGCTCTCCCCTCGCGGACTCGCTCACCGCAAACTCTCCCCATGCGGACTCGCCATGCTCGGCAAAAACCACTACTATTTTCAGAATATGCTTCTCTAAAGAGCCTCAAGTCGCCTCTACAAGCCAACTCGAGCCTCGGGGACTACTCCTAGGCATACTATGTGTGCGCGTGGTTCCACGACCATGGATCGCCATGCTCGGGGACTCGCCACCGCGGACTCGCCTTCGCGTACTCAACACGCTCGGGGACTCACCATCGTGGACTTGTCCTCGCGTACTCAACACGCTCGGGGACTCGCCACCGTGGACTCGCCCTCGCGTCCTCAACACGCTCGGGGACTCGCCACCGCGGACTCGCCCTCGCGTACTCAACACGCTCGGAGACTCACCAGTATGGACTCGCCTCACATATTCCCCTGCACCGACTTGGCGACTACACCACCAATGATTTGGTGGCCACCACATCCTCTACGGCAGCAAGTTGACAAGGCACCGGCCAAACTTCTCCAAGGGCGACTCCGTCCAATGACGACTCGCCCGATGCGTCGATTCGCCTTGGCGATTGGGCCTTCGCTATTTCTCAATTTCAGGAGCTCGCCAATGACTCACCATCGACTCCACCCTGGAATCACCACCGTCGATTCGGCGGCTTAAAGTCATCGCCGAGTCCCTGACGCGCTTAGGGACTACTGATGGGGGAATACCAATCGTGGTATACCCATGAAGCGGAGTTTCCCATAGTGGGTCGACTCGCCGAATATGGCGACTAGCGCATACTTGTCCCAGGAGACTCACCGACTGGAGGCCCAACATAGCGACTCCAACACAAAGCCCATTAGTGCACATGTAAACCCTAAATGGTTGCATATATAAAGCCACCAGGGGCACCCCCACGGGACAAACTTCTCTCCCACGTCATATTAGATCTCATTAGACAGATCCATCTCTCTCCCTCCGCCTACGGCGACCCTATGTAAACCAATCTATGATCATATACTGGATTGACACCAGGACGTAGCGATCCTCCATCGAGGGAACGTGAACCTGGGTACATCGTGTGCCAATCTCGCTCCCGGATTCTCCTATGTTGCCTTGCCCTTTCCTCTACGTAAGCTACCCTGTAGCATATGCCGTGGTCAATACCACGACACTAGTGGATCAATGTAGTTTAGGAAAATAACACACATGCAATGTCACAAGTGGATCCATGTGACTTAGGAAAAGAACACCCATGCATTGACTCTAGTGGATACATGTGGTTTAGGAAAAGAACACACATGCAATGTCACCAGTGGATCAATGTGGTTTAGGAAAATAACACACATGCAATGACTCTATGGATCAATGTGGTTCAGGAAAAAACACACATGCAATGGCACCAGTGGATCAATATGGTTTAGGAAAAGAACACACATGCAATGTAACCAATGGATACATGTGGTTTAGGAAAAGAACACACATGCAATGACTCTAGTGGATCAATGTGGTTTAGGAAAATAACACACATGCAATGTCACTAGTGGATCAATGTGGTATAGGAAAAGAACACACATGCAATGACTCTAGTGGATCAATGTGGTTTATTAAAAGAACGAACATGCAATGTCACTAGTGGATCAATGTGCTTTAGGAAAAGAACACACATGCAATGACTCTAGTGGATCTATGTGGTTTAGGAAAAGAACACACATGCAATGACTCTAGTGGACTAATGTGGTTTAGAAAAAGAACACACATGCAATGACTCTACTGGATCCATGTGGTTTAGCAAAAGAATACACATGCAATGACTTCAGTGTCTCCATGTGGTTTAGAAAAAGAACACCATGCAATGTCACTAGTGGATCAATGTGGTTTTGAAGATAACACACATGCAATGTCACCAGTGGATCAAAGTGGTTTAGGAAAAGAAAACACATGCAATGACTCTAGTGAATCCGTGTGGTTTAGGAAAATAACACACATGCAATGTCTCTAGTGGATGAATGTTGTTTAGGAATGAACACACATGCAATGACTCCACTTGATCAATGTGGTTTAGGAAAAGAACGCACATGCAGTGACTCTAGTGGATCAATGTAGTTTAGGAATAGAACACACATGCAATGACTCTAGTGGATTAATGTGGTTTAGGAAAAGAACACACATGCAATGTCACCAGTGGATCAATGTGGTTTAGAAAAAGAACACGCATGCAATGAATCTAGTGGATCAATGTAGTTGAGGAAAACAACACACATGCAATTTCTCCAGTGGATCCATGTGGTTTAGGAAAAGAACACACATGCATTAACTCTAGTGGATCAATTTGGTTTAGGAAAATAACACACTTGCAATGTCACCAATGGATCCATGTGGTTTAGGAAAAGAACATACATGCAATGACTCTAGTGGATCAATGTGGTTTAGGAAAATAACACACATCCAATGTCACTAGTGGATCAATGTGGTATAGGAAAAGAACACACATGCAATGACTCTAGTGGATGAATGTGGTTTAGTAAAAGAACGAACATGCAATGTCACTAGTGGATTAATGTGCTTTAGGAAAAGAACACACATGCAATGAATCTAGTGGATCAATCTGGTTTACGAAAAGAACACACATGCAGTGGCACCAGTGGATCAATGTGGTTTAGGAAAAGAACACAAATGCAATGTCACCAATGGATCCATGTGGTTTATGAAAAGAACACACATGCAATGTCACTAGTGGATCATTGTGGTTTAGGAAAAGAACACACATGCAATGTCACTAGTGGATCAATGTGGGTTAGGAAAATAGTACACATGTAGTGTCACTAGTGGATCAGTGTGGTTTAGGAAAATAACACACATGCAATGTCACCAGTGGATCAATGTGAAAAAGAACACACATGTAGTGACTCTAGTGGATCAATGTAGATTAGGAAAAGAACACACATGTAATTTCACAAGTGGATCCATGTGGTTTAGGAAAACAACACACATGAAATTTCACTAGTGGATCCATGTGGTTTAGGAAAAGAAAGCACATGCATTGACTCAAGTGGATACATGTGCTTTAGGAAAAGAACACACATGCAATGTCACCAGTGGATCCATGTGGTTTAGGAAAAGAACAAACATGCATTGAATCTAGTGGATACATGTGGTTTAGGAAAAGAACACACATGCATTAACTCTAGTGGATACATATGGTTTAGGAAAAGAACACACATGCATTGACTCTAGTGCATACATGTGGTTTAGGAAAAGAACACACATGCAATTTCACCAGTGGATCGATGTGGTTTAGGAAAAGAACACACATGCATTGACTCCAGTGGATACGTGTGGTTTAGGAAAAGAACGCACATGCAATGTCACCCGTGGATCCATGTGGTTTAGGAACATAACACACATGCATTGACTCTAGTGGATACATGTGGTTTAGGAAAAGAACATGCATGCAATGTCACAAGTGGATCAATGTGGTTTAGGAAAATAACACACATGCAATGAATCTAGTGGATCAATGTCGTTTACGAAAAGAACACACATTCAGTGGCACCAGTGGATAGATGTGGTTTAGGAAAAGAACACAAATGCAATGTCACTAATGGATCCATGTGGTTTATGAAAAGAACACACATGCAATGTCACTAGTGGATCATTGTGGTTTAGGAAAAGAATACACGTGCAATGTCACTAGTGGATCAATATGGGTTACGAAAATAGTACACATGCAGTGTCACTAGTGGATCAGTGTGGTTTAGGAAAATAACACACATGCAATGTCACCAGTGGATCAATGTGAAAAAGAACACACATGTAGTGACTCTAGTGGATCAATGTAGATTAGGAAAAGAACACACATGTAATTTCACAAGTGGATCCATGTGGTTTAGGAAAACAACACAAATGAAATTTCACTAGTGGATCCATGTGGTTTAGGAAAAGAATGCACATGCATTGACTCAAGTGGATACATGTGCTTTACGAAAAGAACACACATGCAATGTCACCAGTGGATCCATGTGGTTTAGGAAAAGAACACACATGCAATTTCTCTAGTGGATCCATGTGGTTTAGGAAAAGAACACACATGCATTAACTCTAGTGGATACATATGGTTTAGAAAAAGAACACACATGCAATTTCACTAGAGGATCCATGTGGTTTAGGAAAAGAACGCACATGCATTGACTCTAGTGGATACATGTGGTTTAGGAAAAGAACACACATGTAATGTCACCAGTGGATCAATGTGGTTTAGGAAAATAACACACATGCAATGAATCTAGTGGATCAATGTGGTTTACGAAAAGAACACACATGCAGTGGCACCAGTGGATAGATGTGGTTTAGGAAAAGAACACAAATGAAATGTCACCAATGGATCCATGTGGTTTATGAAAAGAACACACATGCAATGTCACTAGTGGATCATTGTGGTTTAGGAAAAGAACACACGTGCAATGTCACTAGTGGATCAATCTGGGTTAGGAAAATAGTACACATGTAGTGTCACTAGTGGATCAGTGTGGTTTAGGAAAATAACACACATGCAATGTCACCAGTGGATCAATGTGAAAAAGAACACACATGTAGTGACTCTAGTGGATAAATGTAGATTAGGAAAAGAACACACATGTAATTTCACAAGTGGATCCATGTGGTTTAGGAAAACAACACACATGAAATTTCACTAGTGGATCCATGTGGTTTAGGAAAAGAATGCACATGCATTGACTCAAGTGGATACATGTGCTTTAGGAAAAGAACACACATGCAATGTCACCAGTGGATCCATGTGGTTTAGGAAAAGAACACACATGCAATTTCTCTAGTGGATCCATGTGGTTTAGGAAAAGAACACACATGCATTAACTCTAGTGGATACATATGGTTTAGAAAAAGAACACACATGCAATTTCACTAGTGGATCCATGTGGTTTAGGAAAAGAACGCACATGCATTGACTCTAGTGGATACATGTGGTTTAGGAAAAGAACACACATGTAATGTCACCAGTGGATCCATGTGGTTTAGGAAAAGAACACACATGCATTGACTCTGGTGGATACATGTGGTTTAGGAAAAGAACACACATGCATTGACTCTGGTGGATACATGTGGTTTAGGAAAAGAACATGCTTGCAATGTCACAAGTGGATCAATGTGGTTTAGGAAAATAACACACATGCAATGTCACCAATGGATCCATGTGGTTTAGGAAAAGAACATACATGCAATGACTTTAGTGGATCAATGTGGTTTAGGAAAATAACACACATGCAATGTCACTAGTGGATCAATGTGGTATAGGAAAAGAACACACATGCAATGACTCTAGTGGATCAATGTGGTTTAGTAAAGGAACAGACATGCAATGTCACTAGTGGATTAATGTGCTTTAGGAAAAGAACACACATGCAATGAATCTAATGGATCAATGTGGTTTACGAAAAGAACACACATGCAGTGGCACTAGTGGATCAATGTGGTTTAGGAAAAGAACACAAATGCAATGTCACCAATGGATCCATGTGGTTTATGAAAAGAACACACATGCAATGTCACTAGTGGATCATTCTGGTTTAGGAAAAGAACACACGTGCAATGTCACTAGTGGATCAATGTGGGTTAGGAAAATAGTACACATGCAGTGTCACTAGTAGATCAGTGTGGTTTAGGAGAACAACACACATGCAATGTCACCAGTGGATCAATGTGAAAAAGAACACACATGTAGTGACTCTAGTGGATCAATGTAGATTAGGAAAAGAACACACATGTAATTTCACAAGTGGATCCATGTGCTTTAGGAAAACAACACACATGAAATTTCACTAGTGGATCCATGTGGTTTAGGAAAAGAACGCACATGCATTGACTCAAGTGGATACATGTGCTTTAGGAAAAGAACACACATGCAATGTCACCAGTGGATCCATGTGGTTTAGGAAAAGAACACCCATGCAATTTCTCTAGTGGATCCATGTGGTTTAGGAAAAGAACACACATGCATTAACTCTAGTGGATACATATGGTTTAGAAAAAGAACACACATGCAATTTCACTAGTGGATCCATGTGGTTTAGGAAAAGAACGCACATGCATTGACTCTAGTAGATACATGTGGTTTAGGAAAAGAACACACATGTAATGTCACCAGTGGATCCATGTGGTTTAGGAAAAGAACACACATGCATTGACTCTGGTGGATACATGTGGTTTAGGAAAAGAACATGCATGCAATGTCACAAGTGGATCAATGTGGTTTAGGAAAACAACACACATGCAATGTCACCAATGGATCCATGTGGTTTAGGAAAAGAACACATATGAAATTTCACTAGTGGATCCATGTGGTTTAGGAAAAGAATGCACATGCATTGACTCAAGTGGATACATGTGCTTTAGGAAAAGAACACACATGCAATGTCACCAGTGGATCCATGTGGTTTAGGAAAAGAACACACATGCAATTTATCTAGTGGATCCATGTGGTTTAGGAAAAGAACACACATGCATTAACTCTAGTGGATACATATGGTTTAGAAAAAGAACACACATGCAATTTCACTAGAGGATCCATGTGGTTTAGGAAAAGAACGCACATGCATTGACTCTAGTGGATACATGTGGTTTAGGAAAAGAACACACATGTAATGTCACCAGTGGATCAATGTGGTTTAGGAAAATAACACACATGCAATGAATCTAGTGGATCAATGTGGTTTACGAAAAGAACACACATGCAGTGGCACCAGTGGATAGATGTGGTTTAGGAAAAGAACACAAATGCAATGTCACCAATGGATCCATGTGGTTTATGAAAAGAACACACATGCAATGTCACTAGTGGATCATTGTGGTTTAGGAAAAGAACACACGTGCAATGTCACTAGTGGATCAATCTGGGTTCTGAAAATAGTACACATGTAGTGTCACTAGTGGATCAGTGTGGTTTAGGAAAATAACACGCATGCAATGTCACCAGTGGATCAATGTGAAAAAGAACACACATGTAGTGACTCTAGTGGATAAATGTAGATTAGGAAAAGAACACACATGTAATTTCACAAGTGGATCCATGTGGTTTAGGAAAACAACACACATGAAATTTCACTAGTGGATCCATGTGGTTTAGGAAAAGAATGCATTTGCATTGACTCAAGTGGATACATGTGCTTTAGGAACAGAACACACATGCAATGTCACTAGTGGATCCATGTGGTTTAGGAAAAGAACACACATGCAATTTCTCTAGTGGATCCATGTGGTTTAGGAAAAGAACACACATGCATTAACTCTAGTGGATACATATGGTTTAGAAAAAGAACACACATGCAATTTCACTAGTGGATCCATGTGGTTTAGGAAAAGAACGCACATGCATTGACTCTAGTGGATACATGTGGTTTAGGAAAAGAACACACATGTAATGTCACCAGTGGATCCATGTGGTTTAGGAAAAGAACACACATGCATTGACTCTGGTGGATACATGTGGTTTCGGAAAAGAACATGCTTGCAATGTCACAAGTGGATCAATGTGGTTTAGGAAAATAACACACATGCAATGTCACCAATGGATCCATGTGGTTTAGGAAAAGAACATACATGCAATGACTGTAGTGGATCAATGTGGTTTAGGAAAATAACACACATGCAATGTCACTAGTGGATCAATGTGGTATAGGAAAAGAACACACATCCAATGATTCTAGTGGATCAATGTGGTTTAGTAAAGGAACGGACATGCAATGTCACTAGTGGATTAATGTGCTTTAGGAAAAGAACACACATGCAATGAATCTAGTGGATCAATGTGGTTTACGAAAAGAACACACATGCAGTGGCACCAGTGGATCAATGTGGTTTAGGAAAAGAACACAAATGCAATGTCACCAATGGATCCATGTGGTTTATGAAAAGAACACACATGCAATGTCACTAGTGGATCATTGTGGTTTAGGAAAAGAACACACGTGCAATGTCACTAGTGGATCAATGTGGGTTAGGAAAATAGTACACATGTAGTGTCACTAGTAGATCAGTGTGGTTTAGGAGAACAACACACATGCAATGTCACCAGTGGATCAATCTGAAAAAGAACACACATGTAGTGACTCTAGTGGATCAATGTAGATTAGGAAAAGAACACACATGTAATTTCACAAGTGGATCCATGTGCTTTAGGAAAACAACACACATGAAATTTCACTAGTGGATCCATGTGGTTTAGGAAAAGAACGCACATGCATTGACTCAAGTGGATACATGTGCTTTAGGAAAAGAACACACATGCAATGTCACCAGTGGATCCATGTGGTTTAGGAAAAGAACACCCATGCAATTTCTCTAGTGGATCCATGTGGTTTAGGAAAAGAACACACATGCATTAACTCTAGTGGATACATATGGTTTAGAAAAAGAACACACATGCAATTTCACTAGTGGATCCATGTGGTTTAGGAAAAGAACGCACATGCAGTGACTCAAGTGGATACATGTGCTTTAGGAAAAGAACACACATGCAATGTCACCAGTGGATCAATGTGAAAAAGAACACACATGTAGTGACTCTAGTGGATAAATGTAGATTAGGAAAAGAACACACATGTAATTTCACAAGTGGATCCATGTGGTTTAGGAAAACAACACACATGAAATTTCACTAGTGGATCCATGTGGTTTAGGAAAAGAATGCATTTGCATTGACTCAAGTGGATACATGTGCTTTAGGAAAAGAACACACATGCAATGTCACCAGTGGATCCATGTGGTTTAGGAAAAGAACACACATGCAATTTCTCTAGTGGATCCATGTGGTTTAGGAAAAGAACACACATGCATTAACTCTAGTGGATACATATGGTTTAGAAAAAGAACACACATGCAATTTCACTAGTGGATCCATGTGGTTTAGGAAAAGAACGCACATGCAGTGACTCAAGTGGATACATGTGCTTTAGGAAAAGAACACACATGCAATGTCACCAGTGGATCCATGTGGTTTAGGAAAAGAACACACATGCAATTTCTCTAGTGGATCCATGTGGTTTAGGAAAAGAACACACATGCATTAACTCTAGTGGCTACATATGGTTTAGAAAAAGAACACACATGCAATTTCACTAGAGGATCCATGTGGTTTAGGAAAAGAACGCACATGCATTGACTCTAGTGGATACATGTGGTTTAGGAAAAGAACACACATGTAATGTCACCAGTGGATCAATGTGGTTTAGGAAAATAACACACATGCAATGAATCTAGTGGATCAATGTGGTTTACGAAAAGAACACACATGCAGTGGCACCAGTGGATAGATGTGGTTTAGGAAAAGAACACAAATGCAATGTCACCAATGGATCCATGTGGTTTATGAAAAGAACACACATGCAATGTCACTAGTGGATCATTGTGGTTTAGGAAAAGAACACACGTGCAATGTCACTAGTGGATCAATCTGGTTTCTGAAAATAGTACACATGTAGTGTCACTAGTGGATCAGTGTGGTTTAGGAAAATAACACGCATGCAATGTCACCAGTGGATCATTGTGAAAAAGAACACACATGTAGTGACTCTAGTGGATAAATGTAGATTAGGAAAAGAACACACATGTAATTTCACAAGTGGATCCATGTGGTTTAGGAAAACAACACACATGAAATTTCACTAGTGGATCCATGTGGTTTAGGAAAAGAATGCATTTGCATTGACTCAAGTGGATACATGTGCTTTAGGAAAAGAACACACATGCAATGTCACCAGTGGATCCATGTGGTTTAGGAAAAGAACACACATGCAATTTCTCTAGTGGATCCATGTGGTTTAGGAAAAGAACACACATGCATTAACTCTAGTGGATACATATGGTTTAGAAAAAGAACACACATGCAATTTCACTAGTGGATCCATGTGGTTTAGGAAAAGAACGCACATGCATTGACTCTAGTGGATACATGTGGTTTAGGAAAAGAACACACATGTAATGTCACCAGTGGATCCATGTGGTTTAGGAAAAGAACACACATGCATTGACTCTGGTGGATACATGTGGTTTAGGAAAAGAACCTGCTTGCAATGTCACAAGTGGATCAATGTGGTTTAGGAAAATAACACACATGCAATGTCACCAATGGATCCATGTGGTTTAGGAAAAGAACATACATGCAATGACTGTAGTGGATCAATGTGGTTTAGGAAAATAACACACATGCAATGTCACTAGTGGATCAATGTGGTATAAGAAAAGAACACACATGCAATGACTCTAGTGGATCAATGTGGTTTAGTAAAGGAACGGACATGCAATGTCACTAGTGGATTAATGTGCTTTAGGAAAAGAACACACATGCAATGAATCTAGTGGATCAATGTGGTTTACGAAAAGAACACACATGCAGTGGCACCAGTGGATCAATGTGGTTTAGGAAAAGAACACAAATGCAATGTCACCAATGGATCCATGTGGTTTATGAAAACAACACACATGCAATGTCACTAGTGGATCATTGTGGTTTAGGAAAAGAACACACGTGCAATGTCACTAGTGGATCAATGTGGGTTAGGAAAATAGTACACATGCAGTGTCACTAGTAGATCAGTGTGGTTTAGGAGAACAACACACATGCAATGTCACCAGTGGATCAATGTGAAAAAGAACACACATGTAGTGACTCTAGTGGATCAATGTAGATTAGGAAAAGAACACACATGTAATTTCACAAGTGGATCCATGTGCCTTAGGAAAACAACACACATGAAATTTCACTAGTGGATCCATGTGGTTTAGGAAAAGAACGCACATGCATTGACTCAAGTGGATACATGTGCTTTAGGAAAAGAACACACATGCAATGTCACAAGTGGATCCATGTGGTTTAGGAAAAGAACACACATGCATTGAATCTAATGGATACATGTGCTTTAGGAAAAGAACACACATGCAATTTCTCTAGTGGATCCATGTGGTTTAGGAAAAGAACACACATGCATTAACTCTACTGGATACATATGGTTTAGGAAAAGAACACACATGCATTGACTCTAGTGGATACATGTGGTTTAGGAAAAGAACACACATGCAATTTCACCAGTGGATCGATGTGGTTTAGGAAAAGAACGCACATGCATTGACTCCAGTGGATACATGTGGTTTAGGAACAGAACACACATGCATTGACTCTAGTGGATACATGTGGTTTAGGAAAAGAACATGCATGCAATGTCAGAAGTGGATCAATGTGGTTTAGGAAAATAACACACATGCAATGAATCTAGTGGATCAATGTGGTTTACGAAAAGAACACACATGCAGTGGCACCAGTGGATCAATGTGGTTTAGGAAAAGAACACAAATGCAATGTCACCAATGGATCCATGTGGTTTATGAAAAGAACACACATGCAATGTCACTAGTGGATCATTGTGGTTTAGGAAAAGAACACACGTGCAATGTCACTAGTGGATCAATGTGGGTTAGGAAAATAGTACACATGCAGTGTCACTAGTGGATCAGTGTCGTTTAGGAGAACAACACACATGCAATGTCACCAGTGGATCAATGTGAAAAAGAACACACATGTAGTGCCTTTAGTGGATCAATGTAGATTAGGAAAAGAACAAACATTTAATTTCACAAGTGGATCCATGTGCTTTAGGAAAACAACACACATGAAATTTCACTAGTGGATCCATGTGGTTTAGGAAAAGAACGCACATGCATTGACTCAAGTGGATACATGTGCTTTAGGAAAAGAACACACATGCAATGTCACCAGTGGATCCATGTGGTTTAGGAAAGGAACACACATGCATTGAATCTAGTGGATACATGTGCTTTAGGAAAAGAACACACATGCATTGACTCTGGTGGATACATGTGGTTTAGGAAAAGAACATGCTTGCAATGTCACAAGTGGATCAATGTGGTTTAGGAAAATAACACACATGCAATGTCACCAATGGATCCATGTGGTTTAGGAAAAGAACATACATGCAATGACTGTAGTGGATCAATGTGGTTTAGGAAAATAACACACATGCAATGTCACTAGTGGATCAATGTGGTATAGGAAAAGAACACACATACAATGATTCTAGTGGATCAATGTGGTTTAGTAAAGGAACGGACATGCAATGTCACTAGTGGATTAATGTGCTTTAGGAAAAGAACACACATGCAATGAATCTAGTGGATCAATGTGGTTTACGAAAAGAACACACATGCAGTGGCACCAGTGGATCAATGTGGTTTAGGAAAAGAACACAAATGCAATGTCACCAATGGATCCATGTGGTTTATGAAAAGAACACACATGCAATGTCACTAGTGGATCATTGTGGTTTAGGAAAAGAACACACGTGCAATGTCACTAGTGGATCAATGTGGGTTAGGAAAATAGTACACATGCAGTGTCACTAGTAGATCAGTGTGGTTTAGGAGAACAACACACATGCAATGTCACCAGTGGATCAATCTGAAAAAGAACACACATGTAGTGACTCTAGTGGATCAATGTAGATTAGGAAAAGAACACACATGTAATTTCACAAGTGGATCCATGTGCTTTAGGAAAACAACACACATGAAATTTCACTAGTGGATCCATGTGGTTTAGGAAAAGAACGCACATGCATTGACTCAAGTGGATACATGTGCTTTAGGAAAAGAACACACATGCAATGTCACCAGTGGATCCATGTGGTTTAGGAAAAGAACACCCATGCAATTTCTCTAGTGGATCCATGTGGTTTAGGAAAAGAACACACATGCATTAACTCTAGTGGATACATATGGTTTAGAAAAAGAACACACATGCAATTTCACTAGTGGATCCATGTGGTTTAGGAAAAGAACGCACATGCATTGACTCCAGTAGATACATGTGGTTTAGGAAAAGAACACACATGTAATGTCACCAGTGGATCCATGTGGTTTAGGAAAAGAACACACATGCATTGACTCTGGTGGATACATGTGGTTTAGGAAAAGAACATGCATGCAATGTCACAAGTGGATCAATGTGGTTTAGGAAAACAACACACATGCAATGTCACCAATGGATCCATGTGGTTTAGGAAAAGAACACACATGAAATTTCACTAGTGGATCCATGTGGTTTAGGAAAAGAATGCACATGCATTGACTCAAGTGGATACATGTGCTTTAGGAAAAGAACACACATGCAATGTCACCAGTGGATCCATGTGGTTTAGGAAAAGAACACACATGCAATTTCTCTAGTGGATCCATGTGGTTTAGGAAAAGAACACACATGCATTAACTCTAGTGGATACATATGGTTTAGAAAAAGAACACACATGCAATTTCACTAGAGCATCCATGTGGTTTAGGAAAAGAACGCACATGCATTGACTCTAGTGGATACATGTGGTTTAGGAAAAGAACACACATGTAATGTCACCAGTGGATCAATGTGGTTTAGGAAAATAACACACATGCAATGAATCTAGTGGATCAATGTGGTTTACGAAAAGAACACACATGCAGTGGCACCAGTGGATAGATGTGGTTTAGGAAAAGAACACAAATGCAATGTCACCAATGGATCCATGTGGTTTATGAAAAGAACACACATGCAATGTCACTAGTGGATCATTGTGGTTTAGGAAAAGAACACACGTGCAATGTCACTAGTGGATCAATCTGGGTTCTGAAAATAGTACACATGTAGTGTCACTAGTGGATCAGTGTGGTTTAGGAAAATAACACGCATGCAATGTCACCAGTGGATCAATGTGAAAAAGAACACACATGTAGTGACTCTAGTGGATAAATGTAGATTAGGAAAAGAACACACATGTAATTTCACAAGTGGATCCATGTGGTTTAGGAAAACAACACACATGAAATTTCACTAGTGGATCCATGTGGTTTAGGAAAAGAATGCATTTGCATTGACTCAAGTGGATACATGTGCTTTAGGAAAAGAACACACATGCAATGTCACCAGTGGATCCATGTGGTTTAGGAAAAGAACACACATGCAATTTCTCTAGTGGATCCATGTGGTTTAGGAAAAGAACACACATGCATTAACTCTAGTGGATACATATGGTTTAGAAAAAGAACACACATGCAATTTCACTAGTGGATCCATGTGGTTTAGGAAAAGAACGCACATGCAGTGACTCAAGTGGATACATGTGCTTTAGGAAAAGAACACACATGCAATGTCACCAGTGGATCCATGTGGTTTAGGAAAAGAACACACATGCAATTTCTCTAGTGGATCCATGTGGTTTAGGAAAAGAACACACATGCATTAACTCTAGTGGATACATATGGTTTAGAAAAAGAACACACATGCAATTTCACTAGAGGATCCATGTGGTTTAGGAAAAGAACGCACATGCATTGACTCTAGTGGATCAATGTGGTTTAGGAAAATAACACACATGCAATGAATCTAGTGGATCAATGTGGTTTAGGAAAATAACACACATGCAATGAATCTAGTGGATCAATGTGGTTTACGAAAAGAACACACATGCAGTGGCACCAGTGGATAGATGTGGTTTAGGAAAAGAACACAAATGCAATGTCACCAATGGATCCATGTGGTTTATGAAAAGAACACACATGCAATGTCACTAGTGGATCATTGTGGTTTAGGAAAAGAACACACGTGCAATGTCACTAGTGGATCAATCTGGGTTCTGAAAATAGTACACATGTAGTGTCACTAGTGGATCAGTGTGGTTTAGGAAAATAACACGCATGCAATGTCACCAGTGGATCATTGTGAAAAAGAACACACATGTAGTGACTCTAGTGGATAAATGTAGATTAGGAAAAGAACACACATGTAATTTCACAAGTGGATCCATGTGGTTTAGGAAAACAACACACATGAAATTTCACTAGTGGATCCATGTGGTTTAGGAAAAGAATGCATTTGCATTGACTCAAGTGGATACATGTGCTTTAGGAAAAGAACACACATGCAATGTCACCAGTGGATCCATGTGGTTTAGGAAAAGAACACACATGCAATTTCTCTAGTGGATCCATGTGGTTTAGGAAAAGAACACACATGCATTAACTCTAGTGGATACATATGGTTTAGAAAAAGAACACACATGCAATTTCACTAGTGGATCCATGTGGTTTAGGAAAAGAACGCACATGCATTGACTCTAGTGGATACATGTGGTTTAGGAAAAGAACACACATGTAATGTCACCAGTGGATCCATGTGGTTTAGGAAAAGAACACACATGGATTGACTCTGGTGGATACATGTGGTTTAGAAAAAGAACCTGCTTGCAATGTCACAAGTGGATCAATGTGGTTTAGGAAAATAACACACATGCAATGTCACCAATGGATCCATGTGGTTTAGGAAAAGAACATACATGCAATGACTGTAGTGGATCAATGTGGTTTAGGAAAATAACACACATGCAATGTCACTAGTGGATCAATGTGGTATAGGAAAAGAACACACATGCAATGACTCTAGTGGATCAATGTGGTTTAGTAAAGGAACGGACATGCAATGTCACTAGTGGATTAATGTGCTTTAGGAAAAGAACACACATGCAATGAATCTAGTGGATCAATGTGGTTTACGAAAAGAACACACATGCAGTGGCACCAGTGGATCAATGTGGTTTAGGAAAAGAACACAAATGCAATGTCACCAATGGATCCATGTGGTTTATGAAAACAACACACATGCAATGTCACTAGTGGATCATTGTGGTTTAGGAAAAGAACACACGTGCAATGTCACTAGTGGATCAATGTGGGTTAGGAAAATAGTACACATGCAGTGTCACTAGTAGATCAATGTGGTTTAGGAGAACAACACACATGCAATGTCACCAGTGGATCAATGTGAAAAAGAACACACATGTAGTGACTCTAGTGGATCAATGTAGATTAGGAAAAGAACACACATGTAATTTCACAAGTGGATCCATGTGCCTTAGGAAAATAACACACATGAAATTTCACTAGTGGATCCATGTGGTTTAGGAAAAGAACGCACATGCATTGACTCAAGTGGATACATGTGCTTTAGGAAAAGAACACACATGCAATGTCACAAGTGGATCCATGTGGTTTAGGAAAAGAACACACATGCATTGAATCTAATGGATACATGTGCTTTAGGAAAAGAACACACATGCAATTTCTCTAGTGGATCCATGTGGTTTAGGAAAAGAACACACATGCATTAACTCTACTGGATACATATGGTTTAGGAAAAGAACACACATGCATTGACTCTAGTGGATACATGTGGTTTAGGAAAAGAACACACATACAATTTCACCAGTGGATCGATGTGGTTTAGGAAAAGAACGCACATGCATTGACTCCAGTGGATACATGTGGTTTAGGAACAGAACACACATGCATTGACTCTAGTGGATACATGTGGTTTAGGAAAAGAACATGCATGCAATGTCAGAAGTGGATCAATGTGGTTTAGGAAAATAACACACATGCAATGAATCTAGTGGATCAATGTGGTTTACGAAAAGAACACACATGCAGTGGCACCAGTGGATCAATGTGGTTTAGGAAAAGAACACAAATGCAATGTCACCAATGGATCCATGTGGTTTATGAAAAGAACACACATGCAATGTCACTAGTGGATCATTGTGGTTTAGGAAAAGAACACACGTGCAATGTCACTAGTGGATCAATGTGGGTTAGGAAAATAGTACACATGCAGTGTCACTAGTGGATCAGTGTCGTTTAGGAGAACAACACACATGCAATGTCACCAGTGGATCAATGTGAAAAAGAACACACATGTAGTGCCTTTAGTGGATCAATGTAGATTAGGAAAAGAACAAACATTTAATTTCACAAGTGGATCCATGTGCTTTAGGAAAACAACACACATGAAATTTCACTAGTGGATCCATGTGGTTTAGGAAAAGAACGCACATGCATTGACTCAAGTGGATACATGTGCTTTAGGAAAAGAACACACATGCAATGTCACCAGTGGATCCATGTGGTTTAGGAAAGGAACACACATGCATTGAATCTAGTGGATACATGTGCTTTAGGAAAAGAACACACATGCAATTTCTCTAGTGGATCCATGTGGTTTAGGAAAAGAACACACATGCATTAACTCTACTGGATACATATGGTTTAGGAAAAGAACACACATGCATTGACTCTAGTGGATACATGTGGTTTAGGAAAAGAACACACATGCAATTTCACCAGTGGATCGATGTGGTTTAGGAAAAGAACGCACATGCATTGACTCCAGTGGATACATGTGGTTTAGGAAAAGAACACACATGCATTGACTCTAGTGGATACATGTGGTTTAGGAAAAGAACATGCATGCAATGTCACAAGTGGATCAATGTGGTTTAGGAAAATAACACACATGCAATGAATCTAGTGGATCAATGTGGTTTACGAAAAGAACACACATGCAATGGCACCAGTGGATCAATGTGGTTTAGTAAAAGAACACAAATGCAATGTCACCAATGGATCCATGTGGTTTATGAAAAGAACACACATGCAATGTCACTAGTGGATCATTGTGGTTTAGGAAAAGAACACACGTGCAATGTCACCAGTGGATCAATGTGAAAAAGAACACACATGTAGTGACTCTAGTGGATCAATGTAGATTAGGAAAAGAACACACATGTAATTTCACAAGTGGATCCATGTGGTTTAGGAAAACAACACACATGAAATTTCACTAGTGGATCCATGTGGTTTAGGAAAAGAACGCACATGCATCGACTCAAGTGCATACATGTGCTTTAGGAAAAGAACACACATGCAATGTCACCAGTGGATCCATGTGGTTTAGGAAAAGAACACACATGCATTGAATCTAGTGGATACATGTGGTTTAGGAAAAAAAACACATGCAATTTCTCTAGTGGATCCATGTGGTTTAGGAAAAGAACACACATGCATTAACTCTAGTGGATACATATGGTTTAGGAAAAGAACACACATGCAATTTCACTAATCTATCCATGTGGTTTAGGAAAAGAACGCACATGCATTGACTCCAGTGGATACATGTGGTTTAGGAAAAGAACACACATGTAATGTCACCAGTGGATCCAAGTGGTTTAGGAAAAGAACACACATGCATTGACTCTGGTGGATACATGTCGTTTAGGAAAAGAACATGCATGCAATGTCACAAGTGGATCAATGTGGTTTAGGAAAACAACACACATGCAATGTCACCAATGGATCCATGTGGTTTAGGAAAAGAACATACATGCAATGACTCTAGTGGATTAATGTGGTTTAGGAAAATAACACACATGCAATGTCACTAGTGGATCAATGTGGTATAGGAAAAGAACACACATGCAATGACTCTAGTGGATCAATGTGGTTTAGTAAAAGAACGAACATGCAATGTCACTAGTGGATTAATGTGCTTTAGGAAAAGAACACACATGCAATGAATCTAGTGGATCAATGTGGTTTACGAAAAGAACACACATGCAGTGGCACCAGTGGATCAATGTGGTTTAGGAAAAGAACACAAATGCAATGTCACCAATGGATCCATGTGGTTTATGAAAAGAACACACATGCAATGTCACTAGTGGATCATTGTGGTTTAGGAAAAGATCACACGTGCAATGTCACTAGTGGATCAATGTAGGTTAGGAAAATAGTACACATGAAGTGTCACTAGTGGATCAATGTGGTTTAGAAAAAGAACACACATGCAATGTCACCAGTGGATCAATGTGAAAAAGAACACACATGTAGTGACTCTAGTGGATCAATGTAGATTAGGAAAAGAACACACATGTAATTTCACAAGTGGATCCATGTGGTTTAGGAAAACAACACACATGAAATTTCACTAGTGGATCCATGTGGTTTAGGAAAAGAACGCACATGCATTGACTCAAGTGGATACATGTGCTTTAGGAAAAGAACACACATGCAATGTCACCAGTGGATCCATGTGGTTTAGGAAAAGAACACACATGCATTGAATCTAGTGGATACATGTGGTTTAGGAAAAGAACACACATGCAATTTCTCTAGTGGATCCATGTGGTTTAGGAAAAGAACACACATGCATTAACTATAGTGGATACATATGGTTTAGGAAAAGAACACACATGCATTGACTCTAGTGGATACATGTGGTTTAGGAAAAGAACACACATGCAATTTCACCAGTGGATCGATGTGGCTTAGGAAAAGAACGCACATGCATTGACTCTAGTGGATACATGTGGTTTAGGAAAAGAACACACATGCAATGTCACCAGTGAATCCATGTGGTTTAGGAACAGAACACACATGCATTGACTCTAGTGGATACATGTGGTTTAGGAAAAGAACATGCATACAATGTCACAAGTGGATCAATGTGGTTTAGGAAAATAACACACATGCAATGAATCTAGTGGATCAATGTGGTTTATGAAAAGAACACACATGCAGTGGCACCAGTGGATCATTGTGGTTTAGGAAAAGAACACAAATGCAATGTCACCAATGGATCCATGTGGTTTATGAAAAGAACACACATGCAATGTCACTAGTGGATCATTGTGGTTTAGGAAAAGAACACACGTGCAATGTCACTAGTAGATCAATGTGGGTTACGAAAATAGTACACATGGAGTGTCACTAGTGGATTAGTGTGGTTTAGGAAAATAACACACATGCAATGTCACCAGTGGATCAATGTGAAAAAGAACACACATGTAGTGACTCTAGTGGATCAATGTAGATTAGGAAAAGAACACACATGTAATTTCACAAGTGGATCCATGTGGTTTAGGAAAACAACACACATGAAATTTCACTAGTGGATCCATGTGGTTTAGGAAAAGAACGCACATGCATTGACTCAAGTGGATACATGTGCTTTAGGAAAAGAACACACATGCAATGTCACTAGTGAATCCATGTGGTTTAGGAAAAGAACACACATGCATTGAATCTAGTGGATACATGTGGTTTAGGAAAAGAACACACATGCAATTTCTCTAGTGGATCCATGTGGTTTAGGAAAAGAACACACATGCATTAACTCTAGTGGATACATATGGTTTAGGAAAAGAACACACATGCAATTTCACTAGTGGATCCATGTGGTTTAGGAAAAGAAAGCACATGCATTGACTCCAAAGGATACATGTGGTTTAGGAAAAGAACACACATGTAATGTCACCAGTGGATCCATGTGGTTTAGGAAAAGAACACACATGCATTGACTCTAGTGGATTCATGTAGTTTAGGAAAAGAACATGCATGCAATGTCACAAGTGGATCAATGTGGTTTTGGAAAATAACACACATGCAGTGTCACCAATGGATCCATGTGGTTTAGGAAAAGAACATACATGCAATGACTCTAGTCGATCAATGTGGTTTAGGAAAATAACACACATGCAATGTCACTAGTGGATCAATGTGGTATAGGAAAAGAACACACATGCAATGACTCTAGTGGATCAATGTGGTTTAGTAAGAGAATGAACATGCAATGTTACTAGTGGATTAATGTGCTTTAGGAAAAGAACACAAATGCAATGAATCTAGTGGATCAATGTGGTTTACGAAAAGAACACACATGCAGTGGCACCAGTGGATCAATGTGGTTTAGGAAAAGAACACAAATGCAATGTAAGCAATGGATCCATTTGGTTTATGAAAAGAACACACATGCAATGTCACTAGTGGATCATTGTGGTTTAGGAAAAGAACACACGTGCAATGTCACTAGTGGATCAATGTGGGTTACGAAAATAGTACACATGGAGTGTCACTAGTGGATTAGTGTGGTTTAGGAAAATAACACACATGCAATGTCACAGGTGGATCAATGTGAAAAAGAACACACATGTAGTGACTCTAGTGGATCAATGTAGATTAGGAAAAGAACACACATGTAATTTCACAAGTGGATCCATGTGGTTTAGGAAAACAACACACATTAAATTTCACTAGTGGATCCATGTGGTTTAGGAAAAGAACGCACATGCATTGACTCAAGTGGATACATGTGCTTTAGGAAAAGAACACACATGCAATGTCACTAGTGGATCCATGTGGTTTAGGAAAAGAACACACATGCATTGAATCTAGTGGATACATGTGGTTTAGGAAAAGAACACACATGCAATTTCTCTAGTGGATCCATGTGGTTTAGGAAAAGAACACACATGCATTAACTCTAGTGGATACATATGGTTTAGGAAAAGAACACACATGCAATTTCACTAGTGGATCCATGTGGTTTAGGAAAAGAACGCACATGCATTGACTCCAAAGGATACATGTGGTTTAGGAAAAGAACACACATGTAATGTCACCAGTGGATCCATGTGGTTTAGGAAAAGAACACACATGCATTGACTCTAGTGGATTCATGTAGTTTAGGAAAAGAACATGCATGCAATGTCACAAGTGGATACATGTGGGTTAGGAAAAGAACACACATGCAGTGTCACCAATGAATCCATGTGGTTTAGGAAAAGAACATACATGCAATGACTCTAGTGGATCAATGTGGTTTAGGAAAAGAACACACATGCAATGTCACTAGTGGATCCACGTGGTTTAGGAACAGAACACACATGCATTGACTCTAGTGGATACATGTGTTTTAGTAAGAGAACGAACATGCAATGTCACTAGTGGATTAATGTGCTTTAGGAAAAGAACACAAATGCAATGAATCTAGTGGATCAATGTGGTTAACGAAAAGAACACACATGCAGTGGCACCAGTGGATCAATGTGGTTTAGGAAAAGAACACAAATGCAATGTAACCAATGGATCCATGTGGTTTATGAAAATAACACACATGCAATGTCACTAGTGGATCATTATGGTTTAGGAAAAGAACACACGTGCAATGTCACTAGTGGATCAATGTGGGTTAGGAAAATAGTACACATGCAGTGTCACTAGTGGATCAGTGTGGTTTAGGAAAATAACACACATGCAATGTCACAAGTGGATCAATGTGAAAAAGAACACACATGTAGTGACTCTAGTGGATAAATGTAGATTAGGAAAAGAACACACATGTAATTTCACAAGTGGATCCATGTGGTTTAGGAAAACAACGCACATGAAATTTCACTAGTGGATCCATGTGGTTTAGGAAAAGAACGCACATGCGTTGACTCAAGTGGATACATGTGCTTTAGGAAAAGAACACACATGCAATGTCACCAGTGGATCCATGTGGTTTAGGAAAAGAACACACATGAATTGAATCTAGTGGATACATGTGGCTTAGGAAAAGAACACACATGCAATTTCTCTAGTGGATCCATGTGGTTTAGGAAAAGAACACACATGCATTAACTCTAGTGGATACATATGGTTTAGGAAAAGAACACACATGCATTGACTCTAGTGGATACATGTGGTTTAGGAAAAGAACACACATGTAATTTCACTAGTGGATCGATGTGGTTTAGGAAAAGAACGCACATGCATTGACTCCAGTGGATACATGTGGTTTAGGAAAAGAACACACATGCAATGTCACTAGTGGATCCACGTGGTTTAGGAACAGAACACACATGCATTGACTCTAGTGGATACATGTGGTTTAGGAAAAGAACATGCATGCAATGTCACAAGTGGCTCAATGTGGTTTAGGAAAAGAACACACATGCAATGAATCTAGTGGATCAATGTGGTTTACGAAAAGAACACACATGCAGTGGCACTAGTGGATCAATGTGGTTTAGGAAAAGAACACAAATGCAATGTCACCAATGGATCCATGTGGTTTATGAAAAGAACACACATGAAATGTCACTAGTGGATCATTGTGGTTTAGGAAAAGAACACACGTGCAATGTCACTAGTGGATCAATGTGGGTTAGGAAAATAGTACACATTAAGTGTCACTAGTGGATCAGTGTGGTTTAGGAAAATAACACACATGCAATGTCACCAGTGCATCAATGTGAAAAAGAACACACATGTAGTGACTCTAGTGGATAAACGTTGATTAGGAAAAGAACACACATGTAATTTCACAAGTGGATCCATGTGGTTTAGGAAAACAACACTCATGAAATTTCACTAGTGGATCCATGTGGTTTAGGAAAAGAACGCACATGCATTGACTCAAGTGGATACATGTGCTTTAGGAAAAGAACACACATGCAATGTCACCAGTGGATCCATGTGGTTTAGGAAAAGAACACACATGAATTGAATCTAGTGGATACATGTGGCTAGGAAAAGAAGACACATGCAATTTCTCTAGTGGATCCATGTGGTTTAGGAAAAGAACACACATGCATTAACTCTAGTGGATACATATGGTTTAGGAAAAGAACACACATGCATTGACTCTAGTGGATACATGTGGTTTAGAAAAAGAACACACATGTAATTTCACCAGTGGATCGATGTGGTTTAGGAAAAGAACGCACATGCATTGACTCCAGTGGATACATGTGGTTTAGGAAAAGAACACACATGCAATGTCACTAGTGGATCCACGTGGTTTAGGAACAGAACACACATGCATTGACTCTAGTGGATACATGTGGTTTAGGAAAAGAACATGCATGCAATGTCACAAGTGGCTCAATGTGGTTTAGGAAAAGAACACACATGCAATGAATCTAGTGGATCAATGTGGTTTACGAAAAGAACACACATGCAGTGGCACTAGTGGATCAATGTGGTTTAGGAAAAGAACACAAATGCAATGTCACCAATGGATCCATGTGGTTTATGAAAAGAACACACATGAAATGTCACTAGTGGATCATTGTGGTTTAGGAAAAGAACACACGTGCAATGTCACTAGTGGATCAATGTGGGTTAGGAAAATAGTACACATGAAGTGTCACTAGTGGATCAGTGTGGTTTAGGAAAATAACACACATGCAATGTCACCAGTGCATCAATGTGAAAAAGAACACACATGTAGTGACTCTACTGGATAAATGTAGATTAGGAAAAGAACACACATGTAATTTCACAAGTGGATCCATGTGGTTTAGGAAAACAACGCACATGAAATTTCACTAGTGGATCCATGTGGTTTAGGAAAAGAACGCACATGCATTGACTCAAGTGGATACATGTGCTTTAGGAAAAGAACACACATGCAATGTCACCAGTGGATCCATGTGGTTTAGGAAAAGAACACAGATGAATTAAATCTAGTGGATACATGTGGCTTAGGAAAAGAACACACAAGCAATTTCTCTAGTGGATCCATGTGGTTTAGGAAAAGAACACACATTCATTAACTCTTGTGGATACATATGGTTTAGGAAAAGAACACACATGCATTGACTCTAGTGGATACATGTGGTTTAGGAAAAGAACACACATGTAATTTCACCAGTGGATCGATGTGGTTTAGGAAAAGAACGCACATGCATTGACTCCAGTGGATACATGTGGTTTAGGAAAAGAACACACATGCAATGTCACTAGTGGATCCACGTGGTTTAGGAACAGAACACACATGCATTGACTCTAGTGGATACATGTGGTTTAGGAAAAGAACATGCATGCAATGTCACAAGTGGCACAATGTGGTTTAGGAAAAGAACACACATGCAATGAATCTAGTGGATCTATGTGGTTTACGAAAAGAACACACATGCAGTGGCACTAGTGGATCAATGTGGTTTAGGAAAAGAACACAAATGCAATGTCACCAATGGATCCATGTGGTTTATGAAAATAACACACATGAAATGTCACTAGTGGATCATTGTGGTTTAGGAAAAGAACACACGTGCAATGTCACTAGTGGATCAATGTGGGTTAGGAAAATAGTACACATGAAGTGTCACTAGTGGATCAGTGTGGTTTAGGAAATAACACACATGCAATGTCACCAGTGCATCAATGTGAAAAAGAACACACATGTAGTGACTCTAGTGGATAAATGTAGATTAGGAAAAGAACACACATGTAATTTCACAAGTGGATCCATGTGGTTTAGGAAAACAGCACTCATGAAATTTCACTAGTGGATCCATGTGGTTTAGGAAAAGAACGCACATGCATTGACTCAAGTGGATACATGTGCTTTAGGAAAAGAACACACATGCAATGTCACCAGTGGATCCATGTGGTTTAGGAAAAGAACACACATGAATTGAATCTAGTGGATACATGTGGCTTAGGAAAAGAACACACATGCAATTTCTCTAGTGGATCCATGTGGTTTAGGAAAAGAACACACATGCATTAACTCTAGTGGATACATATGGTTTAAGAAAAGAACACACATGCATTGACTCTAGTGGATACATGTGGTTTAGGAAAAGAACACACATGTAATTTCACCAGTGGATCGATGTGGTTCAGGAAAAGAACGCACATGCATTGACTCCAGTGGATACATGTGGTTTAGGAAAAGAACACACATGCAATGTCACCAGTGGATCCACGTGGTTTAGGAACAGAACACACATGCATTGACTCTAGTGGATACATGTGGTTTAGGAAATGGACATGCATGCAATGTCACAAGTGGCTCAATGTGGTTTAGGAAAAGAACACACATGCAATGAATCTAGTGGATCAATGTGGTTTACGAAAAGAACACACATGTAGTGGCACTAGTGGATCAATGTGGTTTAGGAAAAGAACACAAATGCAATGTCACCAATGGATCCATGTGGTTTATGAAAAGAACACACATGCAATGTCACTAGTGGATCATTGCGGTTTAGGAAAAGAACACACGTGCAATGTCACTAGTGGATCAATGTGGGTTAGGAAAATAGTAGACATGCAGTGTCACTAGTGGATCAGTGTGGTTTAGGAAAATAACACACATGCAATGTCACCAGTGGATCAATGTGGTTTAGAAAAAGAACACACATGAAGTGACTCTAGTGGATCAATGTAGTTTAGAAAAACAACACACATGTAATTTCACCAGTGGATCCATGTGATTTATGAAAAGAACACACATGCATTAACACTAGTGGATACATGTGGTTTAGGAAAAGAACACACATGAAATTTCACGAGTGGATCCATGTGGTTTAGGAAAAGAACGCACATGCATTGACTCAAGTGGATACATGTGGTTTAGGAAATGAACACACATGCAAATGTAACCAATGGATCCATGTGGTTTAGGAAAAGAACACACATGCATTAACTATAGTGGATACATATGGTTTAGGAAAAGAACGCACATGCATTGACTCCAGTGGATACATGTGGTTTAGGAAAAGAACACACATGTAATGTCACAAGTGGATCCATGTGGTTTAGGAAAAGAACACACATGCATTGACTCTGGTGGAAACATGTGGTTTAGGAAAATAACATGCATGCAATGTCACAAGTGGATCAATGTGGTCTAGGAAAATAACACACATGCAATGTCACCAATGGATCCATGTGGTTTAGGAAAAGAACATACATGCAATGACTCTAGTGGATCAATGTGGTTTAGGAAAATAACACACATGCAATGTCACTAGTGGATCAATGTGGTATAGGAATAGAACACACATGCAATGACTCTAGTGGATCAATGTGGTTAAGTAAAAGAACGAACATGCAATGTCACTAGTGGATCAATGTGCTTTAGGAAAAGAACACACATGCAATGAATCTAGTGGATCAATGTAGTTTACAAAAAGAACACACATGCACTGGCACTAGTGGATCAATGTGGTTTAGGAAAAGAACACAAATCCAATGTCACCAATGGATCCATGTGGTTTATGAAAAGAACACACATGCAATGTCACTAGTGGATCAATGTGGTTAAGGAAAAGAACACACATGCAATGTCACTAGTGGATCAATGTGGGTTAGGAAAATAGTACACATGCAGTGTCACTAGTGGATCAGTGTGGTTTAGGAAAATAACACACATGCAATGTCACCTGTGGATCAATGTGAAAAAGAACACACATGTAGTGACTCTAGTGGATCAATGTAGATTAGGAAGAGAACACACATGTAATTTCACAAGTGGATCCATGTGGTTTAGGAAAACAACACACATGAAATTTCACTAGTGGATCCATGTGGTTTAGGAAAAGAACGCACATGCATTGACTCAAGTGGATACATGTGTTTTAGGAAAAGAACACATATGCGAGGTCACCAGTGGATCCATGTGGTTTAGGAAAAGAACACACATGCATTGAATCTAGTGGATACATGTGGTTTAGGAAAAGAACACACATGCAATTCCTCTAGTGGATCCATGTGGTTTAGGAAAAGAACACACATGCATTAACTCTAGTGGATACATATGGTTTAGGAAAAGAACACACATGCAATGTCACCAGTGGATCCAGGTGGTTTAGGAAAAGAACACACATGCATTGACTCTGGTGGATACATGTGGTTTAGGAAAAGAACATGCATGCAATGTCACAAGTGGATCAATGTGGTTTAGGAAAATAACACACATGCAATGTCACCAATGGATCCATGTGGTTTAGGAAAAGAACATACATGCAATGAATCTAGTGGATCAATGTGTTTTAGGAAAATAACGCACATGCAATGTCACTAATGGATCAATGTGGTATAGGAAAAGAACACACATGCAATGACTCTAGTGGATCAATGTGGTTTAGTAAAAGAACGAACATGCAATGTCACTAGTGGATCAATGTGCTTTAGGAAAAGAACACACATCCAATGACTCTAGTGGATCTATGTGGTTTAGGAAAAGAACACACATGCAATGTCACCAGTGGATCAATGTGAAAAAGAACACACATGTAGTGACTCTAGTGGATCAATTTAGGTTAGGAAAAGAGCACACATGTAATTTCACAAGTGGATCCATGTGGTTTAGGAAAAGAACACACATGAAATTTCACTAGTGGATCCATGTGGTTTAGGAAAAGAACGCACATGCATTGACTCAGGTGGATACATGTGATTTAGGAAAAGAACACACATGCAATGTCACCAGTGGATCCATGTGGTTTAGGAAAAGAACGCACGTGCATTGAATCTAGTGGATACATGTGGTTTAGGAAAAGAACACACATGCAATTTATCTAGTGGATCCATGTGGTTTAGGAAAAGAACACACATGCAATGTCACCAGTGGATCAATGTGGTTTAGAAAAAGAACACACAGGCAATGAATCTAGTGGATCAATATAGTTTAGGAAAAGAACACAGATGTAATTTCACAAGTGGATCCATGTGGTTTAGGAAAACAACACACATGAAATTTCACTAGTGGATCCATGTGGTTTAGGAAAAGAACGCACATGCATTGACTCAAGTGGATACATGTGTTTTAGGAAAAGAACACATATGCGATGTCACCAGTGGATCCATGTGGTTTAGGAAAAGAACACACATGCAATTCCTCTAGTGGATCCATGTGGTTTAGGAAAAGAACACACATGCATTAACTCTAGTGCATCCATATGGTTTAGGAAAAGAACACACATGCAATGTCACCAGTGAATCCAGGTGGTTTAGGAAAAGAACACACATGCATTGACTCTGGTGGATACATGTGGTTTAGGAAAAGAACATGCATGCAATGTCACAAGTGGATCAATGTGGTTTAGGAAAATAACCCACATGCAATGTCACCAATGGATCCATGTGGTTTAGGAAAAGAACATACATGCAATGACTCTAGTGGATCAATGTGGTTTACGAAAATAACACACATGCAATGTCACTAGTGGATCAATGTGGTATAGGAAAAGAACACACATGCAATGACTCTAGTGGATCAATGTGGTTTAGTAAAAGAACGAACATGCAATGTCACTAGTGGACCAATGTGCTTTAGGAAAAGAACACACATGCAATGACTCTAGTGGATCTCTGTGGTTTAGGAAAAGAACACACATGCAATGTCACCAGTGGATCAATGTGAAAAAGAACACACATGTAGTGACTCTACTGGATCAATTTAGATTAGGAAAAGAGCACACATGTAATTTCACAAGTGGATCCATGTGGTTTAGGAAAAGAACACACATGAAATTTCACTAGTGGATCCATGTGGTTTAGGAAAAGAACGCACATGCATTTACTCAGGTGGATACATGTGCTTTAGGAAAAGAACACACATGCAATGTCACCAGTGGATCCATGTGGTTTAGGAAAAGAATTCACGTGCATTGAATCTAGTGGATACATGTGGTTTACGAAAAGAACACACATGCAATTTCTCTAGAGGATCCATGTGGTTTAGGAAAAGAACACACATGCAATGTCACCAGTGGATCAATGTGGTTTAGAAAAAGAACACACAGGCAATGAATCTAGTGGATCAATATAGTTTAGGAAAAGAACACACATGTAATTTCACAAGTGGATCCATGTGGTTTAGGAAAACAACACACATGAAATTTCACTAGTGGATCCATGTGGTTTAGGAAAAGAACGCACATGCATTGAATCAAGTGGATACATGTGCTTTAGGAAAAGAACACACATTCAATGTCACTAGTGGATCCATGTGGTTTAGGAAAAGAACACACATGCATTGAATCTAGTGGATACATGTGGTTTAGGAAAAGAACACACATGCAATTTCTCTAGTGGATCTATGTGGTTTAGGAAAAGAACACACATGCATTAACTCTAGTGGATACATATGGTTTAGGAAAAGAACACACATGCAATTTCACTAGTGGATCCATGTGGTTTAGGAAAAGAACGCACATGCATTGACTCTAGTGGATACATGTGGTTTAGGACAAGAAAACACATGTAATGTCACCAGTGGATCCATGTGGTTTAGGAAAAGAACACACATGCAATGTCACCAGTGGATCCATGTGGTTTAGGAAAAGAACACACATGCAATGTCACCAGTGGATCCAGGTGGTTTAGGAAAAGAACACACATGCATTGACTCTGGTGGATACATGTGGTTTAGGAAAAGAACATGCATGCAATGTCACAAGTGGATCAATGTGGTTTAGGAAAATAACACACATGCAATGTCACCAATGGATCCATGTGGTTTAGGAAAAGAACATACATGCAATGAATCTAGTGGATCAATGTGTTTTAGGAAAATAACGCACATGCAATGTCACTAATGGATCAATGTGGTATAGGAAAAGAACACACATGCAATGACTCTAGTGGATCAATGTGGTTTAGTAAAAGAACGAACATGCAATGTCACTAGTGGATCAATGTGCTTTAGGAAAAGAACACACATCCAATGACTCTAGTGGATCTATGTGGTTTAGGAAAAGAACACACATGCAATGTCACCAGTGGATCAATGTGAAAAAGAACACACATGTAGTGACTCTAGTGGATCAATTTAGATTAGGAACAGAGCACACATGTAATTTCACAAGTGGATCCATGTGGTTTAGGAAAAGAACACACATGAAATTTCACTAGTGGATCCATGTGGTTTAGGAAAAGAACGCACATGCATTGACTCAGGTGGATACATGTGATTTAGGAAAAGAACACACATGCAATGTCACCAGTGGATCCATGTGGTTTAGGAAAAGAACGCACGTGCATTGAATCTAGTGGATACATGTGGTTTAGGAAAAGAACACACATGCAATTTATCTAGTGGATCCATGTGGTTTAGGAAAAGAACACACATGCAATGTCACCAGTGGATCAATGTGGTTTAGAAAAAGAACACACAGGCAATGAATCTAGTGGATCAATATAGTTTAGGAAAAGAACACAGATGTAATTTCACAAGTGGATCCATGTGGTTTAGGAAAACAACACACATGAAATTTCACTAGTGGATCCATGTGGTTTAGGAAAAGAACGCACATGCATTGACTCAAGTGGATACATGTGTTTTAGGAAAAGAACACATATGCGATGTCACCAGTGGATCCATGTGGTTTAGGAAAAGAACACACATGCAATTCCTCTAGTGGATCCATGTGGTTTAGGAAAAGAACACACATGCATTAACTCTAGTGCATCCATATGGTTTAGGAAAAGAACACACATGCAATGTCACCAGTGAATCCAGGTGGTTTAGGAAAAGAACACACATGCATTGACTCTGGTGGATACATGTGGTTTAGGAAAAGAACATGCATGCAATCTCACAAGTGGATCAATGTGGTTTAGGAAAATAACCCACATGCAATGTCACCAATGGATCCATGTGGTTTAGGAAAAGAACATACATGCAATGACTCTAGTGGATCAATGTGGTATACGAAAATAACACACATGCAATGTCACTAGTGGATCAATGTGGTATAGGAAAAGAACACACATGCAATGACTCTAGTGGATCAATGTGGTTTAGTAAAAGAACGAACATGCAATGTCACTAGTGGACCAATGTGCTTTAGGAAAAGAACACACATGCAATGACTCTAGTGGATCTCTGTGGTTTAGGAAAAGAACACACATGCAATGTCACCAGTGGATCAATGTGAAAAAGAACACACATGTAGTGACTCTACTGGATCAATTTAGATTAGGAAAAGAGCACACATGTAATTTCACAAGTGGATCCATGTGGTTTAGGAAAAGAACACACATGAAATTTCACTAGTGGATCCATGTGGTTTAGGAAAAGAACGCACATGCATTTACTCAGGTGGATACATGTGCTTTAGGAAAAGAACACACATGCAATGTCACCAGTGGATCCATGTGGTTTAGGAAAATAATTCACGTGCATTGAATCTAGTGGATACATGTGGTTTACGAAAAGAACACACATGCAATTTCTCTAGAGGATCCATGTGGTTTAGGAAAAGAACACACATGCAATGTCACCAGTGGATCAATGTGGTTTAGAAAAAGAACACACAGGCAATGAATCTAGTGGATCAATATAGTTTAGGAAAAGAACACACATGTAATTTCACAAGTGGATCCATGTGGTTTAGGAAAACAACACACATGAAATTTCAGTAGTGGATCCATGTGGTTTAGGAAAAGAACGCACATGCATTGAATCAAGTGGATACATGTGCTTTAGGAAAAGAACACACATTCAATGTCACTAGTGGATCCATGTGGTTTAGGAAAAGAACACACATGCATTGAATCTAGTGGATACATGTGGTTTAGGAAAAGAACACACATGCAATTTCTCTAGTGGATCTATGTGGTTTAGGAAAAGAACACACATGCATTAACTCTAGTGGATACATATGGTTTAGGAAAAGAACACACATGCAATTTCACTAGTGGATCCATGTGGTTTAGGAAAAGAACGCACATGCATTGACTCTAGTGGATACATGTGGTTTAGGACAAGAAAACACATGTAATGTCACCAGTGGATCCATGTGGTTTAGGAAAAGAACACACATGCAATGTCACCAGTGGATCCATGTGGTTTAGGAAAAGAACACACATGCATTCAATCTAGTGGATACATGTGGTTTAGGAAAAGAACACACATGCAATTTCTCTAGTGGATCCATGTGGTTTAGGAAAAGAACACACATGCATTAACTCTAGTGGATACATATGGTTTAGGAAAAGAACACACATGCAATTTCACTAGTGGATCAATGTGGTATAGGAAAAGAACACACATGCAATGACTCTAGTGGATCAATGTGGTTTAGTAAAAGAACGAACATGTAATGTCACTAGTGGATCAATGTGCTTTAGGAAAAGAACACACATGCAATGTCACCAGTGGATCCATGTGGTTTAGGAAAAGAACACACATGCATTGAATCTAGTGGATACATGTGGTTTAGGAAAAGAACACACATGCAATTTCTCTAGTGGATCCATGTGGTTTGGGAAAAGAACACACATGCATTAACTCTAGTGGATACATATGGTTTAGGAAAAGAACACACATGCAATGTCACAAGTGGATCCATGTGGTTTAGGAAAAGAACACACTTGCATTGACTCTGGTGGATACATGTTGTTTAGGAAAAGAACATGCATGCAATGTCACAAGTGGATCAATGTGGTTTAGGAAAAGAACACACATGCAATGTCACCAATGGATCCATGTGGTTTAGGAAAAGAACACACATGCAATGACTCTAGTGGATCAATGTGGTTTAGTAAAAGAACGAACATGCAATGTCACTAGAGCATCAATGTGCTTTAGGAAAAGAACACACATGCAATGACTCTAGTGGATCTATGTGGTTTAGGAAAAGAACACACATGCAATGTAACCAGTGGATCAATGTGAAAAAGAATACACATGTAGTGACTCTAGTGGATCAATTTAGATTAGGAAAACAACAAACATGTAATTTCACAAGTGGATCCATGTGGTTTAGGAAAAGAACACAAATGAAATTTCACTAGTGGATCCATGTGGTTTAGGAAAAGAACGCACATGCATTGACTCAAGTGGATACATGTGCTTTAGGAAAAGAACACACATGCAATGTCACCAGTGGATCCATGTGGTTTAGGAAAAGAACACACGTGCATTGAATCTAGTGGATCCATGTGGTTTAGGAAAAGAACCCACATGCATTGACTCCAGTGGATACATGTGGTTTAGGAAAAGAACACACATGCAATGTCACTAGTGGATCAATGCGGTTTAGAAAAAGAACACACATGCAATGAATCTACTGGATCAATATAGTTTAAGAAAAGAACACACATGTAATTTCACAAGTGGATCCATGTGGTTTAGGAAAACAACACACATGAAATTTCACTAGTGGATCCATGTGGTTTAGGAAAAGAACGCACATGCATTGACTCAAGTGGATACATGTGCTTTACGAAAAGAACACACATGCAATGTCACCAGTGGATCCATGTGGTTTAGGAAAAGAACACACATGCATTCAATCTAGTGGATACATGTGGTTTAGGAAAAGAACACACATGCAATTTCTCTAGTGGATCCATGTGGTTTAGGAAAAGAACACACATGCATTAACTCTAGTGGATACATATGGTTTCGGAAAAGAACACACATGCAATTTCACTAGTGGATCCATGTGGTTTAGGTAAAGAACGCACATGCATTGACTCCAGTGGATACAAGTGGTTTAGGAAAAGAACACACATGTAATGTCACCAGTGGATCCATGTGGTTTAGGAAAAGAACACACATGCATTGACTCTAGTGGATACATGTGGTTTAGGAAAAGAACATGCATGCAATGTCACAAGTGGATCAATGTGGTTTAGGAAAATAACACACATGCAATGTCACCAATGGATCCATGTGGTTTAGGAAAAGAACATACATGCAATGACTCTAGTGGATCAATGTGGTTTAGGAAAATAACACACATGCAATGTCACTAGTGGCTCAATGTGGTATAGGAAAAGAACACACATGCAATGACTCTAGTGGATCAATGTGGTTTAGTAAAAGAACGAACATGCAATGTCACTAGTGGATCAATGTGCTTTAGGAAAAGAACACACATGCAATGAATCTAGTGGATCAATGTGGTTTACGAAAAGAACACACATGCAGTGGCACCAGTGGATCAATGTGGTTTAGGAAAAGAACACAAATGCAATGTCACCAATGGATCCATGTGGTTTATGAAAAGAACACACATGCAATGTCACTAGTGGATCATTGTGGTTTAGGAAAAGAACACACGTGCAGTGTCACTAGTGGATCAGTGTGGTTTAGGAAAATAACACACATGCAATGTCACCAGTGGATCAATGTGAAAAATAACACACATCTAGTGACTCTAGTGGATCAATGTAGATTAGGAAAAGAACACACATGTAATTTCACAAGTGGAACCATGTGGTTTAGGAAAACAACACACAAGAAATTTCACTAGTGGATCCATGTGGTTTAGGAAAAGAACGCACATGCATTGACTCAAGTGGATACATGTGCTTTAGGAAAAGAACACACATGCAATGTCACTAGTGGGTCCATGTGGTTTAGGAAAAGAACACACATGCATTGAATCTAGTGGATACATGTGGTTTAGGAAAAGAACACACATGCAATTTCTCTAGTGGATCCATGTGGTTTAGGAAAAGAACACACATGCATTAACTCTAGTGGATACATATGGTTTAGGAAACGAACACACATGCAATGTCACCAGTGGAACCATGTGGTTTAGGAAAAGAACACATTGACTCTGGTGGATACATGTGGTTTAGGAAAAGAACATGCATGTAATGTCAAAAGTGGATCAATGTGGTTTAGGAATATAACACACATGCAATGTCACCAATGGATCCATGTGGTTTAGGAAAAGAACATACATGCAATGACTCTAGTGGATCAATGTGGTTTAGGAAAATAACACACATGCAATGTCACTAGTGGATCAATGTGGTATAGGAAAAGAACACACATGCAATGACTCTAGTGGATCAATGTGGTTTAGTAAAAGAACGAACATGCAATGTCACTATCGGATCTATGTGCTTTAGGAAAAGAACACACATGTAATGACTCTAGTGGATCTATGTGGGTTAGGAAAAGAACACACATGCAATGTCACCCGTGGATCAATGTGAAAAAGAACACACATGTAGTGACTCTAGTGGATCAATTTAGATTAGGAAAAGAACACACATGCAATGTCACCAGTGGATCCATGTGGTTTAGGAAAACAACACACATGCATTCAATCTAGTGGATACATGTGGTTTAGGAAAAGAACACACATGAAATTTCTCTAGTGGATCCATGTGGTTTAGGAAAAGAACACACATGCATTAACTCTAGTGGATACATATGGTTTAGGAAAAGAACACACATGCAATTTCACTAGTGGATCCATGTGGTTGAGGAAAAGAACACACATGCATTAACTCTAGTGGATACATATGGTTTAGAAACGAACACACATGCAATGTCACCAGTGGATCTATGTGGTTTAGGAAAAGAACACACTTGCATTGACTCTGGTGGATACATGTGGTTTAGGAAAAGAACATGCATGCAATGTCACAAGTGGATCAATGTGGTTTAGGAAAATAACACACATGCAATGTCACCAATGGATCCATGTGGTTTAGGAAAAGAACATACATGCAATGACTCTAGTGGATCAATGTGGTTTAGGAAAATAACACACATGCAATGTCACTAGTGGATCAATGTGGTATAGGAAAAGAACACACATGCAATGAATCTAGTGGATCAATGTGGTTTAGCAAAAGAACAAACATGCAATGTCACTAGTGGATCAATGTGCTTTAGGAAAAGAACACACATGCAATGAATCTAGTGGATCAATGTGGTTTACGAAAAGAACACACATCCAGTGGCACCAGTGGATCAATGTGGTTTAGGAAAAGAACACAAATGCAATGTCACTAATGGATCCATGTGGTTTATGAAAAGAACACACATGCAGTGTCACTAGTGGATCATTGTGGTTTAGGAAAAGAACACACATGCAGTGTCACTAGTGGATCAGTGTGGTTTAGGAAAATAACACACATGCAATGTCACCAGTGGATCAATGTGAAAAAGAACACACATCTAGTGACTCTAGTGGATCAATGTAGATTAGGAAAAGAACACACATGTAATTTCACAAGTGGAACCATGTGGTTTAGGAAAACAACACACATGAAATTTCACTAGTGGATCCATGTGGTTTAGGAAAAGAACGCACATGCATTGACTCAAGTGGATACATGTGCTTTAGGAAAAGAACACACATGCAATGTCACCAGTGGATCCATGTGGTTTAGGAAAAGAACACACATGCATTGAATCTAGTGGATACATGTGCTTTAGGAAAAGAACACACATGCAATTTCTCTAGTGGATCCATGTGGTTTAGGAAAAGAACACACATGCATTAACTCTAGTGGATACATATGGTTTAGGAAACGAACACACATGCAATGTCACTAGTGGATCCATGTGGTTTAGTAAAAGAACACACTTGCATTGACTCTGGTGGATACATGTGGTTTAGGAAAAGAACATGCATGCAATGTCACAAGTGGATCAATGTGTTTTAGGAAAATAACACACATGCAATGTCACCAATGGATCCATGTGGTTTAGGAAAAGAACATACATGCAATGACTCTAGTGGATCAATGTGGTTTAGGAAAATAACACACATGCAATGTCACTAGTGGATCAATGTGGTATAGGAAAAGAACACACATGCAATGACTCTAGTGGATCAATGTGGTTTAGTAAAAGAACGAACATGCAATGTCACTAGTGGATCTATGTGCTTTAGGAAAAGAACACACATGCAATTACTCTAGTAGATCTATGTGGTTTAGGAAAAGAACACACATGCAATGTCACCAGTGGATCAATGTGAAAAAGAACACACATGTAGTGACTCTAGTGGATCAATTTAGATTAGGAAAAGAACACACATGCAATGTCACCAGTGGATCCATGTGGTTTAGGAAAACAACACACATGCATTCAATCTAGTGGATACATGTGGTTTAGGAAAAGAACACACATGAAATTTCTCTAGTGGATCCATGTGGTTTAGGAAAAGAACACACATGCATTAACTCTAGTGGATACATATGGTTTAGGAAAAGAACACACATGCAATTTCACTAGTGGATCCATGTGGTTTAGGAAAAGAACACACATGCATTAACTCTAGTGGATGCATATGGTTTAGAAACGAACACACATGCAATGTCACCAGTGGATCTATGTGGTTTAGGAAAAGAACACACTTGCATTGACTCTGGTGGATACATGTGGTTTAGGAAAAGAACATGCATGCAATGTCACAAGTGGATCAATGTGGTTTAGGAAAATAACACACATGCAATGTCACCAATGGATCCATGTGGTTTAGGAAAAGAACATACATGCAATGACTCTAGTGGATCAATGTGGTTTAGGAAAATAACACACATGCAATGTCACTAGTGGATCAATGTGGTATAGGAAAAGAACACACATGCAATGAATCTAGTGGATCAATGTGGTTTAGCAAAAGAACAAACATGCAATGTCACTAGTGGATCAATGTGCTTTAGGAAAAGAACACACATGCAATGAATCTAGTGGATCAATGTGGTTTACGAAAAGAACACACATGCAGTGGCACCAGTGGATCAATGTGGTTTAGGAAAAGAACACAAATGCAATCTCACCAATGGATCCATGTGGTTTATGAAAAGAACACACATGCAATGTCACTAGTGGATCATTGTGGTTTAGGAAAAGAACACACATGCAGTGTCACTAGTGGATCAGTGTGGTTTAGGAAAATAACACACATGCAATGTCACCAGTGGATCAATGTGAAAAAGAACACACATCTAGTGACTCTAGTGGATCAATGTAGATTAGGAAAAGAACACACATGTAATTTCACAAGTGGAACCATGTGGTTTAGGAAAACAACACACATGAAATTTCACTAGTGGATCCATGTGGTTTAGGAAAAGAACGCACATGCATTGACTCAAGTGGATACATGTGCTTTAGGAAAAGAACACACATGCAATGTCACCAGTGGATCCATGTGGTTTAGGAAAAGAACACACATGCATTGAATCTAGTGGATACATGTGCTTTAGGAAAAGAACACACATGCAATTTCTCTAGTGGATCCATGTGGTTTAGGAAAAGAACACACATGCATTAACTCTAGTGGATACATATGGTTTAGGAAACGAACACACATGCAATGTCACTAGTGGATCCATGTGGTTTAGTAAAAGAACACACTTGCATTGACTCTGGTGGATACATGTGGTTTAGGAAAAGAACATGCATGCAATGTCACAAGTGGATCAATGTGTTTTAGGAAAATAACACACATGCAATGTCACTAATGGATCCATGTGGTTTAGGAAAAGAACATACATGCAATGACTCTAGTGGATCAATGTGGTTTAGGAAAATAACACACATGCAATGTCACTAGTGGATCAATGTGGTATAGGAAAAGAACACACATGCAATGACTCTAGTGGATCAATGTGGTTTAGTAAAAGAACGAACATGCAATGTCACTAGTGGATCTATGTGCTTTAGGAAAAGAACACACATGCAATTACTCTAGTTGATCTATGTGGTTTAGGAAAAGAACACACATGCAATGTCACCAGTGGATCAATGTGAAAAAGAACACACATGTAGTGACTCTAGTGGATCAATTTAGATTAGGAAAAGAACACACATGTAATTCACAAGTGGATCCATGTGGTTTAGGAAAAGAACACACATGAAATTTCACTAGTGGATCCATGTGGTTTAGGAAAAGAACGCACATGAATTGACTCAAGTTGGTATATGTGCTTTAGGAAAAGAACAGACATGCAATGTCACCAGTGGATCCATGTGGTTTAGGAAAAGAACACACATGCATTGAATCTAGTGGATACATGTGGTTTAGGAAAAGAACACACATGTAATGCCACCAGTGGATCAATGCGGTGTAGGAAAAGAACGCACATGCATTGACTCAAATGGATACATGTGGTTTAGGAAAAGAACACATATGCAATGTCACCAGTGGATCCATGTGATTTAGGAAAAGAACACACATGCAATGTCACCAATGGATCCATGTGGTCTAGTAAAAGAACATACATGCAATGACTCTAGTGGATCAATGTGGTTCAGGAAAAGAACACACATGCAATGTCACCTTTGGATCAATGTGGTTTAGGAAAAGTAAACATATGCAATGACTCTAGTGGATCCGTGTGGTTTAGGAAAATAACACACATGCAATGTCTCTAGTGGATGAATGTTGTTTAGGAATGAACACACATGCAATGACTCCACTTGATCAATGTGGTTTAGGAAAAGAACGCACATGCAGTGACTCTAGTGGATCAATGTAGTTTAGGAATAGAACACACATGCAATGACTCTAGTGGATTAATGTGGTTTAGGAAAAGAACACGCATGCAATGTCACCAGTGGATCAATATGGTTTAGAAAAAGAACACACATGCAATGAATCTAGTGAATCAATATAGTTTAGGGAAAGAACACACATGCAATTTCTCCCGTGGATCCATGTGGTTTAGGAAAAGAACACACATGCATTAACTCTAGTGTATACATGTGGCTTAGGAAAAGAACACACATGCAATTTCACTAGTGGATCAATGTGGTATAGGAAAAGAACACACATGCAATGACTCTAGTGGATCAATGTGGTTTAGTAAAGGAACAGACATGCATTGACTCCAGTGGATATATGTGGTTGATGAAAGAAACACACATGCAATGTCACCAGTGGATCCATGTGGTTTAGGAACAGAACACACATGCATTGACTCTAGTGGATACATGTGGTTTAGGAAAAGAACATGCATGCAATGTCACAAGTGGATCAACGTGGTTTAGGAAAATAACACACATGGAATGACTCTAGTGGATCAATGTGGTTTACGAAAAGAACACACATGCAGTGGCACCAGTGGATCAATGTGGTTTAGGAAAAGAACACAAATGCAATGTCACCAAAGGATCCATGTGGTTTATGAAAAGAACACACATGCAATGTCACAAGTGGATCATTATGGTTTAGGAAAATAACACACATGCAATGTCACCAATGGATCAATGTGGTTTAGGAAAAGAACATACATGCAATGACTCTAGTGGATCAGTGTCGTTTAGGAAAAGAACACACATGCAATGTCACCAGTGGATCAATGTGAAAAAGAACACACATTTAGTGACTCTAGTGGATAAATGTAGATTAGGAAAAGAACACACATGTAATTTCACTAGTGGATCAATGTGGTTCAGGAAAAGAACACACATGCAATGTCACCAGTGGATCAATGTGTTATAGGATAAGAACACACATGCAATGACTCTAGTGCATCAATGTGGTTTAGTAAAACAACACACATGCAATGACTCTAATGGATCTATGGGGTTTAGGAAAATAACACACATGCAATGACTCTAATGGATCAATGTGGTTTAGAAAAAGAACAGACATGCAATGACTCTAGTGGATCCATGTGGTTTAGGAAAAGAACACACATGCAATGACTCCAGTATCTCCATCTGTTTAGAAAAAGAACAACCATGCAATCTCACTAGTGGATCAATGTGGTTTAGGAAAAGAACACACTTGAAATGTCACTTGTGGATCAATGTGGTTTAGGAAAATAAAACACATGCAATGACTCTAGTGGATCCATGTGGTTTTATAAAAGAACACACATGCAATGTCTCTAGTAGATGAATGTGGTTTAGGAAAAGAACACACATGCAATGACTCCACTTGATCAATGTAGTTTAGAAGAAGAATGCACATGAAGTGGTGTGGTTTAGGAAAAGAACACACATGCAATGACTCCACTTGATCAATGTAGTTTAGGAGAAGAATGCACATGAAGTGGTGTGGTTTAGGAAAAGAACACACATGCAATGTCACTAGTGGATCTATATGGTTTAGGAATATAACACACATGCAATGTCACAGGTGGATCCATGTGATTTAGGAAAAGAACACACATGCATTGACTCTAGTGGATACATGTGGTTTAGGAAAAGAACACACATGAAATGACTCTAGTGGATCAATGTGGTTTAGGAAAAAACACACATGCAATGGCACCAGTGGATCAATGTGGTTTAGGAAAAGAACACACATGCAATGTAACCAATGGATCCATATGGTTTAGGAAAACAACATACATGCAATGAATCTAGTGGATCAATGTGGTTTAGGAAAATAACACACATGCAATGTCACTAGTGGATCAATGTGGTATATGAAAAGAACACACATGCAATGACTCTAGTGGATCAATGTGGTTTAGTAAAAGAACGAACATGCAATGTCACTAGTGGATCAATGTGCTTTAGGAAAAGAACACACATGCAATGACTCTAGTGGATCTATGTGGTTTAGGAAAAGAACACACATGCAATGACTCTAGTGGACCAATGTGGTTTAGAATAAGAACATACATGCAATGAATCTAGTGGATCAATATAGTTTAGGAAGAACACACATGCAATTTCTCCCGTGGATCCATGTGGTTTAGGAAAAAGAACACACATGCATTAACTCTAGTGGATACATGTGGTTTAGGAAAAGAACACACATGCAATTTCACCAGTGGATGCATGTGGTTTAGGAAAAGAACGCACATGCATTTACTCTAGTGGATACATGTGGTTTAGGAAAAGAACACACATGCAATGTCACCAGTGGATCCATGTGGTTTAGGAACAGAACACACATGCATCGAATCTAGTGGATAAATGTGGTTTAGGAAAAGAACATGCATGCAATGTCACAAGTGGATCAATGTGGTTTAGGAAAATAACACACATGCAATGACTCTAGTGGATCAATCTGGTTTACGAAAAGAACACACATGCAGTGGCACCAGTGGATCAATGTGGTTTAGGAAAAGAACACAAATGCAATGACTCCACTTGATCAATGTAGTTTAGGAGAAGAATGCACATGAAGTGGTGTGGTTTAGGAAAATAAGACACATGCAATGTCACCACTGGATCAATATGGTTTAGGAATATAACACACATGCAATGTCACAAGTGGATCCATGTGATTTAGGAAAAGAACACACATGCATTGACTCTAGTGGATACATGTGGTTTAGGAAAAGAACACACATGCAATGTCACCAGTGGATCAATGTGGTTTAGGAAAATAACACACATGCAATGACTCTAGTGGATGAATGTGGTTTAGGAAAAAACACACATGCAATGGCACCAGTAGATCAATGTGGTTTAGGAATAGAACACACATGCAATGTCACCAATGGATCCATGTGGTTTAGGAAAAGAACATACATGCAATGACTCTAGTGGATCAATGTGGTTTAGGAAAATAACACACATGCAATGTCACTAGTGGATCAATGTGGTATAGGAAAAGAACACACATGCAATGACTCTAGTGGATCAATGTGGTTTAGTAAAAGAACGAACATGCAATGTCACTAGTGGATCAATGTGCTTTAGGAAAAGAACATACATGCAATGACTCTAGTGGATCTATGTGGTTTAGGAAAATAACACACATGAAATGACTCTAGTCGACCAATGTGGTTTAGAAAAAGAACACACATGCAATGACTCTACTGGATCCATGTGGTTTAGCAAAACAATACACATGCACTGACATCAGTGTCTCCATGTGGTTTAGAAAAAGAACACCATGCAATGTCACTAGTGGATCCATGTGGTTTAGGAAAAGAACACACATGAAATGTCACCTGTGGATCAATGTGGTTTAGGAAAAGTTAACATATGCAATGACTCTAGTGGATCCGTGTGGTTTAGGAAAATAACACACATGCAATGTCTCTAGTGGATGAATGTTGTTTAGGAATGAACACACATGCAATGACTCCACTTGATCAATGTGGTTTAGGAAAAGAACGCACATGCAGTGACTCTAGTGGATCAATGTAGTTTAGGAATAGAACACACATGCAATGACTCTAGTGGATTAATGTGGTTTAGGAAAAGAACACACATGCAATGTCACCAGTGGATCAATGTGGTTTAGAAAAAGAACACACATGCAATGAATCTAGTGGATCAATATAGTTTAGGGAAAGAACACACATGCAATTTCTCCCGTGGATCCATGTGGTTTAGGAAAAGAACACACATGCATTAACTCTAGTGGATACATGTGGCTTAGGAAAAGAACACACATGCAATTTCACCAGTGGATCCATGTGGTTTAGGAAAGGAATGCACATGCATTGACTCCAGTGGATACATGTGGTTTAGGAAAAGAACACACATGCAATGTCACCAGTGGATCCATGTGGTTTAGGAACAGAACACACATGCATTGACTCTAGTGGATACATGTGGTTTAGGAAAAGAACATGCATGCAATGTCACAAGTGTATCAACGTGGTTTAGGAAAATAACACACATGCAATGACTCTAGTGGATCATTGTGGTTTACGAAAAGAACACACATGAAGTGGCAGCAGTGGATCAATGTGGTTTAGGAAAAGAACACAAATGCAATGTCACCAATGGATCCATGTGGTTTATGAAAAGAACACACATGCAATGTCACTAGTGGATTATTGTGGTTTAGGAAAAGAACACACGTGCAATGTCACTGGTGGATCAATGTGGGTGAGGAAAATAGTACACATGCAGTGTCGCTAGTGGATCGGTGTGGTTTAGGAAAAGAACACACATGCAATGTCACCAGTGGATCAATGTGAAAAAGAACACACATTTAGTGACTCTAGTGGATCAATGTAGATTAGGAAAAGAACACACATGTAATTTCACTAGTGGATCAATGTGGTTGAGGAAAAGAACACACATGCAATGTCACCAGTGGATCAATGTGTTATAGGATAAGAACACACATGCAATGACTCTAGTGCATCAATGTGGTTTAGTAAAAGAATGAACATGCAATGTCACTAGTGGATCAATGTGCTTTAGGAAAACAACACACATGCAATGACTCTAATGGATCTATGGGGTTTAGGAAAATAACACACATGCAATGACTCTAATGGATCAATGTGGTTTAGAAAAAGAACACACATGCAATGACTCTAGTGGATCCATGTGGTTTAGGAAAAGAACACACATGCAATGACTCCAGTATCTCCATGTGGTTTAGAAAAAGAACAACCATGCAATGTCACTAGTGGATCAATGTGGTTTAGGAAAAGAACACACATGAAATGTCACTTGTGGATCAATGTAGTTTAGGAAAATAAAAAACATGCAATGACTCTAGTGGATCCATGTGGTTTTATAAAAGAACACACATGCAATGTCTCTATTAGATGAATGTGGTTTAGGAAAAGAACACACATGCAATGACTCCACTTGATCAATGTAGTTTAGAAGAAGAATGCACATGAAGTGGTGTGGTTTAGGAAAAGAACACACATGCAATGACTCCACTTGATCAATATAGTTTAGGAGAAGAATGCACATGAAGTGGTGTGATTTAGGAAAAGAACACACATGCAATGTCACCAGTGGATCTATATGGTTTAGTAATATAACACACATGCAATGTCACAAGTGGATCCATGTGATTTAAGAAAAGAACACACATGCATTGACTCTAGTGGATACATGTGGTTTAGGAAAAGAACACACATGCAATGTCACCGGTGGATCAATGTGGTTTAGGAAAATAACACACATGCAATGACTCTAGTGGATGAATGTGGTTTAGGAAAAAACACACATGCAATGGCACCAGTAGATCAATGTGGTTTAGGAATAGAACACACATGCAATGTCACCAATGGATCCATGTGGTTTAGGAAAAAAACATACATGCAATGACTCTAGTGGATCAATGTGGTTTAGGAAAATAACACACATGCAATGTCACTAGTGGATCAATGTGGTATAGGAAAAGAACACACATGCAATGACTCTAGTGGATCAATGTGGTTTAGTAAAAGAACGAACATGCAATGTCACTAGTGGATCAATGTGCTTTAGGAAAAGAACATACATGCAATGACTCTAGTGGATCTATGTGGTTTAGGAAAATAACACACATGAAATGACTCTAGTCGACCAATGTGGTTTAGAAAAAGAACACACATGCAATGACTCAACTGGATCCATGTGGTTTAGCAAAACAATACACATGCACTGACATCAGTGTCTCCATGTGGTTTAGAAAAAGAACACCATGCAATGTCACTAGTGGATCCATGTGGTTTAGGAAAAGAACACACATGAAATGTCACCTGTGGATCAATGTGGTTTAGGAAAAGTTAACATATGCAATGACTCTAGTGGATCCGTGTGGTTTAGGAAAATAACACACATGCAATGTCTCTAGTGGATGAATGTTGTTTAGGAATGAACACACATGCAATGACTCCACTTGATCAATGTGGTTTAGGAAAAGAACGCACATGCAGTGACTCTAGTGGATCAATGTAGTTTAGGAATAGAACACACATGCAATGACTCTAGTGGATTAATGTGGTTTAGGAAAAGAACACACATGCAATGTCACCAGTGGATCAATGTGGTTTAGAAAAAGAACACACATGCAATGAATCTAGTGGATCAATATAGTTTAGGGAAAGAACACACATGCAATTTCTCCCGTGGATCCATGTGGTTTAGGAAAAGAACACACATGCATTAACTCTAGTGGATACATGTGGCTTAGGAAAAGAACACACATGCAATTTCACCAGTGGATCCATGTGGTTTAGGAAAGGAATGCACATGCATTGACTCCAGTGGATACATGTGGTTTAGGAAAAGAACACACATGCAATGTCACCAGTGGATCCATGTGGTTTAGGAACAGAACACACATGCATTGACTCTAGTGGATACATGTGGTTTAGGAAAAGAACATGCATGCAATGTCACAAGTGTATCAACGTGGTTTAGGAAAATAACACACATGCAATGACTCTAGTGGATCATTGTGGTTTACGAAAAGAACACACATGAAGTGGCAGCAGTGGATCAATGTGGTTTAGGAAAAGAACACAAATGCAATGTCACCAATGGATCCATGTGGTTTATGAAAAGAACACACATGCAATGTCACTAGTGGATTATTGTGGTTTAGGAAAAGAACACACGTGCAATGTCACTGGTGGATCAATGTGGGTGAGGAAAATAGTACACATGCAGTGTCGCTAGTGGATCAGTGTGGTTTAGGAAAAGAACACACATGCAATGTCACCAGTGGATCAATGTGAAAAAGAACACACATTTAGTGACACTAGTGGATCAATGTAGATTAGGAAAAGAACACACATGTAATTTCACTAGTGGATCAATGTGGTTGAGGAAAAGAACACACATGCAATGTCACCAGTGGATCAATGTGTTATAGGATAAGAACACACATGCAATGACTCTAGTGCATCAATGTGGTTTAGTAAAAGAATGAACATGCAATGTCACTAGTGGATCAATGTGCTTTAGGAAAACAACACACATGCAATGACTCTAATGGATCTATGGGGTTTAGGAAAATAACACACATGCAATGACTCTAATGGATCAATGTGGTTTAGAAAAAGAACACACATGCAATGACTCTAGTGGATCCATGTGGTTTAGGAAAAGAACACACATGCAATGACTCCAGTATCTCCATGTGGTTTAGAAAAAGAACAACCATGCAATGTCACTAGTGGATCAATGTGGTTTAGGAAAAGAACACACATGAAATGTCACTTGTGGATCAATGTAGTTTAGGAAAATAAAAAACATGCAATGACTCTAGTGGATCCATGTGGTTTTATAAAAGAACACACATGCAATGTCTCTATTAGATGGATGTGGTTTAGGAAAAGAACACACATGCAATGACTCCACTTGATCAATGTAGTTTAGAAGAAGAATGCACATGAAGTGGTGTGGTTTAGGAAAAGAACACACATGCAATGACTCCACTTGATCAATGTAGTTTAGGAGAAGAATGCACATGAAGTGGTGTGATTTAGGAAAAGAACACACATGCAATGTCACCAGTGGATCTATATGGTTTAGTAATATAACACACATGCAATGTCACAAGTGGATCCATGTGATTTAAGAAAAGAACACACATGCATTGACTCTAGTGGATACATGTGGTTTAGGAAAAGAACACACATGCAATGTCACCGGTGGATCAATGTGGTTTAGGAAAATAACACACATGCAATGACTCTAGTGGATCAACGTGGTTTAGGAAAAAACACACATGCAATGGCACCAGTGGATCAATGTGGTTTAGGAAAAGAACACACATGCAATGTAACCAATGGATCCATGTGGTTTAGGAAAAGAACATACATGCAATGAATCTAGTGGATCAATGTGGTTTAGGAAAATAACACACATGCAATGTCAATAGTGGATCAATGTGGTATATGAAAAGAACACACATGCAATGACTCTAGTGGATCAATGTGGTTTAGTAAAAGAACGAACATTGAATGTCACTAGTGGATCAATGTGCTTTAGGAAAAGAACACACATGCAATGACTCTAGTGGATCTATGTGGTTTAGGAAAAGAACACACATGCAATGACTCTAGTGGACCAATGTGGTTTAGAAAAAGAACACACATGCAATGACTCTACTGGATCCATGTGGTTTAGCAAAAGAATACACATGCAATGACTTCAGTGTCTCCATCTGCTTTAGCAAAAGAACACCATGCAATGTCACTAGTGGATCCATGTGGTTTAGGAAAAGAACACACATGAAATGTCACATGTGGATCAATGTGGTTTAGGAAAAGTAAACATATGCAATGACTCTAGTGGATCCGTGTGGTTTAGGAAAATAACGCACATGCAATTTCTCTAGTGGATGAATGTTGTTTAGGAATGAACACACATGCAATGACTCCCCTTGATCAACGATGTTTAGGAAAAGAATGCACATGCAGTCACTCTAGTGGATCAATGTAGTTTAGGAATAGAACACACACGCAATGACTCTAGTGGATTAATGTGGTTTAGGAAAAGAACACACATGCAATGTCACTAGTGGATCAATGTGGTTTAGAGAAAAGAACACACATGCAATGAATCTAGTGGATCAATGTAGTTTAGGAAAAGAACACACATGCAATTTCTCTAGTGGATCCATGTGGTTTAGGAAAAGAACACACATGCATTAACTGTAGTGGATACATGTGGTTTAGGAAAAGAACACACATGCAATTTCACCAGTGGATCCATGTGGTTTAGGAAAAGAACGCACATGCATTGACTCTAGTGGATACATGTGGTTTAGGAAAAGAACACACATGCAATGTCACCAGTGGATCCATGTGGTTCAGGAAAAGAACACACATGCATTGACTCTAGTGGATACATGTGGTTTAGGTAAAGAACATGCATGCAATGCCACAAGTGGATCAACGTGGTTTAGGAAAATAACACACATGCAATGACTCTAGTGGATCAATGTGGTTTACGAAAAGAACACACATGCAGTGGCACCAGTGGATCAATGTGGTTTAGGAAAATAACACAAATGCAATGTCACCAATGGATCCATGTGGTTTATGAAAAGAACACACATGCAATGTCACTAGTGGATCATTGTGGTTTAGGAAAAGAACACACGTGCAATGTCACTAGTGGATCAATGTGGGTTAGGAAAATAGTACACATGCAGTGTCGCTAGTGGATCAGTGTGGTTTAGGAAAAGAACACACATGCAATGTCGCCAGTGGATCAACGTGAAAAAGAACACACATGTAATTTCACAAGTGGATCCATGTGGTTCCGGAAAAGAACACACATGAAATTTCACTAGTGGATCCATGTGGTTTAGGAAAAGAACGCACATGCATTGACTCAAGTGGATACATGTGCTTTAGGAAAAGAACACACATGCAATGTCACGAGTGGATCCATGTGGTTTAGGAAAAGAACACACATGTATTGAATCTAGGGGATACATGTGGTTTAGGAAAAGAACACTCATGCAATGTCACCAGTGGATCAATGTGGTTTAGCAAAATAACGCACATGCATTGACTCAAGTGGATACATGTGGTTTAGGAAAAGAACACATATGCAATGTCACTAGTGGATCCATGTGATTTAGGAAAAGAACACACATGCATTAACTCTAGTGGATCAATGTGGTTTAGGAAAAGAACACACATGCAATGGCACCAGTGGATCAATGTGGTTTAGCAAAAGAACGCACATGCAATGTCACCAATGGATCCATGTGGTTTAGTAAAATAACATACATGCAATGACTCTAGTGGATCAATGTGGTTCAGGAAAAGAACACACATGCAATGTCACCAGTGGATCAATGTGCGATAGGATAAGAACACACATGCAATGACTCTAGTGGATCAATGTGGTTTAGTAAAAGAACAAACATGCAATGTCACTAGTGGATCAATGTGCTTTAGGAAAAGAACACACATGCAATGACTCTAGTGGATCTATGTGGTTTAGGAAAAGAACACACATGCAATGTCACTAGTGGATCAATGTGCTTTAGGAAAACAACACACATGCAATGACTCTAATGGATCTATGTGTTTTAGGAAAATAACACACATGCAATGACTCTAGTGGATCCATGTGGTTTAGGAAATGAACACACATACAATGACTCCAGTATCTCCATATGGTTTAGAAAAAGAACAACCATGCAATGTCACTAGTGGATCAATGTGGTTTAGGAAAAGAACACACATGCAATGACTCCAGTATCTCCATCTGGTTTAGAAAAAGAACAACCATGCAATCTCACTAGTGGATCAATGTGGTTTAGGAAAAGAACACACTTGAAATGTGACTTGTGGATCAATGTGGTTTAGGAAAATAAAACACATGCAATGACTCTAGTGGATCCATGTGGTTTTATAAAGGAACACAAATGCAATGTCTCTAGTAGATGAATGTGGTTTAGGAAAAGAACACACATGCAATGAATCCACTTGATCAATGTAGTTTAGGAGAAGAACGCACAGGAAGTTGTGTGGTTTAGGAAAAGAACACACATGCAATGTCACCAGTGGATCAATGTGGTTTAGGAAAAGAACACACATGCAATGTCATCAGTGGATCAATGTGGTTTAGGATAATAACACACATGCAATGACTCTAGTGTCTCCATGTCGTTTAGGAAAAGAACACACATGCAATGTCAACAATGGATCAGTGTGGTTTAGGAAAAGAAGACACATGAAATGTCACTTGTGGATCAATGTGGTTTAGGAAAAGAAAACACATGCAATGACTCTAGTCGATCCATTTGGTTTAGGAAAATAACACACATGCAATGTCTCTAGTGGATGAATGTGGTTTAGGAAAAGAACACACATGTAATCACTCCACTTGATCAATGTGGTTTAGGAAAAGAACGCACATGCAGTGACTCTAGTGGATCAATATGGTTTAGGAATACAACACACATGCAATGACTCTAGTGGATTAATGTGGTTTAGGAAAAGAACACACATGCAATGTCACTACTAGATCAATGTGGTTTAGAAAAAGAACACACATGCAATGACTCTGGTGGATCAATGTACTTTAGGAAAAGAACGCACATGCAATTTCACCAGTGGATCCATGTGGTTTAGGAAAAGAACACACATGCATTAACTATAGTGGATACATGTGGTTTAGGAAAAGAACGCACAAGCATTCACTCAAGTGGATACATGTGGTTTAGGAAAAGAACACACATGCAATGTCACAGGTGGATCAAGGTGGTTTAGGAACATAACGCACATGCAATGACTCTAGTGGCTCAATGTGGTTTAGGAAAAGAACACACATGCAATGTCACTAGTGGATCAATGTGGTTTAGAGAAAAGAACACACATGCAATGAATCTAGTGGATCAATGTAGTTTAGGAAAAGAACACACATGCAATTTCTCTAGTGGATCCATGTGGTTTAGGAAAAGAACACACATGCATTAACTGTAGTGGATACATGTGGTTTAGGAAAAGAACACACATGCAATTTCACCAGTGGATCCATGTGGTTTAGGAAAATAACGCACATGGATTGACTCTAGTGGATACATGTGCTTTAGGAAAAGAACACACATGCAATGTCACGAGTGGATCCATTTGGTTTAGGAAAAGAACACACATGTATTGAATCTAGGGGATACAAGTGGTTTAGGAAAAGAACACACATGCAATGTCACCAGTGGATCAATGTGGTTTAGCAAAAGAATGCACATGCATTGACCCAAGTGGATACATGTGGTTTAGGAAAAGAACACATATGCAATGTCACCAGTGGATCCATGTGATTTAGGAAAAGAACACACATGCATTAACTCTAGTGGATCAATGTGGTTTAGGAAAAGAACACACATGCAATGGCACCAGTGGATCAATGTGGTTTAGCAAAAGAACACACATGCAATGTCACCAATGGATCCATGTGGTTTAGTAAAATAACATACATGCAATGACTCTAGTGGATCAATGTGGTTCAGGAAAAGAACACACATGCAATGTCACCAGTGGATCAATGTGCTCTAGGATAAGAACACACATGCAATGACTCTAGTGGATCAATGTGGTTTAGTAAACGAACGAACATGCAATGTCACTAGTGGATCAATGTGCTTTAGGAAAAGAACACACATGCAATGACTCTAGTGGATCTATGTGGTTTAGGAAAAGAACACACATGCAATGTCACCAGTGGATCAATGTGGTTTAGGAAAATAACACACAAGCAATGACTCTAGTATCTCCATGTGGTTTACAAAAAGAACTCCCATGCGATGACACTAGTGGATCAATGTGGTTTAGGAAAACAACACACATGCAATGACTCTAATGGATCTATGTGTTTTAGGAAAATAACACACATGCAATGACTCTAGTGGATCAATGTGGTTTAGAAAAAGATCACACATGCAATGACTCTAGTGGATCCATGTGGTTTAGGAAAAGAACACACATGCAATGACTCTAGTATCTCCATATGGTTTATAAAAAGAACAACCAAGCAATGTCACTAGTGGATCAATGTGGTTTAGGAAAAGAACACACATGAAATGTCACTTGTGGATCAATGTGGTTTAGGAATATAAAACACATGCAATGACTCTAGTGGATCCATGTGGTTTTATAAAAGAACACACATGCAATGTCTCGAGTAGATGAATGTGGTTTAGGAAAAGAACACACATGCAATGACTCCACATGATCAATGTAGTTTAGGAGAAGAACGCACATGAAGTTGTGTGGTTTAGGAAAAGAACACACAAGCAATGTCACCAGTGGATCAATGTGGTTTAGGAATAGAACAGACATGCAATGACACCAGTTGATCAATGTGGTTTAGAAAAAGAACATACATGCAATGACTATAGTGGATCATTGTAGTTTAGGAAAAGAACACACATGCAATTTCACCAGTGGATCCATGTGGTTTAGGAAAAGAACACACATTCATTAACTCTAGTGGATACATGTGGTTTAGGAAAAGAATGCACATGCATCGACTCTAGTTGATACATGTGGTTTAGGAAAAGAACACACATGCAATGTCAACAGTGGATCCACATGGTTTAGGAAAAGAACACACATGCATTGACTCTAGTGGATACATGTGGTTTAGGAAAATAACAAGCATGCAATGTCACAAGTGGATCAATGTGGTTTAGGAAAATAACACACATGCAATGACTCTAATGGATTAGTGTGGTTTAGGAAAAGAACACACATGCAATGGCACTAGTGGATCAATGTGGTTTAGGAAAAGAACTCACGTGCAATGTCACCAATGGATCCATGTGGTTTATGAAAAGAACACACGTGCCATGTCACGAGTGGATCAATGTGGTTTAGGAAAAGAACACACGTGCAATGTCACTAGTGGATCAATGTGGGTTAGGAAAAGAACACACATGTAAATGACTCTAGCGGATCAATGTAGTTTAGGAAAAGAACACACATGCAATTTCACTAGTGGATCCATGTGGTTTAGGAAAAGAAAACACATGCATTAACTCTAGTGCATTCATGTGGTTTAGGAAAAGAACGCACATGCATTGACTCAAGTGGATACATGTGTTTTAGGAAAAGAACACAGATGCAATGTCACCACTAGATCCATGTGGTTTAGGAAAAGAACACAGATGCATTGACTCTAGTGGATACATGTGGTTTAGGAAAAGAACACGCATGCAATGTCACAAGTGGATCAATGTGGTTTAGGAAAATAAGACATATGCAATGACTCTAGTGGATCAATGTGGTCTAGGAAAAGAACACACATGCAATGGCACCAGCGGATCAATGTGGGTTAGGAAAAGAACACACATGCAATGTCACCAATGGATCCATGTGGTTTATGAAAATAATACACATGGAGTGCCACTAGTGGATAAATGTGGTTTAGGAAAATAACTCACATCCAATGTCACTAGTGGATCAATGTGGTTTGGAAAAAGAACACACATGCAATATCACCAATGGATCCATGTGGTTTAGGAAAAGAACACACGTGCAATGTCACTAGTGGATCAATGTGGGTTAGGAAAAGAATACACATGAAGTGTCACTAGTGGATCAATGTGGTTTAGGAAAAGAACACACATGAAGTGACTCTAGTGGATCAATGTAGTTTAGGAAAAGAACACACATGTAATTTCACCAGTGGATCCATGTGGTTTATGAAAAGAACACACATGCATTAACACTAGTGGATACATATGGTTTAGGAAAAGAACAGACATGCAATGTCACCAGTGGATTAGTGTGGTTTAGGAAAAGAACACATTTGAAATGTCACCTATGGATCAATGTGGTTTAGGAAAAGAAAACACATGCAATGACTCTAGTGGATCGATGTGGTTTAGGAAAATCACACACATGCAATGTCTCTAGTGGATGAATGTGGTTTAGGAAAAGAACACACATGTAATCACTCCACTTGATCAATGTGGTTTAGGAAAAGAACGCACATGTAGTGACTCTAGTGGATCAATGTGGTTTAGGAATACAACACACATGCAATGACTCTAGTGGATTAATGTGGTTTAGGAAAAAAACACACATGCAATGTCACTACTAGATCAATGTGGTTTAGAAAAAGGACACACATTCAATGACTCTAGTGGAACAATGTAGTTTAGGAAAAGAACGCACATGCAATTTCACCAGTGGATCCATGTGGTTTAGGAAAAGAACACACATGCATTAACTCTAGTGGATATATGTGGTTTAGGAAAAGAACACACATGCAGTTTCACCAGTGGATCCATGTGGTTTAGGAAAAGAACGCACATGCATTGACTCAAGTGGATACATGTGGTTTAGGAAAAGAACACACATGCAATGACTCTAGTGGATCAAGGTGGTTTAGGAACATAACACACATGCAATGACTCTAGTGGATCAATGTGGTTTAGGAAAAGAACACACATGCAATGGCACTAGTGGATCAATGTGGTTTAGGAAAAGAACACACATGCAATGTCACCAATTGGTTCATGTGGTTTATGAAAAGAACACACATGCAATGTCACTAGTGGATCAATGTGGTTTGGGAAAAGAACACACGTGCAATGTCACCAGTGGATCAATGCGGGTTAGGAAAAGAATACACATGCAGTGTCACTAGTGGATCAATGTGGTTTAGGAAAAGAACACACATGCAATGTCACAAGTGGATCAATGTGGTTTATAAAAGAACACACATATAGTGACTCTAGTGGATCAATGTAGTTTCGGAAAATAACACACATGAAATTTCACTAGTGTATCCATGTGGTTTAGGAAAAGAACGCACATGCATTGACTCAAGTGGATACATGTGGTTTAGGAAAAAGATCACACATGCAATGTCACCAATGGATCCATGTGGTTTAGGAAAAGAACACACATGCATTGACTCTAGTGGATAAATGTGGTTTAGGAAAAGAACACACATGCAATGTCACTAGTGGATCAATGTGGTTTAGGAAAAGAACACAAATGCAATGACTCATGTATCTCCATGTGGTTTAGAAAAAGAACTCCCATGCAATGTCACTAGTGGATCAATGTGGTTTAGGAAAACAAAACACATGAAATGTCACTTGTGGATCAATGTGGTTTAGGAAAATAAAACACATGCAATGACTCTAGTTGATCCATGTGGTCTAGGAAACGAGCACACATGCAATGACTCCACTTGATTAATGTGGTTTAGGAAAAGAACGCACATGTAGGGACTCTAGTGGATCAATGTGGTTTAGGAATAGAACATACATGCAATGTCACTAGTGGATCAATGTGGTTTAGAAAAAGAACACACATGCAATGACTCTAGTGGATCAATGTAGCTTAGGAAAAGAACACAAATGCAATTTCACCAGTAGATCCATGTGGTTTAGGACAAGAACGCACATGCATTGACTCAAGTGGATACATGTGGTTTAGGAAAAGAACACAAATGAAATGTCACCAGTGGATCCACGTAGTTTAGGAAAAGAACACACATGCATTGACTCAAGTGGATACATGTGGTTTAGGAAAAGAACACGCATGCAATGTCACAAGTGGATCAATGTGGTTTAGGAAAATAACACACGTGCAATGACTCTAGTGGATCAATGTGGTTTAGGGAAAGAACACACATGCAATGGCACCAGAGGATCAATGTGGTTTAGGAAAAGAACACACATGCAATTTCACCAGTGGATCCATGTGGTTTAGAAAAGAACGCACATGCACTGACTCAAGTGGATACATGTGGTTTAGGAAAAGAACACAGATGAAATGTCATCAGTGGATCCATGTGGTTTAGGAAAAGAACACAGATGCATTGACTCTAGTGGATACATGTGGTTTAGGAAAAGAACATGCATGCAATGTCACAAGTGGATCAATGTGGTTTAGGAAAATAAGACATATGCAATGAATCTAGTGGATCAATGTGGTCTAGGAAAAGAACACACATGCAATGGCACCAGCGGATCAATGTGGGTTAGGAAAAGAACACACATGCAATGTCACCAATGAATCCATGTTGTTTATCAAAATAATACACATGGAGTGCCACTAGTGGATGAATGTGGTTTAGGAATAGAACACACATGCAATGTTACCGGTGGATCAATGTGGTTTAGAAAAAGAACAACATGTAAATGACTCAAGCGATCAATGTGGTTTAGGAAAAGAACACACATTCAATGTCACCAATGGAACAATGTGGTTTAGAAAAAGAACACACATGCAGTGACTCTAGTGGATCAATGTAGTTTAGGAAAAGAACACACATGTAATTTCACCAGTGGATCCATGTGGTTTATGAAAAGAACACACACATGCATTAACACTAGTGGATACATGTGGTTTAGGAAAAGAACACACATGAAATTTCACCAGTGGATCCATGTGCTTTAGGAAAAGAACGCACATGCATTGACTCAAGTAGATACATGTGGTTTAGGAAAAAGAACACACATGCAATGTCACCAATGGATCCATGTGGTTTAGGAAAAGAACACACATGCATTTACTCTAGTGGATAAATGTGGTTGAGGAAAAGAACACACATGCAATGTCACCAGTGGATCAATGTGGTTTAGGAAAAGAACACACAAGCAATGACTCTAGTATCTCCATGTGGTTTACAAAAAGAACTCCCATGCGATGACACTAGTGGATCAATGTGGTTTGGGAAAACAACACACATGAAATGTCACTTGTGGATCAATGTGGTTTAGGAAAATAAAGCACATGCAATGACTCTAGTTGATCCTTGTGGTCTAAGAAACGAACAAACATGCAATGACTCTACTTGATCAATGTGGTTTAGGAAAAGAACGCACATGCATTGACTCTAGTGGATACATGTGTTTTAGGAAAAGAACACAGATGCAATGTCACCACTGGATCCATGTGGTTTAGGAAAAGAACACAAATGCATTGACTCTAGTGGATACATGTGGTTTAGGAAAAGAACACGCATGCAATGTCACAAATGGATCAATGTGGTTTAGGAAAATAAGACATATGCAATGACTCTAGTGGATCAATGTGGTCTAGGAAAAGAACACACATGCAATGGCACCAGCGGATCAATGTGGGTTAGGAAAAGAACACACATGCAATGTCACCAATGGATCCATGTGGTTTATGAAAATAATACACATGGAGTGTCACTAGTGGATCAATGTGGTTTAGGAAAAGAACTCACATGCAATGTCACCAGTGGATCAATGTGGTTTAGAAAAAGAACACACATGCAATGTCACCAATCTATCCATGTGGTTTATGAAAAGAACACACATGCAATGTCACTAGTGGATCAATGTGGTTTAGGAAAAGAACACACGTGCAATGTCACTAGTGGATCAATGTGGGTTAGGAAAAGAATACACATGAAGTGTCACTAGTGGATCAATGTGGTTTAGGAAAAGAACATACATGAAGTGACTCTAGTGGATCAATGTAGTTTAGGAAATGAACACACATGTAATTTCACCAGTGGATCCATGTGGTTTATGAAAAGAACGCACATGCATTGACTCAAGCGGATACATGTGGTTTAGGAAAAGAACACACATGCAATGTCACAGGTGGATCAAGGTGGTTTAGGAAAAGAACACACATGCAATGGCACTAGTGGATCAATGTGGTTTAGGAAAAGAACACACATGCAATGTAACCAATGGGTTCATGTGGTTTATGAAAAGAACACACATGGTTTGGGAAAAGAACACACGTGCAATGTCACCAGTGGATCAATCTGGGTTAGGAGAAGAATACACATGCAGTGTCACTAGTGGATCAATGTGGTTTAGGAAAAGAACACACATGCAATGTCACTAGTGGATCAACGTGGTTTATAAAAGAACACACATATGGTGACTCTAGTGGATCAATGTAGTTTCGGAAAATAACACACATGAAATTTCACCAGTGGATCCATGTGGTTTAGGAAAAGAACGCACATGCATTGACTCAAGTGGATACATGTGGTTTAGGAAAGAGATCACACATGCAATGTCACCAATGGATCCATGTGGTTTAGGAAACGAACACACATGCATTGACTCTAGTGGATAAATGTGGTTTAGGAAAAGAACACACATGCAATGTCACTAGTGGATCAATGTGGTTTAGGAAAAGAACACAAATGCAATGCCTCAAGTATCTCCATGTGGTTTAGAAAAAGAACTCCCATGCAATGTCACTAGTGGATCAATGTGGTTTAGGAAAACAACACACATGAAATGTCACTTGTGGATCAATGTGGTTTAGGAAAATAAAACACATGCAATGACTCTAGTTGATCCATGTGGTCTAGGAAACGAGCACACATGCAATGACTCCACTTGATCAATGTGGTTTAGGAAAAGAACGCACATGTAGTAACTCTAGTGGATCAATGTGGTCTAGGAATAGAACACACATGCAATGTCACTAGTGGATCAATGTGGTTTAGAAAAAGAACACACATGCAATGACTCTAGTGGCTCCATGTAGTTTAGGAAAAGAACACACATGCAATTTCACCAGTGGATCCATGTGGTTGAGAAAAGAACGCACATGCACTGACTCAAGTGGATACATGTGGTTTAGGAAAAGAACACAGATGAAATGTCACCAGTGGATCCATGTGGTTTAGGAAAAGAACACAGATGCATTGACTCTAGTGGATACATGTGGTTTAGGAAAAGAACATGCATGCAATGTCACAAGTGGATCAATGTGGTTTAGGAAAATAAGACATATGCAATGAATCTAGTGGATCAATGTGGTCTAGGAAAAGAACACACATGCAATGGCACCAGCGGATGAATGTGGGTTAGGAAAAGAACACACATGCAATGTCACCAATGGATCCATGTGGTTTATCAAAATAATACACATGGAGTGCCACTAGTGGATGAATGTGGTTTAGGAATAGAACAAACATGCAATGTTACCAGTGGATCAATGTGGTTTAGAAAAAGAACACACATGTAAATGACTCAAGCGATCAATGTAGTTTAGGAAAAGAACACACATGCAATTTCACCAGTGGATCAATGTGGTTTAGGAAAAGAAAACACATGCATTAACTCTAGTGGATTCATGTGGTTTAGGAAAAGAACGCACATGCATTGACTCAAGTGGATACATGTGTTTTAGGAAAAGAACACAGATGCAATGTCACCACTAGATCCATGTGGTTTAGGAAAATAAGACATATCAATGACTCTAGTGGATCAATGTGGTCTAGGAAAAGAACACACATGCAATGGCACCAGCGGATCAATGTGGGTTAGGAAAAGAACACACATGCAATGTCACTAGTGGATCAATGTGGGTTAGGAAAAGAATACACATGAAGTGTCACTAGTGGATCAATGTGGTTTGGGAAAAGAACACACATGAAGTGACTCTAGTGGATCAATGTAGTTTAGGAAAAGAACACACATGCAATTTCACCAATGGATCCATGTGGTTTATGAAAAGAACACACATGCATTAACACTAGTGGATACATGTGGTTTAGGAAAAGAACAGACATGCAATGTCACCAGTGGATCAGTGTGGTTTAGGAAAAGAACACACATGAAATGTCACCTGTGGATCAATGTGGTTTAGGAAAAGAAAACACATGCAATGACTCTAGTGGATCCATGTGGTTTAGGAAAATCACACACATGCAATGTCTCTAGTGGATGAATGTGGTTTAGGAAAAGAACACACATGTAATCACTCCACTTGATCAATGTGGCTTAGGAAAAGAACGCACATGTAGTGACTCCAGTGGATCAATGTGGTTTAGGAATACAACACACATGCAATGACTCTAGTGGATTAATGTGGTTTAGGAAAAGAACACACATGCAATGGCACAAGTGGATCAATGTGGTTTAGGAATAGAACACACATGCAATGACTCTAGTGGATCAATGTAGTTTAGGAAAAGAACGCACATGCAATGTCACCAGTGGATCCATGTGGTTTAGGAAAAGAACACACATGCATTAACTATAGTGGATACATGTGGTTTAGGAAACGAACACACATGCAGTTTCACCAGTGGATCCATGTGGTTTTGGAAAAGAACGCACATGCATTGACTCAAGTGGTGACATGTGGTTTAGGAAAAGAACACACAAGCAATGTCACAGGTGGATCAAGGTGGTTTAGGAACATAACACACATGCAATGACTCTAGTGGATCAATGTGGTTTAGGAAAAGAACACACATGCAATGGCACTAGTGGATCAATGTGGTTTAGGAAAAGAACACACATGTAATGTCACCAATGGGTTCATGTGGTTTATGAAAAGAACACACATGCAATGTCACTAGTGGATCAATGTGGTTTGGGAAAAGAACACACGTGCAATGTCACTAGTGGATCCATGTGGGTTAGGAAAAGAATACACATGCAGTGTCACTAGTGGATCAATGTGGTTTAGGAAAAGAACACACATGCAATGTCACCAGTGGATCAATGTGGTTTATAAAAAGAACATACATGTAATGACTATAGTGGATCATTGTAGTTTAGGAAAAGAACACACATGCAATTTCACCAGTGGATCTATGTGGTTTAGGAAAAGAACACACATTCATTAACTCTAGTGGATACATGTGGTTTAGGAAAAGAATGCACATGCATCGACTCTAGTCGATACATGTGGTTTAGGAAAAGAACACACATGCAATGTCAATAGTGGATCCACGTGGTTTAGGAAAAGAACACACATGCATTGACTCTAGTGGATACATGTGGTTTAGGAAAAGAACACGCATGCAATGTCACAAGTGGATCAATGTGGTTTAGGAAAATAACACACGTGCAATGACTCTAGTGGATCAATGTGGTTTAGGGAAAGAACACACATGCAATGGCACCAGAGGATCAATGGGGTTTAGGAAAAGAACACACATGCAATATCACCAATGGATCCATGTGGTTTATGAAAAGAACACACATGCAATGTCACTAGTGGACCAATGTTGTTTAGAAAAAGAACACACGTGCAATGTCACTAGTGGATTAATGTGGGTTAGGAAAAGAATACACATAAAGTGTCACTAGTTGATCAATGTGGTTTAGGAAAAGAACACACATTCAATGTCACAAGTGGATCAATGTGGTTTAGAAAAAGAAGACACATGCAATTACTCTAGTGGATCAATGTGGTTTAGTAAAAGAACCTATATGCAATGTCACTAGTGCATAAATGTTCTTTAGGAAAAGAACACACATGCAATGACTCTAGTGGATCTATGTGGTTTAGGAAAAGAACACACATGCAATGACTCTAGTGGATCAATGTGGTTTAGAAAAAGAACACACATGTAATAACTCTAGTGGATCCATGTGGTTTAGGAAAAGAACACACATGCAATGACTCCAGTATCTCCATGTGGTTTAGAAAAAGAACACCCATGCGATGTCACTAGTGGATCAGTGTGGTTTAGGAAAAGAACACACATGAAATGTCACTTGTTGACCAATGTGGTTTAGGAAAATAAAACACATGGAATGACTCTAGTTGATCCATGTGGTTTAGGAAAAGGACACACATGCAATGTCTCTAGTGGATGAATGTGGTTTAGGAAAAGAACACACATGCAATGACTCCACTTGATCAATGTGGTTTACGAAAAGAACGTACATGTAGTGACTCTAGTGGATCCATGTGGTTTAGGAATAGAACACACATGCAATGACTCTAGTGGATTAATGTGGTTTAGGAAAAGAACACACATGCAATGTCACCAGTTGATCAATGTGGTTTAGAAAAAGAACATACATGTAATGACTATAGTGGACCATTGTAGTTTAGGAAAAGAACACACATGCAATTTCACCAGTGGATCTATGTGGTTTAGGAAAAGAACACACATTCATTAACTCTAGTGGATACATGTGGTTTAGGAAAAGAATGCACATGCATCGACTCTAGTCGATACATGTGGTTTAGGAAAAGAACACACATGCAATGTCAACAGTGGATCCACGTGGTTTAGGAAAAGAACACACATGCATTGACTCTAGTGGATACATGTGGTTTAGGAAAAGAACACGCATGCAATGTCACAAGTGGATCAATGTGGTTTAGTAAAATAACACACATGCAATTACTCTAATGGATTAGTGTGGTTTAGGAAAAAACACACATGCAATGGCACCAGTGGATCAATGTGGTTTAGGAAAAGAACTCACGTGCAATGTCACCAATGGATCCATGTGGTTTATGAAAAGAACACACATGCAATGTCACTAGTGGATCAATGTGGTTTAGGAAAAGAACACACATGCAATGTCACTAGTGGATCAATGTGGGTTAGGAAAAGAATACACATGCAGTGTCACTAGTGGATCAATGTGGTTTAGGAAAAGAACACACATTCAATGTCACCAATGGAACAATGTGGTTTAGAAAAAGAACACACATGCAGTGACTCTAGTGGATCAATGTAGTTTAGGAAAAGAACACACATGTAATTTCACCAGTGGATCCATGTGGTTTATGAAAAGAACACACACATGCATTAACACTAGTGGATACATGTGGTTTAGGAAAAGAACACACATGAAATTTCACCAGTGGATCCATGTGCTTTAGGAAAAGAACGCACATGCATTGACTCAAGTAGATACATGTGGTTTAGGAAAAAGAACACACATGCAATGTCACCAATGGATCCATGTGGTTTAGGAAAAGAACACACATGCATTTACTCTAGTGGATAAATGTGGTTAAGGAAAAGAACACACATGCAATGTCACCAGTGGATCAATGTGGTTTAGGAAAAGAACACACATGCAATGACTCTAGTATCTCCATGTGGTTTACAAAAAGAACTCGCATGCGATGACACTAGTGGATAAATGTGGTTTAGGAAAACAACACACATGAAATGTCACTTGTGGATCAATGTGGTTTAGGAAAATAAAGCACATGCAATGACTCTAGTTGATCCATGTGGTCTACGAAACGAACAAACATGCAATGACGCTACTTGATCAATGTGGTTTAGGAAAAGAATGCACATGTAGTGACTCTAATGGATCAATGTGGTTTAGGAATAGAACACACATGCAATGTCACAAGTGGATCAATGTGGTTTAGAAAAAGAACACACATGTAAATTACTCTAGCGGATCAATGTAGTTTAGGAAAAGAACACACGTGCAATTTCACAAGTGGATCCATGTGGTTTAGGAAAAGAAAACACATGCATTAACTCTAGTGGATTCATGTGGTTTAGGAAAAGAACGCACATGCATTGACTCAAGTGGATACATGTGTTTTAGGAAAAGAACACAGATGCAATGTCACCACTGGATCCATGTGGTTTAGATAAAGAACACACATGCATTGACTCTAGTGGATACATGTGGTTTAGGAAAACGACATGCATGCAATGTCACAAGTGGACCAATGTGGTTTAGGAAAATAAGACATATGCAATGACTCTAGTGGATCAATGTGGTCTAGGAAAAGAACACACATGCAATGGCACCAGCGGATCAATGTGGGTTAGGAAAAGAACACACATGCAATGTCACCAATGGATCCATGTGGTTTATGAAAATAATACACATGGAGTGTCACTAGTGGATCAATGTGGTTTAGGAAAAGAACTCACATGCAATGTCACCAGTGGATCAATGTGGTTTAGAAAAAGAACACACATGCAATGTCACCAATCTATCCATGTGGTTTATGAAAAGAACACACATGCAATGTCACTAGTGGATCAATGTGGTTTAGGAAAAGAACACACGTGCAATGTCACTAGTGGATCAATGTGGGTTAGGAAAATAATACACATGAAGTGTCACTAGTGGATCAATGTGGTTTAGGAAAAGAACACACATGAAGTGACTCTAGTGGATCAATGTAGTTTAGGAAACGAACACACATGTAATTTCACCAGTGGATCCATGTGGTTTATGAAAAGAACGCACATGCATTGACTCAAGCGGATACATGTGGTTTAGGAAAAGAACACACATGCAATGTCACAGGTGAATCAAGGTGGTTTAGGAACATAACACACATGCAATGACTCTAGTGGATCAATGTGGTTTAGGAAAAGAACACACGTGCAATGGCACTAGTGGATCAATGTGGTTTAGGAAAAGAACACACATGCAATGTCACCAATGGGTTCATCTGGTTTATGAAAAGAACACACATGCAATGTCACTAGTAGATCAATGTGGTTTGGGAAAAGAACACACGTGCAATGTCACCAGTGGATCAATGTGGGTTAGGAAAAGAATACACATGCAGTGTCACTAGTGGATCAATGTGGTTTAGGAAAAGAACACACATGCAATGTCACCAGTGTATCAATGTGGTTTATAAAAGAACACACATATGGTGACTCTAGTGGATCAATGTAGTTTCGGAAAATGACACACATGAAATTTCACCAGTGGATCCATGTGGTTTAGGAAAAGAACGCACATGCATTGACTCAAGTGGATACATGTGGTTTAGGAAAAAGATCACACATGCAATGTCACCAATGGATCCATGTAGTTTAGGAAAAGAACACACATGCATTGACTCTAGTGGATAAATGTGGTTTAGGAAAAGAACACACATGCAATGTCACTAGTGGATCAATGTGGTTTAGGAAAAGAACACAAATGCAATGTCTCAAGTATCTCCATGTGGTTTAGAAAAAGAACTCCCATGCAATGTCACTAGTGGATCAATGTGGTTTAGGAAAACAACACACATGAAATGTCACTTGTGGATCAATGTGGTTTAGGAAAATAAAACACATGCAATGACTCTAGTTGATCCATGTGGTCTAGGAAACGAGCACACATGCAATGACTCCACTTGATCAATGTGGTTTAGGAAAAGAACGGATGTAGTGACTCTAGTGGATCAATGTGGTCTAGGAATAGAACACACATGCAATGTCACTAGTGGATCAATGTGGTTTAGAAAAAGAACACACATGCAATGACTCTAGTGGCTCCATGTAGCTTAGGAAAAGAACACACATGCAATTTCACCAGTGGATCCATGTGGTTTAGGAAAAGAACGCACATGCATTGACTCAAGTGGATACATGTGGTTTAGGAAAAGAACACAGATGAAATGTCACCAGTGGATCCATGTGGTTTAGGAAAACAACACGGATGCATTGACTCTAGTGGATACATGTGGTTTAGGAAAAGAACACGCATGCAATGTCACAAGTGGATCAATGTGGTTTAGGAAAATAACACACATGCAATGACTCTAGTGGATAATTGTGGTTTAGGAAAAGAACACACATGCAATGGCACCAGAGGATCAATGTGGTTTAGGAAAAGAACACACATGCAATGTCACCAATGGATCTATGTGGTTTATGAAAAGAACACACATGCAATGTCACTAGTGGATCAATGTGGTTTAGGAAAAGAACACACGTGCAATGTCACTAGTGAATCGATGTGGGTTAGGAAAAGAATACACGTGAAGTGTCACTAGTTGATCAATGTGGTTTAGGAAAAGAACACACATTCAATGTCACTAGTGGATCAATGTGGTTTATAAAAAGAAGACACATGCAATGACTCTAGTGGATCAATGTGGTTTAGTAAAAGAACGAATATGCAATGTCACTAGTGCATAAATGTGCTTTAGGAAAAGAACACACATGCAATGACTCTAGTGGATCTATGTGGTTTAGGAAAAGAACATACATGCAATGACTCTAGTGGATCAATGTGGTTTAGAAAAAGAACACACATGCAATAACTCTAGTGGATCCATGTGGTTTAGGAAAAGAACACACATGCAATGACTCCAGTATCTCCATGTGGTTTAGAAAAAGAACACCCATGCGATGTCACTAGTGGATCAGTGTGGTTTAGGAAGAGAACACACATGAAATGTCACTTGTGGACCAATGTGGTTTAGGAAAATAAAAGACATGGAATGACTCTAGTTGATCCATGTGGTTTAGGAAAAGAACACACATGCAATGTCTCTAGTGGATTAATGTGGTTTAGGAAAAGAACACACATGCAATGACTCCACTTGATCAATGTGGTTTACGAATAGAACGTACATGTAGTGACTCTAGTGGATTCATGTGGTTTAGGAATAGAACACACATGCAATGACTCTAGTGGATTAATGTGGTTTAGGAAAACAACACACATGCAATGTCACCAGTTGATCAATGTGGTTTAGAAAAAGAACATACATGCAATGACTATAGTGGATCAATGTAGTTTAGGAAAAGAACACACATGCAATTTCACCAGTGGATCCATGTGGTTTAGGAAAAGAACACACATTCATTAACTCTAGTGGATACATGTGGTTTAGGAAAAGAATGCACATGCATCGACTCTAGTCGATACATGTGGTTTAGGAAAAGAACACACATGCAATGTCAACAGTGGATCCATGTGGTTTAGGAAAAGAACACACATGCATTGACTCTAGTGGATACATGTGGTTTAGGAAAAGAACACGCATGCAATATCACAAGTGGATCAATGTGGTTTAGGAAAATAACACACATGCAATGACTCTAGTGGATTAGTGTGGTTTAGGAAAAGAACACACATGCAATGGCACCAGTGGATCAATGTGGTTTAGGAAAAGAACTCACGTGCAATGTCACCAATGGATCCATGTGGTTTATGAAAAGAACACACGTGCAATGTCACTAGTGGATCAATGTGGTTTAGGAAAAGAACACACATGCAATGTCACTAGTGGATCAATGTGGGTTAGGAAAAGAATACACATGCAGTGTCACTAGTGGATCAATGTGGTTTAGGAAAAGAACACACATTCAATGTCACCAATGGAACAATGTGGTTTAGAAAAAGAACACACATGCAGTGACTCTAGTGGATCAATGTAGTTTAGGAAAAGAACACACATGTAATTTCACAAGTGGATCCATGTGGTTTATGAAAAGAACACACACATGCATTAACACTAGTGGATACATGTGGTTTAGAAAAAGAACACACATGAAATTTCACCAGTGGATCCATGTGCTTTAGGAAAAGAACGCACATGCATTGACTCAAGTAGATACATGTGGTTTAGGAAAAAGAACACACATGCAATGTCACAAATGGATCCATGTGGTTTAGGAAAAGAACACACATGCATTTACTCTAGTGGATAAATGTGGTTTAGGAAAAGAACACACATGCAATGTCACCAGTGGATCAATGTGGTTTAGGAAAAGAACACACATGCAATGACTCTAGTATCTCCATGTGGTTTACAAAAAGAACTCCCATGCGATGACACTAGTGGATCAATGTGGTTTAGGAAAACAACACACATGAAATGTCACTTGTGGATCAATGTGGTTTAGGAAAATAAAACACATGCAATGACTCTAGTTGATCCATGTGGTCTACGAAACAAACACACATGCAATGACTCCACTTGATCAATGTGGTTTAGGAAAAGAATGCACATGTAGTGACTCTAGTGGATCAATGTGGTTTAGGAATAGAACACACATGCAATGTCACCAGTGGATCAATGTGGTTTAGAAAAAGAACACACATGTAAATGACTCTAGCGTATCAATGTAGTTTAGGAAAAGAACACACGTGCAATTTCACCAGTGGATCCATGTGGTTTAGGAAAAGAAAACACATGCATTAACTCTAGGAGATTCATGTGGTTTAGGAAAAGAGCGCACATGCATTGACTCAAGTGGATACATGTGTTTTAGGAAAAGAACACAAATGCAATGTCACCACTGGATCCATGTGGTTTAGGAAAAGAACACAGATGCATTGACTCTAGTGGATCCATGTGGTTTAGGAAAAGAACGCACATGCATTGACTCAAGTGGATACGTGTGGTTTAGGAAAAGAACACGCATGCAATGTCACAGGTGGATCAAGGTGGTTTAGGAAGATAACACACATGCAATGACTCTAGTGGATCAATGTGGTTTAGGAAAAGAACACACATGCAATTGCACTAGTGGATCAGTGTGGTTTAGAAAATGAACACACATGCAATGTCACCAATGGGTTCATGAGGTTTATGAAAAGAACACACATGCAATGTCACTAGTGGATCAATGTGGTTTAGGAAAAGAACACACGTGCAATGTCACTAGTGGATCAATGTGGGTTAGGAAAAGAATACACATGCAGTGTCACTAGTGGATCAATGTGGTTTAGGAAAAGAAGACACGTGCAATGTCACTAGTGGATCAATGTGGGTTAGGAAAAGAATACACATGAAGTTTCACTAGTGGATCAATGTGGTTTAGGAAAAGAACACACATGCACTGACTCTAGTGGATTAATGTAGTTTAGGAAAAGAACACGCATGTAGTTTCACCAGTGGATCCATGTGGTTTATGAAAAGAACACACATGCATTAACACTAGTGGATACATGTGGTTTAGGAAAAGAACAGACATGCAATGTCACTAGTGGATCAGTGTGGTTTAGGAAAACAACACACATGAAATGTCACCTGTGGATCAATGTGGTTTAGGAAAAGAAAACACATGCAATGACTCTAGTGGATCCACGTGGCTTAGGAAAATAACACACATGCAATGTCTCTAGTGGATGAATGTGGTCTAGGAAAAGAACACACATGTAATGACTCCACTTGATCAATGTGGTTTAGGAAAAGAACGCACATGTAGTGACTCTAGTGGATCAATGTGGTCTAGGAATACAACACACATGCAATGACTCTAGTGGATTAATGTGGTTTAGGAAAACAACACACATGCAATGTCACTAGTGGATCAATGTGGTTTAGAAAAAGAACACACATGCAATGACTCTAGTGGATCAATGTTGTTTAGGAGAAGAATACACATGCAATTTCACCAGTGGATCCATGTGGTTTAGGAAAAGAACACACATGCACTAACTCTAGTGGATACATGTTGTTTAGGAAAAGAACACACATGCAATTTCACCAGTGGATCCATGTGGTTTCGGAAAAGAACGCACATGCATTGACTCAAGTGGATACATGTGGTTTAGGAAAAGAACACACATGCAATGTCACAGGTGAATCAAGGTGGTTTAGGAACATGACACACATGCAATGACTCTAGTGGATCAATGTGGTTTAGGAAAAGAACACACATGCAATGGCACTAGTGGATCAATGTGGTTTAGGAAAAGAACACACATGCAATGTCACCAATGGGTTCATGTGGTTTATGAAAAGAACACACATGCAATGTCACTAGTGGATCAATGTGGTTTGGGAAAAGAACACACGTGCTATGTCACCAGTGGATCAATGTGGGTTAGGAAAAGAATACACATGCAGTGTCACTAGTGGATCAATGTGGTTTAGGAAAAGAACACACATGCAATGTCACCAGTGGATCAATGTGGTTTATAAAAGAACACACATATGGTGACTCTAGTGGATCAATGTAGTTTCAGAAAATGACACACATGAAATTTCACCAGTGGATCCATGTGGTTTAGGAAAAGAACGCACATGCATTGACTCAAGTGGATACATGTGGTTTAGGAAAAAGATCACACATGCAATGTCACCAATGGATCCATGTGGTTTAGGAAAAGAACACACATGCATTGACTCTAGTGGATAAATGTGGTTTAGGAAAAGAACACACATGCAATGTCACTAGTGGATCAATGTGGTTTAGGAAAAGAACACAAATGCAATGACTCAAGTATCTCCATGTGGTTTAAAAAAGAACTCCCATGCAATGTCACTAGTGGATCAATGTGGTTTAGGAAAACAACACACATGAAATGTCACTTGTGGATCAATGTGGTTTAGGAAAATAAAACACATGCAATGACTCTAGTTGATCCATGTGGTCTAGGAAACGAGCAAACATGCAATGACTCCACTTGATCAATGTGGTTTAGGAAAAGAACGCACATGTAGTGACTCTACTGGATCAATGTGGTCTAGGAATAGAACACACATGCAATGTCACTAGTGGATCAATGTGGTTTAGAAAAAGAACACACATGCAATGACTCTAGTGGCTCCATGTAGCTTAGGAAAAGAACACACATGCAATTTCACCAGTGGATCCATGTCGTTTAGGAAAAGAACGCACATGCATTGACTCATGTGGATACATGTGGTTTAGGAAAAGAACACAGATGAAATGTCACCAGTGGATCCATGTGGTTTAGGAAAAGAACACGGATGCATTGACTCTAGTGGATACATGTGGTTTAGGAGAAGAACACGCATGCAATGTCACAAGTGGATCAATGTGGTTTAGGAAAATAACACACATGCAATGACTCTAGTGGATCAATGTGGTTTAGGAAAAGAACACACATGCAATGGCACCAGAGGATCAATGTGGTTTAGGAAAAGAACACACATGCAATGTCACCAATGGTTCTATGTGGTTTATGAAAAGAACACACATGCAATGTCACTAGTGGATCAATGTGGTTTAGGAAAAGAACACACGTGCAATGTCACTAGTGGATCGATGTGGGTTAGGAAAAGAATACACATAAAGTGTCACTAGTTGATCAATGTGGTTTAGGAAAATAACACACATTCAATGTCACTAGTGGATCAATGTGGTTTAGAAAAAGAAGACACATGCAATGACTCTAGTGGATCAATGTGGTTTAGTAAAAGAACGAATATGCAATGTCACTAGTGCATAAATGTGCTTTAGGAAAAGAACACACATGCAATGACTCTAGTGGATCTATGTGGTTTAGGAAAAGAACACACATGCATTGACTCTAGTGGATCAATGTGGTTTAGAAAAAGAACACACATGCAATAACTCTAGTGGATCCATGTGGTTTAGGAAAAGAACACACATGCAATGACTCCAGTATCTCCATGTGTTTTAGAAAAAGAACACCCATGTGATGTCACTAGTGGATCAGTGTGGTTTAGGAAAAGAACACACATGAAATGTCACTTGTGGACCAATGTGGTTTAGGAAAATAAAAGACATGGAATGACTCTAGTTGATCCATGTGGTTTAGGAAAAGAACACACATGCAATGTCTCTAGTGGATTAATGTGGTTTAGGAAAAGAACACACATGCAATGACTCCACTTGATCAATGTGGTTTACGAAAAGAACGTACATGTAGTGACTCTAGTGGATTCATGTGGTTTAGGAATAGAACACACATGCAATGACTCTAGTGGATTAATGTGGTTTAGGAAAATAACACACATGCAATGTCACCAGTTGATCAATGTGGTTTAGAAAAAGAACATACATGCAATGACTATAGTGGATCAATGTAGTTTAGGAAAAGAACACACATGCAATTTCACCAGTGGATCCATGTGGTTTAGGAAAAGAACACAAATTCATTAACTCTAGTGGATACATGTGGTTTAGGAAAAGAATGCACATGCATCGACTCTAGTCGATACATGTGGTTTAGGAAAAGAACACACATGCAATGTCAACAGTGGATTCATGTGGTTTAGGAAAAGAACACACATGCATTGACTCTAGTGGATACATGTGGTTTAGGAAAAGAACACGCATGCAATGTCACAAGTGGATCAATGTGCTTTAGGAAAATAACACACATGCAATGACTCTAGTGGATTAGTGTGGTTTAGGAAAAGAACACACATGCAATGGCACCAGTGGATCAATGTGGTTTAGGAAAAGAACTCACGTGCAATGTCACCAATGGATCCATGTGGTTTATGAAAAGAACACACTTGCAATGTCACTAGTGGATCAATGTTGTTTAGGAAAAGAACACACATGCAATGTCACTAGTGGATCAATGTGGGTTAGGAAAAGAATACACATGCAGTGTCACTAGTGGATCAATGTGGTTTAGGAAAAGAACACACATTCAATGTCACCAATGGAACAATGTGGTTTAGAAAAAGAACACACATGCAGTGACTCTAGTGGATCAATGTAGTTTAGGAAAAGAACACACATGTAATTTCACAAGTGGATCCATGTGGTTTATGAAAAGAACACACACATGCATTAACACTAGTGGATACATGTGGTTTAGAAAAAGAACACACATGAAATTTCACCAGTGGATCCATGTGCTTTAGGAAAAGAACGCACATGCATTGACTCAAGTAGATACATGTGGTTTAGGAAAAAGAACAGACATGCAATGTCACCAATGGATCCATGTGGTTTAGGAAAAGAACACACAGGCATTTACTCTAGTGGATAAATGTGGTTTAGGAAAAGAACACACATGCAATGTCACCAGTGGATCAATGTGGTTTAGGAAAAGAACACACATGCAATGACTCTAGTATCTCCATGTGGTTTACAAAAAGAACTCCTATGCAATGACACTAGTGGATCAATGTGGTTTAGGAAAACAACACACATGAAATGTCACTTGTGGATCAATGTGGTTTAGGAAAATAAAACACATGCAACGACTCTAGTTGATCCATGTGGTCTACGAAACAAACACACATGCAATGACTCCACTTGATCAATGTGGTTTAGGAAAAGAATGCACATGTAGTGACTCTAGTGGATCAATGTGGTTTAGGAATAGAACACACATGCAATGTCACCAGTGGATCAATGTGGTTTAGAAAAAGAACACACATGTAAATGACTCTAGCGGATCAATGTAGTTTAGGAAAAGAACACACGTGCAATTTCACCAGTGGATCCATGTGGTTTAGGAAAAGAAAACACATGCATTAACTCTAGGGGATTCATGTGGTTTAGGAAAAGAGCGCACATGCATTGACTCAAGTGGATACATGTGTTTTAGGAAAAGAACACAGATGCAATGTCACCACTGGATCCATGTGGTTTAGGAAAAGAACACAGATGCATTGACTCTAGTGGATCCATGTGGTTTAGGAAAATAACGCACATGCATTGACTCAAGTGGATACATGCGGTTTAGGAAAAGAACACGCATGCAATGTCACAGGTGGATCAAGGTGGTTTAGGAACATAACACACATGCAATGACTCTAGTGGATCAATGTGGTTTAGAAAAAGAACACACATGCAATAACTCTAGTGGATCCATGTGGTTTAGGAAAAGAACACACATGCAATGACTCCAGTATCTCCATGTGTTTTAGAAAAAGAACACCCATGCGATGTCACTAGTGGATCAGTGTGGTTTAGGAAAAGAACACACATGAAATGTCACTTGTGGACCAATGTGGTTTAGGAAAATAAAAGACATGGAATGACTCTAGTTGATCCATGTGGTTTAGGAAAAGAACACACATGCAATGTCTCTAGTGGATTAATGTGGTTTAGGAAAAGAACACACATGCAATGACTCCACTTTATCAATGTGGTTTACGAAAAGAACGTACATGTAGTGACTCTAGTGGATTCATGTGGTTTAGGAATAGAACACACATGCAATGACTCTAGTGGATTAATGTGGTTTAGGAAAAGAACACACATGCAATGTCACCAGTTGATCAATGTGGTTTAGAAAAAGAACATACATGCAATGACTATAGTGGATCAATGTAGTTTAGGAAAAGAACACACATGCAATTTCACCAGTGGATCCATGTGGTTTAGGAAAAGAACACACATTCATTCACTCTAGTGGATACATGTGGTTTAGGAAAAGAATGCACATGCATCGACTCTAGTCGATACATGTGGTTTAGGAAAAGAACACACATGCAATGTCAACAGTGGATCCATGTGGTTTAGGAAAAGAACACACATGCATTGACTCTAGTGGATACATGTGGTTTAGGAAAAGAACACGCATGCAATGTCACAAGTGGATCAATGTGGTTTAGGAAAATAACACACATGCAATGACTCTAGTGGATCAATGTGGTTTAGGAAAAGAACACACATGCAATGGCACCAGAGGATCAATGTGGTTTAGGAAAAGAACTCACGTGCAATGTCACCAATGGATCCATGTGGTTTATGAAAAGAACACACGTGCAATGTCACTAGTGGATCAATGTGGTTTAGGAAAAGAACACACATGCAATGTCACTAGTGGATCAATGTGGGTTAGGAAAAGAATACACATGCAGTGTCACTAGTGGATCAATGTGGTTTAGGAAAAGAACACACATTCAATGTCACCAATGGAACAATGTGGTTTAGAAAAAGAACACACATGCAGTGACTCTAGTGGATCAATGTAGTTTAGGAAAAGAACACACATGTAATTTCAGAAGTGGATCCATGTGGTTTATGAAAAGAACACACGCATGCATTAACACTAGTGGATACATGTGGTTTAGAAAAAGAACACACATGAAATTTCACCAGTGGATCCATGTGCTTTAGGAAAAGAACGCACATGCATTGACTCAAGTAGATACATGTGGTTTAGGAAAAGAACACACATGCAATGACTCTAGTGGATCAATGTGGTTTAGTAAAAGAACGAACATGCAATGTCACTAGTGGATCAATGTGCTTTAGGAAAAGAACACACATGCAATGTCTCCAGTGGCTGAATGTGGCTTAGGAAAAGAACACACATGCAATGACAACACTGGATCAATGTGATTTAGGAAAAGAACGCACATGGAGTGACTCTAGTGGATCAATGTGGTTTAGGAATAGAACACACATGCAATAACTCTAGTGGATCAATGTGTTTTAGCAAAAGAACACACATGCAATGTCACTAGTGGATAAATGTGGTTTAGAAAAAGAACACACATGAACTAACTGTAGTGGATCACTGTAGTTTAGGAAAAGAACACACATGCAATTTCACTAGTGGATCCATGTGGTTTAGTAAAAGAACACACATGCATTTACTCTAGTGGATACATGTGGTTTAGGAAAAGAACACACATGCAATGTCACCAGTGGATCAATGTGGTTTAGGAAAAGAACACACATGCAATGACTCTAGTATCTCCATGTGGTTTACAAAAAGAACTCCTATGCGATGACACTAGTGGATCAATGTGGTTTAGGAAAACAACACACATGAAATGTCACTTGTGGATCAATGTGGTTTAGGAAAATAAAACACATGCAATGACTCTAGTTGATCCATGTGGTCTACGAAACAAACACACATGCAATGACTCCACTTGATCAATGTGGTTTAGGAAAAGAATGCACATGTAGTGACTCTAGTGGATCAATGTGGTTTAGGAATAGAACACACATGCAATGTCACTAGTGGATCAATGTGGTTTAGAAAAAGAACACACATGTAAATGACTCTAGCGGATCAATGTAGTTTAGGAAAAGAACACACGTGCAATTTCACCAGTGGATCCATGTGGTTTAGGAAAAGAAAACACATGCATTAACTCTAGGGGATTCACGTGGTTTAGGAAAAGAGCGCACATGCATTGACTCAAGTGGATACATGTGTTTTAGGAAAAGAACAAAGATGCAATGTCACCACTGGATCCATGTGGTTTAGGAAAAGAACACAGATGCATTGACTCTAGTGGATCCATGTGGTTTAGGAAAAGAATGCACATGAATTGACTCAAGTGGATACATGTGGTTTAGGAAAAGAACACGCATGCAATGTCACAGGTAGATCAAGGTGGTTTAGGAACATAACACACATGCAATGACTCTAGTGGATCAATGTGGTTTAGGAAAAGAACACACATGCAATTGCACTAGTGGATCAGTGTGTTTTAGGAAAAGAACACACATGCAATGTCACCAATGGGTTCATGTGGTTTATGAAAAGAACACACATGCAATGTCACTAGTGGATCAATGTGGTTTAGGAAAAAACACACGTGCAATGTCACCAGTGGATCAATGTGGGTTAGGAAAAGAATACACATGCAGTGTCACTAGTGGATCAATGTGGTTTAGGAAAAGAAGACACGTGCAATGTCACTAGTGGATCAATGTGGGTTAGGAAAAGAATACACATGAAGTTTCACTAGTGGATCAATGTGGTTTAGGAAAAGAACACACATGCACTGACTCTACTGGAGTAATGTAGTTTAGGAAAAGAACACGCATGTAATTTCACCAGTGGATCCATGTGGTTTATGAAAAGAACACACATGCATTAACACTAGTGGATACATGTCGTTTAGGAAAAGAACAGACATGCAATGTCACTAGTGGATCAGTGTGGTTTAGGAAAACAACACACATGAAATGTCACCTGTGGATCAATGTGGTTTAGGAAAAGAAAACACATGCAATGACTCTAGTGGATCCACGTGGCTTAGGAAAATAACACACATGCAATGTCTCTAGTGGATGAATGTGGTTTAGGAAAAGAACACACATGTAATGACTCCACTTGATCAATGTGGTTTAGGAAAAGAACGCACATGTAGTGACTCTAGTGGATCAATGTGGTTTAGGAATACAACACACATGCAATGACTCTAGTGGATTAATGTGGTTTAGGAAAAGAACACACATGCAATGTCACTAGTGGATCAATGTGGTTTAGAAAAAGAACACACATGCAATGACTCTAGTGGATCAATGTTGTTTAGGAGAAGAATACACATGCAATTTCACCAGTGGATCCATGTGGTTTAGGAAAAGAACACACATGCACTAACTCTAGTGGATACATGTTGTTTAGGAAAAGAACACACATGCAATTTCACCAGTGGATCCATGTGGTTTCGGAAAAGAACACACATGCATTGACTCAAGTGGATACATGTGGTTTAGGAAAAGAACACGCATGCAATTTCACAAGTGGATCAAGGTGGTTTAGGAACATAACACACATGCAATGGCTCTAGTGGATCAATGTGGTTTAGGAAAATAACATACATGCAATTGCACTAGTGGATCAATGAGGTTTAGGAAAAGAACACACATGCAATGTCACCAATGGGTTCATGTGGTTTATGAAAAGAACACACATGCAATGTCACTAGTGGATCAATGTGGTTTAGGAAAAGAACACACGTGCAATGTCACTAGTGGATCAATGTGGGTTAGGAAAAGAATACACATGCAGTGTCACTAGTGGATCAATGTGGTTTAGGAAAAGAACACACGTGCAATGTCACTAGTGGATCAATGTGGGTTAGGAAAAGAATACACATGAAGTTTCACTAGTGGATCAATGTGGTTTAGGAAAAGAACACACATGCAGTGACTCTAGTGGATCAATGTAGTTTAGGAAAAGAACACACATGTAATTTCACAAGTGGATCCATGTGGTTTATGAAAAGAACACACATGCATTAACACTAGTGGATACATGTGGTTTAGGAAAAGAACAGACATGCAATGTCACCAGTGGATCAATGTGGTTTAGGAAAAGAACACACATGAAATGTCACCTGTGGATCAATGTGGTTTAGGAAAAGAAAACACATGCAATGACTCTAGTGGATCCATGTGGTTTAGGAAAATAACACACATGCAATGTCTCTAGTGGATGAATGTGGTTTAGGAAAAGAACACACATGTAATGACTCCACTTGATCAATGTGGTTTAGGAAAAGAATGCACATGTAGTGACTCTAGTGGATCAATGTGGTTTAGGAATACAACACACATGCAATGACTCTAGTGGATTAATGTGGTTTAGGAAAAGAACACACATATAATGTCACTAGTGGATCAATGTGGTTTAGAAAAAGAACACAGATGCAATGACTCTAGTGGATCAATGTTGTTTAGGAGAAGAATACACATGCAATTTCACCAGTGGATCCATGTGGTTTAGGAAAAGAACACACATGCACTAACTCTAGTGGATACATGTTGTTTAGGAAAAGAACACACATGCAATTTCACCAGTGGATCCATGTGGTTTCGAAAAAGAACGCACATGCATTGACTCAAGTGGATACATGTGGTTTAGGAAAACAACAGACATGCAATGTCACAAGTGGATCACGGTGGTTTAGGAACATAACACACATGCAATGACTCTAGTGGATCAATGTGGTTTAGGAAAAGAACACACATGCAATTGCACTAGTGGATCAATGTGGTTTAGGAAAAGAACACACATGCAATGTCACCAATGGGTTCATGTGGTTTATGAAAAGAACACACATGCAATGTCACTAGTGGATCAATGTTGTTTAGGAAAAGAACACACGTGCAATGTCACCAGTGGATCAATGTGGGTTAGGAAAAGAATACACATGCAGTGTCACTAGTGGATCAATGCGGTTTAGGAAAAGAACACACATGCAATGTCACTAGTGGATCAATGTGGTTTATAAAAAGAACACACATGTAGTGACTCTAGTGGATCAATGTAGTTTAGGAAAAGAACACACATGCATTAACTCTAGTGAATACTTGTAGTTTCGGAAAAGAACACACATGAAATTTCACAAGTGGGTCCATGTGGTTTAGGAAATGAACACACATGCATTGACTCAAGTGAATACATGTGGTTTAGGAAAAGAACACACATGCAATGTCACTAGTGGATCCATGTGCTTTAGGAAAAGAACACACATGCATTTACTCTAGTGGATACATGTGGTTTAGGAAAAGAACACACATGTAATGTCACTAGTGGATCAATGTGGTTTAGGAATAGAACACACATGAAATGTCACCAGTGGATCCATGTGGTTTAGGAAAACAACACACATGCATTGACTCTAGTGGATACATGTGGTTTAGGAAAATAACACACATGCAATGTCACCAATGGGTTCATGTGGTTTATGAAAAGAAAACACATGCAATGTCACTAGTGGATCAATGTGGTTTATGAAAAGAACACACATGCAATGTCACTAGTGGATCAATGTGGTTTGGGAAAAGAACACACGTGCAATGTCACCAGTGGATCAATGTGGGTTAGGAAAAGAATACACATGCAGTGTCACTAGTGGATCAATGTGGTTTAGAAAAGAACACACATGCAATGTCACCAGTGGATCAATGTGGGTTAGGAAAAGAATACACATGCAGTGTCACTAGTGGATCAATGTGGTTTAGGAAAAGAACACACATGCAATGTCAACAGTGGATCAATGTGGTTTATAAAAGAACACACATATGGTGACTCTAGTGGATCAATGTAGTTTCGGAAAATGACACACATGAAATTTCACCAGTGGATCCATGTGGTTTAGGAAAAGAACGCACATGCATTGACTCAAGTGGATACATGTGGTTTAGGAAAAAGAACACACATGCAATGTCACCAATGGATCCATGTGGTTTAGGAAAAGAACACACATGCATTGACTCTAGTGGATAAATGTGGTTTAGGAAAAGAATACACATGCAATGTCACTAGTGGATCAATGTGGTTTAGGAAAAGAACACAAATGCAATGACTCAAGTATCTCCATGTGGTTTAGAAAAAGAACTCCCATGCAATGTCACTAGTGGATCAATGTGGTTTAGGAAAACAACACACATGAAATGTCACTTGTGGATCAATGTGGTTTAGGAAAATAAAACACATGCAATGACTCTAGTTGATCCATGTGGTCTAGGAAACGAGCACACATGCAATGACTCCACTTGATCAATGTGGTTTAGGAAAAGAACGCACATGTAGTGACTCTAGTGGATCAATGTGGTCTAGGAATAGAATACACATGCAATGTCACTAGTGGATCAATGTGGTTTAGAAAAAGAACACACATGCAATGACTCTAGTGGCTCCATGTAGCTTAGGAAAAGAACACACATGCAATTTCACCAGTGGATCCATGTGGTTTAGGAAAAGAACGCACATGCATTGACTCAAGTGGATACATGTGGTTTAGGAAAAGAACACAGATGAAATGTCACCAGTGGATCCATGTGGTTTAGGAAAAGAACACAGATGCATTGACTCTAGTGGATACATGTGGTTTAGGAAAAGAACACGCATGCAATGTCACAAGTGGATCAATGTGGTTTAGGAAAATAACACACATGCAATGACTCTAGTGGATCAATGTGGTTTAGGATAAGAACACACATGCAATGGCACCAGAGGATCAATGTGGTTTAGGAAAAGAACACACATGCAATGTCACCAATGGATCTATGTGGTTTATGAAAAGAACACACATGCAATGTCACTAGTGGATCAATGTGGTTTAGGAAAAGAACACACGTGCAATGTCACTAGTGGATCGATGTGGGTTAGGAAAAGAATGCACATAAAGTGTCACTAGTTGATCAATGTGGTTTAGGAAAAGAACACACATTCAATGTCACTAGTGGATCAATGTGGTTTAGAAAAAGAAGACACATGCAATGAATCTGGTGGATCAATGTGGTTTAGTAAAAGAACGAATATGCAATGTCACTAGTGCATAAATGTGGTTTAGGAAAAGAACACACATGCAATGACTCTAGTGGATCTATGTGGTTTAGGTAAAGAATACACATGCAATGACTCTTGTGGATCAATGTGGTTTAGAAAAAGAACACACATGCAATAACTCTAGTGGATCCATGTGGTTTTGGAAAAGAACAGACATGCAATGAGTCCAGTATCTCCATGTGGTTTAGAAAAAAGAACACCCATGCGATGTCACTAGTGGATCAATGTGGTTTAGGAAAAGAACACACATGAAATGTCACTTGTGGACCAATGTGGTTTAGGAAAATAAAAGACATGGAATGACTCTAGTTGATCCATGTGGTTTAGGAAAAGAACACACATGCAATGTCTCTAGTGGATTAATGTGGTTTAGGAGAACAACACACATGCAATGACTCCACTTGATCAATGTGGTTTACGAATAGAACGTACATGTAGTGACTCTAGTGGATTCATGTGGTTTAGGAATAGAACACACATGCAATGACTCTAGTGGATTAATGTGGTTTAGGAAAAGAACACACATGCAATGTCACCAGTTGATCAATGTGGTTTAGAAAAAGAACATACATGCAATGACTATAGTGGATCAATGTAGTTTAGGAAAAGAACACACATGCAATTTCACCAGTGGATCCATGTGGTTTAGGAAAAGAACACACATTCATTAACTCTAGTGGATACATGTGGTTTAGGAAAAGAATGCACATGCATCGACTCTAGTCGATACATGTGGTTTAGGAAAAGAACACACATGCAATGTCAATAGTGGATCCATGTGGTTTAGGAAAAGAACACACATGCATTGACTCTAGTGGATACATGTGGTTTAGGAAAAGAACACGCATGCAATGTCACAAGTGGATCAATGTGGTTTAGGAAAATAACACACATGCAATGACTCTAGTGGATTAGTATGGTTTAGGAAAAGAACACACATGCAATGGCACTAGTGGATCAATGTGGTTTAGGAAAAGAACTCACGTGCAATGTCACCAATGGATCCATGTGGTTTATGAAAAGAACACACGTGCAATGTCACTAGTGGATCAGTGTGGTTTAGGAAAAGAACACACATGCAATGTCACTAGTGGATCAATGTGGGTTAGGAAAAGAATACACATGCAGTGTCACTAGTGGATCAATGTGGTTTAGGAAAAGAACACACATTCAATGTCACCAATGGAACAATGTGGTTTAGAAAAAGAACACACATGAAGTAACTCTAGTGGATCAATGTAGTTTAGGAAAAGAACACACATGTAATTTCACAAGTGGATCCATGTGGTTTATGAAAAGAACACACACATGCATTAACACTAGTGGATACATGTGTTTTAGAAAAAGAACACACATGAAATTTCACCAGTGGATCCATGTGCTTTAGGAAAAGAACGCACATGCATTGACTCAAGTAGATACATGTGGTTTAGGAAAAAGAACACACATGCAATGTCACCAAGGGATCCATGTGGTTTAGGAAAAGAACACACATGCATTTACTCTAGTGGATAAATGTGGTTTAGGAAAACAACACACATGCAATGTCACCAGTGGATCAATGTGGTTTAGGAAAAGAACACACATGCAATGACTCTAGTATCTCCATGTGGTTTACAAAAAGAACTCCCATGCGATGACACTAGTGGATCAATGTGGTTTAGGAAAACAACACACATGAAATGTCACTTGTGGATCAATGTGGTTTAGGAAAATAAAACACATGCAATGACTCTAGTTGATCCATGTGGTCTACGAAACAAACACACATGCAATGACTCCACTTGATCAATGTGGTTTAGGAAAAGAATGCACATGTAGTGACTCTAGTGGATCAATGTGGTTTAGGAATAGAACACACATGCAATGTCACCAGTGGATCAATGTGGTTTAGAAAAAGAACACACATGTAAATGACTCTAGCGGATCAATGTAGTTTAGGAAAAGAACACACGTGCAATTTCACCAGTGGATCCATGTGGTTTAGGAAAAGAAAACACATGCATTAACTCTAGGGGATTCATGTGGTTTAGGAAAAGAGCGCACATGCATTGACTCAAGTGGATACATGTGTTTTAGGAAAAGAACACAGATGCAATGTCACCACTGGATCCATGTGGTTTAGGAAAAGAACACAAATGCATTGACTCTAGTGGATCCATGTGGTTTAGGCAAAGAACGCACATGCATTGATTCAAGTGGATACATGTGGTTTAGGAAAAGAACACGCATGCAATGTCACAGGTGGATCAAGGTGGTTTAGGAACATAACACACATGCAATGACTCTAGTGGATCAATGTGGTTTAGGAAAAGAACACACATGCAATTGCACTAGTGGATCAGTGTGGTTTAGGAAAAGAACATACATGCAATGTCACCAATGGGTTCATGTGGTTTATGAAAATAACACACATGCAATGTCACTAGTGGATCAACGTGGTTTAGGAAAAGAACACAAGTGCAATGTCACCAGTGGATCAATGTGGGTTAGGAAAAGAATACACATGCAGTGTCACTAGTGGATCAATGTGGTTTAGGAAAAGAACACACGTACAATGTCACTAGTGGATCAATGTGGGTTAGGAAAAGAATACACATGAAGTTTCACTAGTGGATCAATGTGGTTTAGGAAAAGAACACACATGCAGTGACTCTAGTGCATTAATGTAGTTTAGGAAAAGAACACACATGTAATTTCACTAGTGGATCCATGTGGTTTATGAAAAGAACGCACATGCATTAACACTAGTGGATACATGTGGTTTAGGAAAAGAACAGACGTGCAATGTCACCAGTGGATCAGTGTGGTTTAGGAAAACAACACACACGAAATGTCACCTGTGGACCAATGTGGTTTAGGAAAAGAAATCACATGCAATGACTATAGTGGATCCATGTGGCTTAGGAAAATAACACACATGCAATGTCTCTAGTGGATGAATGTGGTTTAGGAAAAGAACACACATGTAATGACTCCACTTGATCAATGTGGTTTAGGAAAAGAACGCACATGTAGTGACTCTAGTGGATCAATGTGGTTTAGGAATACAACACACATGCAATGACTCTAGTGGATTAATGTGGTTTAGGAAAAGAACACACATGCAATGTCACTAGTGGATCAATGTGGTTTAGAAAAAGAACACACATGCAATGACTCTAGTGGATCAATGTTGTTTAGGAGAAGAGTACACATGCAATTTCACCAGTGGATCCATGTGGTTTAGGAAAAGAACACACATGCACTAACTCTAGTGGATACATGTTGTTTAGGAAAAGAACACACATGGAATTTCACCAGTGGATCCATGTGGTTTCGGAAAAGAACGCACATGCATTGACTCAAGTGGATACATGTGTTTTAGGAAAAGAACACGCATGCAATGTCACAAGTGGATCAAGGTGGTTTAGGAACATAACACACATGCAATGGCTCTAGTGGATCGGTGTGGTTTAGGAAAAGAACACACATGCAATTACACTAGTGGATCAATGTGGTTTAGGAAAAGAACACACATGCAATGTCACCAATGGGTTCATGTGGTTTATGAAAAGAACACACATGCAATGTCACTAGTGGATCAATGTTGTTTAGGAAAAGAACACACGTGTAATGTCACTAGTGGATCAATGTGGGTTAGGAAAAGAATACACATGCAGTGTCACTAGTGGATCAATGTGGTTTGGAAAAGAACACACGTGCAATGTCACTAGTGTATCAATGTGGGTTAGGAAAGGAATACACATGAAGTTTCACTAGTGGATCAATGTGGTTTAGGAAAAGAACACACATGAAGTGACTCTAGTGGATCAATGTAGTTTAGGAAAAGAACACACATGTAATTTCACCAGTGGATCCATGTGGTTTATGAAAAGAACACACATGCATTAACACTAGTGGATACATGTGGTTTAGGAAAAGAACAGACATGCAATGTCACCAGTGGATCAGTGTGGTTTAGGAAAAGAACACACATGAAATGTCACCTGTGGATCAATGTGGTTTAGGAAAAGAGAACACATGCAATGACTCTAGTGGATCCATGTGGTTTAGGAAATAACACACATGCAATGTCTCTAGTGGATGAATGTGGTTTTGGAAAAGAACACACATGTAATGACTCCACTTGATCAATGTGGTTTAGGAAAAGAACGCACATGTAGTGACTCTAGTGGATCAATGTGGTTTAGGAATACAACACACATGCAATGACTCTAGTGGATTAACATGGTTTAGGAAAAGAACACACATGCAATGTCACTAGTGGATCAATGTGGTTTAGAAAAAGAACACACATGCAATGACTCTACTGGATCCATGTGGTTTAGGAACATAACACACATGCAATGACTCTAGTGGATCAATGTGGTTTAGGAAAAGAACACACGTGCAATGTCACCAGTGGATCAATGTGGGTTAGGAAAAGAATACACATGCAGTGTCACTAGTGGATCAATGTGGTTTAGGAAAAGAACACATGTACAATGTCACTAGTGGATCAATGTGGTTTAGGAAAAGAACACACGTGCAATGTCACCAGTGGATCAATGTGGGTTAGGAAAAGAATACACATGCAGTGTCACTAGTGGATCAATGTGGTTTAGGAAAAGAACACACATGCAATGTCACCAGTGGATCAATGTGGTTTATAAAAAGAACACACATGTAGTGACTCTAGTGGATCAATGTAGTTTAGGAAAAGAACACACATGCATTAACTCTAGTGAATACTTGTAGTTTCGGAAAAGAACACACATGAAATTTCACAAGTGGGTCCATGTGGTTTAGGAAATGAACACACAAGCATTGACTCAAGTGGATACATGTGGTTTAGGAAAAGAACACACATGCAATGTCACTAGTGGATCCATGTGCTTTAGGAAAAGAACACACATGCATTTACTCTAGTGGATACATGTGGTTTAGGAAAAGAACACACATGTAATGTCACTAGTGGATCAATGTGGTTTAGGAATAGAACACACATGAAATGTCACAAGTGGATCCATGTGATTTAGGAAAAGAAGACACATGCATTGACTCTAGTGGATACATGTGGTTTAGGAAAAGAACACACATGCAATGTCACCAATGGGTTCATGTGGTTTATGAAAAGAAAACACATGCAATGTCACTAGTGGATCAATGTGGTTTATGAAAATAACACACATGCAATGTCACTAGTGGATCAATGTGGTTTAGGAAAAGAACACACGTGCAATGTCACTAGTGGATCAATGTGGGTTAGGAAAAGAATACACATGCAGTGTCACTAGTGGATCAATGTGGTTTAGGAAAAGAACACACATGCAATGTCACCAGTGGATCAATGTGGTTTATAAAAGAACACACATATGATGACTCTAGTGGATCAATGTAGTTTCGGAAAATGACACACATGAAATTTCACCAGTGGATCCATGTGGTTTAGGAAAAGAACGCACATGCATTGACTCAAGTGGATACATGTGGTTTAGGAAAAAGATCACACATGCAATGTCACCAATGGATCCATGTGGTTTAGGAAAAGAACACACATGCATTGACTCTAGTGGATAAATGTGGTTTAGGAAAAGAACACACATGCAATGTCACTAGTGGATCAATGTGGTTTAGGAAAAGAACACAAATGCAATGACTCAAGTATCTCCATGTGGTTTAGAAAAAGAACTCCCATGCAATGTCACTAGTGGATCAATGTGGTTTAGGAAAACAACAAACATGAAATGTCACTTGTGGATCAATGTGGTTTAGGAAAATAAAATACATGCAATGACTCTAGTTGATCCATGTGGTCTAGGAAACGAGCACACATGCAATGACTCCACTTGATCAATGTGGTTTACGAAAAGAACGCACATGTAGTGACTCTAGTGGATCAATGTGGTCTAGGAATAGAACACACATGCAATGTCACTAGTGGATCAATGTGGTTTAGAAAAAGAACACACATGCAATGACTCTAGTGGCTCCATGTAGCTTAGGAAAAGAACACACATGCAATTTCACCAGTGGATCCATGTGGTTTAGGAAAAAAAACGCACATGCATTGACTCAAGTGGATACATGTGGTTTAGGAAAAGAACACAGATGAAATGTCACCAGTGGATCCATGTGGTTTAGGAAAAGAACACAGATGCATTGACTCTAGTGGATACATGTGGTTTAGGAAAACAACACACATGCAATGGCACCAGTGGATCAATGTGGTTTAGGAAAAGAACTCACGTGCAATGTCACCAATGGATCCATGTGGTTTATGAAAAGAACACACGTGCAATGTCACTAGTGGATCAATGTGGTTTAGGAAAAGAACACACATGCAATGTCACTAGTGGATCAATGTGGGTTAGGAAGAGAATACACATGCAGTGTCACTAGTGGATCAATGTGGTTTAGGAAAAGAACACACATTCAATGTCACCAATGGAACAATGTGGTTTACAAAAAGAACACACATGCAGTGACTCTAGTGGATCAATGTAGTTTAGGAAAAGAACACACATGTAATTTCACAAGTGGATCCATGTGGTTTATGAAAAGAACACACACATGCATTAACACTAGTGGATACATGTGGTTTAGAAAAAGAACACACATGAAATTTCACCAGTGGATCCATGTGCTTTAGGAAAAGAACGCACATGCATTGACTCAAGTAGATACATGTGGTTTAGGAAAAAGAACACACATGCAATGTCACCAATGGATCCATGTGGTTTAGGAAAAGAACACACATGCATTTACTCTAGTGGATAAATGTGGTTTAGGAAAAGAACACACATGCAATGTCACCAGTAGATCAATGTGGTTTAGGAAAAGAACACACATGCAACGACTATAGTATCTCCATGTGGTTTACAAAAAGAACTCCCATGCGATGACACTAGTGGATCAATGTGGTTTAGGAAAACAACACACATGAAATGTCACTTGTGGATCAATGTGGTTTAGGAAAATAAAACAAATGCAATGACTCTAGTTGATCCATGTGGTTTACGAAACAAACACACATGCAATGACTCCACTTGATCAATGTGGTTTAGGAAAAGAATGCACATGTAGTGCCTCTAGTGGATCAATGTGGTTTAGGAATAGAACACACATGCAATGTCACCAGTGGATCAATGTGGTTTAGAAAAAGAACACACATGTAAATGACTCTAGCGGATCAATGTAGTTTAGGAAAAGAACACACGTGCAATTTCACCAGTGGATCCATGTGGTTTAGGAAAAGAAAACACATGCATTAACTCTAGGGGATTCATGTGGTTTAGGAAAAGAGCGCACATGCATTGACTCAAGTGGATACATGTGTTTTAGGAAAAGAACACAGATGCAATGTCACCACTGGATCCATGTGGTTTAGGAAAAGAACACAGATGCATTGACTCTAGTGGATCCATGTGGTTTAGGAAAAGAACGCACATGCATTGACTCGAGTGGATACATGTGGTTTAGGAAAAGAACACGCATGCAATGTCACAGGTGAATCAATGTGGTTTAGGAATACAACACACATGCAATGACTCTAGTGGATTAATGTGGTTTAGGAAAAGAACACACATGCAATGTCACTAGTGGATCAATGTGGTTTAGAAAAAGAACACACATGCAATGACTCTAGTGGATCAATGTTGTTTAGGAGAAGAATACACATGCAATTTCACCAGTGGATCCATGTGGTTTAGGAAAAGAACACACATGCACTAACTCTAGTGGATACATGTTGTTTAGGAAAAGAACACACATGCAATTTCACCAGTGGATCCATGTGGTTTCGGAAAAGAACGCACATGCATTGACTCAAGTGGATACATGTGGTTTAGGAAAACAACACGCATGCAATGTCACAAGTGGATCAAGGTGGTTTAGGAACATAACACACATGCAATGGCTCTAGTGGATCAATGTGGTTTAGGAAAAGAACACACATGCAATTGCACTAGTGGATCAATGTGGTTTAGGAAAAGAACACACATGCAATGTCACCAATGGGTTCATGTGGTTTATGAAAAGAACACACATGCAATGTCACTAGTGGATCAATGTGGTTTAGGAAAAGAACACACGTGCAATGTCACCAGTGGATCAATGTGGGTTAGGAAAAGAATACACATGCAGTATCACTAGTGGAACAATGTGGTTTAGGAAAAGAACACACATGCAATGTCACCAGTGGATCAATGTGGTTTATAAAAAGAACACACATGCAGTGACTCTAGTGAATCAATGTAGTTTAGGAAAAGAACACACATGCATTAACTCTAGTGAATACTTGTAGTTTCGGAAAAGAACACACATGAAATTTCACAAGTGGGTCCATGTGGTTTAGGAACTGAACACACATGCATTGACTCAAGTGGATACATGTGGTTTAGGAAAAGAACACACATGCAATGTCACTAGTGGATCCATGTGCTTTAGGAAAAGAACACACATGCATTTACTCTAGTGGATACATGTGGTTTAGGAAAAGAACACACATGTAATGTCACTAGTGGATCAATGTGGTTTAGGAATAGAACACACATGAAATGTCACCAGTGGATCCATGTGATTTAGGAAAAGAACACACATGCATTGACTCTAGTGGATACATGTGGTTTAGGAAAAGAACACACATGCAATGTCACCAATGGGTTCATGTGGTTTATGAAAAGAACACACATGCAATGTCACTAGTGGATCAATGTGGTTTATGAAAAGAACACACACATGCATTAACACTGGTGGATACATGTGGTTTAGGAAAAGAACACACATGAAATTTCACCAGTGGATCCATGTGCTTTAGGAAAAGAACGCACATGCATTGACTCAAGTAGATACATGTGGTTTAGGAAAAAGAACACACATGCAATGTCACCAATGGATCCATGTGGTTTAGGAAAAGAACACACATGCATTCACTCTAGTGGATAAATGTGGTTTAGGAAAAGAACACACATGCATTTACTCTAGTGGATAAATGTGGTTTAGGAAAAGAACATACATGCAATGTCACCAGTGGATCAATGTGGTTTAGGAAAAGAACACACATGCAATGACTCTAGTATCTCTATGTGGTTTACAAAAAGAACTCCCATGCGATGACACTAGTGGATCAATGTGGTTTAGGAAAACAACACACATGAAATGTCACTTGTGGATCAATGTGGTTTAGGAAAATAAAACACATGCAATGACTCTAGTTGATCCATGTGGTCTACGAAACGAACAAACATGCAATGACTCCACTTGATCAATGTGGTTTAGGAAAAGAATGCACATGTAGTGACTCTAATGGATCAATGTGGTTTAGGAATAGAACACACATGCAATGTCACTAGTGGATCAATGTGGTTTAGAAAAAGAACACACATGTAAATGACTCTAGCGGATCAATGTAGTTTAGAAAAAGAACACACGTGCAATTTCACTAGTGGATCCATGTGGTTTAGGAAAAGAAAACACATGCATTAACTCTAGGGGATTCATGTGGTTTAGGAAAAGAGCGCACATGCATTGACTCAAGTGGATACATGTGTTTTAGGAAAAGAACACAGATGCAATGTCACCACTGGATCCATGTGGTTTAGGAAAAGAACACAGATGCATTGACTCTAGTGGATCCATGTGGTTTAGGAAAAGAACGCACATGCATTGACTCAAGTGGATACATGTGGTTTAGGAAAAGAACACGCATGCAATGTCACAGGTGAATCAATGTGGTTTAGGAATACAACACACATGCAATGACTCTAGTGGATTAATGTGGTTTAGGAAAAGAACACACATGCAATGTCACTAGTGGATCAATGTGGTTTAGAAAAAGAACACACATGCAATGACTCTAGTGGATCAATGTTGTTTAGGAGAAGAATACACATGCAATTTCACCAGTGGATCCATGTGGTTTAGGAAAAGAACACACATGCACTAACTCTAGTGGATACATGTTGTTTAGGAAAAGAACACACATGCAATTTCACCAGTGGATCCATGTGGTTTCGGAAAAGAACGCACATGCATTGACTCAAGTGGATACATGTGGTTTAGGAAAACAACACGCATGCAATGTCACAAGTGGATCAAGGTGGTTTAGGAACATAACACACATGCAATGGCTCTAGTGGATCAATGTGGTTTAGGAAAAGAACACACATGCAATTGCACTAGTGGATCAATGTGGTTTAGGAAAAGAACACACATGCAATGTCACCAATGGGTTCATGTGGTTTATGAAAAGAACACACATGCAATGTCACTAGTGGATCAATGTGGTTTAGGAAAAGAACACACGTGCAATGTCACCAGTGGATCAATGTGGGTTAGGAAAAGAATACACATGCAGTATCACTAGTGGAACAATGTGGTTTAGGAAAAGAACACACATGCAATGTCACCAGTGGATCAATGTGGTTTATAAAAAGAACACACATGCAGTGACTCTAGTGAATCAATGTAGTTTAGGAAAAGAACACACATGCATTAACTCTAGTGAATACTTGTAGTTTCGGAAAAGAACACACATGAAATTTCACAAGTGGGTCCATGTGGTTTAGGAACTGAACACACATGCATTGACTCAAGTGGATACATGTGGTTTAGGAAAAGAACACACATGCAATGTCACTAGTGGATCCATGTGCTTTAGGAAAAGAACACACATGCATTTACTCTAGTGGATACATGTGGTTTAGGAAAAGAACACACATGTAATGTCACTAGTGGATCAATGTGGTTTAGGAATAGAACACACATGAAATGTCACCAGTGGATCCATGTGATTTAGGAAAAGAACACACATGCATTGACTCTAGTGGATACATGTGGTTTAGGAAAAGAACACACATGCAATGTCACCAATGGGTTCATGTGGTTTATGAAAAGAACACACATGCAATGTCACTAGTGGATCAATGTGGTTTATGAAAAGAACACACACATGCATTAACACTGGTGGATACATGTGGTTTAGGAAAAGAACACACATGAAATTTCACCAGTGGATCCATGTGCTTTAGGAAAAGAACGCACATGCATTGACTCAAGTAGATACATGTGGTTTAGGAAAAAGAACACACATGCAATGTCACCAATGGATCCATGTGGTTTAGGAAAAGAACACACATGCATTCACTCTAGTGGATAAATGTGGTTTAGGAAAAGAACACACATGCATTTACTCTAGTGGATAAATGTGGTTTAGGAAAAGAACATACATGCAATGTCACCAGTGGATCAATGTGGTTTAGGAAAAGAACACACATGCAATGACTCTAGTATCTCTATGTGGTTTACAAAAAGAACTCCCATGCGATGACACTAGTGGATCAATGTGGTTTAGGAAAACAACACACATGAAATGTCACTTGTGGATCAATGTGGTTTAGGAAAATAAAACACATGCAATGACTCTAGTTGATCCATGTGGTCTACGAAACGAACAAACATGCAATGACTCCACTTGATCAATGTGGTTTAGGAAAAGAATGCACATGTAGTGACTCTAATGGATCAATGTGGTTTAGGAATAGAACACACATGCAATGTCACTAGTGGATCAATGTGGTTTAGAAAAAGAACACACATGTAAATGACTCTAGCGGATCAATGTAGTTTAGAAAAAGAACACACGTGCAATTTCACTAGTGGATCCATGTGGTTTAGGAAAAGAAAACACATGCATTAACTCTAGTGGATTCATGTGGTTTAGGAAAAGAACGCACATGCATTGATTCAAGTGGATACATGTGTTTTAGGAAAAGAACACAGATGCAACGTCACCACTGGATCCATGTGGTTTAGGAAAAGAACACAGATGCATTGACTCTAGTGGATCCATGTGGTTTAGGAAAAGAACACACATGCATTGACTCAAGTGGATACATGTGGTTTAGGAAAAGAACATGCATGCAATGTCACAGGTGGATCAAGGTGGTTTAGGAACATAACACACATGCAATGACTCTAGTGGATCAATGTGGTTTAGGAAAAGAACACACATGCAATTGCACTAGTGGATCAGTGTGGTTTAGGAAAAGAACATACATGCAATGTCACCAATGGGTTCATGTGGTTTATGAAAAGAACACACATGCAATGTCACTAGTGGATCAATGTGGTTTAGGAAAAGAACACACGTGCAATGTCACCAGTGGATCAATGTGGGTTAGGAAAAGAATACACATGCAGTGTCACTAGTGGATCAATGTGGTTTAGGAAAAGAACACACGTACAATGTCACTAGTGGATCAATGTGGGTTAGGAAAAGAATACACATGAAGTTTCACTAGTGGATCAATGTGGTTTAGGAAAAGAACACACATCCAGTGACTCTAGTGCATTAATGTAGTTTAGGAAAAGAACACACATGTAATTTCACCAGTGGATCCATGTGGTTTATGAAAAGAACGCACATGCATTAACACTAGTGGATACATGTGGTTTAGGAAAAGAACAGACGTGCAATGTCACTAGTGGATCAGTGTGGTTTAGGAAAACAAAACACATGAAATGTCACCTGTGGATCAATGTGGTTTAGGAAAAGAAATCACATGCAATGACTCTAGTGGATCCATGTGGCTTAGGAAAATAACACACATGCAATGTCTCTAGTGGATGAATGTGGTTTAGGAAAAGAACACACATGTAATGACTCCACTTGATCAATGTGGTTTAGGAAAAGAACGCACATGTAGTGACTCTAGTGGATCAATGTGGTTGAGGAATACAACACACATGCAATGACTCTAGTGGATTAATGTGGTTTAGGAAAAGAACACACATGCAATGTCACTAGTGGATCAATGTGGTTTAGAAAAAGAACACACATGCAATGACTCTAGTGGATCAATGTTGTTTAGGAGAAGAGTACACATGCAATTTCACCAGTGGATCCATGTGGTTTAGGAAAAGAACACACATGAACTAACTCTAGTGGATACATGTTGTTTAGGAAAAGAACACACATGCAATTTCACTAGTGGATCCATGTGGTTTCGGAAAAGAACGCACATGGATTGACTCAAGTGGATACATGTGTTTTAGGAAAAGAACACGCATGCAATGTCACAAGTGGATCAAGGTGGTTTAGGAACATAACACACATGCAATGACTCTAGTGGATCAATGTGGTTTAGTAAAAGAACGAGCATGCAATGTCACTAGTGGATCAATGTGCTTTAGCAAAAGAACACACATGCAATGACTCTAGTTGATCTATGTGGTTTAGGAAAAGAACACACATGCAATATCTCTAGTGGATGAATGTGGTTTAGGAAAATAACACACATGCAATTACACTAGTGGATCAATGTGGTTTAGGAAAAGAACACACATGCAATGTCACCAATGGGTTCATGTGGTTTATGAAAAGAACACACATGCAATGTCACTAGTGGATCAATGTTGTTTAGGAAAAGAACACACGTGTAATGTCACTATTGGATCAATGTGGGTTAGGAAAAGAATACACATGCAGTGTCACTAGTGGATCAATGTGGTTTAGGAAAAGAACACACGTGCAATGTCACTAGTGTATCAATGTGGGTTAGGAAAGGAATACACATGAAGTTTCACTAGTGGATCAATGTGGTTTAGGAAAAGAACACACATGCAGTGACTCTAGTGGATCAATGTAGTTTAGGAAAAGAACACACATGTAATTTCACCAGTGGATCCATGTGGTTTATGAAAAGAACACACATGCATTAACACTAGTGGATACATGTGGTTTAGGAAAAGAACAGACATGCAATGTCACCAGTGGATCAGTGTGGTTTAGGAAAAGAACACACATGAAATGTCACCTGTGGATCAATGTGGTTTAGGAAAAGAAAACACATGCAATGACTCTAGTGGATCCATGTGGTTTGGGAAATAACACACATGCAATGTCTCTAGTGGATGAATGTGGTTTAGGAAAAGAACACACATGTAATGACTCCACTTGATCAATGTGGTTTAGGAAAAAAACGCACATGTAGTGACTCTAGTGGATCAATGTGGTTTCGGAATACAACACACATGCAATGACTCTAGTGGATTAACGTGGTTTAGGAAAAGAACACACATGCAATGTCACTAGTCGATCAATGTGGTTTAGAAAAAGAACACACATGCAATGACTCTAGTGGATCAATGTTGTTTAGGACAAGAATACACATGCAATTTCACCAGTGGATCCATGTGGTTTAGGAATATAACACACATGCACTAACTCTAGTGGATACATGTTGTTTAGGAAAAGAACGCACATGCATTGACTCAAGTGGATACATGTGGTTTAGGAAAACAACACACATGCAATGTCACAAGTGGATCAAGGTGGTTTAGGAATATAACACACATGGAATGACTCTAGTGGATCAATGTGGTTTAGGAAAAGAACACACATGCAATTGCACTAGTGGATCAATGTGGTTTAGGAAAAGAACACACATGCAATGTCACCAATGGGTTCATGTGGATTATGAAAAGAACACACATGCAATGTCACTAGTGGATCAATGTGGTTTAGGAAAAGAACACACGAGCAATGTCACCAGTGGATCAATGTGGGTTAGGAAAAGAATACACATGCAGTGTCACTAGTGGATCAATGTGGTTTAGGAAAAGAACACACATGCAATGTCACCAGTGGATCAATGTGGTTTATAAAAAGAACACACATGTAGTGACTCTAGTGGATCAATGTAGTTTAGGAAAAGAACACACATGCAATGTCACTAGTGTATCAATGTGGGTTAGGAAAGGAATACACATGAAGTTTCACTAGTGGATCAATGTGGTTTAGGAAAAGAACACACATGCAGTGACTCTAGTGGATCAATGTAGTTTAGGAAAAGAACACACATGTAATTTCACAAGTGGATCCATGTGGTTTATGAAAAGAACACACATGCATTAACACTAGTGGATACATGTGGTTTAGGAAAAGAACAGACATGCAATGTCACCAGTGGATCAGTGTGGTTTAGGAAAAGAACACACATGAAATGTCACCTGTGGATCAATGTGGTTTAGGAAAAGAAAACACATGCAATGACTCTAGTGGATCCATGTGGTTTGGGAAATAACACACATGCAATGTCTCTAGTGGATGAATGTGGTTTAGGAAAAGAACACACATGTAATGACTCCACTTGATCAATGTGGTTTAGGAAAAAAACGCACATGTAGTGACTCTAGTGGATCAATGTGGTTTCGGAATACAACACACATGCAATGACTCTAGTGGATTAACGTGGTTTAGGAAAAGAACACACATGCAATGTCACTAGTGGATCAATGTGGTTTAGAAAAAGAACACACATGCAATGACTCTAGTGGATCAATGTTGTTTAGGACAAGAATACACATGCAATTTCACCAGTGGATCCATGTGGTTTAGGAAAAGAACACACATGCACTAACTCTAGTGGATACATGTTGTTTAGGAAAAGAACGCACATGCATTGACTCAAGTGGATACATGTGGTTTAGGAAAACAACACACATGCAATGTCACAAGTGGATCAAGGTGGATTAGGAATATAACACACATGGAATGACTCTAGTGGATCAATGTGGTTTAGGAAAAGAACACACATGCAATTGCACTAGTGGATCAATGTGGTTTAGGAAAAGAACACACATGCAATGTCACCAATGGGTTCATGTGGATTATGAAAAGAACACACATGCAATGTCACTAGTGGATCAATGTGGTTTAGGAAAAGAACACACGAGCAATGTCACCAGTGGATCAATGTGGGTTAGGAAAAGAATACACATGCAGTGTCACTAGTGGATCAATGTGGTTTAGGAAAAGAACACACATGCAATGTCACCAGTGGATCAATGTGGTTTATAAAAAGAACACACATGTAGTGACTCTAGTGGATCAATGTAGTTTAGGAAAAGAACACACATGCATTAACTCTAGTGAATACTTGTAGTTTCGGAAAAGAACACACATGAAATTTCACAAGTGGGTCCATGTGGTTTAGGAAATGAACACACATGCGTTGACTCAAGTGGATACATGTGGCTTAGGAAAAGAACACACATGCAATGTCACCAGTGGATCCATGGGGTTGATGAAAATAACACACATGCATTTACTCTAGTGGATACATGTGGTTTAGGAAAAGAACACACATGTAATGTCAGCAGTGGATCAATGTGGTTTAGGAAAAGAACACACATGAAATGTCACCAGTGGATCCATGTGATCTAGGAAAAGAACACACATGCATTGACTCTAGTGGATACATGTGGTTTAGGAAAAGAACACACATGCAATGTCACCAATGGGTTCATGTGGTTTATGAAAAGAACACACATGCAATGTCACTAGTGGATCAATGTGGTTTAGGAAAAGAACACACGTGCAATGTCACCAGTGGATCAATCTGGGTTAGGAAAAGAATACACATGCAGTGTCACTAGTGGATCAATGTGGTTGAGGAAAAGAACACACATGCAATGTCACCAGTGGATCAATGTGGTTTATGAAAAGAACACACATGCATTTACTCTAGTGGATACATGTGGTTTAGGAAAAGGACACACATGTAATTTCACCAGTGGATCAATGTGGTTTAGGAAAAGAAAACACATGCAATGACTCTAGTGGATCCATGTGGTTTAGCAAAAGAACACACATGCAATGACTCTAGTGGATCAATGTTGTTTAGGAAAAGAACACACATGCAATGGCACCAGTGGATCAATGTGGTTTAGGAAAATAGCACATGCAATGTCACCAATGGATCCATGTGGTTTAGGAAAAGAACATACATGCAATGAATCTAGTTGATCAATGTGGTTTAGGAAAAGAACACACATGCAATGTCACCAGTGGATCAAGGTGGTATAGGAAAAGAACAAACATGCAATGACTCTAGTGGATCAATGTGGTTTAGTAAAAGAACGAACATTCAATCTCACTAGTGGAGCAATATGGTTTAGAAAAAGAACACACAAGCAATAACTCTAGTGGATGAATGTGGTTTAGGAAAAGAACACACAAGCAATGACTCTACTTGATCAATGTGGTTTAGGAAAAGAACGCACATGTAGTGATTCTAGTGGATCAATGTGGTTTAGGAATAGAACACACATGCAATGACTCTAGTGGATTAATGTGGTTTAGGAAAAGAACGCACATGCAATGTCACCAGTGGATCAATGTAGTTTAGGAAAAGAACACACATGCAATGACTATAGTGGATCAATGTAGTTTAGGAAAAGAACACACACGCAATTTCACCAGTGGATCCATGTGGTTTAGGAAAAGAACACACATGCATTAACTCTAGCGGATACATGTGGTTTAGGAAAAGAATGCACATGCATTGACACTACTGGATACATGTGGTTTCGGAAAAGATCACACATGCAATGTCAACAGTGGATCCATGTGGTTTAGGAAAACAACACACATGCATTAACTCTAGTGGGTACATGTGGTTTAGGAAAAGAACACGCATACAATGTCACAAGTGGATAAATGTGGTTTAGGAAAATAACACACATGTAATGACTCTAGTGGATCAGTGTGGTTTAGGAAAAGAACACACATGCATTAACTCTACTTAATACATGTAGTTTCGGAAAAGAACACACATGAAATTTCATAAGTGGATCCATGTGGTTTAGGAAAACAACACAGATGCATTGACTCAAGTGGATACATGTGGTTTAGGAAAAGAACACACATGCAATGTCACTAGTGGATCCATGTGCTTTAGGAAAAGAACACACATGCATTGACTCTAGTGGATACATGTGGTTTAGGAAAAGAACACACATGCAATTTCACCAGTGGATCAATATGGTTTAGGAAAAGAACGCACATGCATTGACTCAAGTAGATACATGTGGTTTAGGAAAAGAACACACATGAAATGTCACTTGTGGATCAATGTGGTTTAGGAAAATAAAACACATGCAATGAATCTAGTTGATCCATGTGGTTTAGGAAAAGAACACACATGCAATGTCTCTAGTGGATGAATGTGGTTTAGGAAAAGAACACACATGCAATGACTCCACTTGATCAATGTGGTTTAGGAAAAGAACGCACATGTAGTGACTCTAGTGGATCAATGTGGTTTTGGAATCGAACACACATGCAATACCTCTAGTGGAATAATGTGGTTTAGGAAAAGAACACACATGTAATGTCACAAGTGGATCAATGTGTTTTAGAAAAAGAACACACATTCAATGACTATAGTGGATCAATGTAGTTTAGGAAAAGAACACACACGCAATTTCACCAGTGGATCCATGTGGTTTAGGAAAAGAACACACATGCATTAACTCTAGTGGATACATGTGGTTTAGGAAAAGAATGCACATGCATTGACACTAGTGGATACATGTGGTTTCGGAAAAGAACACACATGCAATGTCAACAGTGGATCTATGTGGTTTAGGAAAAGAACACACATGCAATGTCAACAGCAGATCCATGTGGTTTAGGAAAAGAACACACATGCATTGACTCTAGTGGGTACATGTGGTTTAGGAAAAGAACATGCATACAATGTCACAAGTGGATCAATGTGGTTTAGGAAAATAAGACACATGCATGAATTCTAGTTAATACATGTAGTTTCGGAAAAGAACACACATGAAATTTCACAAGTGGATCCATGTGGTTTAGGAAAAGAATACATATGCATTGACTCAAGTGGATACATGTGGTTTAGGAAAAGAACACACATGCAATGTCACTAGTGGATCCATGTGCTTTAGGAAAAGAACACACATGCATTGACTCTAGTGGATACATGTGGTTTTGGAAAAGAACACACATGCAATGTCACTAGTGGATCAATGTGGTTTAGGAAAAGAACGCACATGCATTGACTCAAGTGGATACATGTGGTTTAGGAAAAGAACACACATGAAATGTCACAAGTGGATCCATGTGATTTAGGAAAAGAACACACATGCATTGACTCTAGTGGATACATGTGGTTTACGAAAAGAACACACATGCAATGTAACCAGTGGATCAATGTGGTTTAGGAAAATAACACACATGCAATGACTCTAGTGGATCAACGTGGTTTAGGAAAAGAACACACATGCAATAAGACCCGTGGATCAATGTGGTTTAGGAAAAGAACACACATGTAATGTCACCAATGGATCCATGTGGTTTAGGAAAAGAACATACATGCAATGACTCTAGTGGATCAATGTGGTTTAGGAAAAGAACACACATGCAATGTCACCAGTGGATCAATGTGGTATAGGAAAAGAACACACATGCAATGACTCTAGTGGATCAATGTTGTTTAGTAAAAGAACAAACATGCAATGTCACTAGTGGATCAATGTGCTTTAGGAAAAGAACACACATGCAATGACTCTAGTGGATACATGTGGTTTAGGAAAAGAACACACATGCAATAACTCTAGTGGACCAATGTGGTTTAGAAAAAGAACACACATGCAATAACTCTAGTGGATCCATGTGGTTTAGGAAAAGAAAACACATGCAATGACTCCAGTATCTCGATGTGGTTTAGAAAAAGAACACCCATGCGATGTCACTAATGGATCAATGTGGTTTAGGAAAAGAACACACATGAAATGTCACTTGTGGATAAATGTGGTTGAGGAAAATAAAACACATGCAATGACTCTAGTTGATCCATGTGGTTTAGGAAAAGAACACGCATGCAATGTCTCTAGTGGATGAATGTGGTTTAGGAAAAGAACACATATGCAATGATTCCACTTGATCAATGTGGTTTAGGAAAAGAACGCACATGTAGTGACTCTAGTGGATCCATGTGGTTTAGGAATAGAACACACATGCAATGACTAGTGGATTAATGTGGTTTAGGAAAAGAACACACATGCAATGTCACCAGTGGATCAATGTGGTTTAGAAAAAGAACATACATGCAATGACTATGGTGGATCAATGTAGTTTAGGAAAAGGACACACATGCAATTTCACCAGTGGATCCATGTGGTTTAGTAAAAGAACACACATGAATCTACTCTAGTGGATACATGTGGTTTAGAAAAGAACACACATGCAATGTCACAAGTGGATCAATGTGGTTTTGGAAAATAACACACATGCAATGAGTCGAGAGGATCTGTGTGGTTTAGGAAAAGAACACACATGCAATGGCACCAGTGGATCAATGTGGTTTAGGAAAAGAACACACATGCAATGTCACCAATGGATCCATGTGGTTTATGAAAAGAACACACGTCCAATGTCACTAGTGGATCAATGTGGTTTTGGAAAAGAACACACCTGCAATGTCACTAGTGGATCAATGTGGGTTAGGAAAAGAATACACATGCAGTGTCACTAGTGGGTCAATGTGGTTTCGGAAAAGAACACACATTCAATGTCACCAGTGGATCAATGTGGTTTAGAAAAAGAAGACACATGAAGTGACTTTAGTGGATCAATGTAGTTTAGGAAAAGAACACGCATGCTATTTCACTAGTGGATCCATGTGGTTTAGGAAAAGAACGCACATGCATTGACTCTAGTGGATACATGTGGTTTAGGAAAAGAACACACATGAAATTTCACCAGTGGATCCATGTGGTTTAGGAAAAGAAGGCACATGCATTGACTCAAGTGCGTACATGTGGCTTAGGAAAAAGAACACACATGCAATGTCACCAATGGATGCATGTGGTTAGGAAAAGAACAAACATGCATTGACTCTAGTGGATAAATGTGGTTTAGGAAAAGAACACACATGCAATGTCACCAGTGGATCAATGTGGTTTAGGAAAAGAACACACATGCAATGACTCTAGTATCTCCATGTGGTTTAGAAAAAGAACTCCCATGTGATGTCACTAGTGCATCAATGTGGTTTAGGAAAAGAACACACATGAAATGTCACTTGTGGATCAATGTGGTTTAGGAAAATAAAACACATGCAGTGACTCTAGTTGATCCATGTGGTCTAGGAAACGAACACACATGCAATGACTCCACTTGATCAATGTGGTTTAGGAAAAGAACACACATGTAGTGACTCTAGTGGATCAATGTAGTCTAGGAATAGAACACACATGCAATGTCACCAGTGGATCAATCTGGTTTAGAAAAAGAACACACATGCAATGAGTCTAGTGGATCTGTGTGGTTTAGGAAAAGAACACACATGCAATGACTCTAGTGGATCAATGTTGTTTAGGAAAAGAACACACATGCAATTTCACAAGTGGATCCATGTGGTTTAGGAAAAGAACGCACATGCATTGACTCAAGTGGATACATGTGGTTTAGGAAAAGAACATAGATGAAATATCACCAGTTGATCCATGTGGTTTAGGAAAATAACACAGATGCATTGACTCTAGTGGATCAATGTGGTTTAGTAAAACAACGAACATGCAATGTCACTAGTGCATAAATGTGCTTCAGGAAAAGAACACACATGCAATGACTCTAGTGGATCGATGTGGTTTAGGAAAAGAACACACATGCAATGGCACCAGACGATCAATGTGGTTTAGGAATAGAACACACATGCAATGTCACCAATGGATCCATGTGGTTTATGAAAAGAACACACATGCAATGTCTCTAGTGGATGAATGTGGTTTAGGAAAAGAACACACATGCAATGACTCCACTTGATCAATGTGGTTTAGGAAAAGAACGCACATGTAGTGACTCTAGTGGATCAATGTGGGTTAGGAATAGAACACACATGCAATGACTCTAGTGGATTAATGTGGTTCAGGAAAAGAACACACTTGCAATGTCACCAGTGGATCAATGTGGTTTAGAAAAAGAACACACATGCAATGACTATAGTGGATCAATGTAGTTCAGGAAAAGAACACACATGCAATTTCACTAGTGGATCCATGTGGTTTAGGAAACTAACACACATGCATTAACTCTAGTGGATACATTTGGTTTAGGAAAAGAATGCACATGCATTGACTCTAGTGGATACATGTGGTTTAGGAAAATAACACACATGCAATGTCAAGAGTGGATCCATGTGGTTTAGGAAAAGAACACACATGCATTGACTCTAGTGGATACATGTCGTTTAGAAAAAGAACACCCATGCAATTTCACCAATGGATCCATGTGGTTTAGGAAAAGAACACACATGCATTGACTCTAGTGGATACATGTGGTTTAGGAAAAGAATACGCATGCAATGTCACAAGTGGATCAATGTTGTTTAGGAAAATAACACACATGCAATGAATCTAGTGGATCAGTGTGGTTTAGGAAAAGAACACACATGTAATGGCACCAGTGGATCAATGTGGTTTAGGAAAAGAACACACATGAAATGTTACCAATGGATCCATGTGGTTTATGAAAAGAACACACGTGCAATGTCACTATGCATCAATGTGGTTTAGGAAAAGAACACACGTGCAATGTCACTAGTGGATCAATGTGGGTTAGGAAAAGAATACAAATGCAGTGTCACTAGTGGATCAATGTGGTTTAGGAAAAGAACACACATTCAATGTCACCATTGGATCAATGTGGTTTAGAAAAAGAACACACATGAAGTGACTCTAGTGGATCAATGTAGTTTAGAAAAACAACACACATGTAATTTCACCAGTGGATCCATGTGATTTATGAAAAGAACACACATGCATTAACACTAGTGGATACATGTGGTTTAGGAAAAGAACACACATGAAATTTCACGAGTGGATCCATGTGGTTTAGGAAAACAACGCACATGCATTGACTCAAGTGGATACATGTGGTTTAGGAAATGAACACACATGCAAATGTCACCAATGGATCCATGTGGTTTAGGAAAAGAACACACATGCATTGACTCTAGTGGATAAATGTGGTTTAGGAAAAGAACACACATGCAATGTCACCAGTGGATCAATGTGGTTTAGGAAAAGAACACACATGCAATGACTCTAGTATCTCCATGTGGTTTAGAAAAAGAACACCCATGCGATGTCACTAGTGGATCAATGTGGTTTAGGAAAACAACACACATGAAATGTGACTTGTGGATCAATGTGGTTTAGGAAAATAAAACACATGCTATGACTCCAGTTGATCAATGTGGTTTAGGAAAAGAACACACATGTAGTGACTCTAGTGGATCAATGTGGTTTAGGAATAGAACACACATGCAATGACTCTAGAGGATCAATGTAGTTTAGGAAAAGAACACACAGGCAATTTCACGAGTGGATCCATGTGGTTTAGGAAAAGAACACACATGCATTAACTCTAGTAGATTCATGTGGTTTAGGAAAAGAACGCACATGCATTGACTCAAGTGGACACATGTGTTTTAGGAAAAGAACACAGATGCAGTGTCACTAGTGGATCCATGTGGTTTAGGAAAAGAACACTAATGCATTCACTCTAGTGGATCCATGTGGTTTAGGAAAAGAACGCACATGCATTGACTCAAGTGGATACATGTGGTTTAGGAAAAGAACATAGATGAAATGTCACCAGTGGATCCATGTGGTTTAGGAAAAATAACACAGATGCATTGACTCTAGTGGATCAATGTGGTTTAGTAAAACAACGAACATGCAATGTCACTAGTGCATAAATGTGCTTCAGGAAAAGAACACACATGCAATGACTCTAGTGGATCAATGTGGTTTAGGAAAAGAACACACATGCAATGGCACTAGAGGATCAATGTGGTTTAGGAATAGAACACACATGCAATGTCACCAATGGATCCATGTGGTTTATGAAAAGAACACACATGCAATGTCTCTAGTGGATGAATGTGGTTTAGGAAAAGAACACACATGCAATGACTCCACTTGATCAATGTGGTTTAGGAAAAGAACGCACATGTAGTGACTCTAGTATATCAATGTGGGTTAGGAATAGAACACACATGCAATGACTCTAGTGGATTAATGTGGTTCAGGAAAAGAACACACTTGCAATGTCACCAGTGGATCAATGTGGTTTAGAAAAAGAACACACATGCAATGACTATAGTGGATCAATGTAGTTCAGGAAAAGAACACACATGCAATTTCACTAGTGGATCAATGTGGTTTAGGAAACGAACACACATGCATTAACTCTAGTGGATACATTTGGTTTAGGAAAAGAATGCACATGCATTGACTCTAGTGGATACATGTGCTTTAGGAAAAGAACACACATGCAATGTCAAGAGTGGATCCATGTGGTTTAGGAAAGGAACACACATGCATTGACTCTAGTGTCTCCATGTCGTTTAGAAAAAGAACACCCATGCAATTTCACCAATGGATCCATGTGGTTTAGGAAAAGAACACACATGCATTGACTCTAGTGGATACATGTGGTTTAGGAAAAGAATACGCATGCAATGTCACAAGTGGATCAATGTTGTTTAGGAAAATAACACACATGCAATGAATCTAGTGGATCAGTGTGGTTTAGGAAAAGAACACACATGTAATGGCACCAGTGGATCAATGTGGTTTAGGAAAAGAACACACATGAAATGTCACCAATGGATCCATGTGGTTTATGAAAAGAACACACGTGCAATGTCACTATGCATCAATGTGGTTTAGGAAAAAGAACACACGTGCAATGTCACTAGTGGATCAATGTGGGTTAGGAAAAGAATACACATGCAGTGTCACTAGTGGATCAATGTGGTTTAGGAAAAGAACACACATTCAATGCCACCATTGGATCAATGTTGTTTAGAAAAAGAACACACATGAAGTGACTCTAGTGGATCAATGTAGTTTAGAAAAACAACACACATGTAATTTCACCAGTGGATCCATGTGATCTATGAAAAGAACACACATGCATTAACACTAGTGCATACATGTGGTTTAGGAAAAGAACACACATGAAATTTCACCAGTGGATCCATGTGGTTTAGGAAAAGAACGCACATGCATTGACTCAAGTGGATACATGTGGTTTAGGAAATGAACACACATGCAAATGTCACCAATGGATCCATGTGGTTTAGGAAAAGAACACACATGCATTGACTCTAGTGGATAAATGTGGTTTAGGAAAAGAACACACATGCAATGTCACTAGTGGATCAATGTGGTTTAGGAAAAGAACACACATGCAATGACTCTAGTGGATCAATGTGGTTTAGGAAAAAACACACATGCAATGGCACCAGCGGATCAATGAGGGTTAGGAAAAGAACACATGCAATGACACCAATGGATCCATGTGGTTTATGAAAAGAACACACATGCAATGTCACTAGTGGATCAATGTGGTTTTGGAAAATAACACACGTGCAATGTCACTAGTGGATCAATGTGGTTTAGGAAAATACCACACGTGCAATGTCACTAGTGGATCAATGTGGGTTAGGAAAATAATACACATGGAGTGTCACTAGTGGATCAATGTGGTTTAGGAAAAGAACTCACATGCAATGTCACCAGTGGATCAATGTGATTTAGAAAAAGAACACACATGCAATGTCACCAATGGATCCATGTGGTTGATGAAAAGAACACACATGCAATGTCACTAGTGGATCAATGTGGTTTAGGAAAAGAACACACGTGCAATGTCACTAGTGGATCAATGTGGGTTAGGAAAAGAATACACATGAAGTGTCACTAGTCGATCAATGTGGTTTAGGAAAAGAACACACATTCAATGTCACGAATGGATCAATGTGGTTTAGAAAAAGAACACACATGCAGTGACTCTATTGGATCAATGTAGTTTAGGAAAAGAACACACATGTAATTGCACCAGTGGATCCATGTGGTTTATGAAAAGAACACACATGAATTAACACTAGTGGATACATGTGGTTTAGGAAAAGAACACACATGAAATTTCACCAGTGGATCCATGTGGTTTAGGAAAAGAAAGCACATGCACTGACTCAAGTGGATACATGTGGTTTAGGAAAAGTACACACAGGCAATGTCACCAATGGATCCATGTGGTTTAGGAAAAGAACACACATGCATTGACTCTAGTCGATAAATGTGGTTTAGGAAAAGAACACACATGCAATGTCACCAATGGATCAATGTGCTTTAGGAAAATAACACACATGAAATGACTCTTGTGGATCAATGTGGTTTAGGAAAAACCACACATGCAATGGCACCAGCGGATCAATGTGGGTAAGGAAAAGAACACACATGCAATGTTACCAATGGATCCATGTGGTTTATTAAAAGAACACAGATGCAATGTAACTAGTGGATCAATGTGGTTTAGGAAAATAACACATGTGTAATGTCACTAGTGGATCAATGTGGTTTAGGAAAATAACACACGTGCAATGTCACTAGCGGATCAATGTGGGTTAGGAAAATAATACACATGCAGTGTCACTAGTGGATCAATGTGGTTTAGGAAAAGAACTCACATGCAATGCCCCCAGTGGATCAATGTGGTTTAGAAAAAGAACACACATGTAGTGACTCTAGTGGATAAATGTAGATTAGGAAAAGAACACACATGTAATTTCACAAGTGGATCCATGTAGTTTAGGAAAAGAACTCTCATGCATTAACTCTAGTGGATACATGTGGTTTAGGAAAAGAACACACATGAAATTTCACCGGTGGATCCATGTGGTTTAGGAAAAGAACGCACATGCATTGACTCAAGTGGATACATGTGCTTTAGGAAAAGAACACACATGCAATGTCACCAATGGATCCATGTGGTTTAGGAAAAGAACACACATGCATTGACTCTAGTGGATAAATGTCGTTTAGGAAAAGAACACACATGCAATGTCACCAGTGGATCAATGTGGTTTAGGAAAATAGAACACATGAAATGACTCTTGTGGATCAATGTGGTTTAGGAAAAACACACATGCAATGGCACTAGTGGATCAATATGGTTTGGGAAAAGAATACACATGAAGTGTCACGAGTGGATCAATGTGGTTTAGGAAAAGAACACACATTCCATGTCACAAGTGAATCAATGTGGTTTAGAAAAAGAACACACATGCAGTGACTGTAGTGGATCAATGTGGTTTAGGAAAACAACACACATGCAATGCCACTAGTGGATCAATGTGGTTTAGGAAAAGAACACACATGCAATGTCACCAATGGATCCATGTGGTTTAGAAAAGAACATACATGCAATGACTCTAGTGGATCAATGTGGTTTAGGAAAACAACACACATGTAATGTCACCAGTGGATCAATGTCGTATAGAAAAAGAACACACATGCAATGACTCTAGTGGATCAATGTGGTTTGTAAAAGAACGAACATCGAATGTCACTAGTGGATCAATGTGCTTTCTGGAAAAAAAACACATGCAGTGACTCTAATCGATCTATGTGGTTTAGGAAAAGAACACACATGCAATGACTCTAGTGGATCAAAGTGGTTTAGAAAAATAACACACATGCAATGACTCTAGTGGATCCATTTGGTTTAGGAAAAGAACACACATGCATTAACTCTAGTGGATACATGTGGTTTAGGAAAAGAACACACATGAAATTTCACGGGTGTATCCATGTGGTTTAGGAAAAGAATGCACATGCATTGACTCAAGTGGATACATGTGCTTTAAGAAAATAACACACATGCAATGCCACCAATGGATCCATGTGGTTTAGGAAAAGAACACACATGCATTGACTCTAGTGGATAAATGTGGTTTAGGAAAAGAACACACATGCAATGTCACCAGTGGATCAATGTGGTTTAGGAAAATAGAACACATGAAATGACTCTTGTGGATCAATGTGGTTTAGGAAAAACACACATGCAATGTCACTAGTGGATCAATATGGTTTAGGAAAAGAATACACATGAAGTGTCACGAGTGGATCAATGTGGTTTAGGAAAATAACAAGCATTCCATGTCACCAGTGGATCAATGTGGTTTAGAAAAAGAACACACATGCAGTGACTCTAGTGGATCAATGTGGTTTAGGAAAAGAACACACATGCAATGTCACCAATGGATCAATGTGGTTTAGGAAAAGAACACACATGCAATGTCACCAATGTATCCATGTGGTTTAGAAAAGAACATACATGCAATGACTCTAGTGGATCAATGTGGTTGAGGAAAACAACACACATGTAATGTCACCAGTGGATCAATGTGGTATAGGAAAAGAACACACATACAATGACTCTAGTGGATCAATGTGGTTTAGTAAAAGAATGAACATGGAATGCCACTAGTGGATCAATGTGCTTTCGGAAAAGAACACACATGCAATGACTCTAATGGATCTATGTGGTTTAGGAAAAGAACACACATGCAATGACTCTAGTGGATCAAAGTGGTTTAGAAAAAGAACACACATGCAATGACTCTAGTGGATCCATTTGGTTTAGGAAAAGAACACATATGCGATGACTCTAGTATCTCCATGTGGTTTAGAAAAAGAACACCCATGCAATGTCACTAGTTGATCAATGTGGTTTAGGAAAAGAACACACATGAAATGTCACTTGAGGATCAATGTGGTTTAGGAAAATAAAACACATGCAATGACTAGTGGATCCATGTGGTTTAGGAAAAGAACACACATGCAATGTCTCTAGTGGATGAATGTGGTTTAGGAAAAGAACAGACATGCAATGACTCCACTTGATCAATGTGGTTTAGGAAAAGTACACACATGCAGTGGTGTGGTTTAGGAAAAGAACACACATGCAATGTCACGGGTGGATCAATGTGGTTTAGGATTAGAACACACATGCAATGACTCTATTGTCTCCATGTGGTTTAGGAAAAGAACATACATGTAATGTCACTAGTGGATCAATGTGGTTTAGGAAAAGAACACACATGAAATGTCACCTATGGATAAATGTGGTTTCGGAAAAGAAAACACATGCAATGACTCTAGTGGATCCATGTGGTTTAGGAAAAGAACACACATGCAATGACTCCACTTGATCAATGTGATTTAGGAAAATAATGCACATGCAGTGACTCTAGTGAATCAATGTGGTTTAGGAATAGAACGCACATGCAATGAATCTAGTGGATTAATGTGGTTTAGGAAATGAACACACATGCAATGTCACCAGTGGATCAATGTGTTTTAGAAAAAGGAAACACACATGCAATGACTCTAGTGGATCAGTGTAGTTTAGGAAAAGAACACACATGCAATTTCACCATTGGATCCATGTGGTTTAGGAAAAGAACACACATGCATTAACTCTAGTAGATACATGTGGTTTAGGAAAATAAAACACATGCAATTTCACAAGTGGATCCATGTGGTTTAGGAAAAGAATGCACATGCATTGACTCAAGTGGATACATGTGGTTTAGGCAAAGAACACGCATGCAATGTCACAAGTGAATCAAGGTGGTTTAGAAACATAACACACATGCAATGACTCTAGTGGATCAATGTGGTTTAGGAAAAGAACACACATGAAATGACTCTTGTGGATCAATGTGGTTTAGGAAAAACCACACATGCAATGGCACCAGCGGATCAATGTGGGTAAGGAAAAGAACACACATGCAATGTTACCAATGGATCCATGTGGTTTATTAAAAGAACACAGATGCAATGTAACTAGTGGATCAATGTGGTTTAGGAAAATAACACATGTGTAATGTCACTAGTGGATCAATGTGGTTTAGGAAAATAACACACGTGCAATGTCACTAGCGGATCAATGTGGGTTAGGAAAATAATACACATGCAGTGTCACTAGTGGATCAATGTGGTTTAGGAAAAGAACTCACATGCAATGCCCCCAGTGGATCAATGTGGTTTAGAAAAAGAACACACATGTAGTGACTCTAGTGGATAAATGTAGATTAGGAAAAGAACACACATGTAATTTCACAAGTGGATCCATGTAGTTTAGGAAAAGAACTCTCATGCATTAACTCTAGTGGATACATGTGGTTTAGGAAAAGAACACACATGAAATTTCACCGGTGGATCCATGTGGTTTAGGAAAAGAACGCACATGCATTGACTCAAGTGGATACATGTGCTTTAGGAAAAGAACACACATGCAATGTCACCAATGGATCCATGTGGTTTAGGAAAAGAACACACATGCATTGACTCTAGTGGATAAATGTCGTTTAGGAAAAGAACACACATGCAATGTCACCAGTGGATCAATGTGGTTTAGGAAAATAGAACACATGAAATGACTCTTGTGGATCAATGTGGTTTAGGAAAAACACACATGCAATGGCACTAGTGGATCAATATGGTTTGGGAAAAGAATACACATGAAGTGTCACGAGTGGATCAATGTGGTTTAGGAAAAGAACACACATTCCATGTCACAAGTGAATCAATGTGGTTTAGAAAAAGAACACACATGCAGTGACTGTAGTGGATCAATGTGGTTTAGGAAAACAACACACATGCAATGCCACTAGTGGATCAATGTGGTTTAGGAAAAGAACACACATGCAATGTCACCAATGGATCCATGTGGTTTAGAAAAGAACATACATGCAATGACTCTAGTGGATCAATGTGGTTTAGGAAAACAACACACATGTAATGTCACCAGTGGATCAATGTGGTATAGAAAAAGAACACACATGCAATGACTCTAGTGGATCAATGTGGTTTGTAAAAGAACGAACATCGAATGTCACTAGTGGATCAATGTGCTTTCTGGAAAAAAAACACATGCAGTGACTCTAATCGATCTATGTGGTTTAGGAAAAGAACACACATGCAATGACTCTAGTGGATCAAAGTGGTTTAGAAAAATAACACACATGCAATGACTCTAGTGGATCCATTTGGTTTAGGAAAAGAACACACATGCATTAACTCTAGTGGATACATGTGGTTTAGGAAAAGAACACACATGAAATTTCACGGGTGTATCCATGTGGTTTAGGAAAAGAATGCACATGCATTGACTCAAGTGGATACATGTGCTTTAAGAAAATAACACACATGCAATGCCACCAATGGATCCATGTGGTTTAGGAAAAGAACACACATGCATTGACTCTAGTGGATAAATGTGGTTTAGGAAAAGAACACACATGCAATGTCACCAGTGGATCAATGTGGTTTAGGAAAATAGAACACATGAAATGACTCTTGTGGATCAATGTGGTTTAGGAAAAACACACATGCAATGTCACTAGTGGATCAATATGGTTTAGGAAAAGAATACACATGAAGTGTCACGAGTGGATCAATGTGGTTTAGGAAAATAACAAGCATTCCATGTCACCAGTGGATCAATGTGGTTTAGAAAAAGAACACACATGCAGTGACTCTAGTGGATCAATGTGGTTTAGGAAAAGAACACACATGCAATGTCACCAATGGATCAATGTGGTTTAGGAAAAGAACACACATGCAATGTCACCAATGTATCCATGTGGTTTAGAAAAGAACATACATGCAATGACTCTAGTGGATCAATGTGGTTGAGGAAAACAACACACATGTAATGTCACCAGTGGATCAATGTGGTATAGGAAAAGAACACACATACAATGACTCTAGTGGATCAATGTGGTTTAGTAAAAGAATGAACATGGAATGCCACTAGTGGATCAATGTGCTTTCGGAAAAGAACACACATGCAATGACTCTAATGGATCTATGTGGTTTAGGAAAAGAACACACATGCAATGACTCTAGTGGATCAAAGTGGTTTAGAAAAAGAACACACATGCAATGACTCTAGTGGATCCATTTGGTTTAGGAAAAGAACACATATGCGATGACTCTAGTATCTCCATGTGGTTTAGAAAAAGAACACCCATGCAATGTCACTAGTTGATCAATGTGGTTTAGGAAAAGAACACACATGAAATGTCACTTGAGGATCAATGTGGTTTAGGAAAATAAAACACATGCAATGACTAGTGGATCCATGTGGTTTAGGAAAAGAACACACATGCAATGTCTCTAGTGGATGAATGTGGTTTAGGAAAAGAACAGACATGCAATGACTCCACTTGATCAATGTGGTTTAGGAAAAGTACACACATGCAGTGGTGTGGTTTAGGAAAAGAACACACATGCAATGTCACGGGTGGATCAATGTGGTTTAGGATTAGAACACACATGCAATGACTCTATTGTCTCCATGTGGTTTAGGAAAAGAACATACATGTAATGTCACTAGTGGATCAATGTGGTTTAGGAAAAGAACACACATGAAATGTCACCTATGGATAAATGTGGTTTCGGAAAAGAAAACACATGCAATGACTCTAGTGGATCCATGTGGTTTAGGAAAAGAACACACATGCAATGACTCCACTTGATCAATGTGATTTAGGAAAATAATGCACATGCAGTGACTCTAGTGAATCAATGTGGTTTAGGAATAGAACGCACATGCAATGAATCTAGTGGATTAATGTGGTTTAGGAAATGAACACACATGCAATGTCACCAGTGGATCAATGTGTTTTAGAAAAAGGAAACACACATGCAATGACTCTAGTGGATCAGTGTAGTTTAGGAAAAGAACACACATGCAATTTCACCATTGGATCCATGTGGTTTAGGAAAAGAACACACATGCATTAACTCTAGTAGATACATGTGGTTTAGGAAAATAAAACACATGCAATTTCACAAGTGGATCCATGTGGTTTAGGAAAAGAATGCACATGCATTGACTCAAGTGGATACATGTGGTTTAGGCAAAGAACACGCATGCAATGTCACAAGTGAATCAAGGTGGTTTAGAAACATAACACACATGCAATGACTCTAGTGGATCAATGTGGTTTAGGAAAAGAACACACATGCAATGGCACTAGTGGATCAATGTGGTTTAGGAAAAGAACACACATGCAATGTCAGCAATGGGTTCATGTGGTTTATGAAAAGAACACACATGCAATGTCACTAGTGGATCAATGTGGTTTAGGAAAATAACACACGTGCAATGTCACCAGTGGATCAATATCGGTTAGGAAAAGAATACACATGCAGTGTCACTAGTGGATCAATGTGCTTTAGGAAAAGAACGCACATGCAATGTCACCAGTGGATCAATGTGGTTTAGAAAAAGAACACACATGTAGTGACTCTAGTGGATCAATGTAGTTTAGGAAAAGAACACACATGTAATTTCACAAGTGGATCCATGTGGTTTAGGAAAATAACACACATGCATTAACTCTAGTGAATACATGTGGTTAAGGAAAAGAACACGCATGAAATTTCACCAGTGGATGCATTGTGGGCCCCCCGGATTAATCCTCCGAGAATCCCTGTTATGCATACAACCACGATCCCATGATCAGTTAGTCATGGCACATAACAGACCAGTATCAAAGTAAACATCCAATACATAACGAATACCTGTCATACCTTAATTGCCATTATGGCTACATCGATCAATCAGTGGAACTTCATTTAGCGTAGAGCCCGAGCCATGCCTTAACCTACAAGTAACTGACTGGGAGAACGTCCTAGCTCGCTTAGCCGCCAACTACATCCTCTTCTTGATATCTGACCAAGTTAATAGCCAGGGACAATGCCAGTGAGTACTTTGAATGTACTCGCAAACCACCTTAAGAGAATAATAATAACAAGAGGGTATGCAATATGGCTGTGGTAGTAGGAGGGCTCCAAGAGAGGTTCTTTTCTAAAATAGTTTCTCTTGTAGATATAGCATCTCCATATCATTGTTGAAAACTTTTGTAAAACATTTTGGAAAACTTTTCGAAAAGTTTTGGAAACACTAGGATTGGGGTACCCATTTGTTCCCATCTTCAGGTCGTCCCACGACCAAACTCCATTCTCCCCCTTCCGACCTTCCCATGGTTAAAACCTTTCTCCTTTACGACCATCCCATGGTCAAAACATTTCCAAAGCCATTTCCTTTCCGAAATCCCTTTTGAAAACAAAAGTATCACCGCTCTACAGCAACCTTCCCAACCATCCATGATCATGGACACGGATATTCGAATAGATTTACACTCTGCAGAGGTTGCACACTTTACCCACACCATCCGGGTACACTACCCTGATCTACACCGATCGTGGGTCAAGTAACCGATCAAGACTCTCCGTATGCCTACTCCAATATAAGTGCCCACCCTATGAGTGTTACTCCCCTCAAAACCAGGACATCGGGTATCGAGGACCAACCGGAGCGCATTTTACACTTCACAGAGTGGGAGCTTTCAATGAGGGGCTCATAGTAACGCCTGGCTGCCAGCAGATAGTTCGTTCCTTCTCCGGGACAATGTCCCACATTGACCTTTAAGGGAGAAGGCCTAGCCTCCGGGGAGCACGATCCCCTGTAGTAGTTGCGAGGAAGCTTATACCAGAATAGACAAACATCAAATCCAGCTCTGTCCCATTCAGAGTAATGTGGTTGCACAAGGTTAATTGTTCTAGTAAAACTGCAAAGAACCGGGTGCATTTTCTTAAACCTTTTTCCTCCATCTTTCCTTCAGCATTTTTTAAAACAAAACCTTTTTCTTTCTCAACATCTCTTGGGAGGTCCCACCTCACCAAGGTTTTATCATAAAGCATTTGGTAAAACTTTTTCCGGGGTCTTCCCATCCTATAGCTTTTCTTTGGCTAAAACAGGGTCTCCAAAAAGGGGTATGGTGTATTACACCATCTACCATACTAGGGGAAAGTAGGTATCGTCAAGGGGGTTGTACTTAGTAGTACCAAAGTGTAATAGTTCGGAGGAGCCAAACCACTACCATATATACATCAACATATAGTAAACAATGCAGTTTTGTTAAACAGTAGATAAAACATGCATAAGTAAAACAGTAGGACAAGGCTTATGAGCAAGAAGGTGGCTTGCTGGAGATCAGCAATATGGCATAATTGTCCCTGGACTTCCTCTTAGAATACCCAATAATATACAATAATAACCATCTTCTTCTGATCTCCGAGATAATCGCAACTATCGTCGTTAGGGAGCACACATGCAAACGAGCAAGAGCATAATCAACACAAGGCATACAAGCATCAATACATACAGCAAGCAATGAACAAAACAAGTTTACAAATCAGTAGGTATTAGGAAGAATGGATTTAGTAAGATTGGCCTTGTCTTGGAAACATGGAACAGAATCCCTTAGGATTTATAGCCGAGGAACTATCTAGAAGGGGGTTTGGACCAAGGACACATTCTGTATGATACCATTTTGTAAAAATGATACCGATAGATAGGAGTTGATAAAATGAGACCAACAAAAGTGGTTTGACTATTTTATCACTTTTCTTTAATTTCTTATTAATTTTCTAGTGATAAAGGCTCTAGTTTTAGGAAATAATTCACCAAAAATGTTCTGTATGTCCAAAAATTATTTCCTTGGGTGGTTGGGTAAGGCCTGATGTACTTGTTCACTGAGAGTTGGAATCATGTCAAAATAATTAACATAATGCCCTCAGAAAATTCCCAAAGGCAGTTCTATAGACAACTTGTCTTTTTCAACAGATTTAATCTACAGTAGATTTTGATTTGATTCGAAGGGCACATGGTAGGCATTTAGAATACCTTTCTGTATAAATTGGAATTACCTAGTTTGGATATGAAATGAGTATACACAGAATAGTTTAATTCATTATAATTGAACCAAGGCTCAATAAAATTTGAGCTGATGGGGTTTGATAGGGGTTGATATGGAGATTTACTGGGAGATGGAATTAGGACAATACCTCTGTTGGTTTGACCTAGGGAATTTCTTAAAGTCAAAAATAGGCTGTTTTTATTATTTTTCCTGCAGTCAAACTATAGTTCAACTTGGCATTAGACAAATTCCCACATATGGGTATTTCAAATACCTATCAGAGGCATTTTGTTTTACTCCAATTGGAGATGTAGAACTCATAGGAAGATTTTATTAGTCAAAAAGGATACCTTTGGGTAAGGGTTTTATTAGGCTTATTCTGGATCCAATTCGGAGCAACCAATGATGTAGCATGTTTAAGAAAACATTCCTAGACATTAGGAATTTTAGATCTAGGCATTTGGTGGGGGTTTTCATTTTCAAAAAGATTTAAACCAAACGTCCTTTGAACAAATCTAGGAATATATGAACAAGAAAAAGAAGAAGGGGCTTCGCGGGCCAGATCTGGAGGGGAAACGGGCCGTGCAGGGGGAAATCGGCCCACCCGGGGTGAGGCGGGCGCGGGAAGGAGCGCGGGATCGCATTCAAACCTGGCCACGCGGGGCCCGCTGGTCAGGTAGACAGGGCGGCGAAGAGGTACTGGCCATCTGGGGCCATCCGATTAGGGCTGCATCGAAGGCTGGCAGCCGTGTTCCTTCTCGCGACGGGGAGCCAGGGAATAAACCCTAGGAGGGGTCAGGGAGGCGCGGGGGAGGCTTATCGGCGGCTCTCCGGTGACCGGGGAACGGCGGAGGAGGAGCGATGGTCGACGACGATCCCGGCGATGGGCGGCAGTGGCTGGTTTGACGTCGGGATGACGCTCGCGCGGGAGCCATGACGACGCCAACCTTTGGTTCTTGCCGGAGCTGCTCCTAGGGTTGCTGCATGTGAGAAACAAGGGGATGAGAAGATGCGGTAGAGCAAGTGGGGTATAGTAAGGTGACATGCAAAAGAGGGGGAACACGGGAGAGGGGGCGTAGCTCGATTTCATGGAGGAGGACGAAGCTCTCCTCTCTTCCTTTCTCGAGTTGCACAGGGCAGGGGGAGAGAGAGAGAGGAGCTCTAGGAGGTGAGTGGGGAGCAGAGGGAGTGAATGAACGAGGAAGGGAGGGCTAGGGTGGCCTGTGGCCTTTTTAACTCGAGGTGGATCGGTCCATGGTGGATTTGGTCGAAGGAGGGGATGAGGAGGGAGCTGGCCTTCCATTGGGCAGCAGGGGTGGTGGAGAGGTCGGTTGAGAGGTCAAGGGTGGTACAGAGGTGGCTGTAGGGCCTTGTACTGAGAGGATGGGACCTCTCTCTATCCTACGGCCCAAAAACATAAATGGAGAGGAGGAGGGCTAGGGCTAGCCATGGAGGCTGATAGGTGGGGTAAGGGAGTGCTACAGGGTCCCGGGTTCGAGCGGAGAGAGAGACAGGGGAAGGTTGCTGCCCAGCTTTTGATGTAAGGAGGGACACCAATAAATGGCATAGCTTTTCCTCCTTTTAAGGGGTAAAGGGCATGGGGGAGGGTGATGCTACATTATTTCGACCAGAGGGTGATGGTGGTTGTTGTGCAGAAACATTGGAGAGGCTTTGGTGAGGGTTTGAAAAGGGATTTGAAAGATAGCTTGAAGGATTTCAAATGTTGGCCAAACTTTGGATCATGAAGCAAGTTTCAAAACTTGACCTTGGCAGGTTGAGATAATGATGCTGATAGGTAGGTGAGGTCAAGATACACCTCCAGGAATTTATTGAGATTTTTCAGATGATTTTTAGGGCATTTTTGATCACTTATCCAAAAAGTGCAGAAGTGGTTTATAGAAGCTCATTTGATAAATTTACATTGGACATAGTTGGTTTTTGATGTGAGATGATTCTAAATATGAATCCATACTTTGAGGAATTTTCCCATTATTTATTGGGGATTAGAAGTATTTAAAACTATTATTATTCCATTTCTGCCATTTAAGAAAATAGGCAAAAAGAATTATTGAAACTCTTCAAAAATATTTATTTTTGAAGTGGGATGATAGGGTATGATATATAGGACTCAATTGTGCTTAAAGTTGGGGAAGTGTTTTGGCAAAAAACAAACTTTCCTTTATGGAAGGAGTTTTGGAGATTTTGTCTATTAATGAGATTAAATAGTTTTCGAGCCATAATAATTATGGATAATATTTGATAAATTTTGATGCTCAAGGTATATGATGTATACAAGGTGTAGGAAGCATTTTCAACCTTGGGAATTGGAAAACCAACTTGAATTAGATGTAAAACAAGGAGTTGTGGATCTAGGGGGATGTTATTTTCATACCATCAAAACATGGGTATATCTTGGAGCTCAGAGCTCCCATTGGAACATGGGGTATATGGATGGATAGACCAAGTTATGTAGATCAGCATGGTATGTAAGTTTGGGCTTGATCATGTTTGAGCTCTCCAAGGATTGTTTCCAAACTTTGAATAAAATAAGCCTGCCAGAGCGGATTATCAACTGGCCTTCAAAACCTTGTGGGTTTAAGCAGCACAAGGATCCAATTCGAACAAGTTAAGTAGGTAATGATAGACATATATGAGTAGAACACAAACATGCAAAGATTTGGTCCATGGCAGGTGGGATGGTTCTATCAAAGTAGGCATGTTGACTAGGTTTGCAGGAATAGTTATTTTCTTGCCTGCAAAACTATCAAGAACAAGTGGGTTGGATGATGCTCTAACCAAGGGCAAGAGTTGTCCTTGGTAGTCCTTAGGATGGTTAACAATATGGTACAAATGCACTTTCAAAAATGCACATGGGTTGATAAAAGGAGGCATCCAGAAAGGTGATGTTGAAACAGTTTCTAGACTTAGCCAAATTTGGCATGTTAGGGTTTTTGACAAGATTATGAGAGGGGATGTTTTTGATGGGTTGCAAAGTACCAAAGAATCATGAAGTGGATGATGTTGAATTGTATATGGATTATAAGGGTTCCATGCTTGATATTGGTCTTCATGGACTTGGAAGCTTCTAGAATGGATCACTGCAGAATTGATATGGTTAAGGGTTTTAGATGATCTCCTGGTGGCTAGAGATTAGATCCAGATTGTATTCTTGTTTAGGGTTTGGTGCTTGGGAAACATATTGATCCTAGTGATGAGCTCCTAGAGTAGCTCATACTATCTCCTAAGCAGACAAATCAAGCGGCAGATCAAGGCAATTCATCAGACAGCAGATCAAGGCAACTCATCTTATAAACTAAGCAAACCTACTACTAGGGTTACCATCAAGCTTAGCTTGAGGTAAGTATGGGAAGTTTTGAAAGGTTGGAGTTTGAATAAGGTAAGAGTCCTTGGTATCTCTACCAAGAGTAGAATTCAAAAGTTTTAAAACGAGGTTTTGGGAAACCTAGAGATAAGAAAGATTCTGTGTATAAAACATAAGGAGATTATAATAGGTTGCTCTCCATAGTTTAGGGGAAATAGAAGCTACTAAAATAGTTGGTTTGCAATGGCTTCTTGGCTCAGGTTTTGAAATGCGAAAACATCTGAGAATATAGAAATTAAGCCAAGACAGTTTTGGGAAGTATCTTTTGTCAACTGGTGTTAAGGTAAGGAGTATATCATCTAATACACATTCATCTGCATAAGCATATCCAAACAACAAGCAAACACTTCAGCATTAACCAAGAAAAAGTTTTTGTTCCCCCTGATTTTTGCATTCTAGACATCTAATCAAGGTTGCTGAAATTGGGATGTTACATCCATGTGGTTTAGGAAAAGAACACACATGCATTGACTCAAGTTGATACATATGGTTTAGGAAAAGAACACACATGCAATGTCACTAGTGGATCCATGTGGTTTAGGAAAATAACACACATGCATTGACACTAGTGGATACATGTGGTTTAGGAAAAGAACACACATGCAATGTCACAAGTGGATCAATGTGGTTTAGGAAAAGAACACACATGCATTAACTCAAGTGGATACATGTGGTTTAGAAAAAGAACACACATGAAGTGTCACAAGTGGATCCATGTGATTTACGAAAAGAACACACATGCATTGACTCTAGTGGATACATGTGGTTTACGAAAAGAACACACATGCAATGTAACCAGTGGATCAATGTGGTTTGGGAAAATAACAAACATGCAATGACCCTAGTGGATCAATATGGTTTAGGAAAAAAACACACATGCAATGGCACAGGTTGATCAATGTTTCTTAGGAAAAGAACACACATGCAATATCACCAATGGATCCATGTGGTTTAGGAAAAGAACATACATGCAATGACTCTAGTGGATCAACGTGGTTTAGAAAAACAACACACATCCAATGTCACCAGTGGATCAATGTGGTGTAGGAAAAGAACACACATGCAATGACTGTAGTGGATCAATGTGGTTTAGTAAAACAACGAACATGCAATGTCACTAGTGGAGCAATGTGCTTGAGGAAAAGAACACACATGCAATGACTGTAGTGGATCTATGTGGTTTAGGAAAAGAACACACATGTAATGACTCTAGTGGATCAATGTGGTTTAGAAAAAGAACACACATGCAATAACTCTAGTGGATCCATGTGGTTTAGGAAAAGAACACACATGCAATGACTCCAGTATATCCATGTGGTTTAGAAAAAGAACACCCATGCGATGTCACATGTGGATCAATGTGGTTTAGGAAAAGAACACACATGAAATGTCTCTTGTGGATCAATTTTGTTTAGGAAAATAAAACACATGCAATGACTCTAGTTGATCCATGTGGTTTAGGAAAAGACACACATGCAATGTCTCTAATGGATGAATGTGGTTTAGGAAAAGAACACACATGCAATGACTCCACTTGATCAATGTGGTTTAGGAAAAGAACGCACATATAGTGACTCTAGTGGATCAATGTGGTTTAGGAATAGAACACACATGCAATGACTCTAGTAGATTAATGTGGTTTAGGAAAAGAGCACACATGCAATGTCACCAAAGGATCAATGTGGTTTAGAAAAAGAACACACATGCAATGACTCTAGTGGATCAATGTAGTTTAGGAAAAAACACACATGCAATTTCACAAGTGGATCCATGTGGTTTAGGAAAAGAACATACATGAAATTTCACCGGTGGATCCATGTGGTTTAGGAAAAGAACGCACATGCATTAACTCAAGTGGATACATGTGGTTTAGGAAAAGAACACACATGAAATGTCACTAGTGGATCCATGTGGTTTAGGAAAATAACACACATGCATTGACTCTAGTGGATACATGAGGTTTAGGAAAAAAACACGCATGCAATGTCACAAGTGTATCAATGTGGTTTAGGAAAATAGCACACATGCAATGACTCTAGTGGATCAATGTGGTTTAGGAGAAGAAAACACATGCAATGGCACCATTGGATCAATTTGTGTTTAGGAAAAGAACACACATGCAATGTTGCCAATGGATCCATGTGGTTTATGAAAAGAACACACATGCAATGTCACCAGTGTATCAATGTGGTTTAGGAAAAGAACACACGTGCAATGTCACTAGTGGAACAATGTGGGTTAGGAAAAGAATACACATGTAGTGTCACTAGTGGATCAATGTGGTTTACGAAAAGAACACACATTCAATGTCACAAGTGGATCAATGTAGTTTAGAAAAAGAACACACATGCAATGACTCTAGTGGATCAATGTAGTTTAGGAAAAGAACACACATGCAATTTCACCAGTGGATCCATGAGGGTTATGAAAAGAACACACATGCATTAACACTAGTGGATACATGTGGTTTACGAAAAGAACACACATGAAATTTCACCAGTGGATCCACGTGGTTTAGGAAAAGAACGCACATGCATTGACTCAAGTGGATACATGTGGTAGGAAAAGAACACAGATGCAATGACTCCAGTATCTCCATGTGGTTTAGAAAAAGAACACCCATGCGATGTCACAGGTGGATCAATGTGGTTTAGGAAAAGAACACACATGAAATGTCTCTTCTGGATCAATGACTCTAGTTGATCCATGTGGTTTAGGAAAAGAACGCACATGTAGTGAATCTAGTGGATCAATGTGGTTTAGGAAAAGAACACACATGCATTAACTCTAGTGGATATATGTGGTTTAGGAAAAGAACACACATGAAATTTCACCAGTGGATCCATGTGGTTTAGGAAAAGAACGCACATGCATTGACTCAAGTGGATACATGTGGTTTATGAAAAGAACACACATGCAATGACACCAGTGTATCAATGTGGTTTAGGAAAAGAACACACGTGCAATGTCACTAGTGGAACAATGTGGGTTAGGAAAAGAATACACATGTAGTGTCACTAGTGGATCAATGTGGTTTACGAAAAGAACACACATTCAATGTCACAAGTGGATCAATGTAGTTTAGAAAAAGAACACACATGCAATGACTCTAGTGGATCAATGTAGTTTAGGAAAAGAACACACATGCAATTTCACCAGTGGATCCATGAGGGTTATGAAAAGAACACACATGCATTAACACTAGTGGATACATGTGGTTTAGGAAAAGAACACACATGAAATTTCACCAGTGGATCCACGTGGTTTAGGAAAAGAACGCACATGCATTGACTCAAGTGGATACATGTGGTAGGAAAAGAACACAGATGCAATGACTCCAGTATCTCCATGTGGTTTAGAAAAAGAACACCCATGCGATGTCACAGGTGGATCAATGTGGTTTAGGAAAAGAACACACATGAAATGTCTCTTCTGGATCAATGACTCTAGTTGATCCATGTGGTTTAGGAAAAGAACGCACATGTAGTGAATCTAGTGGATCAATGTGGTTTAGGAAAAGAACACACATGCATTAACTCTAGTGGATATATGTGGTTTAGGAAAAGAACACACATGAAATTTCACCAGTGGATCCATGTGGTTTAGGAAAAGAACGCACATGCATTGACTCAAGTGGATACATGTGGTTTATGAAAAGAACACACATGCAATGACACCAGTGTATCAATGTGGTTTAGGAAAAGAACACACGTGCAATGTCACTAGTGGAACAATGTGGGTTAGGAAAAGAATACACATGTAGTGTCACTAGTGGATCAATGTGGTTTACGAAAAGAACACACATTCAATGTCACAAGTGGATCAATGTAGTTTAGAAAAAGAACACACATGCAGTGACTCTAGTGGATCAATGTAGTTTAGGAAAAGAATACACATGCAATGGCACCAGTAGATCAATGTGGTTTAGGAAAAGAACACACATGCAATGTCACCAATGGATCCATGTGGTTTAGGAAAACAACATACATGCAATGAATCTAGTTGATCAATGTGGTTTAGGAAAATAACACACATGCAATGTCACCTGTGGATCAATGTGGTATAGGAAAAGAACACACATGCAATGACTCTAGTGGATCAATGTGGTTTAGTAAAAGAACGAACATGCAATGTCACTAGTGGAGCAATGTGCTTTAGGAAAAGAACACACATGCAATGACTCTAGTGGATCTATGTGGTTTATAAAAAGAACACCCATGCAATGTCACTAGTGGATCAATGTGGTTTAGGAAAAGAACACACATGAAATGTCAGTTGTGGACCAATTCGGTTTAGGAAAAGAAAACACATGCAATGACTCTAGTGGATCCATGTGGTTTAGGAAAAGAACACATATGCAATATCTCGAGTGGATCAATGTGGTTTAGGAAAATAATGCACATGCAGTGACTCTGGTGCATCAATGTGGTTTAGGAATAGAACACACATACAATGACTCTAGTGGCTTAATGTGGTTTAGGAAAAGAACACACATGCAATGTCACTAGTGGATCAATATGGTTTAGAAAAAGAACACACATGCAATGACTCTAGTGGATCAATGTAGTTTAGGAAAAAAACACACATGCAATTTCACCAGTGGATCCATGTCATTTAGGAAAAGAACACACATGCATTAACTCTAGTGGATACATGTGGTTTAGTTAAAGAACACATATGCAATTTGACCAGTGGATCCATGTGGTTAAGGAAAAGAACGCACATGAATTGACTCAAGTGGATATATGTGGTTTAGGAAAAGAACACACATGCAATGTCACCAGTGGATCAATGTGGTTTATGAAAAGAACACACATGCAATGAATCTAGTGGATCAATGTGGTTTAGAAAAATAACGCGCATGCAATAACTCTAGTGGATCCATGTGGTTTAGGAAAAGAACACGCATGGAATGACTCCAGTATCTCCATGTGGTTTAGAAAAAGAACACCCATGCAATGTCACTGGTGGATCAATGTGGTTTAGGACAAGAACACACATGAAATGTCACTTGTGGATCAATGTGGTTTAGGAAAATAAAACACATGATTGACTCTAATGGATCCAAGTGGCTTAGGAAAAGAACACACATGCAATGTCTCTAGTGGATGAATGTGGTTTAGGAAAATAACACACATGCAATGACTCCACTTGATCAATGTGGTTTAGGAAAAGAACGCACATGCAGTGAATCTAGTGGATCAATGTGGTTTTGGAATAGAACACACATGCAATGACTCTAGTGGATCAATGTAGTTTAGGAAAAGAACACAGATGCAATTTCACTAGTGGATCATTGTGGTTTAGAAAAAGAGCACACATGCATTAACTATAGTGGATACATGTGGTTTAGGAAAGGAACACACATGCAATTTCACGAGTGGATCCATGTGGTTTAGGAAAAGAACGCACATGCATTAACTTAAGTGGATACATGTGGTTCAGGAAAAGAACACACATGCAATGTCAACAGTGGATCCATGTGGTTTAGGAAAAGAACACGCATGCATTGACTCTAGTGGATCAATGTGATTTAGGAGAAGAACACGCATGCGGTGACTCTAGTGGATCAATGTGGTTTAGGAAAAGAACAGACATGCAATGGCACCAGCAGATCAATCTGGGTTAGGAAAAGAACACACATGCAATGTCACCAATGGATCCATGTGGTTTATGAAAAGAACACACATGCAATGTCACTAGTGGATCAATGTGGTTTAGGAAAATAACACACGTGCAATGTTAGTAGTGGATCTATGTGGTTTAGGAAAAGAACACACATGCAATGCCTCTAGTGGATGAATGTGGTTTAGAAAAATAACACACATGCAATAACTCTAGTGGATCCATTTGGTTTAGAAAAAGAACACACATGCAATGACTCTAGTGGATGAATGTGGTTTAGGAAAATAACACACATGCAATGACTCCACTTGATCAATGTGGTTTAGGAAAAGAACACACATGCAGTGAATCCAGTGGATCAATGTGGTTTAGGAATAGAACGCACATGCAATGACTCTAGTGGATTAATGTGGTTTAGGAAAAGAACACACATGCAATGACACTAGTGGATCAATGTGGTTTAGGAAAAGAACACACATGCAATGTCACCAATGGATCCATGTGGTTTTTGAAAAGAACACACATGCAATGTCACTAGTGGATATTTGTGGTTTAGGAAAAGAACACGCGTGCAATGTTACTAGTGGATCAATGTGGGTTAGGAAAAGAATACACATGTAGTGTCACTAGTGGATCAATGTGGTTTACGAAAAGAACACACATGAAATGTCACCAGTGGATCAATGTGGTTTAGAAAAAGAACACGCATGTAGTGACTCTAGTGGATCAATGTAGTTTAGGAAAAGAACACACATGTAATTTCACCAGTGGATCCATGTGGTTTAGGAAAAGAACACAAATGGATTAACTCTAGTGGATCCATGTGGTTTAGGAAAAGAATGCACATGCATTGACTCAAGTGGATACATGTAGTTTAGAAAAAGAACACACATGCAATGTCACCAGTGGATCCATGTGCTTTAGGAAAAGAACACACATGCATTCACTCTATTGGATACATGTGGTTTAGGAAAAATACACACATGCAATGTCACCAGTGGATCAATGTGGTTTAGGAAAGTAGCACACATGCAATGACTCTAGTGTATCAATGTGGTTTAGGAAAAAAAGACACATGCAATGGCACCAGTGGATCAATGTGGTTTTGGAAAATAACACACAAGAAATGTCTCCAATGGATGCATGTGGTTTAGGAAAAGAACATACATGCAATGACTCTAGTGGATCAATGTGGTTAAGGAAAGGAACACACATGCAATGTCACCAGTGGATCAATCTGGTATAGGAAAAGAACACACATGGAATGACTCTAGTGGATCAATGTGGTTTATTAAAAGAACGAACATGCAATGTCACTAGTGGATCAATGTGCTTTAGCAAAAGAACACACATGCAATGACTCTAGTGGATCTATGTGGTTTAGGAAAAGAACACACATGCAGTGACTCTAGTGGATTAATGTGGTTTAGAAAAAGAACAAATATGCAATGACTCTAGTGGATCCACGTGGTTTCGAAAAAAACACACCTGCAATGACTCCGGTTTCTCCATGTGGTTTAGAAAAAGAACACCCATGCAATGTCACTAGTGGATCAATGTGGTTTAGGAAAAGAACACACATGAAATGTCACTTGTGGATCAATGTGGTTTAGGAAAAGAAAACACATGCAATGACTCTAGTGGATCCATGTGATTTAGGAGAAGAACACGCATGCGGTGACTCTATTGGATCAATGTAGTTTAGGAAAAGAACACACGTGTAATTTCACCAGTGGATCCATGTAGTTTAGGAAAAGAAAACACATGGATTAACTCTAGTGGATAGATGTGGTTTAGGAAAAGAACACACATGATATTTCACAAGTGGATCCATGTGGTTTAGGAAAAGAACACACATGCAATGACTCCAGTATCTCCATGTGGTTTAGAAAAAGAACACCCATGCGATGTCACAGGTGGATCAATGTGGTTAGGGAAAAGAACACACATGAAATGTCTCTTGTGGATCCATTTTGTTTAGGAAAATAAAACACATGCAATGACTCTAGTTGATCCATGTGGTTTAGGAAAAGAAAACACATGCAATGACTCCAGTGGATCCATGTGACTTAGGAGAAGAACACGCATGCGGTGAATCTAGTGGATCAATGTAGTTTAGGAAAAGAACACACATGTAATTTCACCAGTGGATCCATGTAGTTTATGAAAATAAAACACATGGATTAACTCTAGTGGATAGATGTGGTTTAGGAAAAGAACACACATGATATTTCACAAGTGGATCCATGTGGTTTAGGAAAAGAACGCACATGCAATGACTCCAGTATCTCCATGTGGTTTAGAAAAAGAACACCCAGGCGATGTCACAGGTGGATCAATGTGGTTTAGGAAAAGAACACACATGAAATGTCTCTTGTGGATCAATTTTGTTTAGAAAAATAAAACACATGCAATGACTCTAGTTGATCCATGTGGTTTAGGAAAAGACACACATGCAATGTCTCTAATGGATGAATGTGGTTTAGGAAAAGAACACACATGCAATGACTCCACTTGATCAATGTGGTTTAGGAAAAGAACGCACATATAGTGACTCTAGTGGATCAATGTGGTTTAGGAATAGAACACACATGCAATGACTCTAGTAGATTAATGTGGTTTAGGAAAAGAGCACACATGCAATGTCACCAAAGGATCAATGTGGTTTAGAAAAAGAACACACATGCAATGACTCTAGTGGATCAATGTAGATTAGGAAAAAACACACATGCAATTTCACAAGTGGATCCATGTGGTTTAGGAAAAGAACACACATGCATTATCTCTAGTGGATGCATGTGGTTTAGGAAAAGAACACACATGCAATGTCACCAGTGGATCAATGTGGTTTAGGAAAAGAACACACAAGCAATGTCTCCAATGGATCCATGTGGTTTAGGAAAATAAAATACATGCAATGACTCTAGTGGATAAATGTGGTTAAGGAAAAGAACACACATGCAGTGACTCTAGTGGATCAATGTGGTTTAGGAAAAGAACACACATGCAATGGCAGCAGTGGATCAATGTGGTTTAGGAAAAGAACACACATGCAATGTCACCAATGGATCCATGTGGTTTAAGAAAGAATATAAATGCAATGACTCTAGTGGATCAATGTGGTTTAGGATAACAACACACATGCAATGTCACCAGTGGATGAATGTGGTATAGGAAAAGAACACACATGCAATGACTCTAGTGGATGAATGTGGTTTAGAAAAAGAACGATCATGCAATGTCACTAGTGGATCAATGTGCTTTAGGAAAAGAACACACATGCAATGAGTCTAGTGGATCTATGTGGTTTAGGAAAAGACCACACATGCAATGACTCTAGTGGATCAATGCGGTTTAGAAAAAGAACACACATGTAATGACTCTAGTGGATCCATGTGGTTTAGGAAAAGACACACATGCAATGTCTCTAATGGATGAATGTGGTTTAGGAAAAGAACACACATGCAATGACTCCACTTGATCAATGTGGTTTAGGAAAAGAACGCACATATAGTGACTCTAGTGGATCAATGTGGTTTAGGAATAGAACACACATGCAATGACTCTAGTAGATTAATGTGGTTTAGGAAAAGAGCACACATGCAATGTCACCAAAGGATCAATGTGGTTTAGAAAAAGAACACACATGCAATGACTCTAGTGGATCAATGTAGTTTAGGAAAAAACACACATGCAATTTCACAAGTGGATCCATGTGGTTTAGGAAAAGAACACACATGCATTATCTCTAGTGGATGCATGTGGTATAGGAAAAGAACGCACATGCATTGACTCTAGTGGATACATGTGGTTTAGGAAAAGAACACAGATGCAATGTCACCAGTGGATCCATGTGGTTTAGGAAAAGAAAACACATGCATTGACTCTAGTGGATATATGTGGTTTAGGAAAAGAACACGCATGCAATGTCACAAGTGTATCAATGTGGTTTAGGAAAATAGCACACATGCAATGACTCTAGTGGATCCATGTGGTTTAGGAGAAGAAAACACATGCAATGGCACCAGTGGATCAATTTGTGTTTAGGAAAAGAACACACATGCAATGTTGCCAATGGATCCATGTGGTTTATGAAAAGAACACACATGCAATGTCACCAGTGTATCAATGTGGTTTAGGAAAAGAACACACGTGCAATGTCACTAGTGGAACAATGTGGGTTAGGAAAAGAATACACATGTAGTGTCACTAGTGGATCAATGTGGTTTACCAAAAGAACACACATTCAATGTCACAAGTGGATCAATGTAGTTTAGAAAAAGAACACACATGCAGTGACTCTAGTGGATCAATGTAGTTTAGGAAAAGAACACACATGTAATTTCACCAGTGGATCCATGTGGGTTATGAAAAGAACACACATGCATTAACACTAGTGGATACATGTGGTTTAGGAAAAGAACACACATGTAATTTCACCAGTGGATCCATGTAGTTTAGGAAAAGAGAACACATGGATTAACCCTAGTGGATAGATGTGGTTTAGGAAAAGAACACACATGATATTTCACAAGTGGATCCATGTGGTTTAGGAAAAGAACACACATGCAATGACTCCAGTATCTCCATGTGGTTTAGAAAAAGAACACCCATGCGATGTCACAGGTGGATCAATGTGGTTAGGGAAAAGAACACACATGAAATGTCTCTTGTGGATCCATTTTGTTTAGGAAAATAAAACACATGCAATGACTCTAGTTGATCCATGTGGTTTAGGAAGAGAAAACACATGCAATGACTCTAGTGGATCCATGTGACTTAGGAGAAGAACACGCATGCGGTGAATCTAGTGGATCAATGTAGTTTAGGAAAAGAACACGCATGTAATTTCACTAGTGGATCCATGTAGTTTAGGAAAATAAAACACATGGATTAACTCTAGTGGATAGATGTGGTTTAGGAAAAGAACACACATGATATTTCACAAGTGGATCCATGTGGTTTAGGAAAAGAACGCACATGCAATGACTCCAGTATCTCCATGTGGTTTAGAAAAAGAACACCGAGGCGATGTCGCAGGTGGATCAATGTGGTTTAGGAAAAGAACACACATGAAATGTCTCTTGTGGATCAATTTTGTTTAGAAAAATAAAACACATGCAATGACTCTAGTTGATCCATGTGGTTTAGGAAAAGAACACACATGCAATGTCACCAGTGGATCAATGTGGTTTAGGAAAAGAACACACAAGCAATGTCTCCAATGGATCCATGTGGTTTAGGAAAATAAAATACATGCAATGACTCTAGTGGATAAATGTGGTTAAGGAAAAGAACACACATGCAGTGACTCTAGTGGATCAATGTGGTTTAGGAAAAGAACACACATGCAATGGCAGCAGTGGATCAATGTGGTTTAGGAAAAGAACACACATGCAATGTCACCAATGGATCCATGTGGTTTAAGAAAGAATATAAATGCAATGACTCTAGTGGATCAATGTGGTTTAGGATAACAACACACATGCAATGTCACCAGTGGATGAATGTGGTATAGGAAAAGAACACACATGCAATGACTCTAGTGGATGAATGTGGTTTAGAAAAAGAACGATCATGCAATGTCACTAGTGGATCAATGTGCTTTAGGAAAAGAACACACATGCAATGAGTCTAGTGGATCTATGTGGTTTAGGAAAAGACCACACATGCAATGACTCTAGTGGATCAATGCGGTTTAGAAAAAGAACACACATGTAATGACTCTAGTGGATCCATGTGGTTTAGGAAAAGACACACATGCAATGTCTCTAATGGATGAATGTGGTTTAGGAAAAGAACACACATGCAATGACTCCACTTGATCAATGTGGTTTAGGAAAAGAACGCACATATAGTGACTCTAGTGGATCAATGTGGTTTAGGAATAGAACACACATGCAATGACTCTAGTAGATTAATGTGGTTTAGGAAAAGAGCACACATGCAATGTCACCAAAGGATCAATGTGGTTTAGAAAAAGAACACACATGCAATGACTCTAGTGGATCAATGTAGTTTAGGAAAAAACACACATGCAATTTCACAAGTGGATCCATGTGGTTTAGGAAAAGAACACACATGCATTATCTCTAGTGGATGCATGTGGTATAGGAAAAGAACACACATGCATTGACTCTAGTGGATACATGTGGTTTAGGAAAAGAACACAGATGCAATGTCACCAGTGGATCCATGTGGTTTAGGAAAAGAAAACACATGCATTGACTCTAGTGGATATATGTGGTTTAGGAAAAGAACACGCATGCAATGTCACAAGTGTATCAATGTGGTTTAGGAAAATAGCACACATGCAATGACTCTAGTGGATCCATGTGGTTTAGGAGAAGAAAACACATGCAATGGCACCAGTGGATCAATTTGTGTTTAGGAAAAGAACACACATGCAATGTTGCCAATGGATCCATGTGGTTTATGAAAAGAACACACATGCAATGTCACCAGTGTATCAATGTGGTTTAGGAAAAGAACACACGTGCAATGTCACTAGTGGAACAATGTGGGTTAGGAAAAGAATACACATGTAGTGTCACTAGTGGATCAATGTGGTTTACCAAAAGAACACACATTCAATGTCACAAGTGGATCAATGTAGTTTAGAAAAAGAACACACATGCAGTGACTCTAGTGGATCAATGTAGTTTAGGAAAAGAACACACATGTAATTTCACCAGTGGATCCATGTGGGTTATGAAAAGAACACACATGCATTAACACTAGTGGATACATGTGGTTTAGGAAAAGAACACACATGTAATTTCACCAGTGGATCCATGTAGTTTAGGAAAAGAGAACACATGGATTAACCCTAGTGGATAGATGTGGTTTAGGAAAAGAACACACATGATATTTCACAAGTGGATCCATGTGGTTTAGGAAAAGAACACACATGCAATGACTCCAGTATCTCCATGTGGTTTAGAAAAAGAACACCCATGCGATGTCACAGGTGGATCAATGTGGTTAGGGAAAAGAACACACATGAAATGTCTCTTGTGGATCCATTTTGTTTAGGAAAATAAAACACATGCAATGACTCTAGTTGATCCATGTGGTTTAGGAAGAGAAAACACATGCAATGACTCTAGTGGATCCATGTGACTTAGGAGAAGAACACGCATGCGGTGAATCTAGTGGATCAATGTAGTTTAGGAAAAGAACACGCATGTAATTTCACTAGTGGATCCATGTAGTTTAGGAAAATAAAACACATGGATTAACTCTAGTGGATAGATGTGGTTTAGGAAAAGAACACACATGATATTTCACAAGTGGATCCATGTGGTTTAGGAAAAGAACGCACATGCAATGACTCCAGTATCTCCATGTGGTTTAGAAAAAGAACACCCAGGCGATGTCACAGGTGGATCAATGTGGTTTAGGAAAAGAACACACATGAAATGTCTCTTGTGGATCAATTTTGTTTAGAAAAATAAAACACATGCAATGACTCTAGTTGATCCATGTGGTTTAGGAAAAGACACACATGCAATGTCTCTAATGGATGAATGTGGTTTAGGAAAAGAACACACATGCAATGACTCCACTTGATCAATGTGGTTTAGGAAAAGAACGCACATATAGTGACTCTAGTGGATCAATGTGGTTTAGGAATAGAACACACATGCAATGACTCTAGTAGATTAATGTGGTTTAGGAAAAGAGCACACATGCAATGTCACCAAAGGATCAATGTGGTTTAGAAAAAGAACACACATGCAATGACTCTAGTGGATCAATGTAGATTAGGAAAAAACACACATGCAATTTCACAAGTGGATCCATGTGGTTTAGGAAAAGAACACACATGCATTATCTCTAGTGGATGCATGTGGTTTAGGAAAAGAACGCACATGCATTGACTCTAGTGGATACATGTGGTTTAGGAAAAGAACACAGATGCAATGTCACCAGTGGATCCATGTGGTTTAGGAAAAGAAAACACATGCATTGACTCTAGTGGATATATGTGGTTTAGGAAAAGAACACGCATGCAATGTCACAAGTGTATCAATGTGGTTTAGGAAAATAGCACACATGCAATGACTCTAGTGGATCAATGTGGTTTAGGAGAAGAAAACACATGCAATGGCACCAGTGGATCAATTTGTGTTTAGGAAAAGAACACACATGCAATGTTGCCAATGGATCCATGTGGTTTATGAAAAGAACACACATGCAATGTCACCAGTGTATCAATGTGGTTTAGGAAAAGAACACACGTGCAATGTCACTAGTGGAACAATGTGGGTTAGGAAAAGAATACACATGTAGTGTCACTAGTGGATCAATGTGGTTTACCAAAAGAACACACATTCAATGTCACAAGTGGATCAATGTAGTTTAGAAAAAGAACACACATGCAGTGACTCTAGTGGATCAATGTAGTTTAGGAAAAGAACACACATGTAATTTCACCAGTGGATCCATGTGGGTTATGAAAAGAACACACATGCATTAACACTAGTGGATACATGTGGTTTAGGAAAAGAACACACATGAAATTTCACCAGTGGATCCACGTGGTTTAGTAAAAGAACGCACATGCATTGACTCAAGTGGATACATGTGGTAGGAAAAGAACACACATGCAATGTCACCAATGGATCCATGTGGTTTAGGAAAAGAACACACATGCATTCACTCTAGTGGGTAAATGTGGTTTAGGAAAAGAACACACATGCAATGTCACCAGTGGATCAATGTGGTTTAGGAAAAGAACACACAAGCAATGTCTCCAATGGATCCATGTGGTTTAGGAAAATAAAATACATGCAATGACTCTAGTGGATAAATGTGGTTAAGGAAAAGAACACACATGCAATGACTCTAGTGGATCAATGTGGTTTAGGAAAAGAACACACATGCAATGGCAGCAGTGGATCAATGTGGTTTAGGAAAAGAACACACATGCAATGTCACCAATGGATCCATGTGGTTTAAGAAAGAATATAAATGCAATGACTCTAGTGGATCAATGTGGTTTAGGATAACAACACACATGCAATGTCACCAGTGGATGAATGTGGTATAGGAAAAGAACACACATGCAATGACTCTAGTGGATGAATGTGGTTTAGAAAAAGAACGATCATGCAATGTCACTAGTGGATCAATGTGCTTTAGGAAAAGAACACACATGCAATGAGTCTAGTGGATCTATGTGGTTTAGGAAAAGAACACACATGCAATGACTCTAGTGGATCAATGCGGTTTAGAAAAAGAACACACATGTAATGACTCTAGTGGATCCATGTGGTTTAGGAAAAGAACACACATGCAATGACTCCAGTGTATCCATGTGGTTTAGAAAAAGAACACCCATGCAATGTCACTAGTGGATCAATGTGGTTTAGGAAAAGAACACACATGAAATGTCACCTGTGGATCAATGTGGTTTAGGAAAATAAAACACATGCAATGATTCTTGTTGATCCATGTGGTTTAGAAAAAGAACACGCATGCAATGTCTCTAGTGGATGAAGTGGTTTAGGAAAAGAACGCACATGAAGTGAATCTAGTGGATCAATGTGGTTTAGGAAAAGAACGCACATGTAGTGAATCTAGTGGATCAATGTGGTTTAGGAGAAGAACACACATGCATTAACTCTAGTGGATATATGTGGTTTAGGAAAAGAACACACATGAAATTTCACCGGTGGATCCATGTGGTTTAGTAAAAGAACGCACATGCATTGACTCAAGTGGATACATGTGGTTTAGGAAAAGAACACACATGAAATGTCACTAGTGGATCCATGTGGTTTAGGAAAAGAACACACATGCGTTGACTCTAGTGGATACATGAGGTTTAGGAAAAGAACACACATGCAATGTAACCAGTGGATCAATGTGGTTTAGGAAAATAACACACATGCAATCACTCTAGTGGATCAATGTTGTTTAGGAAAAGAACACACATGCAATGGCACCAGTAGATCAATGTGGTTTAGGAAAAGAACACACATGCAATGTCACCAATGGATCCATGTGGTTTAGGAAAACAACATACATGCAATGAATCTAGTTGATCAATGTGGTTTAGGAAAATAACACACATGCAATGTCACCTGTGGATCAATGTGGTATAGGAAAAGAACACACATGCAATGACTCTAGTGGATCAATGTGGTTTAGTAAAAGAACGAACATGCAATGTCACTAGTGGAGCAATGTGCTTTAGGAAAAGAACACACATGCAATGACTCTAGTGGATCTATGTGGTTTAGAAAAAGAACACCCATGCAATGTCACTAGTGGATCAATGTGGTTTAGGAAAAGAACACACATGAAATGTCACTTGTGGATCAATTCGGTTTAGGAAAAGAAAACACATGCAATGACTCTAGTGGATCCATGTGATTTAGGAAAAGAACACATATGCAATATCTCGGGTGGATCAATGTGGTTTAGGAAAATAACGCACATGCAGTGACTCTAGTGGATCAATGTGGTTTAGGAATAGAACACACATACAATGACTCTAGTGGCTTAATGTGGTTTAGGAAAAGAACACACATGCAATGTCACTAGTGGATCAATATGGTTTAGAAATAGAACACACATGCAATGACTCTAGTGGATCAATGTAGTTTAGGAAAAAAAAACACATGCAATTTCACCAGTGGATCAATGTCATTTAGGAAAAGAACACACATGCATTAACTATAGTGGATACATGTGGTTTAGTTAAAGAACACACATGCAATTTGACCAGTGGATCCATGTGGTTAAGGAAAAGAACGCACATGGATTGACTCAAGTAGATATATGTGGTTTAGGAAAAGAACACACATGCAATGTCACCAGTGGATCAATGTGGTTTATGAAAAGAACACACATGCAATGACTCTAGTGGATCAATGTGGTTTAGAAAAATAACGTGCATGTAATAACTCTAGTGGATCCATGTGGTTTAGGAAAAGAACACGCATGGAATGACTCCAGTATCTCCATGTGGTTTAGAAAAAGAACACCCATGCAATGTCACTAGTGGATCAATGTGGTTTAGGAAAAGAACACACATGAAATGTCACTTGTGGATCAATGTGGTTTAGGAAAATAAAACACATGGATTGACTCTAGTGGATCCAAGTGGCTTAGGAAAAGAACACACATGCAATGTCTCTAGTGGATGAATGTGGTTTAGGAAAATAACACACATGCAATGACTCCACTTGATCAATGTGGTTTAGGAAAAGAACGCACATGCAGTGAATCTAATGGATCAATGTGGTTTTGGAATAGAACACACATGCAATGACTCTAGTGGATCAATGTAGTTTAGGAAAGAACACAGATGCAATTTCACTAGTGGATCATTGTGGTTTAGAAAAAGAACACACATCCATTAACTATAGTGGATACATGTGGTTTAGGAAAGGAACACACATGCAATTTCACGAGTGGATCCATGTGGTTTAGGAAAAGAACGCACATGCATTAACTTAAGTGGATACATGTGGTTCAGGAAAAGAACACACATGCAATGTCACCAGTGGATCCATGTGGTTTAGGAAAATAACACGCATGCATTGACTCTAGTGGATCAATGTGATTTAGGAGAAGAACACGCATGCGGTGACTCTAGTGGATCAATGTGGTTTAGGAAAAGAACACACATGCAATGGCACCAGCAGATCCATGTGGGTTAGGAAAAGAACACACATGCAATGTCACCAATGGATCCATGTGGTTTATGAAAAGAACACACATGCAATGTCACTAGTGGATCAATGTGGTTTAGGAAAATAACACACGTGCAATGTTAGTAGTGGATCTATGTGGTTTAGGAAAAGAACACACATGCAATGACTCTACTGGATGAATGTGGTTTAGAAAAATAACACACATGCAATAACTCTAGTGGATCCATTTGGTTTAGAAAAAGAACACACATGCAATGACTCTAGTGCATGAATGTGGTTTAGGAAAATAACACACATGCAATGACTCCACTTGATCAATGTGGTTTAGGAAAAGAACACACATGTAGTGAATCTAGTGGATCAATGTGGTTTAGGAATTGAACGCACATGCAATGACTCTAGTGGATTAATGTGGTTTAGGAAAAGAACACACATGCAATGACACTAGTGGATCAATGTGGTTTAGGAAAAGAACACACATGCAATGTCACCAATGGATCCATGTGGTTTTTGAAAAGAACACACATGCAATGTCACCTGTGGATCAATGTGGTTTAGGAAAATAAAACACATGCAATGATTCTAGTTGATCCATGTGGTTTAGAAAAAGAACACACATGCAATGTCTCTAGTGGATGAAGTGGTTTAGGAAAAGAACGCACATGAAGTGAATCTAGTGGATCAATGTGGTTTAGGAAAAGAACGCACATGTAGTGAATCTAGTGGATCAATGTGGTTTAGGAGAAGAACACACATGCATTAACTCTAGTGGATATATGTGGTTTAGGAAAAGAACACACATGAAATTTCACCGGTGGATCCATGTGGTTTAGTAAAAGAACGCACATGCATTGACTCAAGTGGATACATGTGGTTTAGGAAAAGAACACACATGAAATGTCACTAGTGGATCCATGTGGTTTAGGAAAAGAACACACATGCGTTGACTCTAGTGGATACATGAGGTTTAGGAAAAGAACACACATGCAATGTAACCAGTGGATCAATGTGGTTTAGGAAAATAACACACATGCAATCACTCTAGTGGATCAATGTTGTTTAGGAAAAGAACACACATGCAATGGCACCAGTAGATCAATGTGGTTTAGGAAAAGAACACACATGCAATGTCACCAATGGATCCATGTGGTTTAGGAAAACAACATACATGCAATGAATCTAGTTGATCAATGTGGTTTAGGAAAATAACACACATGCAATGTCACCTGTGGATCAATGTGGTATAGGAAAAGAACACACATGCAATGACTCTAGTGGATCAATGTGGTTTAGTAAAAGAACGAACATGCAATGTCACTAGTGGAGCAATGTGCTTTAGGAAAAGAACACACATGCAATGACTCTAGTGGATCTATGTGGTTTAGAAAAAGAACACCCATGCAATGTCACTAGTGGATCAATGTGGTTTAGGAAAAGAACACACATGAAATGTCACTTGTGGATCAATTCGGTTTAGGAAAAGAAAACACATGCAATGACTCTAGTGGATCCATGTGGTTTAGGAAAAGAACACATATGCAATATCTCGGGTGGATCAATGTGGTTTAGGAAAATAACGCACATGCAGTGACTCTAGTGGATCAATGTGGTTTAGGAATAGAACACACATACAATGACTCTAGTGGCTTAATGTGGTTTAGGAAAAGAACACACATGCAATGTCACTAGTGGATCAATATGGTTTAGAAAAAGAACACACATGCAATGACTCTAGTGGATCAATGTAGTTTAGCAAAAAAAAACACATGCAATTTCACCAGTGGATCAATGTCATTTAGGAAAAGAACACACATGCATTAACTCTAGTGGGTACATGTGGTTTAGTTAAAGAACACACATGCAATTTGACCAGTGGATCCATGTGGTTAAGGAAAAGAACGCACATGAATTGACTCAAGTGGATATATGTGGTTTAGGAAAAGAACACACATGCAATGTCACCAGTGGATCAATGTGGTTTATGAAAAGAACACACATGCAATGACTCTAGTGGATCAATGTGGTTTAGAAAAATAATGCGCATGCAATAACTCTAGTGGATCCATGTGGTTTAGGAAAAGAACACGCATGGAATGACTCCAGTATCTCCATGGGGTTTAGAAAAAGAACACCCAAGCAATGTCACTAGTGGATCAATGTGGTTTAGGAAAAGAACACACATGAAATGTCACTTGTGGATCAATGTGGTTTAGGAAAATAAAACACATGGATTGACTCTAGTGGATCCAAGTGGCTTAGGAAAAGAACACACATGCAATGTCTCTAGTGGATGAATGTGGTTTAGGAAAATAACACACATGCAATGACTCCACTTGATCAATGTGGTTTAGGAAAAGAACGCACATGCAGTGAATCTAGTGGATCAATGTGGTTTTGGAATAGAACACACATGCAATGACTCTAGTGGATCAATGTAGTTTAGGAAAAGAACACAGATGCAATTTCACTAGTTGATCGTTGTGGTTTAGAAAAAACCACACATCCATTAACTATAGTGGATACATGTGGTTTAGGAAAGGAACACACATGCAATTTCACGAGTGGATCCATGTGGTTTAGGAAAAGAGCGCACATGCATTAACTTCAGTGGATACATGTTGTTCAGGAAAAGAACACACATGCAATGTCACCAGTGGATCCATGTGGTTTAGGAAAAGAACACGCATGCATTGACTCTAGTGGATCAATGTGATTTAGGAGAAGAACACGCATGCGGTGACTCTAGTGGATCAATGTGGTTTAGGAAAAGAACACACATGCAATGGCACCAGCAGATCCATGTGGGTTAGGAAAAGAACACACATGCAATGTCACCAATGGATCCATGTGGTTTATGAAAAGAACACACATGCAATGTCACTAGTGGATCAATGTGGTTTAGGAAAATAACACACGTGCAATGTTAGTAGTGGATCTATGTGATTTAGGAAAAGAACACACATGCAATGACTCTAGTGGATGAATGTGGTTTAGAAAAATAACACACATGCAATAACTCTAGTGGATCCATTTGGTTTAGAAAAAGAACACACATGCAATGACTCTAGTGCATGAATGTGGTTTAGGAAAATAACACACATGCAATGACTCCACTTGATCAATGTGGTTTAGGAAAAGAACACACATGTAGTGAATCTAGTGGATCAATGTGGGTTAGGAATTGAACGCACATGCAATGATTCTAGTGGATTAATGTGGTTTAGGAAAAGAACACACATGCAATGACACTAGTGGATCCATGTGGTTTAGGAAAAGAACACACATGCAATGTCTCTAGTGGATCAATGTGGTTTAGGAAAAGAACACACATGAAATGTCACTTGTGGATCAATTCGGTTTAGGAAAAGAAAACACATGCAATGACTCTAGTGGATCCATGTGGTTTAGGAAAAGAACACATATGCAATATCTCGGGTAGATCAATGTGGTTTAGGAAAATAACGCACATGCAGTGACTCTAGTGGATCAATGTGGTTTAGGAATAGAACACACATACAATGACTCTAGTGGCTTAATGTGTTTTAGGAAAAGAACACACATGCAATTTCACTAGTGGATCAATATGGTTTAGCAAAAGAACACACATGCAATGACTCTAGTGGATCAATGTAGTTTAGGAAAAAAACACACATGCAATTTCACCAGTGGATCCATGTCATTTAGGAAAAGAACACACATGCATTAACTCTAGTGGATACATGTGGTTTAGGAAAATAACACACATGCAATGACTCCACTTGATCAATGTGGTTTAGGAAAAGAACACACATGTAGTGAATCTAGTGGATCAATGTGGTTTAGGAATTAAACGCACATGCAATGACTCTAGTGGATTAATGTGGTTTAGGAAAAGAACACACATGCAATGACACTAGTGGATCAATGTGGTTTAGGAAAAGAACACACATGCAATGTCACCAATGGATCCATGTGGTTTTTGAAAAGAACACACATGCAATGTCACTAGTGGATCAATGTGGTTTAGGAAAAGAACACACATGAAATGTCACCTGTGGATCAATGTGGTTTAGGAAAATAAAACACATGCAATGATTCTAGTTGATCCATGTGGTTTAGAAAAAGAACACACATGCAATGTCTCTAGTGGATGAAGTGGTTTAGGAAAAGAACGCACATGAAGTGAATTTAGTGGATCAATGTGGTTTAGGAAAAGAACGCACATGTAGTGAATCTAGTGGATCAATGTGGTTTAGGAGAAGAACACACATGCATTAACTCTAGTGGATATATGTGGTTTAGGAAAAGAACACACATGAAATTTCACCGGTGGATCCATGTGGTTTAGTAAAAGAACGCACATGCATTGACTAAAGTGGATACATGTGGTTTAGGAAAAGAACACACATGAAATGTCACTAGTGGATCCATGTGGTTTAGGAAAAGAACACACATGCATTGACTCTAGTGGATACATGAGGTTTAGGAAAAGAACACACATGCAATGTAACCAGTGGATCAATGTGGTTTAGGAAAATAACACACATGCAATCACTCTAGTGGATCAATGTTGTTTAGGAAAAGAACACACATATGCAATGCCACCAGTAGATCAATGTGGTTTAGGAAAAGAACACACATGCAATGTCACCAATGGATCCATGTGGTTTAGGAAAACAACATACATGCAATGAATCTAGTTGATCAATGTGGTTTAGGAAAATAACACACATGCAATGTCACCTGTGGATCAATGTGGTATAGGAAAAGAACACACATGCAATGACTCTAGTGGATCAATTTGGTTTAGTAAAAGAACGAACATGCAATGTCACTAGTGGAGCAATGTGCTTTAGGAAAAGAACACACATGCAATGACTCTAGTGGATCTATGTGGTTTAGAAAAAGAACACCCATGCAATGTCACTAGTGGATCAATGTGGTTTAGGAAAAGAACACACATGAAATGTCACTTGTGGATCAATTCGGTTTAGGAAAAGAAAACACATGCAATGACTCTAGTGGATCCATGTGGTTTAGGAAAAGAACACATATGCAATATCTCGGGTAGATCAATGTGGTTTAGGAAAATAACGCACATGCAGTGACTCTAGTGGATCAATGTGGTTTAGGAATAGAACACACATACAATGACTCTAGTGGCTTAATGTGGTTTAGGAAAGAACACACATGCAATGTCACTAGTGGATCAATATGGTTTAGCAAAAGAACACACATGCAATGACTCTAGTGGATCAATGTAGTTTAGGAAAAAAACACACATGCAATTTCACCAGTGGATCCATGTCATTTAGGAAAAGAACACACATGCATTAACTCTAGTGGATACATGTGGTTTCGTTAAAGAACACACATGCAATTTGACTAGTGGATCCATGTGGTTAAGGAAAAGAACGCACATGAATTGACTCAAGTGGATATATGTGGTTTAGGAAAAGAACACACATGCAATGTCACCAGTGGATCAATGTGGTTTATGAAAAGAACACACATGCAATGACTCTAGTGGATCAATGTGGTTTAGAAAAATAACGCGCATGCAATAACTCTAGTGGATCAATGTGTTTTAGGAAAAGAACACGCATGGAATGACTCCAGTATCTCCATGTGGTTTAGAAAAAGAACACCCATGCAATGTCACTAGTGGATCAATGTGGTTTAGGAAAAGAACACACATGAAATGTCACTTGTGGATCAATGTGGTTTAGGAAAATAAAACACATGGATTGACTCTAGTGGATCCAAGTTGCTTAGGAAAAGAACACACATGCAATGTCTCTAGTGGATGAATGTGGTTTAGGAAAATAACACACATGCAATGACTCCACTTGATCAATGTGGTTTAGGAAAAGAACGCAAATTCAGTGAATCTAGTGTATCAATGTGGTTTTGGAATAGAACACACATGCAATGACTCTAGTGGATCAATGTAGTTTAGGATAAGAACACAGATGCAATTTCACTAGTGGATCATTGTGGTTTAGAAAAAGAACACACATCCATTAACTATAGTGGATACATGTGGTTTAGGAAAGGAACACACATGCAATTTCACGAGTGGATCCATGTGGTTTAGGAAAAGAACGCACATGCATTAACTTAAGTGGATACATGTGGTTCAGGAAAAGAACACACATGCAATGTCACCAGTGGATCCATGTGGTTTAGGAAAAGAACACGCATGCATTGACTCTAGTGGATCAATGTGATTTAGGAGAAGAACACGCATGCTGTGACTCTAGTGGATCAATGTGGTTTAGGAAAAGAACACACATGCAATGGCACCAGCAGATCCATGTGGGTTAGGAAAAGAACACACATGCAATGTCACCAATGGATCCATGTGGTTTATGAAAAGAACACACATGCAATGTCACTAGTGGATCAATGTGGTTTAGGAAAATAACACACGTGCAATGTTAGTAGTGGATCTATGTGGTTTAGGAAAAGAACACACATGCAATGACTCTAGTGGATGAATGTGGTTTAGAAAAATAACACACATGCAATAACTCTAGTGGATCCATTTGGTTTAGAAAAAGAACACACATGCAATGACTCTAGTGGATGAATGTGGTTTAGGAAAATAACACACATGCAATGACTCCACTTGATCAATGTGGTTTAGGAAAAGAACACACATGTAGTGAATCTAGTGGATCAATGTGGTTTAGGAATTGAACGCACATGCAATGACTCTAGTGGATTAATGTGGTTTAGGAAAAGAACACACATGCAATGACACTAGTGGATCAATGTGGTTTAGGAAAAGAACACACATGCAATGTCACCAATGGATCCATGTGGTTTTTGAAAAGAACACACATGCAATGTCACTAGTGGATCAATGTGGTTTAGGAAAAGAACACGCCTGCAATGTTACTAGTGGATCAATGTGGGTTAGGAAAAGAATACACATGTAGTGTCACTAGTGGATCAATGTGGTTTACGAAAAGAACACACATGCAATGTCACCAGTGGATCAATGTGGTTTATAAAAAGAACACGCATGTAGTGACTCTAGTGGATCAATGTAGTTTAGGAGAAGAACACACATGTAATTTCACTAGTGGATCCATGTGGTTTAGGAAAAGAACACAAATGGATTAACTCTAGTGGATCCATGTGGTTTAGGAAAAGAATGCACATGCATTGACTCAAGTGGATACATGTGGTTTAGAAAAAAAAAACACATGCAATGTCACCAGTGGATCCATGTGCTTTAGGAAAAGAACACACATGCATTCACTCTATTAGATACATGTGGTTTAGGAAAAATACACACATGCAATGTCACCAGTGGATCAATGTGGTTTAGGAAAATAGCACACATGCAATGACTCTAGTGTATCAATGTGGTTTAGGAAAAGAAGGCACATGCAATGGCACTAGTGGATCAATGTGGTTTTGGAAAAGAACACACAAGCAATGTCTCCAATGGATCCATGTGGTTTAGGAAAAGAACATACATGCAATGACTCTAGTGGATCAATGTGGTTAAGGAAAAGAACACACATGCAATGTCACCAGTGGATCAATCTGGTATAGGAAAAGAACACACATGCGATGACTCTAGTGGATCAATGTGGTTTATTAACAGAACGAACATGCAATGTCACTAGTGGATCAATGTGCTTTAGCAAAAGAACACACATGCAATGACTCTAGTGGATATATGTGGTTTAGGAAAAGAACACACATGCAGTGACTCTAGTGGATTAATGTGGTTTAGAAAAAGAACAAATATGCAATGACTCTAGTGGATCCACGTGGTTTCGAAAAAAAAACACCTGCAATGACTCTAGTTTCTCCATGTGGTTTAGAAAAAGAACACCCATGCAATGTCACTAGTGGATCAATGTGGTTTAGGAAAAGAACACACATGAAATGTCACTTGTGGATCAATGTGGTTTAGGAAAAGAAAACACATGCAATGACTCTAGTGGATCCATGTGATTTAGGAGAAGAACACGCATGCCGTGACTCTAGTGGATCAATGTAGTTTAGGAAAAGAACACACATGTAATTTCACCAGTGGATCCATGTAGTTTAGGAAAATAAAACACATGGATTAACTCTAGTGGATAGATGTGGTTTAGGAAAATAACACACATGATATTTGACAAGTGGATCCATGTGGTTTAGGAAAAGAACGCACATGCATTGACTCAACTGGATACATGTGGTTTAGGAAAATAACACACATGCAATGTCACCAGTGGATCCATGTGGTTTAGGAAAATAACACACATGCATTGACTCTAGTGGATACATGTGGTTTACCAAAAATACACACATGCAATGTCACCAGTGGATCAATGTGGTTTCGGAAAATAACACACATGCAATTACTCTAGTGGATAAATGTGGTTTAGGAAAAGAACACACATGCAATGGCACTAGTGGATCAATGTGGTTTTGGAAAAGAACACACAAGCAATGTCTCCAATGGATCCATGTGGTTTAGGAAAAGAACATACATGCAATGACTCTAGTGGATCAATGTGGTAAAGGAAAAGAACACACATGCAATGTCACTAGTGGATAAATGGGGTATAGGAAATGAACACACATGCAATGACACTAGTGGATCCATGTGGTTTAGTAAAAGAACGAACATGGAATGTCACTAGTGGGTCAATGTGCTTTAGCAAAAGAACACACATGCAATGACTCTAGTGGATCTATGTGGTTTAGGAAAAGAACACACATGTAGTGACTCTAGTGGATTAATGTGGTTTAGAAAAAGAACACACATGCAATGACACTAGTGGATCCATGTGGTTTAGTAAAAGAACGAACATGGAATGTCACTAGTGGGTCAATGTGCTTTAGCAAAAGAACACACATGCAATGACTCTAGTGGATCTATGTGGTTTAGGGAAAGAACACACATGTAGTGACTCTAGTGGATTAATGTGGTTTAGAAAAAGAACACATATGCAATGACTCTAGTGGATCCATGTGGTTTCGAAAAGAAAAAAACACATGCAATGACTCCAGTTTCTCCATGTGGTTTAGAAAAAGAACACCCATGCAATGTCACTAGTGGATCAATGTGGTTTAGGAAAAGAACACATGTGAAATGTCACTTGTGGATCAATGTGGTTTAGGAAAATAAAACACATGCATTGACTCTAGTGGATCCATGTGGCTTAGGAAAAGAACACACATGCAATGTCTCTAGTGGATGAATGTGGTTTAGGAAAATAACACACATGCAATGACTCCACTTGATCAATGTGGTTTAGGAAAAGAACGCACATGAAGTGAATCTCGTAGATCAATGTGGTTTAGGAATAGAACGCACATGCAATGACTCTAGTGGATTAATGTGGTTTAGGAAAAGAACACACATGCAATGTCACCAGTGGATCAATGTGGTTTAGAAAAAGAACACACATGCAATGACTCTAGTGGATCAATGTAGTTTAGGAAAAGAACACATATGCAATTTCACTAGTGGATCCATGTGGTTTAGGAAAAGAACACACATGCATTAATTATAGCGGATACATGTGGGTTAGGAAAAGAACACACATGCAATTTCACGAGTGGATCCATGTGGTTTAGGAAAAGAACGCACATGCATTAACTTAAGTGGATACATGTGGTTTAGGAAACGAACACACATGCAATGTCACCAGTGGATCCATGTGGTTTAGTAAAAGAACATACATGCATTGACTCTAGTGGATACATGTGGTTTAGGAAAAGAACACGCATGCAATGTCACAAGTGGATCAATGTGGTTTAGGAAAATAAGACATATGCAATGACTCTAGTGGATCAATGTGGTTTAGGAAAAGAACACACATGCAACGGTACCAGCGGATCAATGTGGGTTAGGAAAAGAACACACATGCAATGTCACCAATGGATCCATGTGGTTTATGAAAAGAACACACATTCAATGTCACTACTGGATCAATGTGGTTTAGGAAAATAACACACGTGTAATGTTAGTAGTGGATATATGTGGTTTAGGAAAAGAACACACACGCAATGACTCTAGTGGATCAATGTGGTTTAGAAAAATGACACACATGCAATAACTCTAGTGGATCCATTTGGTTTAGGAAAAGAACACACATGCAATGACTCCAGTATCTCCATGTCGTTTAGAAAAAGAACACACATGCAATGTCACTAGTGGATCAATGTGGTTTAGGAAAAGAACACACATGAAATGTCACTTGTGGATCAATGTGGTTTAGGAAAATAAAACACATACATTGACTCTAGTGGATCCATGTGGTTTAGAAAAAGAACACGCATGCATGGTCTCTAGTGGGTGAATGTGGTTTAGGAAAATAACACACATGCAATGACTCCACTTGATCAATGTGGTTTAGGAAAAGAACGCACATGCAGTGAATCTAGTGGATCAATGTGGTTTAGGAATAGAACACACATGCAATGACTCTAGTGGATTAATGTGGTTTAGGAAAAGAACACACATGCAATGTCACTAGTGGATCAATGTGGTTTAGAAAAAGAACACACATGCAATGACTCTAGTGGATCAATGTAGTTTAGGAAAAGAACACACATGCAATTTCACTCTTGGATCCATGTGGTTTAGGAAAAGAACACACATGCATTAACTCTAGTGGATACATGTGGTTTAGGAAAAGAACACACATGCAATTTCACGAGTCGATCCATGTGGTTTAGGAAAAGAACGCACATGCATTAACTTAAGTGGATACATGTGGTTTAGGAAAAGAACACACTTGCAATGTCACCAGTGGATCCATGTGGTTTAGGAAAAGAACACACATGCATTGACTCTAGTGGATACATGTGGTTTAGGAAAGGAACACGCATGTAATGTCAGAGGTGGATCAATGTGGTTTAGGAAAATAACACACATGCAATGACTCTAGTGGATCAATGTGGTTTAGGAAAAGAACACACATGCAATGTCACCAGTGGATCAATCTGGTATAGGAAAAGAACACACATGCAATGACTCTAGTGGATCAATGTGGTTTAGTAAAAGAACGAGCATGCAATGTCACTAGTGGATCAATGTGCTTTAGCAAAAGAACACACATGCAATGACTCTAGTTGATCTATGTGGTTTAGGAAAATAAACACACATGCAGTGACTCTAGCGGATTAATGTGGTTTAGAAAAAGAACACATATGCAATGACTCTAGTGGATCCACGTGGTTTCGAAAAAAACACACCTGCAATGACTCCAGTTTCTCCATGTGGTTTAGAAAAAGAACACCCATGCAATGTCACTAGTGGATCAATGTGGTTTAGGAAAAGAACATACATGAAATGTCACTTGTGGATCAATGTGGTTTAGGAAAAGAAAACACATGCAATGACTCTAGTGGATCCATGTGATTTAGGAGAAGAACACGCATGCGGTGACTCTAGTGGATCAATGTAGTTTAGGAAAAGAACACACATGTAATTTCACCAGTGGATCCATGTAGTTTAGGAAAAGAAAACACATGGATTAACTCAAGTAGATAGATGTGGTTTAGGAAAAGAACACACATGATATTTCACAAGTGGATACATGTGGTTTAGGAAAAGAACGCACATGCATTGACTCAACTGGATACATGTGGTTTAGGAAAATAACACACATGCAATGTCACCAGTGGATCCATGTGGTTTAGGAAAGTAACACACATGCATTGACTCTGGTGGATACATGTGGTTTACCAAAAATACACACATGCAATGTCACCAGTGGATCAATGTGGTTTCGGAAAATAACACACATGCGATTACTCTAGTGGATAAATGTCGTTTAGGAAAAGAACACACATGCAATGGCACTAGTGGATCAATGTGGTTTTGGAAAAGAACACACAAGCAATGTCTCCAATGGATCCATGTGGTTTAGGAAAAGAACATACATGCAATGACTCTAGTGGATCAATGTGGTAAAGGAAAAGAACACACATGCAATGTCACTAGTGGATAAATGGGGTATAGGAAAAGAACACACATGCAATGACACTAGTGGATCCATGTGGTTTAGTAAAAGAACGAACATGCAATGTCACTAGTGGGTCAATGTGCTTTAGAAAAAGAACACACATGCAATGACTCTAGTGGATCTATGTGGTTTAGGAAAAGAACACACATGCAGTGACTCTAGTGGATTAATGTGGTTTAGAAAAAGAACACATATGCAATGACTCTAGTGGATCCATGTGGTTTCGGAAAAAAAAAACACATGCAATGAATCCAGTTTCTCCATGTGGTTTAGAAAAAGAACACCCATGCAATGTCACTAGTGGATCAATGTGGTTTAGGAAAAGAACACATGTGAAATGTCACTTGTGGATCAATGTGGTTTAGGAAAATAAAACACATGCATTGACTCTAGTGGATCCATGTGGCTTAGGAAAAGAACACACATGCAATATCTCTAGTGGATGAATGTGGTTTAGGAAAATAACACACATGCAATGACTCCACTTGATCAATGTGGTTTAGGAAAAGAACGCTCATGAAGTGAATCTAGTAGATCAATGTAGTTTAGGAATAGAACGTACATGCAATGACTCTAGTGGATTAATGTGATTTAGGAAAAGAACACACATGCAATGACTCTAGTGGATCAATGTAGTTTAGGAAAAGAACACATATGCAATTTCACTAGTGGATCCATGTGGTTTAGGAAGATAACACACATGCATTAACTCTAGTGGATACATGTGGTTTAGGAAAAGAACACACCTGCAATTTCACGAGTGGATCCATGTGGTTAAGGAAAAGAACGCACACGCATTAACTTAAGTGGATACATGTGGTTTAGGAAACGAACACACATGCAATGTCACCAGTGGATCCATGTGGTTTAGTAAAAGAACATACATGCATTGACTCTAGTGGATACATGTGGTTTAGGAAAAGAACACGCATGCAATGTCACAAGTGGATCAATGTGGTTTAGGAAAATAAGACATATGCAATGACTCTAATGGATCAATGTGGTTTAGGAAAAGAACACACATGCAACGGTACCAGCGGATCAATGTGGGTTAGGAAAAGAACACACATGCAATGTCACCAATGGATCCATGTGGTTTATGAAAAGAACACACATGCAATGTCACTACTGGATCAATGTGGTTTAGGAAAATAACACACGTGTAATGTTAGTAGTGGATATATGTGGTTTAGGAAAAGAACACACATGCAATGACTCTAGTGGATCAATGTGGTTTAGAAAAATTACACACATGCAATAACTCTAGTGGATCCATTTGGTTTAGGAAAAGAACACACATGCAATGTCACTAGTGGATCAATGTGGTTTAGGAAAAGAACACACATGAAATGTCACTTGTGGATCAATGTGGTTTAGGAAAATAAAACACATACATTGACTCTAGTGGATCCATGTGGTTTAGAAAAAGAACACGCATGCATGGTCTCTAGTGGGTGAATGTGGTTTAGGAAAATAACACACATGCAATGACTCCACTTGATCAATGTGGTTTAGGAAAAGAACGCACATGCAGTGAATCTAGTGGATCAATGTGGTTTAGGAATAGAACACACATGCAATGACTCTAGTGGATTAATGTGGTTTAGGAAAAGAACACACATGCAATGTCACTAGTGGATCAATGTGGTTTAGAAAAAGAACACACATGCAATGACTCTAGTGGATCAATGTAGTTTAGGAAAAGAACACACATGCAATTTCACTCTTGGATCCATGTGGTTTAGGAAAAGAACACACATGCATTAACTCTAGTGGATACATGTGGTTTAGGAAAAGAACACACATGCAATTTCACGAGTCGATCCATGTGGTTTAGGAAAAGAACGCACATGCATTAACTTAAGTGGATACATGTGGTTTAGGAAAAGAACACACTTGCAATGTCACCAGTGGATCCATGTGGTTTAGGAAAAGAACACACATGCATTGACTCTAGTGGATACATGTGGTTTAGGAAAGGAACACGCATGTAATGTCAGAGGTGGATCAATGTGGTTTAGGAAAATAACACACATGCAATGACTCTAGTGGATCAATGTGGTTTAGGAAAAGAACACACATGCAATGTCACCAGTGGATCAATCTGGTATAGGAAAAGAACACACATGCAATGACTCTAGTGGATCAATGTGGTTTAGTAAAAGAACGAGCATGCAATGTCACTAGTGGATCAATGTGCTTTAGCAAAAGAACACACATGCAATGACTCTAGTTGATCTATGTGGTTTAGGAAAAGAACACACATGCAGTGACTCTAGCGGATTAATGTGGTTTAGAAAAAGAACACATATGCAATGACTCTAGTGGATCCACGTGGTTTCGAAAAAAACACACCTGCAATGACTCCAGTTTCTCCATGTGGTTTAGAAAAAGAACACCCATGCAATGTCACTAGTGGATCAATGTGGTTTAGGAAAAGAACATACATGAAATGTCACTTGTGGATCAATGTGGTTTAGGAAAAGAAAACACATGCAATGACTCTAGTGGATCCATGTGATTTAGGAGAAGAACACGCATGCGGTGACTCTAGTGGATCAATGTAGTTTAGGAAAAGAGCACACATGTAATTTCACCAGTGGATCCATGTAGTTTAGGAAAAGAAAACACATGGATTAACTCAAGTAGATAGATGTGGTTTAGGAAAAGAACACACATGATATTTCACAAGTGGATACATGTGGTTTAGGAAAAGAACGCACATGCATTGACTCAACTGGATACATGTGGTTTAGGAAAATAACACACATGCAATGTCACCAGTGGATCCATGTGGTTTAGGAAAGTAACACACATGCATTGACTCTGGTGGATACATGTGGTTTACCAAAAATACACACATGCAATGTCACCAGTGGATCAATGTGGTTTCGGAAAATAACACACATGCGATTACTCTAGTGGATAAATGTCGTTTAGGAAAAGAACACACATGCAATGGCACTAGTGGATCAATGTGGTTTTGGAAAAGAACACACAAGCAATGTCTCCAATGGATCCATGTGGTTTAGGAAAAGAACATACATGCAATGACTCTAGTGGATCAATGTGGTAAAGGAAAAGAACACACATGCAATGTCACTAGTGGATAAATGGGGTATAGGAAAAGAACACACATGCAATGACACTAGTGGATCCATGTGGTTTAGTAAAAGAACGAACATGCAATGTCACTAGTGGGTCAATGTGCTTTAGAAAAAGAACACACATGCAATGACTCTAGTGGATCTATGTGGTTTAGGAAAAGAACACACATGCAGTGACTCTAGTGGATTAATGTGGTTTAGAAAAAGAACACATATGCAATGACTCTAGTGGATCCATGTGGTTTCGGAAAGAAAAAAACACATGCAATGAATCCAGTTTCTCCATGTGGTTTAGAAAAAGAACACCCATGCAATGTCACTAGTGGATCAATGTGGTTTAGGAAAAGAACACATGTGAAATGTCACTTGTGGATCAATGTGGTTTAGGAAAATAAAACACATGCATTGACTCTAGTGGATCCATGTGGCTTAGGAAAAGAACACACATGCAATATCTCTAGTGGATGAATGTGGTTTAGGAAAATAACACACATGCAATGACTCCACTTGATCAATGTGGTTTAGGAAAAGAACGCTCATGAAGTGAATCTAGTAGATCAATGTAGTTTAGGAATAGAACGTACATGCAATGACTCTAGTGGATTAATGTGATTTAGGAAAAGAACACACATGCAATGACTCTAGTGGATCAATGTAGTTTAGGAAAAGAACACATATGCAATTTCACTAGTGGATCCATGTGGTTTAGGAAGATAACACACATGCATTAACTCTAGTGGATACATGTGGTTTAGGAAAAGAACACACCTGCAATTTCACGAGTGGATCCATGTGGTTAAGGAAAAGAACGCACACGCATTAACTTAAGTGGATACATGTGGTTTAGGAAACGAACACACATGCAATGTCAGCAGTGGATCCATGTGGTTTAGTAAAAGAACATACATGCATTGACTCTAGTGGATAAATGTGGTTTAGGAAAAGAACACGCATGCAATGTCACAAGTGGATCAATGTGGTTTAGGAAAATAAGACATATGCAATGACTCGAGTGGATCAATGTGGTTTAGGAAAAGAACACACATGCAACGGTACTAGCGCATCAATGTGGGTTAGGAAAAGAACACACATGCAATGTCACCAATGGATCCATGTGGTTTATGAAAAGAACACACATGCAATGTCACTACTGGATCAATGTGGTTTAGGAAAATAACACACGTGTAATGTTAGTAGTGGATATATGTGGTTTAGGAAAAGAACACACATGCAATGACTCTAGTGGATCAATGTGGTTTAGAAAAATGACACACATGCAATGACTCCAGTATCTCCATGTGGTTTAGAAAAAGAACACACATGCAATGTCACTAGTGGATCAATGTGGTTTAGGAAAAGAACACACATGAAATGTCACTTGTGGATCAATGTGGTTTAGGAAACTAAAACACATGCATTGACTCTAGTGGATCCATGTGGTTTAGAAAAAGAACACACATGCAATGTCTCTAGTGGGTGAATGTGGTTTAGGAAAATAACACACATGCAATGACTCCACTTGATCAACGTGGTTTAGGAAAAGAACGCACATGCAGTGAATCTAATGGATCAATGTGGTTTAGGAATAGAACGCACATGCAATGACTCTAGTGGATTAATGTGGTTTAGGAAAAGAACACACATGCAATGTCACTAGTGGATCAATGTGGTTTAGAAAAAGAACACACATGCAATTACTCTAGTGGATCAATGTAGTTTAGGAAAAGAACACACATGCAATTTCACTCTTGGATCCATGTGGTTTAGGAAAAGAACACACATGCATTAACTCTAGTGGATACATGTGGTTTAGGAAAAGAACACACATGCAATTTCACGAGTGGATCCATGTGGTTTAGGAAAAGAATACACATGCATTAACTTAAGTGGATACATGTGGTTTAGGAAAAGAACACACTTGCAATGTCACCAGTGGATCCATGTGGTTTAGGAAAAGAACAAACATGCATTGACTCTAGTGGATACATGTGGTTTAGGAAAGGAACACGCATGTAATGTCACAGGTGGATCAATGTGGTTTAGGAAAATAACACACATGCAATGACTCTAGTGGATCAATGTGGTTTAGGAAAAGAACACACATGCAATGGCACCAGCGGATCAATGTGGGTTAGGGAAATAACACACATGCAATGTCACCAATGGATCCATGTGGTTTATGAAAAGAACACACATGCAATGTCACTAGTGGATCAATGTGGTTTAGGAAAAGAACACACATGCAATGTTACTAGTGGATCAATGTGGGTTAGGAAAAGAATACACATGCAGTGTCACTAGTGGATCAATGTGGTTTACGAAAAGAACACACATGCAATGTCACCAGTGGATCAATGTGGTTTAGAAAAAGAACACGCATGCAGTGACTCTAGTGGATCAATGTAGTTTAGGAAAAGAACACACATGTAATATTACCAGTGGATCCATGTGGTTTAGGAAAAGAACAAACATGGATTAACTCTAGTGGATACATGTGGTTTAGGAAAAGAACACACATGAAATTTCACAAGTGGATCCATGTGCTTTAGGAAAAGAACGCACATGCATTGACTCAAGTGGATACATGTGGTTTAGGAAAAGAACACAAATGTAATGTCACCAGTGGATCCATGTGGTTTAGGAAAAGAACACACATGCATTGACTCTAGTGGATACATGTGGTTTAGAAAAAATACACACATGCAATGTCACTAGTGGATCAATGTGGTTTAGGAAAATAACACACATGCAATGACTCTAGTGGATCAATGTGGTTTAGGAAAACAACACACATGCAATGGCACCAGTGGATCAATGTGGTTTTGAAAAAGAACACACAAGCAATGTCTCCAATGGATCCATGTGGTTTAGGAAAAGAACATACATGCAATCACTCTAGTGGATCAATGTGGTTAAGGAAAAGAACACACATGCAATGTCACTAGTGGATCAATGTGGTATAGGAAAAGAACACACATGCAATGACTCTAGTGGATCAATGTGGTTTAGTAAAAGAACAAACATGCAATGTCACTAGTGGGTCAATGTGCTTTAGAAAAAGAACACACATGCAATGACTCTAGTGGATCTATGTGGTTTAGGAAAAGAACACACATGTAGTGACTCTAGTGGATTAATGTGGTTTAGAAAAGAACACACATGCATTGACTCTAGTGGATCCATGTGGTTTCGGAAAAAAACACACATGCAATGACTCTAGTTTCTCCATGTGGTTTAGAAAAAGAACACCCATGCAATGTCACTAGTGGATCAATGTGGTTTAGGAAAAGAACACACATGAAATGTCACTTGTGGATCAATGTGGTTTAGGAAAAGAAAACACATGCAATGACTCTAGTGGATCCATGTGATTTAGGAGAAGAACACGCATGCGGTGACTCTAGTGGATCAATGTAGTTTAGGAAAAGAACACACATGTAATTTCACTAGTGGATCCATGTAGTTTAGTTAAAGAAAACACATGGATTAACTCTAGTGGATAGATGTGGTTTAGGAAAAGAACACACATGATATTTCACAAGTGGATCCATGTGGTTTAGGAAAAGAACGCACATGCATTGACTCAACTGGATACATGTGGTTTAGGAAAATAACACACATGCAATGTCACCAGTGGATCCATGTGGTTTAGGAAAATAACACACATGCACTGACTCTAGTGGATACATGTGGTTTACCAAAAATACACACATGCAATGTCACCAGTGGATCAATGTGGTTTCGGAAAATAACACACATGAAATTACTCTAGTGGATAAATGTGGTTTAGGAAAAGAACACACATGCAATGGCACTAGTGGATCAATGTGGTTTTGGAAAAGAACACACAAGAAATGTCTACAATGGATCCATGTGGTTTAGGAAAAGAACATACATGCAATGACTCTAGTGGATCAATGTGGTAAAGGAAAAGAACACACATGCAATGTCACTAGTGGATAAATGGGGTATAGGAAAAGAACACACATGCAATGACACTAGTGGATCCATGTGATTTAGTAAAAGAACGAACATGCAATGTCACTAGTGGGTCAATGTGCTTTAGCAAAAGAACACACATGCAATGACTCTAGTGGATCTATGTGGTTTAGGAAAAGAAAACACATGCATTGACTCTAGTGGATCCATGTGGCTTAGGAAAAGAACACACATGCAATATCTCTAGTGGATGAATGTGGTTTAGGAAAATAACACACATGCAATGACTCCACTTGATCAATGTGGTTTAGGAAAAGAACGCTCATGAAGTGAATCTAGTAGATCAATGTAGTTTAGGAATAGAACGCACATGCAATGACTCTAGTGGATTAATGTGATTTAGGAAAAGAACACACATGCAATATCTCTAGTGGATGAATGTGGTTTAGGAAAATAACACACTTGCAATGACTCTAGTGGATTAATGTGATTTAGGAAAAGAACACACATGCAATATCTCTAGTGGATGAATGTGGTTTAGGAATAGAACGCACATGCAATGTCACCAGTGGATCAATGTGGTTTCGGAAAATAACACACATGAAATTACTCTAGTGGATAAATGTGGTTTAGGAAAAGAACACACATGCAATGGCACTAGTGGATCAATGTGGTTTTGGAAAAGAACACACAAGAAATGTCTCCAATGGATCCATGTGGTTTAGGAAAAGAACATACATGCAATGACTCTAGTGGATCAATGTGGTAAAGGAAAAGAACACACATGCAATGTCACTAGTGGATAAATGGGGTATAGGAAAAGAACACACATGCAATGACACTAGTGGATCCATGTGATTTAGTAAAAGAACGAACATGCAATGTCACTAGTGGGTCAATGTGCTTTAGCAAAAGAACACACATGCAATGACTCTAGTGGATCTATGTGGTTTAGGAAAAGAACACACATGCAGTGACTCTAGTGGATTAATGTGGTTTAGAAAAAGAACACATATGCAATGACTCTAGTGGATCCATGTGGTTTCAGAAAGAAAAAACACATGCAATGACTCCAGTTTCTCCATGTGGTTTAGAAAAAGAACACCCATGCAATGTCACTAGTGGATCAATGTGGTTTAGGAAAAGAACACATGTGAAATGTCACTTGTGGATCAATGTGGTTTAGGAAAATAAAACACATGCATTGACTCTAGTGGATCCATGTGGCTTAGGAAAAGAACACACATGCAATGTCTCTAGTGGATGAATGTGGTTTAGGAAAATAACACACATGCAATGACTCCACTTGATCAATGTGGTTTAGGAAAAGAACGCACATGAAGTGAATCTCGTAGATCAATGTGGTTTAGGAATAGAACACACATGCAATGACTCTAGTGGATTAATGTGGTTTAGGAAAAGAACACACATGCAATGTCACCAGTGGATCAATGTGGTTTAGAAAAAGAACACACATGCAATGACTCTAGTGGATCAATGTAGTTTAGGAAAAGAACACATATGCAATTTCACTAGTGGATCCATGTGGTTTAGGAAAAGAACACACATGCATTAATTCTAGCGGATACATGTGGGTTAGGAAAGGAACACACATGCAATTTCACGAGTGGATCCATGTGGTTTAGGAAAAGAACGCACATGCATTAACTTAAGTGGATACATGTGGTTTAGGAAACGAACACACATGCAATGTCACCAGTGGATCCATGTGGTTTAGGAAAATAACACACATGCATTGACTCTAGTGGATACATGTGGTTTAGGAAAAGAACACGCATGTAATGTCACAAGTGGATCAATGTGGTTTAGGAAAATAAGACATATGCAATGACTCTAGTGGATCAATGTGGTTTAGGAAAAGAACACACATGCAACGGTACCAGCGGATCAATGTGGGTTAGGAAAAGAACACACATGCAATGTCACCAATGGATCCATGTGGTTTATGAAAAGAACACACATGCAATGTCACTACTGGATCAATGTGGTTTAGGAAAATAACACACGTGTAATGTTAGTAGTGGATATATGTGGTTTAGGAAAAGAACACACATGCAATGACTCTAGTGGATCAATGTGGTTTAGAAAAATGACACACATGCAATAACTCTAGTGGATCCATTTGGTTTAGGAAAAGAACACACATGCAATGACTCTAGTATCTCCATGTGGTTTAGAAAAAGAACACGCATGCAATGTCACTATTGGATCAATGTGGTTTAGGAAAAGAACACACATGAAATGTCACTTGTGGATCAATGTGGTTTAGGAAAATAAAACACATGCATTGACTCTAGTGGATCCATGTGGTTTAGAAAAAGAACACACATGCAATGACTCTAGTGGATCTATGTGGTTTAGGAAAAGAACACACATGCAGTGACTCTAGCGGATTAATGTGGTTTAGAAAAAGAACACATATGCAATGACTCTAGTGGATCCACGTGGTTTCGAAAAAACCACACCTGCAATGACTCCAGTTTCTCCATGTGGTTTAGAAAAAGAACACCCATGCAATGTCACTAGAAAAAGAACACACATGATATTTCACAAGTGGATCCATGTGGTTTAGGAAAAGAACGCACATGCATTGACTCAACTGGATACATGTGGTTTAGGAAAATAACACACATGCAATGTCACCAGTGGATCCATGTGGTTTAGGAAAGTAACACACATGCATTGACTCTAGTGGATACATGTGGGTTACCAAAAATACACACATGCAATGTCACCAGTGGATCAATGTGGTTTCGGAAAATAACACACATGCGATTACTCTAGTGGATAAATGTCGTTTAGGAAAAGAACACACATGCAATGGCACTAGTGGATCAATGTGATTTTGGAAAAGAACACACAAGCAATGTCTCCAATGGATCCATGTGGTGTAGGAAAAGAACATACATGCAATGACTCTAGTGGATCAATGTGGTAAAGGAAAAGAACACACATGCAATGTCACTAGTGGATAAATGGGGTATAGGAAAAGAACACACATGCAATGACACTAGTGGATCCATGTGGTTTAGTAAAAGAACGAACATGCAATGTCACTAGTGGGTCAATGTGCTTTAGCAAAAGAACACACATGCAATGACTCTAGTGGATCTATGTGGTTTAGGAAAAGAACACACATGCAGTGACTCTAGCGGATTAATGTGGTTTAGAAAAAGAACACATATGCAATGACTCTAGTGGATCCACGTGGTTTCGAAAAAACACACCTGCAATGACTCCAGTTTCTCCATGTGGTTTAGAAAAAGAACACCCATGCAATGTCACTAGTGGATCAATGTGGTTTAGGAAAAGAACACACATGAAATGTCACTTGTGGATCAATGTGGTTTAGGAAAAGAAAACACATGCAATGACTCTAGTGGATCCATGTGATTTAGGAGAAGAACACGCATGCGGTGACTCTAGTGGATCAATGTAGTTTAGGAAAAGAACACACATGTAATTTCACCAGTGGATCCATGTAGTTTAGGAAAAGAAAACACATGGATTAACTCAAGTAGATAGATGTGGTTTAGGAAAAGAACACACATGATATTTCACAAGTGGATCCATGTGGTTTAGGAAAAGAACGCACATGCATTGACTCAACTGGATACATGTGGTTTAGGAAAATAACACACATGCAATGTCACCAGTGGATCCATGTGGTTTAGGAAAGTAACACACATGCATTGACTCTAGTGGATACATGTGGGTTACCAAAAATACACACATGCAATGTCACCAGTGGATCAATGTGGTTTCGGAAAATAACACACATGCGATTACTCTAGTGGATAAATGTCGTTTAGGAAAAGAACACACATGCAATGGCACTAGTGGATCAATGTGATTTTGGAAAAGAACACACAAGCAATGTCTCCAATGGATCCATGTGGTTTAGGAAAAGAACATACATGCAATGACTCTAGTGGATCAATGTGGTAAAGGAAAAGAACACACATGCAATGTCACCAGTGGATCAATCTGGTATAGGAAAAGAACACACATGCAATGACTCTAGTGGATCAATGTGGTTTAGTAAAAGAACGAGCATGCAATGTCACTAGTGGATCAATGTGCTTTAGCAAAAGAACACACATGCAATGACTGTAGTGGATCTATGTGGTTTAGGAAAAGAACACACATGCAGTGACTCTAGTGGATTAATGTGGTTTAGAAAAAGAACACATATGCAATGACTCTAGTGGATCCATGTGGTTTCGGAAAGAAAAAAACACATGCAATGAATCCAGTTTCTCCATGTGGTTTAGAAAAAGAACACCCATGCAATGTCACTAGTGGATCAATGTGGTTTAGGAAAAGAACACATGTGAAATGTCACTTGTGGATCAATGTGGTTTAGGAAAATAAAACACATGCATTGACTCTAGTGGATCCATGTGGCTTAGGAAAAGAACACACATGCAATGCCTCTAGTGGATGAATGTGGTTTAGGAAAATAACACACATGCAATGACTCCACTTGATCAATGTGGTTTAGGAAAAGAACGCTCATGAAGTGAATCTAGTAGATCAATGTAGTTTAGGAATAGAACGCACATGCAATGACTCTAGTGGACTAATGTGATTTAGGAAAAGAACTCACATGCAATGACTCTAGTGGATCAATGTAGTTTAGGAAAAGAACACATATGCAATTTCACTAGTGGATCCATGTGGCTTAGGAAAAGAACACACATGCATTAACTCTAGTGGATACATGTGGTTTAGGAAAAGAACACACATGCAATTTCACGAGTGGATCCATGTGGTTTAGGAAAAGAACGCACATGCATTAACTTAAGTGGATACATGTGGTTTAGGAAACGAACACACATGCAATGTCACCAGTGGATCCATGTGGTTTAGGAAAAGAACATACATGCATTGACTCTAGTGGATACATGTGGTTTAGGAAAAGAACACGCATGCAATGTCACAAGTGGATCAATGTGGTTTAGGAAAATAAGACATATGCAATGACTCTAGTGGATCAATGTGGTTTAGGAAAAGAACACACATGCAACGGTACCAGCGCATCAATGAGGGTTAGGAAAAGAACACACATGCAATGTCACCAATGGATCCATGTGGTTTATGAAAAGAACACACATGCAATGTCACTACTGGATCAATGTGGTTTAGGAAAATAACACACGTGTAATGTTAGTAGTGGATATATGTGGTTTAGGAAAAGAACACACATGCAATGACTCTAGTGGATCAATGTGGTTTAGAAAAATGACACACATGCAATAACTCTAGTGGATCCATTTGGTTTAGGAAAAGAACACACATGCAATGACTCCAGTATCTCCATGTGGTTTAGAAAAAGAACACACATGCAATGTCACTAGTGGATCAATGTGGTTTAGGAAAAGAACACACATGAAATGTCACTTGTGGATCAATGTGGTTTAGGAAAATAAAACACATGCATTGACTCTAGTGGATCCATGTGGTTTAGAAAAAGAACACACATGCAATGTCTCTAGTGGGTGAATGTGGTTTAGGAAAATAACACACATGCAATGACTCCACTTGATCAATGTGGTTTAGGAAAAGAACGCACATGCAGTGAATCTAGTGGATCAATGTGGTTTAGGAATAAAACGCGCATGCAATGACTCTAGTGGATCAATGTAGTTTAGGAAAAGAACACACATGCAATTTCACTCTTGGATCCATGTGGTTTAGGAAAAGAACACACATGCATTAACTCTAGTGGATACATGTGGTTTAGGAAAAGAACACACATGCAATTTCACGAGTGGATCCATGTGGTTTAGGAAAAGAATACACATGCATTAACTTAAGTGGATACATGTGGTTTAGGAAAAGAACACACTTGCAATGTCACCAGTGGATCCATGTGGTTTAGGAAAAGAACACACATGCATTGACTCTAGTGGATACATGTGGTTTAGGAAAGGAACACGCATGTAATGTCACAGGTGGATCAATGTGGTTTAGGAAAATAACACACATGCAATGACTCTAGTGGATCAATGTGGTTTAGGAAAAGAACACACATGCAATGGCACCAGCGGATCAATGTGGGTTAGGGAAATAACACACATGCAATGTCACCAATGGATCCATGTGGTTTATGAAAAGAACACACATGCAATGTCACTAGTGGATCAATGTGGTTTAGGAAAAGAACACACATGCAATGTTACTAGTGGATCAATGTGGGTTAGGAAAAGAATACACATGCAGTGTCACTAGTGGATCAATGTGGTTTACGAAAAGAACACACAGGCAATATTACCAGTGGATCCATGTGGTTTAGGAAAAGAACAAACATGGATTAACTCTAGTGGATACATGTGGTTTAGGAAAAGAACACACATGAAATTTCACAAGTGGATCCATGTGCTTTAGGAAAAGAACGCACATGCATTGACTCAAGTGGATACATGTGGTTTAGGAAAAGAACACAAATGCAATGTCACCAGTGGATCCATGTGGTTTAGGAAAAGAACACACATGCATTGACTCTAGTGGATACATGTGGTTTAGAAAAAATACACACATGCAATGTCACAAGTGGATCAATGTGGTTTAGGAAAATAACACACATGCGATGACTCTAGTGGATCAATGTGGTTTAGGAAAACAACACACATGCAATGGCACTAGTGGATCAATGTGGTTTTGAAAAAGAACACACAAGCAATGTCTCCAATGGATCCATGTGGTTTAGGAAAAGAACATACATGCAATCACTCTAGTGGATCAATGTGGTTAAGGAAAAGAACACACATGCAATGTCACTAGTGGATCAATGTGGTATAGGAAAAGAACACACATGCAATGACTCTAGTGGATCAATGTGGTTTAGTAAAAGAACAAACATGCAATGTCACTAGTGGGTCAATGTGCTTTAGAAAAAGAACACACATACAATGTCACCAGTGGATCCATGTGGTTTAGGAAAAGAACATACATGCATTGACTCTAGTGGATACATGTGGTTTAGGAAAAGAACACGCATGCAATGTCACAAGTGGATCAATGTGGTTTAGGAAAATAAGACATATGCAATGACTCTAGTGGATCAATGTGGTTTAGGAAAAGAACACACATGCAACGGTACCAGCGCATCAATGTGGTTTAGGAAAAGAACACACATGCAATGTCACCAATGGATCCATGTGGTTTATGAAAAGAACACACATGCAATGTCACTACTGGATCAATGTGGTTTAGGAAAATAACACACGTGTAATGTTACTAGTGGATATATGTGGTTTAGGAAAAGAACACACATCCAATGACTCTAGTGGATCAATGTGGTTTAGAAAAATGACACACATGCAATAACTCTAGTGGATCCATTTGGTTTAGGAAAAGAACACACATGCAATGACTCCAGTATCTCCATGTGGTTTAGAAAAAGAACACACATGCAATGTCACTAGTGGATCAATGTGGTTTAGGAAAAGAACACACATGAAATGTCACTTGTGGATCAATGTGGTTTAGGAAAATAAAACACATGCATTGACTCTAGTGGATCCATGTGGTTTAGAAAAAGAACACACATGCAATGTCTCTAGTGGGTGAATGTGGTTTAGGAAAATAACACACATGCAATGACTCCACTTGATCAATGTGGTTTAGGAAAAGAACGCACATGCAGTGAATCTAGTGGATCAATGTGGTTTAGGAATAGAACGTACATGCAATGACTCTAGTGGATTAATGTGGTTTAGGAAAAGAACACACATGCAATGTCACTAGTGGATCAATGTGGTTTAGAAAAAGAACACACATGCAATGACTCTAGTGGATCAATGTAGTTTAGGAAAAGAACACACATGCAATTTCACTCTTGGATCCATGTGGTTTAGGAAAAGAACACACATGCATTAACTCTAGTGGATACATGTGGTTTAGGAAAAGAACACACATGCAATGACTCCAGTATCTCCATGTGGTTTAGAAAAAGAACACACATGCAATGTCACTAGTGGATCAATGTGGTTTAGGAAAAGAACACACATGAAATGTCACTTGTGGATCAATGTGGTTTAGGAAAATAAAACACATGCATTGACTCTAGTGGATCCATGTGGTTTAGAAAAAGAACACACATGCAATGTCTCTAGTGGGTGAATGTGGTTTAGGAAAATAACACACATGCAATGACTCCACTTGATCAATGTGGTTTAGGAAAAGAACGCACATGCAGTGAATCTAGTGGATCAATGTGGTTTAGGAATAAAATGCGCATGCAATGACTCTAGTGGATCAATGTAGTTTAGGAAAAGAACACACATGCAATTTCACTCTTGGATCCATGTGGTTTAGGAAAAGAACACACATGCATTAACTCTAGTGGATACATGTGGTTTAGGAAAAGAACACACATGCAATTTCACGAGTGGATCCATGTGGTTTAGGAAAAGAATACACATGCATTAACTTAAGTGGATACATGTGGTTTAGGAAAAGAACACACTTGCAATGTCACCAGTGGATCCATGTGGTTTAGGAAAAGAACACACATGCATTGACTCTAGTGGATACATGTGGTTTAGGAAAGGAACACGCATGTAATGTCACAGGTGGATCAATGTGGTTTAGGAAAATAACACACATGCAATGACTCTAGTGGATCAATGTGGTTTAGGAAAAGAACACACATGCAATGGCACCAGCGGATCAATGTGGGTTAGGGAAATAACACACATGCAATGTCACCAATGGATCCATGTGGTTTATGAAAAGAACACACATGCAATGTCACTAGTGGATCAATGTGGTTTAGGAAAAGAACACACATGCAATGTTACTAGTGGATCAATGTGGGTTAGGAAAAGAATACACATGCAGTGTCACTAGTGGATCAATGTGGTTTACGAAAAGAACACACAGGCAATATTACCAGTGGATCCATGTGGTTTAGGAAAAGAACAAACATGGATTAACTCTAGTGGATACATGTGGTTTAGGAAAAGAACACACATGAAATTTCACAAGTGGATCCATGTGCTTTAGGAAAAGAACGCACATGCATTGACTCAAGTGGATACATGTGGTTTAGGAAAAGAACACAAATGCAATGTCACCAGTGGATCCATGTGGTTTAGGAAAAGAACACACATGCATTGACTCTAGTGGATACATGTGGTTTAGAAAAAATACACACATGCAATGTCACAAGTGGATCAATGTGGTTTAGGAAAATAACACACATGCGATGACTCTAGTGGATCAATGTGGTTTAGGAAAACAACACACATGCAATGGCACTAGTGGATCAATGTGGTTTTGAAAAAGAACACACAAGCAATGTCTCCAATGGATCCATGTGGTTTAGGAAAAGAACATACATGCAATCACTCTAGTGGATCAATGTGGTTAAGGAAAAGAACACACATGCAATGTCACTAGTGGATCAATGTGGTATAGGAAAAGAACACACATGCAATGACTCTAGTGGATCAATGTGGTTTAGTAAAAGAACAAACATGCAATGTCACTAGTGGGTCAATGTGCTTTAGAAAAAGAACACACATACAATGTCACCAGTGGATCCATGTGGTTTAGGAAAAGAACATACATGCATTGACTCTAGTGGATACATGTGGTTTAGGAAAAGAACACGCATGCAATGTCACAAGTGGATCAATGTGGTTTAGGAAAATAAGACATATGCAATGACTCTAGTGGATCAATGTGGTTTAGGAAAAGAACACACATGCAACGGTACCAGCGCATCAATGTGGTTTAGGAAAAGAACACACATGCAATGTCACCAATGGATCCATGTGGTTTATGAAAAGAACACACATGCAATGTCACTACTGGATCAATGTGGTTTAGGAAAATAACACACGTGTAATGTTACTAGTGGATATATGTGGTTTAGGAAAAGAACACACATCCAATGACTCTAGTGGATCAATGTGGTTTAGAAAAATGACACACATGCAATAACTCTAGTGGATCCATTTGGTTTAGGAAAAGAACACACATGCAATGACTCCAGTATCTCCATGTGGTTTAGAAAAAGAACACACATGCAATGTCACTAGTGGATCAATGTGGTTTAGGAAAAGAACACACATGAAATGTCACTTGTGGATCAATGTGGTTTAGGAAAATAAAACACATGCATTGACTCTAGTGGATCCATGTGGTTTAGAAAAAGAACACACATGCAATGTCTCTAGTGGGTGAATGTGGTTTAGGAAAATAACACACATGCAATGACTCCACTTGATCAATGTGGTTTAGGAAAAGAACGCACATGCAGTGAATCTAGTGGATCAATGTGGTTTAGGAATAGAACGTACATGCAATGACTCTAGTGGATTAATGTGGTTTAGGAAAAGAACACACATGCAATGTCACTAGTGGATCAATGTGGTTTAGAAAAAGAACACACATGCAATGACTCTAGTGGATCAATGTAGTTTAGGAAAAGAACACACATGCAATTTCACTCTTGGATCCATGTGGTTTAGGAAAAGAACACACATGCATTAACTCTAGTGGATACATGTGGTTTAGGAAAAGAACACACATGCAATGACTCCAGTATCTCCATGTGGTTTAGAAAAAGAACACACATGCAATGTCACTAGTGGATCAATGTGGTTTAGGAAAAGAACACACATGAAATGTCACTTGTGGATCAATGTGGTTTAGGAAAATAAAACACATGCATTGACTCTAGTGGATCCATGTGGTTTAGAAAAAGAACACACATGCAATGTCTCTAGTGGGTGAATGTGGTTTAGGAAAATAACACACATGCAATGACTCCACTTGATCAATGTGGTTTAGGAAAAGAACGCACATGCAGTGAATCTAGTGGATCAATGTGGTTTAGGAATAAAATGCGCATGCAATGACTCTAGTGGATCAATGTAGTTTAGGAAAAGAACACACATGCAATTTCACTCTTGGATCCATGTGGTTTAGGAAAAGAACACACATGCATTAACTCTAGTGGATACATGTGGTTTAGGAAAAGAACACACATGCAATTTCACGAGTGGATCCATGTGGTTTAGGAAAAGAATACACATGCATTAACTTAAGTGGATACATGTGGTTTAGGAAAAGAACACACTTGCAATGTCACCAGTGGATCCATGTGGTTTAGGAAAAGAACACACATGCATTGACTCTAGTGGATACATGTGGTTTAGGAAAGGAACACGCATGTAATGTCACAGGTGGATCAATGTGGTTTAGGAAAATAACACACATGCAATGACTCTAGTGGATCAATGTGGTTTAGGAAAAGAACACACATGCAATGGCACCAGCGGATCAATGTGGGTTAGGGAAATAACACACATGCAATGTCACCAATGGATCCATGTGGTTTATGAAAAGAACACACATGCAATGTCACTAGTGGATCAATGTGGTTTAGGAAAAGAACACACATGCAATGTTACTAGTGGATCAATGTGGGTTAGGAAAAGAATACACATGCAGTGTCACTAGTGGATCAATGTGGTTTACGAAAAGAACACACAGGCAATATTACCAGTGGATCCATGTGGTTTAGGAAAAGAACAAACATGGATTAACTCTAGTGGATACATGTGGTTTAGGAAAAGAACACACATGAAATTTCACAAGTGGATCCATGTGCTTTAGGAAAAGAACGCACATGCATTGACTCAAGTGGATACATGTGGTTTAGGAAAAGAACACAAATGCAATGTCACCAGTGGATCCATGTGGTTTAGGAAAAGAACACACATGCATTGACTCTAGTGGATACATGTGGTTTAGAAAAAATACACACATGCAATGTCACAAGTGGATCAATGTGGTTTAGGAAAATAACACACATGCGATGACTCTAGTGGATCAATGTGGTTTAGGAAAAGAACACACATGCAACGGTACCAGCGCATCAATGTGGTTTAGGAAAAGAACACACATGCAATGTCACCAATGGATCCATGTGGTTTATGAAAAGAACACACATGCAATGTCACTACTGGATCAATGTGGTTTAGGAAAATAACACACGTGTAATGTTAGTAGTGGATATATGTGGTTTAGGAAAAGAACACACATGCAATGACTCTAGTGGATCAATGTGGTTTAGAAAAATGACACACATGCAATAACTCTAGTGGATCCATTTGGTTTAGGAAAAGAACACACATGCAATGACTCCAGTATCTCCATGTGGTTTAGAAAAAGAACACACATGCAATGTCACTAGTGGATCAATGTGGTTTAGGAAAAGAACACACATGAAATGTCACTTGTGGATCAATGTGGTTTAGGAAAATAAAACACATGCATTGACTCTAGTGGATCCATGTGGTTTAGAAAAAGAACACACATGCAATGTCTCTAGTGGGTGAATGTGGTTTAGGAAAATAACACACATGCAATGACTCCACTTGATCAATGTGGTTTAGGAAAAGAACGCACATGCAGTGAATCTAGTGGATCAATGTGGTTTAGGAATAGAACGTACATGCAATGACTCTAGTGGATTAATGTGGTTTAGGAAAAGAACACACATGCAATGTCACTAGTGGATCAATGTGGTTTAGAAAAAGAACACACATGCAATGACTCTAGTGGATCAATGTAGTTTAGGAAAAGAACACACATGCAATTTCACTCTTGGATCCATGTGGTTTAGGAAAAGAACACACATGCATTAACTCTAGTGGATACATGTGGTTTAGGAAAATAATACACATGCAATTTCACGAGTGGATCCATGTGGTTTAGGAAAAGAATACACATGCATTAACTTAAGTGGATACATGTGGTTTAGGAAAAGAACATACTTGCAATGCCACCAGTGGATCCATGTGGTTTAGGAAAAGAACACACATGCATTGACTCTAGTGGATACATGTGGTTTAGGAAAGGAACACGCATGTAATGTCACAGGTGGATCAATGTGGTTTAGGAAAATAACACACATGCAATGACTCTAGTGGATCAATGTGGTTTAGGAAAAGAACACACATGCAATGGCACCAGCGGATCAATGTGGGTTAGGGAAATAACACACATGCAATGTCACCAATGGATCCATGTGGTTTATGAAAAGAACACACAAGCAATGTCACTAGTGGATCAATGTGGTTTAGGAAAAGAACACACATGCAATGTTACTAGTGGATCAATGTGGGTTAGGAAAAGAATACACATGCAGTGTCACTAGTGGATCAATGTGGTTTACGAAAAGAACACACATGCAATGTCACCAGTGGATCAATGTGGTTTAGAAAAAGAACACGCATGCAGTGACTCTAGTGGATCAATGTAGTTTAGGAAAAGAACACACATGTAATATTACCAGTGGATCCATGTGGTTTAGGAAAAGAACAAACATGGATTAACTCTAGTGGATACATGTGGTTTAGGAAAAGAACACACATGAAATTTCACAAGTGGATCCATGTGCTTTAGGAAAAGAACGCACATGCATTGAATCAAGTGGATACATGTGGTTTAGGAAAAGAACACAAATGCAATGTCACCAGTGGATCCATGTGGTTTAGGAAAAGAACACACATGCATTGACTCTAGTGGATACATGTGGTTTAGAAAAAATACACACATGCAATGTCACTAGTGGATCAATGTGGTTTAGGAAAATAACACACATGCAATGACTCTAGTGGATCAATGTGGTTTAGGAAAACAACACACATGCAATGGCACCAGTGGATCAATGTGGTTTTGAAAAAGAACACACAAGCAATGTCTCCAATGGATCCATGTGGTTTAGGAAAAGAACATACATGCAATCACTCTAGTGGATCAATGTGGTTAAGGAAAAGAACACACATGCAATGTCACTAGTGGATCAATGTGGTATAGGAAAAGAACACACATGCAATGACTCTAGTGGATCAATATGGTTTAGTAAAAGAACAAACATGCAATGTCACTAGTGGGTCAATGTGCTTTAGAAAAAGAACACACATGCAATGACTCTAGTGGATCTATGTGGTTTAGGAAAAGAACACACATGTAGTGACTCTAGTGGATTAATGTGGTTTAGAAAAGAACACACATGCAATGACTCTAGTGGATCCATGTGGTTTCGGAAAAAAACACACATGCAATGACTCCAGTTTCTCCATGTGGTTTAGAAAAAGAACACCCATGCAATGTCACTAGTGGATCAATGTGGTTTAGGAAAAGAACACACATGAAATGTCACTTGTGGATCAATGTGGTTTAGGAAAAGAAAACACATGCAATGACTCTAGTGGATCCATGTGATTTAGGAGAAGAACACACATGTAATTTCACCAGTGGATCCATGTAGTTTAGGAAAAGAAAACACATGGATTAACTCTAGTGGATAGATGTGGTTTAGGAAAAGAACACACATGATATTTCACAAGTGGATCCATGTGGTTTAGGAAAAGAACGCACATGCATTGACTCAACTGGATACATGTGGTTTAGGAAAATAACACACATGCAATGTCACCAGTGGATCCATGTGGTTTAGGAAAATAACACACATGCATTGACTCTAGTGGATACATGTGGTTTACCAAAAATACACACATGCAATGTCACCAGTGGATCAATCTGGTTTTGGAAAATAACACACATGCAATTACTCTAGTGGATAAATGTGGTTTAGGAAAAGAACACACATGCAATGGCACTAGTGGATCAATGTGGTTTTGGAAAAGAACACAAAAGCAATGTCTCCAATGGATCCATGTGGTTTAGGAAAAGAACATACATGCAATGACTCTAGTGGATCAATGTGGTAAAAGAAAAGAACACACATGCAATGTCAATAGTGGATAAATGGGGTATAGGAAAAGAACACACATGCAATGACACTAGTGGATCCATGTGGTTTAGTAAAAGAACGAACATGCAATGTCACTAGTGGGTCAATGTGCTTTAGCAAAAGAACACACATGCAATGACTCTAGTGGATCTATGTGGTTTAGGAAAAGAACACACATGCAGTCACTCTAGTGGATTAATGTGGTTTAGAAAAATAACACATATGCAATGACTCTAGTGGATCCATGTGGTTTCGGAAAGAAAAAACACATGCAATGACTCCAGTTTCTCCATGTGGTTTAGAAAAAGAACACCCATGCAATGTCACTAGTAGATCGATGTGGTTTAGGAAAAGAACACATATGAAATGTGACTTGTGGATCAATGTGGTTTAGAAAAAGAAAACACATGCAATGACTCTAGTGGATCCATGTGGTTTAGGAAAAGAACACACATGTAATGTCTCTAGTGGATCAATGTGGTTTAGGAAAAGAACACACATGCAATGTCACTAGTGGATCAATGTGGTTTAGGAAAAGAACGCACATGCAGTGACTCTAGTGGATCAATGTGGTTTAGGAATAGAACACACATGCAATGACTCTAGTGGATTAATGTGGTTTAGGAAAAGAACACACATGCAATGTCACTAGTGGATCAATGTGGTTTAGAAAAAGAACACACATGCAATGACTCTAGTGGATCAATGTAGTATAGGAAAAGAACACACATGCAATTTCACCAGTGGATCCATGTCGTTTAGGAAAAGAACACACATGCATTAACTCTAGTGGATACATGTGGTTTAGTTAAAGAACACACATGCAATTTGACCAGTGGATCCATGTGGTTAAGGAAAAGAACGCACATGCATTGACTCAAGTGGACACAAGTGATTTAGGAAAAGAACACACATGCAATGTCACCAGTGGATCAATGTGGTTTATGAAAAGAACACACATGCAATGACTCTAGTGGATCAATGTGGTTTAGAAAAATAACACACATGCAATAACTCTAGTGGATCGATGTGGTTTAGGAAAAGAACACACATGCATTGACTCCAGTATCTCCATGTGGTTTAGAGAAAGAACACCCATGCAATGTCACTAGTGGATCAATGTGGTTTAGGAAAAGAACACATGTGAAATGTCACTTGTGGATCAATGTGGTTTAGGAAAATAAAACACATGCATTGACTCTAGTGGATCCATGTGGCTTAGGAAAAGAACACACATGAAATGTCTCTAGTGGATGAATGTGGTTTAGGAAAATAACACACATGCAATGACTCCACTTGATCAATGTGGTTTAGGAAAATAACGCACATGAAGTGAATCTAGTAGATCAATGTGGTTTTGGAATAGAACGCAGATGCAATGACTCTAGTGGATTAATGTGGTTTAGGAAAAGAACACACGTGCAATGTCACCAGTGGATCAATGTGGTTTAGAAAAATAACACGCATGCAATGACTCTAGTGGATCAATGTAGTTTAGGAAAAGAACACATATGCAATTTCACTAGTGGATCCATGTGTTTTAGGAAAAGAACACACATGCATTAACTCTAGCGGATACATGTGGTTTAGGAAAAGAACACACATGAAATTTCACGAGCGGATCCATGTGGTTTAGGAAAAGAACACACATGCATTAACTTAAGTGGATACATGTGGTTTAGGAAACGAACACACATGCAATGTCACCAGTGGATCCATGTGGTTTAGGAAAAGAACACACATGCATTGACTCTAGTGGATACATGTGGTTTAGGAAAAGAACACGCATGCAATGTCACAAGTGGATCAATGTGGTTTAGGAAAATAAGACATATGCAATGACTCTAGTGGATCGATGTGGTTTAGGAAAAGAACACACATGCAACGGTACCAGCGGATCAATGTGGGTTAGGAAAAGAACACACATGCAATGTCACCAATGGATCCATGTGGTTTATGAAAAGAACACACATGCAATGTCACTACTGGATCAATGTGGTTTAGGAAAATAGCACACGTGTAATTTTAGTAGTGGATATATGTGGTTTAGGAAAAGAACACACATGCAGTGACTCTAGTGGATCAATGTGGTTTAGAAAAATGACACACATGCAATAACTCTAGTGGATCCATTTGGTTTAGGAAAAGAACACACATGCAATGACTCTAGTATCTCCATGTGGTTTAGAAAAAGAACATACATGTAATGTCACTAGTGGATCAATGTGGTTTAGGAAAAGAACACACATGAAATGTCACTTGTGGATCAATGTGGTTTAGGAAAATAAAACATATGCATTGACTCTAGTGGATCCATGTGGTTTAGAAAAAGAACACACATGCAATGTCTCTAGTGGGTGAATGTGGTTTACGAAAATAAGACACATGCAATGACTCCACTTGATCAATGTGGTTTAGGAAAAGAATGCACATGCCGTGAATCTAGTGGATCAATGTGGTTTAGGAATAGAACGCACATGCAATGACTCTAGTGGATAAATGTGGTTTAGGAAAAGAACACACGTGCAATGTCACTAGTGGATCAATGTGGTTTAGAAAAAGAACACACATGCAATGACTCTAGTGGATCAATGTAGTTTAGGAAAAGAACACACATGCAATTTCACTCTTGGATCCATGTGGTTTAGGAAAAGAACACACATGCATTAACTCTAGTGGATACATGTGGTTTAGGAAAAGAACACACATGCAATTTCACAAGTGGATCCATGTGGTTTAGGAAAAGAATACACATGCATTAACTTAACTGGATACATGTGGTTTAGGAAAATAACACACTCGCAATGTCACCAGTGGATCTATATGGTTTAGGAAATGAACACACATGTAGTGACTCTAGTGGATTAATGTGGTTTAGAAAAGAACACACATGCAATGACTCTAGTGGATCCATGTGGTTTCGGAAAAAAACACACATGCAATGACTCCAGTTTCTTCAAGTGGTTTAGAAAAAGAACACCCATGCAATGTCACTAGTGGATCAATGTGGTTTAGAAAAAGAACACACATGAAATGTCACTTGTGGATCAATGTAGTTTAGGAAAATAACACACATGGAATTTCACCAGTGGATCCATGTGGTTTAGTTAAAGAACACACATGCAATTTTAATAGTGGATCCATGTGGTTAAGGAAAAGAACGCACATGCATTGACTCAGGTGGATACATGTGGTTTAGTTAAAGAACACACATGCAATTTTAATAGTGGATCCATGTGGTTAAGGAAAAGAACGCACATGCATTGACTCAGGTGGATACATGTGGTTTAGGAAAAGAACACACATGCAATGTCACCAGTGGATCAATGTGGTTTAGGAAAAGAACACACATGGAATGTAACCAATGTGTCCATGTGCTTTATGACAAGAACACACATGCAATGTCACTAGTGGATCAATGTGGTTTAGTAAAAGAACACATGTGCTATGTCACTAGTGGATCAATGTGGGTTAGGAAAAGAATACACATGCACTGTCACTAGTGGATCAATGTGGTTTAGGAAAAGAACACACATGCAATGTCACCATTGGATCAATGTGGTTTAGAAAAAACACACACATGCAGTGACTCTAGTGGATCAATGTAATTTAGGAAAAGAACACAGATGTAATTTCACCAGTGGATCCATGAGGTTTAGGAAAAGAACACACATGCATTAACTCTAGTGGATACATGTGGTTTAGGAAAAGAACACACATGAAATTTCACAAGTGGATGCATGTGGTTTAGAAAATGTTGGGGGATACCCCCGGGTAGGGTCATGCCGGGGTATAATGGCCGAGTTAGCCTAGGTATGGCAAGGTCAAAGCGAATGCTGGCCGAGTCACCTTAAGGCAGGCCGGATCACGGAGTAATCCGGACCTGAGGATGTCCGCCTAACTGAGTGCCGGCCGACTTATGTCGTATGCCGGCAGGATTTATGTAACTTATATGCAGGTACCGGTGTGGCCGGATCAACCAGGCACGATCCGGGTTATATCAAGCTTGCAAGAGAAGGAAGGTATCTAGCTGGTCAAAGGGTGACCACTGTATGCAGAGCGTGGGCGAAGCGGACAGAGGCCCGGACCACCGAGGCATGGCCGAAAAGGGTGACGTTGCCCGTGTCGGATGACGCTGGCGCCGTAGAGGCTCACGTAGCCTCTGCATGGCTTACGCTAGGGAAAACAGAACCGGTCAGTTTACTATTTTGGGAAGAGGCATATTCCCTGGAATATGCCTCCACGTATGCCCTAATTGGAGGCCTAGCCACCCCTATATAAGGAGGGCTAGGGCATCTGTAGAAGGGGTTGGTCTTTGGCTAGTTGATCTCTAGTTGGTTGAGTTGTACTAGTATGTTCCTGAGGGCTAGCTAGTGGAGAGAGTAAGAGAGTTCCTTCTTCCTCCTCTCCCTAATATAGCTCAAGAAGCACTTGTAAACCTTGAAAGTTAATCGAATACAAACATTTGTGTGTGGAATCACCGCACTATCCCTCCCTGGATACCTCTGGTGCATCTTGTCCCCACCTTTAGCCTATCCATGGCATCTGCCGTGACACCACCACGACAGTTGGCGCCCACTGTGGGGCTAGCGGCGCTAGCAAGAGTGAAGGTCTGGACGGGAAACCTCATCGGCACCGGCGAGCACATCGTCTCCGGGCTTGTTCAGCGCTTTGGAGCGCTAGACTTTGTCAGCGACAAAATTGGCTGCTTCGGCAAGCGACCCCTTCCGTGCAACGGCCTCTTCGTCAAGCTTGGAGCGCACAAGATCTACGTCGCTGTCGATGTGTGGTGCGTTCACCCGCGGCACGTCGTCGAGGGAGGCGAGCCACCCCTTAGTGCGGTTCACGGGGTGCGTATCACTCACTCCCCTGACCACGTCGAGTTGATGATGACGGAGCCTAGCGCTGGTGTGAGAAAGGATCCGGCACCAGATCTGGAGGTAACGCCCAAGGCACCAAGGAAAGGTAGAGGTCCTCCACTAGAGAGGCCTGAGAACATGCTGCAGCAGGCAATAGATAGCCTAGAGAGCCCCATAGCACCTGCAGTAGATCCGCCTCAGGCACAGGTCGAGTTAGAGGAGACTAGGCAGAAAATACTAGAGGGTGCGAAAAAGATAGCCGCGACTCAACAGTCATTGAATATCACACTGCGTGAGTATGCAAGAGCAAATAAGGTAGATGCTGTAAAAGTAAAGGGAAAAAACCTCATCAGTGAAATGAACAAAGAGGGTGATACTAGAGTTGAGGAGTCAGAGAACTTTCTATCTGCGGGCCTGCCAAAGTATAGTACCCCAGCAAAGAACCTCGGAGCAGTGGATGCAACTACATCCGAGTTAGAGGGTTTGACGGGTGAAGCCCGACAAAGACAGCAGGAAAGGGTCAATGAGTTAGTTCGGATTACTAACAGACAAAATGAAGAGTTGCTCAGGGCAAACCCGGCAAGGGCTGGGGAATCCAAAGTTGTTCATTAAGCTGTAGGTAACCCGGAGAAATCAGCTGGAGCTGCATCATCCCCTCATGGAGACCCAAGAAGAGAGGGGGTGGTAACTTCGGTGAGGAGGAACAAACAGATAGTCCCATATGACCCGGCAAGGGCAGGGAAAGCAAAAGCAGTACAGGGAAATGATGATCAACGAAGTGTCAGCCGAGGTGAGGCTGGCCGAGGTAACCGCGACCAAGGCAATGCCGGTCAAGGAAATGTTGTAAATGGCAATGTCGGACAGTGCAACTCGGCAGGAGCAGGGCAACCGTAGCAGCGGAATATACCACGACAAGAGCAAAGTGCCGGCCGAGGTATGCAACAGAGAGGCGCTCCACGAGAGCAAGACAAATATAATAATGGTGATTCGGAAATGGTGAATGCAGGATACCCAAGGCCGGACTATCACGTGAAAGGGTCAAGATTGGGAAGCAGGGACTTGATGCTTGACGATGCCAGGTTAAACTAGAACAGCTTTATAGGTCGGAGCAAATTGAGTGTCATGGTCCTCCGGGTCTGGCGTGTTTTGGGCCCCGGATCATGAAGGATCCTCCACAACGAACTTTCAGTTACCCAGAGGCACGAAAACATATGACGGCAGCACAAAGCCGGAGGATTGGTTGATCAACTATGCTACGGCGGTGAAAATTGCTATAGGCAAATTGAGATGGGCTGTGAGGTATGTACCTCAGATGCTGGAGGGGCCAGTTAGGGTATGGATAAACAATTTGCCACTCGGAAGTATCAACTGTTGGATTGATTTTGAGGAAATGTTTGTCAGTAACTTCTCAAGCACGTATCAGAGGTCGAATAGGCCACAGACCCTAGCAATGTGCAAGCAGAGACCGAATGAAACAGACAAGGAGTTCTTGACCCACTGGTGCACCGTGGGAAACTCGTGTGAGGGCATGATCGAGTCACAGGCAATAGCTTAGTTTGCACAAGGGTGTAGATATGCAAGCATGATGTGGCAAAGGCTACAAAGGGATATGCCAACCACACTGGCAGAGACAATCAGGATTGCTGATTCATATGCCTTGGGTGATCCGACTCAACCTAGGCTTGTGTCAAACGAGTCAAATGAGGAGTACTACCAGCGAGATGGATCCGTATCAAATGATTACCGGGGTAAGAGAAGAGATGATATATCGGATTACAGGTACAGTTTGCAACAAGTTGCTGCTGTAAATCAAGATCAACCCAGAGCAGGAGTAATCAGCGTCAGAAAACTTGAGGGCAACAATGGACCCCAAGAAATGATGGCAAGAAAACTTGGATGCCAGAGCAGAAGAAACATTGGCATGTAAAGATGGACCGTCTGAGGTATACCTATGAGGCAATGCTGGATCAACCGTGTAAATTTCACATGCCAAATCCGAGTAACCCGGCAGGTCATACGACTCGGCAATGTGAGTGGATGAGGAAGATAGAACAAAGTGGTTCGGGGAATGTGCAAGCACCTCGGAATGATCAACCTCGGCAGGAGTTACCCTGACAGCGATTGCTCTCTGGAGCGAACACGCAACAGTTAATGTTGCCACCCCCTCCGCCGAGGTATAAAAATCACGAAAGAAGGGATGCAGTGCATCAGTTGGAAAATCAGCATCAGCCATATCAAAGGTATCCCGGAAATTAGGGGAGAAATGAATACAGAGAGCATCACCTGAGTTATTGTGTGTTGACCACAGAGGAAACAAATAGAAAGAGCTTGCAGCGCCGACATATGGAAGTGAATGCAGTTATGCCGGCAGTGACGAGGTATATGCCTTGGTCGGATCAAGAAATCACTTGGAATATCAAGGATCACCCCAAGCTTATGCCGAGTCCTGGTTCATACGCGTTGGTGCTGGACCCAATGTTCATCAGCCCCAATATCAATGTGAGATTCTCCAAGGTGCTGATTAACAATGGAAGCAACATCAATATCATGTATGTGGATACCATGCGCAAGTTGGGTATCTCGGAGAACATGCTGCAGACCACAAGAACCACTTTCCATGGTATTGTGCCAGGCATTTCCTGTGAACCCATTGGCAAGGTCCAGGTTGACGTGTTGTTTGGCACACGAGATAATTGCCGAACTGATAATTTGGAGTTTGAAGTTGTGAACTTAGAAAGTGCATATCACGCGTTAGTCGGCAGGCTAGCACTGAACAAATTCATGGCAAGTTGTCACATCAGTTACTTGAAGATGAAGCTGCCCGGCCCAAACAGAGTAATTACCATAGCTGGAGATTTCCGACGTTCCATTGAGTGTGCGTCAGCCGGGTCTAACCTGGCCGAGTCACTCGTGATTGTGCAAGAGAAAAGAAAGATCCAGGAAGTGGCGGCATTGGCTCAATCTGCTCAGCAATATATGCAGGCGCTGAGTAACCCGCATGGAAGTGTTTCATTTCAAGCAACAAAGGATACGAGGCAAGTGCCTGTTGATGATCTATTCCCAGAGCGCACCGTAACAATTGGTGCCGGGTTAAATGACAAATAGGAAAGCGAGCTCGTCAACTTCCTCCGTGAGAATCGGGATATTTTTGCTTGGTCCACACAGGACTTGCAAGGTGTTCCGAGGGAGTTGGCTGAGCACTCGTTGAATGTGAGACCCGGAGCAAAGACGGTGAAGCAACCTCTCCGCCGCTTCACCGAAGATAGGAGAAAAGTCATTGGGGATGCGATAGCTCGGCTCCTCGCAGCTGGGTTTATCATGGAAGTACTTTACCCAGATTGGCTATCTAATCCGGTGCTTGTGGAAAAGAAAAAAGATGATCCGAATGTGGTAGTGGTTTGGCGTATGTGTATCGATTACATGAACCTGAATAAGGCGTGTCCAAAAGATCCATTTCCACTACCAAGGATAGATCAGGTCATAGATTCTACTACTGGGTGTGAACCGTTGTCATTCATAGATGCATATTCTGGTTTCCACCAGATACCTCTGAATCCGAATGATCAAATAAAGACTGCATTTATCACCCCATATGGGGGCTTATTGCTATCGCACCATGCCTTTTGGTTTACGTAATTGCAGGGGAAACGTACCAAAGATGTATGCAAAAATGTTTGCACGATGAAATTGGTGGAAATGTGCAAGTATATGTGGATGATGTGGTTATAAAAACCAAGGAAAGCAAAACACTCCTTGAAGATATCAAGCAAACATTCGCAAACCTAAGGAGATTCCGGATGAAGCTTAACACAGATAAATGTACCTTCGTTGTCCAGGCTGGAAAATTACTCGGATTTCTTGTCTCTAGCCAAGGTATCGAAGTTAACCCGACGAAAATCCGAGCCATAGAGCGAATGGAATTGCCGAAGTGTCTTAACGATGTAGAGAAGTTCACTGGGTGCCTGGCATCTTTAAGTCGGTTTGTATGTCGGATGGGAGAAAAGGCATTGCCTCTCTATCAACTAATGAAAAAAGTGGAGAAGTTCGTATGGACACCGCAGGCCAGTGAAGCCTTCATCCAATTAAAGAAAATGTTAGCCACTACACCAGTGTTAGCCTCTCCACTATCAAAAGAACCAATGTTGCTCTATATTGCCGCAACCAACCGAGTTATAAGTGCAGTGGTGGTGGTAAAGCGCGATGAAGAGGGTAAGTCAGTGCAAAGGCCAGTCTATTACCTAAGCGAGGTATTATCCGCATCAAAGCAAAACTATCCTCACTATCAAAAAATGGCATATGGTGTGTACATATCAACAAAGAAGCTAAAGCACTACTTTGAAGAACACCCCATCAAAGTGATATGTGAAGCCCCCATATCTGAGATAATTAGCAACAAAGATGCAAGCGGCTGAATTGCAAAATGGGCAATTGAGCTAGCCCCTTATGCTCCACAATATGACAGGAGAGATGTGATCAAGTCTCAGGCTGTGGCCGACTTTTTCGTAGATTGGGATGAGATGCAATACGAACCACCGTTACTAGATCCGAACTACTAGAGAATGCATTTTGACGGATCAAAGACGAAAACCGGGTTAGGCGCCTGAGTTGTACTTACCTCGCCAAAAAATGACCAGCTGAAGTATGTGCTGCAAATCCATTTCGCAGCATCCAACAATGTTGCTGAATATGAAGCACTTGTGCATGGGCTCAAAGTGGCAAAAGAAATTGGGATACGTCGGATCCAATGCTTTGGCGACTTGGATTTGGTAGTTCAGCAAGTCTTGGGCCAGTGGGATGCTCTTGATCCAAACATGGCATTATACAGATTCCGTGTGCAAAAGATATCTGGGTACTTTGAGGGATGTGAGTTTCATCATGTACCCCGGCTGGAAAACGAGGCTGCCGACGTATTGTCGAAACTCGGATCAACCCGACAAGCAATTCCACTGGGTGTAGCACTGGAACACCTTAGAAAAGCATCTATCAGACCATCCCTGGAAACCGACTCAATCTACATCCCGGCAGATCCGGAGTCAGGAGCTGTGCCCATGGACATTAACGTGGGAAGTGGTTTAGGAAACCCGGGGACTACTTCGTAGAACCCGGGGACTGCGCAGCGTGATCCGGCCGAGTTTATGCTAGTGGAGCAAATGGAAATAGATGAGAATGTGTTTCCAGTACAAGCTATACCAGCTTGGGCGCTGCCCATATTTCAATTCCTGAAGGATGGAACTTTGCCCAGTGAAGAGGTGCTTTCCAGGCAAATTCAGAGGCGCGCAAAGGCGTACACAATTGTCAATGCCGAACTATACAAGAGGAGTGTCACAAATGTACTACAGCGATGTGTTGACCTGGAAGAAGGGCTTGACATCCTCTGGGATATACATCAAGGGGAATGTGGGCATCACGCCTCATCCAGAGCTTTGGTGGCAAAAGCATTCCGGCATGGGCTCTACTGGCCAAGTGCCTTGGAACAAGCAGAAGATCTAGTAAAAAATGCAATGGCTGTCAGAGGTATGCTACCAAGACACATATGCCAATGTCGGAACTCAAAACCATGCCAATTACCTGGCCATTTGCCGTATGGTGTTCGGATATGGTTGGCCCGTTCAAACCAGCAAGGGGAAATATGACCCATATCTTGGTTATGGTGGACAAATTTACAAAGTGGATTGAAGTGAAGCCAATAAGAAAATGTGATGGAGCTACGGCCATAACATTCCTTAAAGATATCATTCTGAGATATGGTTATCCTCACAGTATCATAACAAATAACGGCACAAATTTTGCTGAAGGAGTGTTTGCACGATTCTGCCGAGATAAGAAGATCCGGCTGGACGTTGCCTCGGTAGCCCACCCCGCATCGAACAGACAAGTGGAAAGATCCAATGGATTAGTATTATCTGGGATAAAACCCCGGCTCATTGAGCCGCTGCAAAGATCAGTGGGGTGCTGGATAGAAGAACTACCGGCAGTACTATGGAGTTTAAGAACAACTCCGAATCGATCAATAGGCTATACACCATTCTTTCTAGTATATGGGGCAGAAGCTGTATTACCAGCCGACATAGAGCATGATTCGTCTAGAGTCACCCAATACACAGAAGCCGAAGTACGAGAAGACCGGCAAATTGATGTTGATCTGCTGGAAGAAGCGAGAGAATTGGCATTGTCCAGATCCGCCGTATATCAGCAAAATCTCCGACCCTATCATAGCCGGAAAGTAAACCCCCGAGTCTTTCGGGAAGGTGATCTGGTACTCCGGTTGGTACAACATACTGCTGGCATGCATAAGCTATCCCCCCATGGGAATGGCCATTCATTGTAAGTAAAGCATTGCACAATGACTCATATTATGTCATCGATGCAAAACCACAGGAGAAGAACAAGGCGGACAGGTCCGGCGAGGAATCTAAGCGTCCATGGAATGTAGCTCTACTTCGTCCATTCTACACTTAGCGAAGAAGTGTGTGTATCTGAGTCTTCTCATATGTCGGTATGTATGCCGACAATGAGTTTATCAATGGAATCGTGGCACCTCGAGCAGTAACTCGGGGACTGCCTTAATAATATTCGTTGTCTTCTGTACTTGTTATTTATTTTTATGTCGGCTGGTTTGAGTTGCTTCTGCCTAAGCCGGATTAGTAGTGTGTGAGCACCAAAAACTCAACTCTTCGATTTGCTACTGTCCAACAAGATTTGGCTGCATGGCAAGCAAGAGAACATGTTTGGAATTTCGTAGCACACGAAAAAACGACTAAGGAGAAGGAACTTAATCGAGGCGAAATTTGTTATTTTAATTAACTTTATGTTTACCTTGTTTTTCTTATGCTGAATTATTTTGAGCTAATCCTAAAGTTTCCAAGTATTGTTAAGTCAATTTTTGAAACTCGGACTCGTAAGTCAGAAAACCGTACCAAGGTAGACACGAGGTGAGCCAAGAAATTGGAGAAACAAGAAAATAAAACTCGGGGACTACGCCCAAGTTAATCCGGCGCAAACAACTTAGTAGCAAAATATAACTGGTGTGCTTAATACATTTGCACCCGGCATACCGGGGATCTGATAAACTGCAAAGTGTTTCTAATCAAGGAGCAGCAGGAGGAGGTAACTCGGCACCAGCAGGTGCAGCTCCGGCCTCGACTTCAGCTTCGTCTTCATCCTCTTCGACATCCGAGGCTTCGTCCTCTTCCTCCTCAACCGAACCATCTTCGACATATTCGTCGTCGACAGCGCCAAGGAAACTTGGTCCCTCATTCCATTGATGGATGGGGCATATTGAATGAGGTTATGGGCGCAAGCCTTGCACCGAGCTATCCATTCCGGGTCAGTGGACTACCTTGATCCGGTGCGCATGCACTCGAGAAGCTTCAGGTTTATCTTTTCAAACCATGTGAGCACATAGTGGAGGACGATTTCAGCTCTGGCGCGTCCAGGGGATTCCCTCCAAAGGTCAAGCTAGGTCTCGCACTCCATTAGCCTGGCAGTAAGAGCAGTGGCTCCCCCCGGAGTATCTTCTTCAGGCCAAAAGGCATTGAAGATTCAGATTGCCACATCTAGGATATCCTTGCCATAATTCTTCACAATCTCAACGCGAGAAGATAAGCTGACCAGCAGGTCCTCCATGTCATAGGGAATAATCTCTGCGCCAGGACCAACTGGGGTACCCCTCTTCTAGCAGAATTTGGCAACGGCAGTGGCTGCAATGGCATCACCCTCCGGAAATTTGTCTGAAAACGAGACAAGTGAATTAAGTAAAGGAAGTTGACCCGAAAAGATCAATGTCGGTTAAAGGAAAAGGACTTACGAGAAATATGGCTGTGGATCCGGGTCAGCTCCTTGGTGCAGTTGTCGCGCCTCTCCTGGAGTTGCACAAGTTCAGCATTTGCCGACTCAAGCTTAGTGTCGGCCTCTTTCAACAGTTCTTGATCCTTGGTAATTCGGAGGTTCAGGCGTTCTCGCTCTTCAGTGAAATCCTGGCTAGCTTTATCGAGTTCGGATTTGTGGAGCGCCTTGAGTTTTTTCATGTTTGCCTTAAGCTTGGCAATTTCTTCATCCTTGGTCTGGAGGAGGGCGAGCTCATCATCCTTCTTCTTGAGTTTGTCCTGATGCTGCCCTGCTTGTTCAAGAAAATGCAGCATCATATCAGGCACGAGCACACTATCTTCAAGAGATGCTGAAATAGTTTGTTGACCCGGCAAAGCCGAGGTATGAATATTTGCCGAGCCAAGAAGAAAAGGAGATAGAGTGTAGAGGAAGATTAAGCAAAGTTGACTTACCCTTTATTTGGTACAAATTTGTCCTCATAAGGATGTTCTCAGCCTCCACTCCGGCTGCCCACTCCGAATAACAGATTAGTTCGGTGGAAAAAGACAAAGAGAAATGGGAAAAATGCCAAGGAGGGAACTTACCCCTTTTCTCATATTCGGCGAGAAGAGTAGTATGTTTTGAGCGCAGCAGCTTATGTGTGTCCAAAAGACGCTGAAACTCAGCGCTTCGGCGATTGGTAGTCACCTAAAAAGAGTACAAAAGGATAGCTTAGTCATGTGCATATTCGAAGTGTACAAAAACCGGGCCAAGTGGAACTTAACCCGGCTCTAGGTGTGTGCATATTAGAAGTGTACAAAAACTGGGCCAAGTGGAACTTAACCCGGCTCTAGGTGTGTGCATATTCGAAGTGTACAAAATCCGGGCCAAGTGGAACTTAACCCGGCTCTAGGTGTGTGCATATTCGAAGTGTACAAGATCCGGGTCAAGTGGAACTTAACCCGGCTCTAGGTGTGTGCATATTCGAAGTGTACAAAATCCAGGCCAAGTGGAACTTAACCCGGCTCTAGGTGTGTGCATATTCGAAGTGTACAAAATCCGGGCCAAGTGGAACTTAACCCGGCTCTAGGTGTGTGCATATTCGAAGTGTACAAAATCCAGGCCAAGTGGAACTTAACCCGGCTCTAGGTGTGTGCATATTCGAAGTGTACAAAATCCGGGCCAAGTGGAACTTAACCCGGCTCTAGGTGTGTGCATATTCGAAGTGTACAAAATCCAGGCCAAGTGGAACTTAACCTGGCTCTAGGTATGTGCATATTAGAAGTGTACAAAATCCAGGCCAAGTGGAACTTAACCCGGCTCTAGGTTTGTGCATATTCGAAGTGTACAGAATCCGGGCTAAGTGGAACTTACCCGGGCTCTAGGTGTGTGCATATTCGAAGTATGCGAGATCCAGGCCAAGTGGAACTTAACCCGGCTCTAGGTGTGTGCATATTCGAAGTTGCTATGGAGCTATGCTAGTTCTCTAAGGAGCATCCGGCCGAGTAACAAGTTACTCCCCCGGAGGCTCGGGGACTAATGGTTATATCACTAAGTACTAATACATGTTAAAAAAAAGCAAGGTAGCATACCTCCATCATCCGACCCGCAAAGTTGATAGCCTTGGCGGTGGTGTTCATCTGTGTAGAAAACTCCGCAGGTCCGAATTTCTCTGAGAGATCGTCGTTATGGACGAACCCCGCCTTGTTCCAGTTGTTAACAAACTCGATCAAGGTCGGAGGATAGCATTCTCCGCTAAGCATGTGGGGCGCGACCAAACCCTTAGCATGGGCTTCCTTCCTTTCAACTTGGGCAACAGCGGGGCTAGTGTGCAAGACGAGTTGCGCATCAGCTGACCCGGCAGAGGTGTCTTTCTTTGGAGGGGTCTTCTTCGGAAGCATGGACAGGAGTGTACGCTGTCCAGCCTTGATTGATGCTGCCCTGGTGGCGTCAGAAGCCTTTTTGCCTTTGGGCTGCTGCGGATTTACTCTTGGGCACAGCCTTGGTGCTAGCCTTGGTGCCAGTTGTGTCTTCTCGCCGAGTCTTGGAAGACTCGGACGAGGCGGAGGGGCTTGGTGCTGTTGCGGATGTTTGTGCTGCTGCTTCTGGTTCTGGTACTGGTGTTGGTGCTGATTTTTGTCTTGGCGGGGGTGCTGTTCGTGTCTCGGATGTAGCTGGTTGCGGCAGAGCCGAAATGGAGCTAGGAGCAACCGCTGCCTCGACAGAGCTACTTCCTCCTGCTCCGAGGTTGCCCTCCTCTGGACGAGGTGGGCTAGAACCCGGAGCAGCTGCTGAACCCTCCTGAATGGGGCTCAGCGGGCGATAATCGTCGCCATGAGGAGGAGAAGGGCTATGTTGGAGCGGCGAGGCGATGCTGGATCCGCTCTGAGGAACCTCCACCGCGGCGCTGTCGAATCAAATGACGAACAATAAGTTACAATAAAAGAAAAGCACGAAGCAGAAAATTGGATAAGGAAGAAGTGACTTACTCATCTGAGGTCAAAGGCTCCTTGGGCTTGCGAGCTCTCCGGGTTATGGCCTTGGTGGTAGGCTTGGTGGCAGCTTTGTCTACAGACTTATTTCGTCTCTTCGCTGGTTTGGAAGGTTCGAAAGAAGTAGCAAGGGGAGGATCTTCATGGATCTGCCCACCGGGGTTAGCTAATGCCGGAAAGGCGTAAGAAAGGGGGACAACATCAAATTCGTCCATCACGTCAATGTCGGAATCATCTTCATCCTCAGGCCAATCTCTAATGGAAGAGAATTTACCGGTGTGTCGCTTGGTTGCATCGGGGAACGGCAGGAACATCTCCTGATCTGGCTCCTCCTCGGCCGGGACATCTCGATCCGGGGCCCACTTGAGAGAAGGCTCGGTGCCATCCTTAATAGTTTGATGAAGAAACATCTGAGAAACAAAATGCGAAGGGATCAAACATACAATAAATTCCGACATACGATTTAACTCGGAAAAAGATTGGAGCACGAGACTTATCGTAGGAGGAAGCCTATCTCGGCAGAAGTGCTTGATCCCCCACTCCCAATCAGCGATGAATTTTTTGTTGGTGGTGAAGAGGGCCTTGACCCGGCGAAATATCTCGGTGTTGCTCAACTGAAATGAGGAGGTCCGGTTGGGGTCAAGGCGCCAACTCATGTGGCAAAGCTTGTGAGTGTGTTTCTGGAGAGGGGAGATCTGGTTGCGGACGAATGTGATCATCGTGTCCTCGTTGCGCAGTCCCAGATCCTTCAGCTCCTGGAACTGTTTGTTGACTTGGTTCGCCAGGACGGTGGGCTTCTTGGGGATCTGGTCTGAGAGATCAGGATTAGGAGGACCCGGAACGTAGGGGCACAGCCGGATCAGGTCTTCACTTGTGCCATTTCTAACATAAAAGAAGGTTCGGGCCCAACCCTTGCAAGAGTCAAGCTCCGTGACTCGGGGAAAGATGGACTGTTTCTGAGGAGAGATGGAAGTAGCACCGAATTGCGTGAGTTGTTTGTCCTCCGGGTCAAGCTCTCTATTCGGAATCACGTTCCGGCAGAGACTAAAAAACCAAATCCAAAGCTCCTTAGTGGGCCACAATCCGGCGTAACCCTTTACGGTGGAAGCGAAAGCAGAAAGGGAGGTGATGGCATTCGCCGGAAGATGGTGCGGCTGAAGCTCGTAGGTGTTGAGCTAGTCATGGAAGAAATCACTAACGGGGAGGTCAAACCCACACTGGAAGTGGGAGAGGAACACTACAAACTCACCCGGATTGGGTGAGGGAGCGAGCTCCTCGGAGGCGAGGCGGGCAATGATGCCCTCCGGGATACGCCGGGTGCGGTACAACCAGTCAAGGTTGTCCTGGCATACCTAGGACCCAGCCCAAGCGCCACGCTCGGCGTTCTCCGCATCCTCCTCCATCTCCTGTTCCGTGACGGCGAGTTCCTCCTCTGTCATTTCTAGGTCGCTGTCCGCACTGGCCCTATCGGCGGTGGGGGGCAGTGGCCTGGACTGACGCAGACCCGTGGCGGTGGAGATGCGTGGGAGTGGTGGTGACGCTGGTGCGCGAGGAATGGAGCAGCGGCGACGCAGCTGAGTAGGTGCGGCAGCGGCACAGTTGCTGGGAAGAAGGAGAAGAAGAAGAGGCAAAGGGGCGCGAGAATGGGGAAAAGACCCAAGGGGCGCGCCCCTCCCCTATTTAACCATGCCCAATATGGGTTAGTGGGATCGCATGGTGCGCCATGGCCACACGGTGTGGCCGTGTATTATCCGGATTAACCACTCATAGACGAGCCACAACAAGGGCCACAGGGTGCAGGATATCCCACGACGCGACGTGGTGACACATTTAACGAAGAGACAGACACGATGTGACGTGTGCAACAGTAACACCTGACATTAACTACTGCAATAACTGGCGCATGCCCTTAAAATGAGGCAAAGTAATGATTACCCTCCACGTGGGGAAGCGTACAAGAGAAGGAAGAATAACCCGGATAACTATGGGATGACCCGGCTAGCGAGTGAAAACTTGGAATGTGCCAAGGGAAAAGATAGTCAATGAAATCTGGGATATGAGGTAACTCAGAAAAGGGAGCAAGAGGCTCAGTAAGATTGAACCTGCTGTGGCCTTAGTGGCTGAGACTGCTAAGACCGCACCAGCTTCAAGGACTAATGTTGGGGGATACCCCCGGGTAGGGTCATGCCGGGGTATAATGGCCGAGTTAGCCGAGGTACGACAAGGTCAAAGCAAATGCTGGCCGAGTCACCTCAAGGTAGGCCAAATCACGGAGTAACTCGGACCTGACGATGTCCGCCTAACTGAGTCCTGGACGACTTATGTCGTATGCCGGCAGGATTTATGTAACTTATATGCAGGTACCGGTGTGGCCGGATCAACTAGGCACGATCCGGGTTATATCAAGCTTGCAAGAGAAGGAAGGTATCTAGCTGGTCAAAGGGTGACTACTGTACGCAGAGCGTGAGCGAAGCGGACAGAGGTCCGGACCACCGAGGCGTGGCCGACAAGGGTGACGCTGCCCGTGTCGGATGACGCTGGCGCCGCAGAGGCTCACGTAGCCTCTGCATGGCTTATGCTAGGGAAAAGAGACCCGGTCGGTTTACTATTTTGGGAAGAGGCATATTCCAGGGAATATTCCTCCACGTATGCCCTAATTGGAGGCCTAGCCACCCCTATATAAGGAGGGCTAGGGCATCTGTAGAAGGGATTGGTCTTTGGCTAGTTGATCTCTAGTTGGTTGAGTTTTACTAGTATGTTCCCGAGGGCTAGCTAGTGGAGAGAGTAAGAGAGTTCCTTCTTCCTCCTCTCCCCAATACAGCTCAAGGAGCACTTGTAAACCTTGAAAGTGAATCGAATACAAACATCTGTGTGTGGAATCACCACACTATCCCTCCCTGGATACCTCTAGTGCATCTTGTCCCCACCTTTAGCCTATCCATGGCATCTGCGGTGACACCACCATGACAGAAAAAGAACGCACATGCATTGACTGAAGTGGATACATGTGGTTTAGGAAAAGGACACACATGCAATGTCACCAGGGGATCCATGTGGTTTAGGAATAGAACACACATGCAATGACTCTAGTGGATTAATGTGGTTTAGGAAAAGAACACACATGCAATGTCACAAGCGGGTCAATGTTGTTTAGGAAAAGAACGCAGATGCATTGACTCAAGTGGATACATGTGGTTTAAGAAAAGAACACACATGCAATGTCACTAGTGGATCCAAGGGATTTAGGAAAAGAACATACATGCATTAACTCTAGTGGATACATGTGGTTTAGGAAAAGAACATGCTTGCAATGTCACCACTAGATCCATGTGGTTTCGGAAAAGAACACACATGCATTGACTCTAGTGGATACATGTGGTTTAGGAAAAGAACAAGCATGCAATGTCACAAGTGGATCAATGTGGTTTAGGAAAATAACACACATGCAATGACTCTAGTGGATCAATGTGGGTTAGGAAAAGAACACACATGCAATGGCACGAGTGGATCAATGTGGTTAAGGAAAAGAACACACATGCAATGTCACCAATGGATCCATGTGGTTTATGAAAAGAACACACATGCAATGTCACTAGAGGATCAATGTGGTTTAGGAAAAGAACACACGTGCAATGTCACTAGTGGATCAATGTGGGTTAGGAAAAAAATACACATGCAGCGTCACTAGAGGATCAATGTGGTTTAGGAAAAGAACACACATTCAATGTCACTAGTGGATCAATGTGGTTTAGAAAAAGAACACACATGCAGTGACTCTAGTGGATGAATGTAGTTTAGGAAAAGAACACACATGTAATTTAAACAGTGGATCCGTGTGGTTTATGAAAAGAACACACATGCATTAATTCTAGTGGATACATGTGGTTTAGGAAAAGAGCACACATGAAATTTCACTAGTGGATCCATGTGATTTAGGAAAAGAATGCACATGCATTGTCTCAAGTGGATACATGTGGTTTAGGAAAATAACACACATGCAATGTAACTAGTGGATCCATGTGGTTTAGGAAAAGAACACAGATAAATTGACTCTAGTGGATAAATGTGGTTTAGGAAAAGAACACACATGCAATGTCACCACTGGATCAATGTGGTTTAGGAAAAAACGAACATGCAATGGCACCAGTGGATCAATGTGGTTTAGGAAAGAACACACATGCAATGTCACCAATTGATCCATGTGGTTTAGGAAAAGAACACACATGCAATGTCACCAATGGATCAATGTGGTATAGGAAAATAACACACATGCAATGACTCTAGTGGATCAATGTGGTTTAGTAAAAGAATGAACATGCTATGTCACTAGTGGATCAATGTGCTTTAGGAAAAGAAGACACATGCAATGATTCTAGTGGATCTATGTGGTTTAGGAAAAGAACAGACATGCAATGACTCTAGTGGATCAATGTGGTTTAGGAAAAGAACACACATGCACTGACTCTAGTATCTAGATGTGTTTTAGGAAAAGAACACCCATGCAATGTCACTAGTGGAACAAATTGGTTTAGGAAAAGAACACACATGAAATGTCACTTGTGGATCAATGTGGTTTAGGAAAATAAAACACATGCATTGACTCTAGTGGATCCATGTGGTTTAGGAAAAGAAAACACATGCAATGTCTCTAGTGGATGAATGTGGTTTAGGAAAATAACACACATGCAATGACTACACTTGATCAATGTGGTTTAGGAAAAGAATGCACATGCAGTGAATATAGTGGATCAATGTGGTTTAGGAATAGAACGCACATGCAATGACTCTAGTGGATTAATGTGGTTTAGGAAAAGAACACACATGTAATGGCACTAGTGGATCAATGTGGTTTAGGAAAAGAACACACATGCAATGTCACCAATGGATCCATGTGGTTTATGAAAAGAACACACATGCAATGTCACTAGTGGATCAATGTGGTTTAGGAAAAGAACACGTCTGCAATGTTACTAGTGGATCAATGTGGGTTAGGAAAAGAATACACATGCAGTGTCACTAGTGGATCAATGTGGTTTACGAAAAGAACACACATGCAATCTCACCAGTGGATCAATGTGGTTTAGAAAAAGAAAACGCATGTAGTGACTCTAGTGGATCAATGTAGTTTAGGAAAAGAACACACATGTAATATTACCAGTGGCTCCATGTGGTTTAGGAAAAGAACACAAATGGATTAACTCTAGTGGATCCATGTGGTTTAGGAAAAGAATGAACATGTATTGACTCAAGTGGATACATGTTGTTTAGGAAAAGAACACACATGCAATGTGACAAGTGGATCCATGTGGTTTAGGAAAAGAACACACATGCATTGACTCTAGTGGATACATGTGGTTTAGGAAAATACACACATGCAATGTCACGAGTGGATCAATGTGGTTTAGGAAAATAACACACATGCAATGACTCTAGTGTATCAATGTGGTTTAGGAAAAGAACACACATGCAATGGCACCAGTGGATCAATGTGGTTTTGGAAAAGAACACACAAGCAATGTCTCCAATGGATCCATGTGGTTTAGGAAAAGAACATACATGCAATGACTCTAGTGGATTAATGTGGTTAAGGAAAAGAACACACATGCAATGTCACCAGTGGATCAATGTGGTATAGGAAAAGAACACACATGCAATAATTCTAGTGGATCAATGTGGTTTAGTAAAAGAACGAACATGCAGTGTCACTAGTGGGTCAATGTGCTTTTGCAAAAGAACAGACATGCAATGACTAGTGGATCTATGTGGTTTAGGAAAAGAACACACATGTAGTGACTCTAGTGGATTAATGTGGTTTAGAAAACAAAGACATATGCAATGACTCTATTGGATCCATGTGGTTTCAAAAAAAAACACACATGCAATGACTCCAGTTTCTCCATGTGGTTTAGAAAAAGAACACCCATGCAATGTCACTAGTGGATCACTGTGGTTTAGGAAAAGAACACACATGAAATGTCACTTGTGGATCAATGTGGTTTAGGAAAAGAAAACACATGCAATGACTCTAGTGGATCCATGTGATTTAGGAAAAGAACACGCATGCAGTGACTCTAGTGGATCAATGTAGTTTAGGAAAAGAACACACATGTAATTTCACCAGTGGATCCATGTGGTTTAGGAAAAGAACACACATGGATTAACTCTAGTGGATACATGTGGTTTAGGAAAAGAACACACATGAAATTTCACCAGTGGATCCATGTGGTTTAGGAAAAGAACGCACATGCATTGACTCAACTGGATACATGTGGTTTAGGAAAAGAACACACCTGCATTGTCACCAGTGGATCCATGTGGTTTAGGAAAAGAACACACATGCATTGACTCTAGTGGATACATGTGCTTTAGCAAAAATACACACATGCAATGTCACCAGTGGATCAATGTGGTTTTGGAAAATAAAACACATGCGATTACTCTAGTGGATCAATGTGGTTTAGGAAAAGAACACACATGCAATGGCACTAGTGGATCAATGTGGTTTTGGAAAAGAACACACAAGCAATGTCTCTAATGAATCCATGTGGTTTAGGAAAAGAACACAGATGCAATGTCACCAATGGATCCATGTGGTTTATGAAAAAACACACATGCAATGTCACTAGTGGATAAACGTGGTATAGGAAAAGAACACGCGTGCAATGACACTAGTGGATCCATGTGGTTTAGTAAAAGAACGAACATGCAATGTCACTAGTGGGTCAATATGCTTTAGCAAAAGAACACACATGCAATGACTCTAGTGGATCTATGTGGTTTAGGAAAAGAACACACATGCAGTGACTCTAGTGGATTAATGTGGTTTAGAAAAAGAACACATATGCAATGACTCTAGTGGATCCATGTGGTTTCGGAAAGAAAAAACACATGCAATGACTCCAGTTTCTCTATCTGGTTTAGAAAAAGAACACCCATGCAATGTCACTAGTGGATCGATGTGGTTTAGGAAAAGAACACACATGAAATGTGACTTGTGGATCATTGTGGTTTAGGAAAAGAAAACACATGCAATGACTCTAGTGGATCCATGTGGTTTAGGAAAAGAACACACGTGAAATGTCTCTAGTGGATCAATGTGGTTTAGGAAAAGAACACACATGCAATGTCACTACTAGATCACTGTGGTTTAGGAAAAGAACGCACATGCAGTGACTCTAGTGGATCAATGTGGTTTAGGAATAGAACACGCATGCAATGACTCTAGTGGATTAATGTGGTTGAGGAAAAGAACACACATGCAATGTCACTAGTGGATCAATGTGGTTTAGAAAAAGAACACATGCAATGACTCTAGCGGATCAATGTAGTTTAGGAAAAGAACACACATGCAATTTCACCAGTGGATCCATGTCGTCTAGGAAAAGAAAACATATGCATTAACTCTAGTGGATACATGTGGTTTAGTTAAAGAACACACATGCAATTTGACCAGTGGATCCATGTTGTTAAGGAAAAGAACGCACATGCATAGACTCAAGTGGATACATGTGGTTTAGGAAAAGAACACACATGCAGTGTCACCAGTGGATCAATGTGGTTTATGAAAAGAACACACGTGCAATGAATCTAGTGGATCAATGTGGTTTAGAAAAATAACACACATGCAATAACTCTAGTGGATCCATGTGGTTTAGGAAAAGAACACACATGCAATGGCACTACTGGATCAATTTTGTTTGGGAAAAGAACACACAAGCAATGTCTCCAATGGATCCATGTGGTTTAGGAAAAGAACACACATGCAATGACTCTAGTGGATCAATGTGGTTTAGTAAAAGAACGAACATGCAATGTCACTAGTGGGTCAATGTGCTTTAGCAAAAGAACACACATGCAATGACACTAGTCGATCTATGTGGTTTAGGAAAAGAACACACATGAAGTGACTCTAGTGGATTAATGTGGTTTAGAAAACAAACACATATGCAATGTCTCTAGTGGATCCATGTGGTTTTGAAAAAAACACAAATGCAATGACTCTAGTTTCTCCATGTGGTTTAGAAAAAGAACACCCATGCAATGTCACTAGTGGATCAATGTGGTTTAGGAAAAGAAGACACATGAAATGTCACTTGTGGATCAATGTGGTCTAGGAAAATAAAACACATGCAATGACTCTAGTGGATCCATGTTATTTAGGAAAGAACACACATGCAGTGACTCTAGTGGATCAATGTAGTTTAGGAAAAGAACGCACATGTAATTTCACCAGTGGATCCATGTGGTTTAGGAAAAGAACACACATGGATTAAATCTAGTGGATCCATGTGGTATAGAAAAAGAAAGCACATGCATTGACTCAACTGGATACATGTGGTTTAGGAAAAGAACACACATCCCATGTCACCAGTGGATCCATGTGGTTTAGGAAAAGAACACACATGCATTGACTCTAGTGGATACATGTGGTTTAGCAAAAATACACACATGCAATGTCACCAGTGGATCAATGTGGTTTCGGAAAATAAAACACATGCGATTACTCTAGTGGATCAATGTGGTTTAGGAAAAGAACACACATCCAATAGCACTAGTGGATCAATGTGGTTTTGGAAAAGAACACACAAGCAATGTCTCCAATGGATCCATGTGGTTTAGGAAAAGAACACACCTGCAATGTCACCAATGGATCCATGTGGTTTATGAAAATAACACACATGCAATGTCACTAGTGGATAAATGTGGTATAGGAAAAGAACACGCGTGCAATGACACTAGTGGATCCATGTGGTTTAGTAAAAGAACGAACATGCAATGTCACTAGTGGGTCAATATCCTTTAGCCAAAGAACACACATGCAATGACTCTAGGGGATCTATGTGGTTTAGGAAAAGAACACACATGCAGTGACTCTAGTGGATTAATGTGGTTTAGAAAAAGAACACATATGCAATGACTATAGTGGATCCATGTGGTTTCGGGAAGAAAAAACCACATGCAATGACTCCAGTTTCTCCATCTGGTTTAGAAAAAGAACACCCATGCAATGTCACTAGTGGATCGATGTGGTTTAGGAAAAGAACACACATGAAATGTCTCTAGTGGATCAATGTGGTTTAGGAAAAGAAAACACATGCAATGACTCTAGTGGATCCATGTGGTTTAGGAAAAGAACACACATGCAATGTCTCTAGTGGATCAATGTGGATTAGGAAAAGAACACACATGCAATGTCACTAGTGGATCAATCTGGTAGAGGAAAAGAACGCACCTGTAGTGACTCTAGTGGATCAATGTGGTTTAGGAATAGAACACACATGCAGTGACTAGTGGATTAATGTGGTTTAGGAAAAGAACACACATGCGATGACTCTAATGGATCAACGTAGTTTAGGAAAAGAACACACATTGAATTTCACCAGTGGATCCATGTCGTTTAGGAAAAGAACACACATGCATTAACTCTAGTGGATACATCTGGTTTAGTTAAAGAACACACATGCAATTTGACCAGTGGATCCATGTGGTTAAGGAAAAGAACGCACATGCATTGACTCAAGTGGATACATGTGGTTTAGGAAAAGAACACACATGAAGTGTCACCAGTGGATCAATGTGGTTTATGAAAAGAACACACATGCAATGACTCTAGTGGATCAATGTGGTTTAGAAAAATAACACACATGCAATAACTCTAGTGGAACCATGTGGTTTAGGAAAAGAACACACATGCAATGACTTTAGTATCTCCATGTGGTTTAGAAAAAGAACACCCATGCAATGTCACTAGTGGATCAATGTGGTTTAGGAAAAGAACACACATGAAATGTCACTTGTGGATCAATGTGGTTTAGGAAAATAAAACACATGCATTGACTCTAGTGGATCAATGTGGCTTAGGAAAAGAACACACATGCAATGTCTCTAGTGGATGAATGTGGTTTAGGAAACTAACACACATGCAATGACTCCACTTGATCAATGTGGTTTAGGGAAAGAACGCACATGCAGTGAATATCGTGGATCAATGTGGTTTAGGAATAGAACGCACATGCAATGACTCTAGTGGATTAATGTGGTTTAGGAAAAGAACACACATGCAATGGCACTAGTGGATCAATGTGGTTTAGGAAAAGGACACACATGCAATGTCACCAATGGATCCATGTGGTTTATTAAAAGAACACACATACGATGTCACTAGTGGATCAATGTGGTTTAGGAAAAGAACACGCGTGCAATGTTACTAGTGGATCAATGTGGGTTAGGAAAAGAATACACATGTAGTGTCACTGGTGGATCAATGTGGTTTACGAAAAGAACACACATGCAATGTCAGCAGTGGATCAACGTGGTTTAGAAAAAGAACACGCATGTAGTGACTCTAGTGGATCAATGTAGTTTAGGAAAAGAACACACATGTAATTTCACTAGTGGATCCATGTGGTTTAGGAAAAGAATGTACATGCATTGACTCAAGTGGATACATGTGGTTTAGGAAAAGAACACACATGCAATGTGACAAGTGGATCCATGTGGTTTAGGAAAAGAACACACATGCATTGACTCTAGTGGATACATGTGGTTTAGGAAAAATACACACATGCAATGTCACGAGTGGATCAATGTGGTTTAGGAAAATAACAAACATGAAATGACTCTAGTGTATCAATGTGGTTTAGGAAAAGAACACACATGCAATGGCACTAGTGGATCAATCTGGTTTTGGAAAAGAACACACAAGCAATGTCTCCAATGGATCCATGTGGTTTAGGAAAAGAACATACATGCAATGACTCTAGTGGATCAATGTGGTTAAGGAAAAGAACACACATGCAATGTCACCAGTGGATCAATGTGGTATAGGAAAAGAACACACATGCAATGACTCTAGTGGATCAATGTGGTTTAGTAAAAGAACAAACATGCAATGTCACTAGTGGGTCAATGTGCTTTAGCAAAAGAACACACATGCAATGACTCTAGTGGATCTATGTGGTTTAGGAAAAGAACACACATGCAGTGAGTCTAGTGGATTAATGTGGTTTAGAAAACGAACACATATGCAATGACTCTAGTGGATCCATGTGGTTTCGAAAAAAAACACATGCAATGATTCCAGTTTCTCCATGTGGTTTAGGAAAAGAACACACATGAAATGTCACTTGTGGATCAATGTGGTTTAGGAAAAGAAAACGCATGCAATGACTCTAGTGGATCCATGTGATTTAGGAAAAGAACACGCATGCAATGACTCTAGTGGATCAATTTAGTTTAGGAAAAGAACACACATGTAATTTCACTAGTGGATCCATGTGGTTTAGGAAAAGAACACACATGGATTAACTCTAGGGGATACGTGTGGTTTAGGAAAAGAACACACATGAAATTGCACCAGTGGATCCATGTGGTTTAGGAGATGAACGCACATGCATTGACTCAACTGGATACATGTGGTTTAGGAAAAGAACACACATGCAATGTCACTAGTGGATCCTTGTGGTTTAGGAAAAGAACACACATGCATTGACTCTAGTGGATACATGTGGTTTAGCAAAAATACACACATGCAATGTCACCAGTGGATCAATGTGGTTTCGGAAAATAAAACACATGTGATTACTCTAGTGGAACAATGTGGTTTAGGAAAAGAACACACATGCAATGGCACTAGTGGATCAATGTGGTTTTGGAAAAGAACACACAAGCAATGTCTCTAATGGATCCATGTGGTTTAGGAAAAGAACACACATGCAATGTCACCAATGGATCCATGTGGTTTATGAAAAAAAACACATGCAATGTAACTAGTGGATAAATGTGGTATAGGAAAAGAACACGCGTGGAATGAGACAAGTTGATCCATGTGGTTTAGTGAAAGAACGAACATGCAACGTCACTAGTGGTTCAATATGCTTTAGCAAAAGAACACACATGCAATGACTCTAGTGGATCTATGTGGTTTAGGAAAAGAACACACATGGAGTGACTCTAGTGGATTAATGCGGTTTAGAAAAAGAACACATATGCAATGACTCTAATGGATCCATGTGGTTTCGGAAAGAAAAAAACACATGCAATGACTCCAGTTTCTCCATCTGGTTTAGAAAAAGAACACCCATCTAATGTCAGTAGTGGATCGATGTGGTTTAGGAAAAGGACACACATGAAATGTGACTTGTGGATCAATGTGGTTTAGGAAAAGAAAACACATGCAATGACTCTAGTGGATCCATGTGGTTTAGGAAAAGAACACACATGCAATGTCTCTAGTGGATCAATGTGGTTTACGAAAAGAACACTCATGCAATGTCACTAGTGGATAAATGTGGTTTAGGAAAAGAACGCACATGCAGTGACTCTAGTGGATCAATGTGGTTTAGGAATAGAACACACATGCAATGACTCTAGTGGATTAATGTGGTTTAGGAAAAGAACACACATGCAATGTCACTAGTGGATCGATGTGGTTTAGAAAAAGAACATACATGCAATGACTCTAGTGGATCAATCTAGTTTAGCAAAAGAACACACATGAAATTTCAATAGTGGATCCATGTCGTTTAGGAAAAGAACACACATGCATTAACTCTAGTGGATACATGTGGTTTAGTTAAAGAACACACATGCAATTTGACCAGTGGATCCATGTGGTTAAGGAAAAGAACGCACATGCATTGACTCAAGTGGATACATGTGGTTGAGGAAAAGAACACACATGCAGTGTCACCAGTGGATAAATGTGGTTTATGAAAAGAACACACATGCAATGACTCTAGTGGATCAATGTGGTTTAGAAAAATAACACACATGCAATAACTCTAGTGGATCCATGTGGTTTACGAAAAGAACACACATGCAAAGACTCCAGTATCTCCATGTGGTTTAGAAAAAGAACACACATGCAATGTCACTAGTGGATCAATGTGGTTTAGGAAAAGAACACACATGAAATGTCATTTGTGGATCAATGTGGTTTAGGAAAAGAAAACGCATGCAATGTCTCTAGTGGATCCATGTGATTTAGGAAAGAACACGCATGCAATGACTCTAGTGGATCAATTTAGTTTAGGAAAAGAACACACATGTAATTTCACTAGTGCATCCATGTGGTTTAGGAAAAGAACACACATGGATTAACTCTAGGGGATACATGTGGTTTATGAAAAGAACACACATGCAATGACTCTAGTGGATCAATGTGGTTTAGAAAAATAACACACATGCAATAACTCTAGTGGATCCATGTGGTTTACGAAAAGAACACACATGCAAAGACTCCAGTATCTCCATGTGGTTTAGAAAAAGAACACACATGCAATGTCACTAGTGGATCAATGTGGTTTAGGAAAAGAACACACATGAAATGTCATTTGTGGATCAATGTGGTTTAGGAAAAGAAAACGCATGCAATGTCTCTAGTGGATCCATGTGATTTAGGAAAGAACACGCATGCAATGACTCTAGTGGATCAATTTAGTTTAGGAAAAGAACACACATGTAATTTCACTAGTGCATCCATGTGGTTTAGGAAAAGAACACACATGGATTAACTCTAGGGGATACATGTGGTTTAGGAAAAGAACACACATGAAATTGCACCAGTGGATCCATGTGGTTTAGGAGATGAACGCACATGCATTGACTTAACTGGATACATGTGGTTTAGGAAAAGAACACACATGCAATGTCACCAGTGGATCCTTGTGGTTTAGGAAAAGAACACACATGCATTGACTCTAGTGGATACATGTGGTTTAGCAAAAATACACACATGCAATGTCACCAGTGGATCAATGTGGTTTCGGAAAATAAAACACATGTGATTACTCTAGTGGAACAATGTGGTTTAGGAAAAGAACACACATGCAATGGCACTAGTGGATCAATGTGGTTTTGGAAAAGAACACACAAGCAATGTCTCTAATGGATCCATGTGGTTTAGGAAAAGAACACACATGCAATGTCACCAATGGATCCATGTGGTTTATGAAAAAAAACACATGCAATGTAACTAGTGGATAAATGTGGTATAGGAAAAGAACACGCGTGGAATGAGACTAGTTGATCCATGTGGTTTAGTAAAAGAACGAACATGCAATGTCACTAGTGGTTCAATATGCTTTAGCAAAAGAACACACATGCAATGACTCTAGTGGATCTATGTGGTTTAGGAAAAGAACACACATGGAGTGACTCTAGTGGATTAATGTGGTTTAGAAAAAGAACACATATGCAATGACTCTAATGGATCCATGTGGTTTCGGAAAGAAAAAAACACATGCAATGACTCCAGTTTCTCCATCTGGTTTAGAAAAAGAACACCCATGCAATGTCACTAGTGGATCGATGTGGTTTAGGAAAAGAACACACATGAAATGTGACTTGTGGATCAATGTGGTTTAGGAAAAGAAAACACATGCAATGACTCTAGTGGATCCATGTGGTTTAGGAAAAGAACACACATGCAATGTCTCTAGTGGATCAATGTGGTTTACGAAAAGAACACTCATGCAATGTCACTAGTGGATAAATGTGGTTTAGGAAAAGAACGCACATGCAGTGACTCTAGTGGATCAATGTGGTTTAGGAATAGAACACACATGCAATGACTCTAGTGGAATAATGTGGTTTAGAAAAAGAACATACATGCAATGACTCTAGTGGATCAATCTAGTTTAGCAAAAGAACACACATGCAATTTCAATAGTGGATACATGTCGTTTAGGAAAAGAACACACATGCATTAACTCTAGTGGATACATGTGGTTTAGTTAAAGAACACACATGCAATTTGACCAGTGGATCCATGTGGTTAAGGAAAAGAACGCACATGCATTAACTCAAGTGGATACATGTGGTTGAGGAAAAGAACACACATGCAGTGTCACCAGTGGATCAATGTGGTTTATGAAAAGAACACACATGCAATGACTCTAGTGGATCAATGTGGTTTAGAAAAATAACACACATGCAATAACTCTAGTGGATCCATGTGGTTTATGAAAAGAACACACATGCAAAGACTCTAGTATCTCCATGTGGTTTAGAAAAAGAACACACATGCAATGTCACTAGTGGATCAATGTGGTTTAGGAAAAGAACACACATGAAATGTCACTTGTGGATCAATGTGGTTTAGGAAAAGAAAACGCATGCAATGTCTCTAGTGGATCCATGTGATTTAGGAAAAGAACACGCATGCAATGACTCTAGTGGATCAATTTAGTTTAGGAAAAGAACACACATGTAATTTCACTAGTGGATCCATGTGGTTTAGGAAAAGAACACACATGGATTAACTCTAGTGGATCCATGTGGTTTAGGAAAAGAACACACATGCAAAGACTCCAGTATCTCCACGTGGTTTAGAAAAAGAACACACATGCAATGTCACTAGTGGATCAATGTGGTTTAGGAAAAGAACACACATGAAATGTCACTTGTGGATCAATGTGGTTTAGGAAAATAAAACACATGCATTGACTCTAGTGGTTCCATGTGGCTTAGGAAAAGAACACACATGCAATGTCTCCAGTGGATGAATGTGGTTTAGGAAACTAACACACATGCAATGACTCCACTTGATCAATGTGGTTTAGGAAAAGAACGCACATGCAGTGAATATAGTGGATCAATGTGGTTTAGGAATAGAACGCACATGCAATGACTCTAGTGGATTAATGTGGTTTAGGAAAAGAACATACATGCAATGGCACTAGTGGATCAATGTGGTTTAGGAAAAGAACACACATGCAATGTCACCAATGGATCCATGTGGTTTATGAAAAGAACACACATGCAATGTCACTAGTGGATCAATGTGGTTTAGGAAAAGAACACGCGTGCAATGTTACTAGTGGATCAATGTGGGTTAGGAAAAGAATACACATGAAGTGTCACTGGTGGATCAATGTGGTTTACGAAAAGAACACACATGCAAAGACTCTAGTATCTCCATGTGGTTTAGAAAAAGAACACACATGCAATGTCACTAGTGGATCAATGTGGTTTAGGAAAAGAACACACATGAAATGTCATTTCTGGATCAATGTGGTTTAGGAAAAGAAAACGCATGCAATGTCTCTAGTGGATCCATGTGATTTAGGAAAGAACACGCATGCAATGACTCTAGTGGATCAATTTAGTTTAGGAAAAGAACACACATGTAATTTCACTAGTGCATCCATGTGGTTTAGGAAAAGAACACACATGGATTAACTCTAGGGGATACATGTGGTTTAGGAAAAGAACACACATGAAATTGCACCAGTGGATCCATGTGGTTTAGGAGATGAACGCACATGCATTGACTTAACTGGATACATGTGGTTTAGGAAAAGAACACACATGCAATGTCACCAGTGGATCCTTGTGGTTTAGGAAAAGAACACACATGCATTGACTCTAGTGGATACATGTGGTTTAGCAAAAATACACACATGCAATGTCACCAGTGGATCAATGTGGTTTCGGAAAATAAAACACATGTGATTACTCTAGTGGAACAATGTGGTTTAGGAAAAGAACACACATGCAATGGCACTAGTGGATCAATGTGGTTTTGGAAAAGAACACACAAGCAATGTCTCTAATGGATCCATGTGGTTTAGGAAAAGAACACACATGCAATGTCACCAATGGATCCATGTGGTTTATGAAAAAAAACACATGCAATGTAACTAGTGGATAAATGTGGTATAGGAAAAGAACACGCGTGGAATGAGACTAGTTGATCCATGTGGTTTAGTAAAAGAACGAACATGCAATGTCACTAGTGGTTCAATATGCTTTAGCAAAAGAACACACATGCAATGACTCTAGTGGATCTATGTGGTTTAGGAAAAGAACACACATGGAGTGACTCTAGTGGATTAATGTGGTTTAGAAAAAGAACACATATGCAATGACTCTAATGGATCCATGTGGTTTCGGAAAGAAAAAAACACATGCAATGACTCCAGTTTCTCCATCTGGTTTAGAAAAAGAACACCCATGCAATGTCACTAGTGGATCGATGTGGTTTAGGAAAAGAACACACATGAAATGTGACTTGTGGATCAATGTGGTTTAGGAAAAGAAAACACATGCAATGACTCTAGTGGATCCATGTGGTTTAGGAAAAGAACACACATGCAATGTCTCTAGTGGATCAATGTGGTTTACGAAAAGAACACTCATGCAATGTCACTAGTGGATAAATGTGGTTTAGGAAAAGAACGCACATGCAGTGACTCTAGTGGATCATTGTGGTTTAGGAATAGAACACACATGCAATGACTCTAGTGGATTAATGTGGTTTAGAAAAAGAACATACATGCAATGACTCTAGTGGATCAATCTAGTTTAGCAAAAGAACACACATGCAATTTCAATAGTGGATCCATGTCGTTTAGGAAAAGAACACACATGCATTAACTCTAGTGGATACATGTGGTTTAGTTAAAGAACACACATGCAATTTGAACAGTGGATCCATGTGGTTAAGGAAAAGAACGCACATGCATTAACTCAAGTGGATACATGTGGTTGAGGAAAAGAACACACATGCAGTGTCACCAGTGGATCAATGTGGTTTATGAAAAGAACACACATGCAATGACTCTAGTGGATCAATGTGGTTTAGAAAAATAACACACATGCAATAACTCTAGTGGATCCATGTGGTTTATGAAAAGAACACACATGCAAAGACTCTAGTATCTCCATGTGGTTTAGAAAAAGAACACACATGCAATGTCACTAGTGGATCAATGTGGTTTAGGAAAAGAACACACATGAAATGTCACTTGTGGATCAATGTGGTTTAGGAAAAGAAAACGCATGCAATGTCTCTAGTGGATCCATGTGATTTAGGAAAAGAACACGCATGCAATGACTCTAGTGGATCAATTTAGTTTAGGAAAAGAACACACATGTAATTTCACTAGTGGATCCATGTGGTTTAGGAAAAGAACACACATGGATTAACTCTAGTGGATCCATGTGGTTTAGGAAAAGAACACACATGCAAAGACTCCAGTATCTCCACGTGGTTTAGAAAAAGAACACACATGCAATGTCACTAGTGGATCAATGTGGTTTAGGAAAAGAACACACATGAAATGTCACTTGTGGATCAATGTGGTTTAGGAAAATAAAACACATGCATTGACTCTAGTGGTTCCATGTGGCTTAGGAAAAGAACACACATGCAATGTCTCCAGTGGATGAATGTGGTTTAGGAAACTAACACACATGCAATGACTCCACTTGATCAATGTGGTTTAGGAAAAGAACGCACATGCAGTGAATATAGTGGATCAATGTGGTTTAGGAATAGAACGCACATGCAATGACTCTAGTGGATTAATGTGGTTTAGGAAAAGAACATACATGCAATGGCACTAGTGGATCAATGTGGTTTAGGAAAAGAACACACATGCAATGTCACCAATGGATCCATGTGGTTTATGAAAAGAACACACATGCAATGTCACTAGTGGATCAATGTGGTTTAGGAAAAGAACACGCGTGCAATGTTACTAGTGGATCAATGTGGGTTAGGAAAAGAATACACATGAAGTGTCACTGGTGGATCAATGTGGTTTACGAAAAGAACACACATGCAAAGACTCTAGTATCTCCATGTGGTTTAGAAAAAGAACACACATGCAATGTCACTAGTGGATCAATGTGGTTTAGGAAAAGAACACACATGAAATGTCATTTCTGGATCAATGTGGTTTAGGAAAAGAAAACGCATGCAATGTCTCTAGTGGATCCATGTGATTTAGGAAAGAACACGCATGCAATGACTCTAGTGGATCAATTTAGTTTAGGAAAAGAACACACATGTAATTTCACTAGTGCATCCATGTGGTTTAGGAAAAGAACACACATGGATTAACTCTAGGGGATACATGTGGTTTAGGAAAAGAACACACATGAAATTGCACCAGTGGATCCATGTGGTTTAGGAGATGAACGCACATGCATTGACTTAACTGGATACATGTGGTTTAGGAAAAGAACACACATGCAATGTCACCAGTGGATCCTTGTGGTTTAGGAAAAGAACACACATGCATTGACTCTAGTGGATACATGTGGTTTAGCAAAAATACACACATGCAATGTCACCAGTGGATCAATGTGGTTTCGGAAAATAAAACACATGTGATTACTCTAGTGGAACAATGTGGTTTAGGAAAAGAACACACATGCAATGGCACTAGTGGATCAATGTGGTTTTGGAAAAGAACACACAAGCAATGTCTCTAATGGATCCATGTGGTTTAGGAAAAGAACACACATGCAATGTCACCAATGGATCCATGTGGTTTATGAAAAAAAACACATGCAATGTAACTAGTGGATAAATGTGGTATAGGAAAAGAACACGCGTGGAATGAGACTAGTTGATCCATGTGGTTTAGTAAAAGAACGAACATGCAATGTCACTAGTGGTTCAATATGCTTTAGCAAAAGAACACACATGCAATGACTCTAGTGGATCTATGTGGTTTAGGAAAAGAACACACATGGAGTGACTCTAGTGGATTAATGTGGTTTAGAAAAAGAACACATATGCAATGACTCTAATGGATCCATGTGGTTTCGGAAAGAAAAAAACACATGCAATGACTCCAGTTTCTCCATCTGGTTTAGAAAAAGAACACCCATGCAATGTCACTAGTGGATCGATGTGGTTTAGGAAAAGAACACACATGAAATGTGACTTGTGGATCAATGTGGTTTAGGAAAAGAAAACACATGCAATGACTCTAGTGGATCCATGTGGTTTAGGAAAAGAACACACATGCAATGTCTCTAGTGGATCAATGTGGTTTACGAAAAGAACACTCATGCAATGTCACTAGTGGATAAATGTGGTTTAGGAAAAGAACGCACATGCAGTGACTCTAGTGGATCATTGTGGTTTAGGAATAGAACACACATGCAATGACTCTAGTGGATTAATGTGGTTTAGAAAAAGAACATACATGCAATGACTCTAGTGGATCAATCTAGTTTAGCAAAAGAACACACATGCAATTTCAATAGTGGATCCATGTCGTTTAGGAAAAGAACACACATGCATTAACTCTAGTGGATACATGTGGTTTAGTTAAAGAACACACATGCAATTTGAACAGTGGATCCATGTGGTTAAGGAAAAGAACGCACATGCATTAACTCAAGTGGATACATGTGGTTGAGGAAAAGAACACACATGCAGTGTCACCAGTGGATCAATGTGGTTTATGAAAAGAACACACATGCAATGACTCTAGTGGATCAATGTGGTTTAGAAAAATAACACACATGCAATAACTCTAGTGGATCCATGTGGTTTATGAAAAGAACACACATGCAAAGACTCTAGTATCTCCATGTGGTTTAGAAAAAGAACACACATGCAATGTCACTAGTGGATCAATGTGGTTTAGGAAAAGAACACACATGAAATGTCACTTGTGGATCAATGTGGTTTAGGAAAAGAAAACGCATGCAATGTCTCTAGTGGATCCATGTGATTTAGGAAAAGAACACGCATGCAATGACTCTAGTGGATCAATTTAGTTTAGGAAAAGAACACACATGTAATTTCACTAGTGGATCCATGTGGTTTAGGAAAAGAACACACATGGATTAACTCTAGTGGATCCATGTGGTTTAGGAAAAGAACACACATGCAAAGACTCCAGTATCTCCACGTGGTTTAGAAAAAGAACACACATGCAATGTCACTAGTGGATCAATGTGGTTTAGGAAAAGAACACACATGAAATGTCACTTGTGGATCAATGTGGTTTAGGAAAATAAAACACATGCATTGACTCTAGTGGTTCCATGTGGCTTAAGAAAAGAACACACATGCAATGTCTCCAGTGGATGAATGTGGTTTAGGAAACTAACACACATGCAATGACTCCACTTGATCAATGTGGTTTAGGAAAAGAACGCACATGCAGTGAATATAGTGGATCAATGTGGTTTAGGAATAGACCGCACATGCAATGACTCTACTGGATTAATGTGGTTTAGGAAAAGAACATACATGCAATGGCACTAGTGGATCAATGTGGTTTAGGAAAAGAACACACATGCAATGTCACCAATGGATCCATGTGGTTTATGAAAAGAACACACATGCAATGTCACTACTGGATCAATGTGGTTTAGGAAAAGAACACGCGTGCAATGTTACTAGTGGATCAATGTGGGTTAGGAAAAGAATACACATGAAGTGTCACTGGTGGATCAATGTGGTTTACGAAAAGAACACACATGCAATGTCACCAGTGGATCAATGTGGTTTAGAAAAAGAACACGCAGGTAGTGACTCTAGTGGATCAATGTAGTTTAGGAAAAGAATACACATGTAATTTCACTAGTGGATCCATGTGGTTTAGGAAAAGAACACAAATGGATTAACTCTAGTGGATCCATGTGGTTTAGGAAAAGAATGTACATGCATTGACTCAAGTGGATACATGTGGTTTAGGAAAAGAACACACATGCAATGTGACAAGTGGATCCATGTGGTTTAGGAAAAGAACACACATGCATTTACTCTAGTGGATACATGTGGTTTAGGAAAAATACACACATGCAATGTCACGAGTGGATCAATGTGGTTTAGGAAAATAACACACATGCAATGACTCTAGTGTACCAATGTAGTTTAGGAAAAGAACACACATGCAATGGCACCAGTGGATCAATGTGGTTTTGGAAAAGAACACACAAGCAATGTCTCCAATGGATCCATGTGGTTTAGAAAAAGAACATACATGCAATGACTCTATTGGATCAATGTGGTTAAGGAAAAGAACACACATGCAATGTCACCAGTGGATCAATGTGGTATAGGAAAAGAACACACATGCAATGACTCTAGTGGATCAATGTGGTTTAGTAAAAGAAAGAACATGCAATGTCACTAGTGGGTCAATGTGCTTTAGCAAAAGAACACACATGCAATGACTCTAGTGGATCTATGTGGTTTAGGAAAAGAACACACATGCAGTGACTCTAGTGGATTAATATGGTTTAGAAAACGAACACATATGCAATGACTCTAGTGGATCCATGTGGTTTCAAAAAAAACACACATGCAATGACTCCAGTTTCTCCATGTTGTTTAGAAACACCCATGCAATGTCACTAGTGGATCAATGTGGTTTATTAAAAGAACACACATGAAATGTCACTTGTGCATCAATGTGGTTTAGGAAAATAAATAACATGCAATGACTCTAGTGGATCGATTTGACTTAGGAAAAGAACACGCATGCAATGACTCTAGTGGATCAATGTAGTTTAGGAAAAGAACACACATGTAATTTCACCAGTGGATCCATGTGGTTTAGGAAAAGAACACACATGGATTAACTCTAGTGGATACATGTGGTTTAGGAAAAGAACACACATGAAATTTTACCAGTGCATCCATGTGGTTTAGGAAAAGAACGCACATGCATTGACTCAACTTGATACATGTGGTTTAGGAAAAGAACACACATGCAATGTCACTAGTGGATCCATGTGGTTTAGGAAAAGAACACACATGCATTGACTCTAGTGGATACATGTGGTTTAGCAAAAATACACACATGCAATGTCACTAGTGGATCAATGTGGTTTCAGAAAAGAACACACATGCGATTACTCTAGTCGATAAATGTGGTTTAGGAAAAGAACACACATGCAATGGCACTAGTGGATCAATGTGGTTTTGGAAAAGAACACACAAGCAATGTCTCTAATGGATCAATGTCGTTTAGGAAAAGAACATACATGCAATGACTCTAGTGGATCAATTAGGTAAAGGAAAAGAACACACATGCAATGTCACTAGTGGATAAATGTGGTATAGGAAAAGAACACACATGCAATGACACTAGTGGATCCATGTGGTTTAGTAAAAGAACGAACATGCAATGTCACTAGTGGGTCAATATGCTTTAGCAAAAGAACACACATGCAATGACACTAGTGGATCTATGTGGTTTAGGAAAAGAACACACATGCAGTGACTCTAGTGGATTAATGTGGGTTAGAAAAAGAACACACATGCAATAACTCCAGTATTTCCATGTGGTTTCGGAAACAAAAAAACACATGCAATGTCTCTAGTTTCTCCATGTGGTTTAGAAAAAGAACACCCATGCAATGTCACTAGTGGATCGATGTGGTTTAGGAAAAGAACACGCATGTAATGTCACTTGTGGATAAATGTGGTTTAGGAAAAGAAAACACATGCAATAACTCTAGTGGATCCATTTTGTTTAGGAAAAGAACACACATGCAATGTCTCTAGTGGATCAATATGGTTTAGGAAAAGAACACACATGCAATGTCACTAGTGGATCAATGTGGTTTAGGAAAAGAACGCACATGCAGTGACTCTAGTGGATCAATGTGGTTTAGGAATAGAACACACATGCAATGACTCTAGTGGATTAATGTGGTTTAGGAAAAGAACACACATGCAATGTCACTAGTGGATCAATGTGGTTTAGAAAAAGAACACACATCCAATGACTCTAGTGGATCAATGTAGTTTAGGAAAATAACACACATGCAATTTCACCAGTGGATCCATGTTTTTTAGGAAAAGAACACACATGCATTAACTCTAGTGGATACATGTGGTTTAGGTAAAGAACACACATGCAATTTGACCAGTGGATCCAAGTGGTTAAGGAAAAGAACGCACATGCATTGACTCAAGTGGATACATGTGGTTTAGGAAAAGAACACACATGCAGTGTCACTAGTGGATCAATGTGGTTTATGAAAAGAACACACATGCAATGACTCTAGTGGATCAATGTGGTTTAGAAAAATAACACATATGCAATAACTCTAGTGGATCCATGTGGTTTAGGAAAAGAACACACATGCAATGACTCCAGTATCTCCATGTGGTTTAGAAAAAGAACACCCATGCAATGTCTCTAGTGGATCAATGTGGTTTAAGAAAAGAACACAGATGAAATGTCCCTTGTGGATCAATGTGGTTTAGGAAAATAAAACACATGCATTGACTCTAGTGGATCCATGTGGCTTAGGAAAAGAACACACATGCAATGTCTCTAGTGGATGAATGTGGTTTAGGAAAATAACAAACATGCAATGTCACGAGTGGATCAATGTGGTTTAGGAAAATAACACACATGCAATGACTCTAGTGTACCAATGTAGTTTAGGAAAAGAACACACATGCAATGGCACCAGTGGATCAATGTGGTTTTGGAAAAGAACACACAAGCAATGTCTCCAATGGATCCATGTGGTTTAGAAAAGAACATACATGCAATGACTCTATTGGATCAATGTGGTTAAGGAAAAGAACACACATGCAATGTCACCAGTGGATCAATGTGGTAGAGGAAAAGAACACACATGCAATGACTCTAGTGGATCAATGTGGTTTAGTAAAAGAAAGAACATGCAATGTCACTAGTGGGTCAATGTGCTTTAGCAAAAGAACACACATGCAATGACTCTAGTGGATCTATGTGGTTTAGGAAAAGAACACACATGCAGTGACTCTAGTGGATTAATATGGTTTAGAAAACGAACACATATGCAATGACTCTAGTGGCTCCATGTGGTTTCAAAAAAAACACACATGCAATGACTCCAGTTTCTCCATGTTGTTTAGAAACACCCATGCAATGTCACTAGTGGATCAATGTGGTTTATTAAAAGAACACACATGAAATGTCACTTGTGCATCAATGTGGTTTAGGAAAATAAATAACATGCAATGACTCTAGTGGATCGATTTGACTTAGGAAAAGAACACGCATGCAATGACTCTAGTGGATCAATGTAGTTTAGGAAAAGAACACACATGTAATTTCACCAGTGGATCCATGTGGTTTAGGAAAAGAACACACATGGATTAACTCTAGTGGATACATGTGGTTTAGGAAAAGAACACACATGAAATTTTACCAGTGCATCCATGTGGTTTAGGAAAAGAACGCACATGCATTGACTCAACTTGATACATGTGGTTTAGGAAAAGAACACACATGCAATGTCACTAGTGGATCCATGTGGTTTAGGAAAAGAACACACATGCATTGACTCTAGTGGATACATGTGGTTTAGCAAAAATACACACATGCAATGTCACTAGTGGATCAATGTGGTTTCAGAAAAGAACACACATGCGATTACTCTAGTCGATAAATGTGGTTTAGGAAAAGAACACACATGCAATGGCACTAGTGGATCAATGTGGTTTTGGAAAAGAACACACAAGCAATGTCTCTAATGGATCAATGTCGTTTAGGAAAAGAACATACATGCAATGACTCTAGTGGATCAATTAGGTAAAGGAAAAGAACACACATGCAATGTCACTAGTGGATAAATGTGGTATAGGAAAAGAACACACATGCAATGACACTAGTGGATCCATGTGGTTTAGTAAAAGAACGAACATGCAATGTCACTAGTGGGTCAATATGCTTTAGCAAAAGAACACACATGCAATGACACTAGTGGATCTATGTGGTTTAGGAAAAGAACACACATGAAGTGACTCTAGTGGATTAATGTGGGTTAGAAAAAGAACACACATGCAATAACTCCAGTATTTCCATGTGGTTTCGGAAAGAAAAAAACACATGCAATGTCTCTAGTTTCTCCATGTGGTTTAGAAAAAGAACACCCATGCAATGTCACTAGTGGATCGATGTGGTTTAGGAAAAGAACACGCATGTAATGTCACTTGTGGATAAATGTGGTTTAGGAAAAGAAAACACATGCAATAACTCTAGTGGATCCATTTTGTTTAGGAAAAGAACACACATGCAATGTCTCTAGTGGATCAATATGGTTTAGGAAAAGAACACACATGCAATGTCACTAGTGGATCAATGTGGTTTAGGAAAAGAACGCACATGCAGTGACTCTAGTGGATCAATGTGGTTTAGGAATAGAACACACATGCAATGACTCTAGTGGATTAATGTGGTTTAGGAAAAGAACACACATGCAATGTCACTAGTGGATCAATGTGGTTTAGAAAAAGAACACACATCCAATGACTCTAGTGGATCAATGTAGTTTAGGAAAATAACACACATGCAATTTCACCAGTGGATCCATGTTTTTTAGGAAAAGAACACACATGCATTAACTCTAGTGGATACATGTGGTTTAGGTAAAGAACACACATGCAATTTGACCAGTGGATCCAAGTGGTTAAGGAAAAGAACGCACATGCATTGACTCAAGTGGATACATGTGGTTTAGGAAAAGAACACACATGCAGTGTCACTAGTGGATCAATGTGGTTTATGAAAAGAACACACATGCAATGACTCTAGTGGATCAATGTGGTTTAGAAAAATAACACATATGCAATAACTCTAGTGGATCCATGTGGTTTAGGAAAACACACATGCAATGACTCCAGTATCTCCATGTGGTTTAGAAAAAGAACACCCATGCAATGTCTCTAGTGGATCAATGTGGTTTAAGAAAAGAACACAGATGAAATGTCCCTTGTGGATCAATGTGGTTTAGGAAAATAAAACACATGCATTGACTCTAGTGGATCCATGTGGCTTAGGAAAAGAACACACATGCAATGTCTCTAGTGGATGAATGTGGTTTAGGAAAATAACAAACATGCAATGTCACGAGTGGATCAATGTGGTTTAGGAAAATAACACACATGCAATGACTCTAGTGTACCAATGTAGTTTAGGAAAAGAACACACATGCAATGGCACCAGTGGATCAATGTGGTTTTGGAAAAGAACACACAAGCAATGTCTCCAATGGATCCATGTGGTTTAGAAAAAGAACATACATGCAATGACTCTATTGGATCAATGTGGTTAAGGAAAAGAACACACATGCAATGTCACCAGTGGATCAATGTGGTATAGGAAAAGAACACACATGCAATGACTCTAGTGGATCAATGTGGTTTAGTAAAAGAAAGAACATGCAATGTCACTAGTGGGTCAATGTGCTTTAGCAAAAGAACACACATGCAATGACTCTAGTGGATCTATGTGGTTTAGGAAAAGAACACACATGCAGTGACTCTAGTGGATTAATATGGTTTAGAAAACGAACACATATGCAATGACTCTAGTGGATCCATGTGGTTTCAAAAAAACACACATGCAATGACTCCAGTTTCTCCATGTTGTTTAGAAACACCCATGCAATGTCACTAGTGGATCAATGTGGTTTATTAAAAGAACACACATGAAATGTCACTTGTGCATCAATGTGGTTTAGGAAAATAAATAACATGCAATGACTCTAGTGGATCGATTTGACTTAGGAAAAGAACACGCATGCAATGACTCTAGTGGATCAATGTAGTTTAGGAAAAGAACACACATGTAATTTCACCAGTGGATCCATGTGGTTTAGGAAAAGAACACACATGGATTAACTCTAGTGGATACATGTGGTTTAGGAAAAGAACACACATGAAATTTTACCAGTGCATCCATGTGGTTTAGGAAAAGAACGCACATGCATTGACTCAACTTGATACATGTGGTTTAGGAAAAGAACACACATGCAATGTCACTAGTGGATCCATGTGGTTTAGGAAAAGAACACACATGCATTGACTCTAGTGGATACATGTGGTTTAGCAAAAATACACACATGCAATGTCACTAGTGGATCAATGTGGTTTCAGAAAAGAACACACATGCGATTACTCTAGTCGATAAATGTGGTTTAGGAAAAGAACACACATGCAATGGCACTAGTGGATCAATGTGGTTTTGGAAAAGAACACACAAGCAATGTCTCTAATGGATCAATGTCGTTTAGGAAAAGAACATACATGCAATGACTCTAGTGGATCAATTAGGTAAAGGAAAAGAACACACATGCAATGTCACTAGTGGATAAATGTGGTATAGGAAAAGAACACACATGCAATGACACTAGTGGATCCATGTGGTTTAGTAAAAGAACGAACATGCAATGTCACTAGTGGGTCAATATGCTTTAGCAAAAGAACACACATGCAATGACACTAGTGGATCTATGTGGTTTAGGAAAAGAACACACATGCAGTGACTCTAGTGGATTAATGTGGGTTAGAAAAAGAACACGCATGCAATAACTCCAGTATTTCCATGTGGTTTCGGAAAGAAAAAAACACATGCAATGTCTCTAGTTTATCCATGTGGTTTAGAAAAAGAACACCCATGCAATGTCACTAGTGGATCGATGTGGTTTAGGAAAAGAACACGCATGAAATGTCACTTGTGGATAAATGTGGTTTAGGAAAAGAAAACACATGCAATGACTCTAGTGGATCCATTTTGTTTAGGAAAAGAACACACATGCAATGTCTCTAGTGGATCAATATGGTTTAGGAAAAGAACACACATGCAATGTCACTAGTGGATTAATGTGGTTTAGGAAAAGAACACACATGCAATGTCACTAGTGGATCAATGTGGTTTAGAAAAAGAACACACATCCAATGACTCTAGTGGATCAATGTAGTTTAGGAAAATAACACACATGCAATTTCACCAGTGGATCCATGTTTTTTAGGAAAAGAACACACATGCATTAACTCTAGTGGATACATGTGGTTTAGGTAAAGAACACACATGCAATTTGACCAGTGGATCCAAGTGGTTAAGGAAAAGAACGCACATGCATTGACTCAAGTGGATACATGTGGTTTAGGAAAAGAACACACATGCAGTGTCACTAGTGGATCAATGTGGTTTATGAAAAGAACACACATGCAATGACTCTAGTGGATCAATGTGGTTTAGAAAAATAACACATATGCAATAACTCTAGTGGATCCATGTGGTTTAGGAAAAGAACACACATGCAATGACTCCAGTATCTCCATGTGGTTTAGAAAAAGAACACCCATGCAATGTCTCTAGTGGATCAATGTGGTTTAAGAAAAGAACACAGATGAAATGTCCCTTGTGGATCAATGTGGTTTAGGAAAATAAAACACATGCATTGACTCTAGTGGATCCATGTGGCTTAGGAAAAGAACACACATGCAATGTCTCTAGTGGATGAATGTGGTTTAGGAAAATAACAAACATGCAATGACTCCACTTGATCAATGTGGTTTAGGAAAATAACGCACATGCAGTGAATCTAGTGGATCAATGTGGTTTAGGAATAGAACGCACATGCAATGACTCTAGTGTATTAATGTGGTTTAGGAAAAGAACACACATGCAATGTCACCAGTGGATCAATGTGGTTTAGAAAAAGAACACACATGCAATGACTCTGGTGGATCAATGTAGTTTAGGAAAAGAACATAGATGCAATTTCACTAGTGGATCCATGTGGTTTAGGAAAAGAACACACATGCATTAACTCTAGTGGATACATGTGGTTTACGAAAAGAACACACATGCAATTTCACGAGTGGATCCATATGGTTTAGGAAAAGAACGCACATGCATTAACTTAAGTGGATACATGTGGTTTAGAAAAAGAACACACATGCAATGTCACTAGTGGATCCATGTGGTTTAGGAAAAGAACTCACATGCATTGACTCTAGTGGATACATGTGGTTTAGGAAAAGAAGACACATGCAATGTCACAAGTGGATCAATGTGGTTTAGGAAAATAAGACATATGCAACGACTCTAGTGGATCAATGTGGTCTAGGAAAACAAGACACATGCAATGGCACCAGCGGATCAATGTGGGTTAGGAAAAGAACACACATGCAATGTCACCAATGGATCCATGTGGTTTATGAAAAGAACACACATGCAATGTCACTAGTGGATCAATGTGGTTTAGGAAAATAACACACGTGTAATGTTAGTAGTGGATCTATGTGGTTTAGGAAAAGAACACACATGCAATGACTCTAGTGGATCAATGTGGTTTAGAAAAATAACACACATGCAATAACTCTAGTGGATCCATTTGGTTTAGGAAAAGAACACACATGCAATGACTCTGGTATCTTCATGTGGTTTAGAAAAAGAACACCCATGCAATGCCACTAGTGGATCAATGTGGTTTAGGAAAAGAACACACATGAAATGTCACTTATGGATCAATGTGGTTTAGGAAAATAAAACACATGCATTGACTCTAGTGGATCCATCTGGTTTAGGAAAAGAACACACATGCAATGTCTCTAGTGGGTGAATGTGGTTTAGGAAAATAACATACATGCAATGACTCCACTTGATCAATGTGGTTTAGGAAAAGAACGCACATGGAGTGAATCTAGTGGATCAATGTGGTTTAGGAATAGAACGCACATGCAATGACTCTAGTGGATTAATGTGGTTTAGGAAAATAACACACATGCAATGTCACCAGTGGATGAATGTGGTTTAGAAAAAGAACACACATGCAATGACTCTAGTGGATCAATGTAGTTTAGGAAAAGAACACATATGCAATTTCACTAGTGGATCCATGTGGTTTAGGAAAAGAACACACATGCATTAATTCTACCGGATACATGTGGGTTACGAAAAGAACACACATGCAATTTCACGAGTGGATCCATGTGGTTTAGGAAAAGAACGCACTTGCATTAACTTAAGTGGATACATGTGGTTTAGGAAAAGAACACACTTGCAATGTTACCAGTGGATCCATGTGGTTTTGGCAAAGAACACACATGCATTGACTCTAGTGGGTACATGTGGTTTAGGAAAGGAACACGCATGCAATGTCACAAGTGGATCAATGTGGTTTAGGAAAATAACACACATGCAATGACTCTAGTGGATCAATGTGGTTTAGGAAAAGAACACACATGCAATGGAACGAGCGGATCAATATGGGTTAGGAAAAGAACACACATGCAATTTCACCAATGGATCCATGTGGTTTATGAAAAGAACACACATGCAATGTCAATAGTGGATCAATGTGGTTTAGGAAAAGAACACACGTGCAACGTTACTAGTGGATCAATGTGGGTTAGGAAAGAATACACATGCAGTGTCACTAGTGGATCAATGTGGTTTACGAAAACAACACACATGCAATGTCACCAGTGGAACAATGTGGTTTAGAAAAATAACACGCATGCAGTGACTCTAGTGGATCAATGTAGTTTAGGAAAAGAACACACATGTAATTTCACCAGTGGATCCATGTGGTTTAGGAAAAGAACACACATGGATTAACTCTAGTGGATACATGTGGTTGATGAAAAGAACACACATGAAATTTCACCAGTGGATCCATGTGGTTTAGGAAAAGAACGCACATGCATTGACTCAAGTGGATACATGTGGTTTAGGAAAAGAACACACATGCAATGTCACCAGTGGATCCATGTGGTTTAGGAAAAGAACACACATGCATTGACTCTAGTGGATACATGTGGTTTAGGAAAATACACACATGCAATGTCACCAGTGGATCAATGTGGTATAGGAAAATAACACACATGCAATGACTCTAATGGATCAATGTGGTTTAGGAAAACAACACACATGCAATGGCACTAGTGGATAAATGTGGTATTGAAAAAGAACACACAAGCAATGTCTCCAATGGATCCATGTGGTTTAGGAAAAAGAACATACATGCAATGACTCTAGTGGATCAATGTGGTTAAGGAAAAGAACACACATGCAATGTCACCAGTGGATCCATGTGGTATAGGAAAAGAACACAGATGCAATGAATCTAGTGGATCAATGTGGTTTAGTAAAAGAACGAACATGCAAGGTCACTAGTGGGTCAATGTGCTTTAGAAAAAGAACACATGCAATGACTCTTGTGGATCTATGTGGTTTAGGAAAAGAACACACATGAAGTGACTCTAGTGGATTAATGTGGTTTAGACAAAGAACACACATGCAATGACTCTAGTGGATCCATGTGGTTTCAGAAAAAACACACATGCAATGGCTCCAGTTTCTCCATGTGGTTTAGTAAAAGAACACCCATGCAATGTCACTAGTGGATCAATGTGGTTTAGAAAAAGAACACACATGAAATGTCACTTGTGGATCAATGTGGTTTAGGAAAATAAAACAGCTTCAATGACTCTAGTGGATCCATGTGGTTTAGGAAAAGAACACATATGCAATTTGACCAGTGGATCCATATGGTTTAGGAAAATAACGCACATGCATTGACTCAAGTGGATACATGTGGTTTAGGAAAAGAACACACATGCAATTTCCCTAGTGGATCCATGTGGTTTAGGAAAAGAACACACATGCATTGACTCTAGTGGATACATGTGGTTTAGGCAAAGAACACGCTTGCAATGTCACAAGTGGATCAATGTGGTTTAGGAAAATAACACCCATGCAATGACTCTAGTGGATCAATGTGGTTTAGGAAAAGAACACACATGCAATGGCACTAGTGGATCAATGTGGTTTAGGAAAAGAACACACATGCAATGTCACCAATGGATTCATGTGGTTTATTAAAAGAATACACATGCAATGTCACTAGTGGATCAATGTGGTTTAGTAAAAGAACACACGTGCAATGTTACTAGTGGATCAATGTGGGTTAGGAAAAGAATACACATGAAGTGTCACTATAGGATCAATGTGGTTTAGGAAAAGAACACACATGCATTGTCACCAGTGGATCTTTGTGGTTTAGAAAAAGAACATGCATGTAGTGACTCTAGTGGATCAACGTATTTTAGGAAAAGAACACACATGCAATGTTACTAGTGGATCCATGTGGTTTAGGAAAAGAACACACATGCAATGTTACCAGTGGATCCATGTGGTTTAGGAAAAGAACACACTGAATTGACTCTAGTGGATACATGTGGTTTAGGAAAAGAACACGCATGAGTCACAAGTGGATCAATGTGGTTTAGGAAAATAACACACATGCAATGACTCTAGTGGATCAATGTGGTTTAGGAAAAGAACACACATGCAATGGCACCAGTGGATCAATGTGGTTTAGGAAAAGAACACACATGCAATGTCACCAATGGATCCATGTGGTTTATGAAAAGAACACACATGCAATGTCACTAGTGGATCAATGTGGTTTAGGAAAAGAACACACGTGCAATGTCACTAGTGGATCGATGTGGGTTAGGAAAAGAATACACATGCAGTGTCACTGGTGGGTCAATGTGGTTTTGGGAAAGAACACACATTCAATGTCACTAGTGATCAATGTGATTTAGAAAAAGAACACACATGCAGTGACTCTAGTGGATCAATGTAGATTAGGAAAAGAACACACATGTAATTTCACTAGTGGATCCATGTCGTTTATGAAAAGAACACACATGCAATGACTCTAGTATCTCCATGTGGTTTAGAAAAAGAACACCCACGCAATGTCACTAGTGGATCAATGTGGTTTAGGAAAAGAATACACATGAAATGTCACTTGTGGATCATTGTGGTTTAGGAAAATAAAATACATGCATTGACTCTAGTGGATCCATGTGGTTTAGGAAAAGAACACACATGAAATATATCTATTCGATGAATGTGGTTTAGGAAAAGAACACACATGCAATGACTCCACTTGATCAATGTGGTTTAGGAAAAGAACGCATATGCAGTGACTCTAATGGATCAATGTGGTTTAGGAAAAGAACACACATGCAATGACTCCACTTGATCAATGTGGTTTAGGAAAAGAACGCATATGCAGTGACTCTAATGGATCCATGTGGTTTAGGAAAAGAACACACATCCATAAACTCTACTGGATACGTGTGGTTTAGGAAAATAACATACATGCAATTTCACAAGTGGATCCATGTGGTTTAGGAAAAGAACGCACTTGCATTGATTCAAGTGGATACCTATAGTTTAGGAAAAGAACACACATGTAATGTCAGCACTGGATCCATGTGGTTTAGGAAAAGAACACACATGCATTGACTCTAGTGGATACATGTGGTTTAGGAAAAGAACGGACATGCAATGTCACTAGTGGATCTATGGTGTTTTGGAAAAGAACACACGTGCAATGTCACTGGTGGATGACTGTGGGTTAGGAAAAGAATACACATGTAGTGTCACTAGTGGATCAATGTGGTTTAGGAAAAGAACACACATTTAATGTCACCAGTGGATCAATGTGGTTTAGAAAAAGAACACACATGTAGTGACTCTAGTAGATCAATGTAGTTTAGGAAAAGAACACACATGTAATTTCTCTAATGGATCCATGTGGTTTAGGAAAAGAACACACATGCATTGACTCTAGTGGATACATGTGGTTTAGGAAAAGAACACGCATCCAATGTCACAAGTGGTTCAATGTGGTTTAGGAAAATAACACACGTGTAATGACTCTAGTGGATCAATGTGGTTTAGGAAAAGAACACACACGCAATGGCACAAGTGGATCAATGTGGTTTAGGAAAAGAACACACATGCAATGTCACCAATGGATCCATGTGGTTTATGAAAAGGACACACATGCAATGTCACTAGTGGATCAATGTGGTTTAGGAAAATAACACACGCGCAATGTCACTAGTGGATCAATGTGGGTTAGGAAAAGAATACACATGCAGTGTCTCGAGTGGATCAATGTGGTTTCGGAAAAGAACACACTTTCAATGTCACTAGTGGATCAATGTGGCTTAGAAAAACAACACACACGCTGTGACTCTAGTGGATCAATGTAGTTTAGGAAAAGAACACACATGTAATTTCACCAGTGGATCCATGTCGTTTATGAAAAGAACACACATGCATTAACTCTAGTGGATACATGTGTTTTAGGAAAAGGGCAAACATGAAATTTCACTAGTGGATCCATGTGGTTTAGGAAAAGAATGCACATGCATTGACTCAAGTGGATACATGTGGTTTAGGAAAATAACACACATGCAATGTAACTAGTGGATCCATGTGGTTTAGGAAACGAACACACATGCATTGACTCTAGTGGATAAATGTGGTTTAGGAAAAGAAAACACATGCAATGTCACTAGTGTATAAATGTGGTTTAGGAAAAAAAACACATGCAATGGCACTAGTGGATCAATGTAGTTTAGGAAAAGAACACACATGCAATGTCACCAATGGATCCATGTGGTTTAGGAAAAGAACATATATGCAATGAACCTAGGGGATCACTGTGGTTTAGGAAAAGAACACACATGCAATGTCACTAGTGGATCAATGTGGTATAGGAAAAGAACACACATGCAATGACTCTAGTGGATCAGTGTGGTTTAGTAAAAGAACGAACATACAGTGTCACTAGTAGATGAATGTGCTTTAGGAAAAGAAGACACATGCAATGACTCTAGTGGATCTATGTGGTCTAGGAAAAGAACAGACATACAATGACTTTAGTGGATCAATTTTCTTTAGGAAAAGAACACACATGCAATGACTCTAGTATCTCCACGTGGTTTAGAAAAAGAACACCCATGCAATGTCACTAGTGGATCAATGTGGTTTAGAAAAAGAACAGACATGCAATGACTCTAGTGGATCCATGTGGTTTAGGAAAAGAACACACATGCAATGACTCCAGTATCTCCATCTGGTTTAGAAAAAGAACAACCATGCAATCTCACTAGTGGATCAATGTGGTTTAGGAAAAGAACACACTTGAAATGTCACTTGTGGATCAATGTGGTTTAGGAAAATAAAATACATGCATTGAATCTAGTGGATCCATGTGGTTTAGCAAAAGAACACACATGCAATCTATCTATTCGATGAATGTGGTTTAGGAAAAGAACACACATGCAGTGACTCCACTTGATCAATGTAGTTTAGGAAAATAACGCACATGTAGTGACTCTAGTGGATCAATGTGGTTTAGGAATAGAACACACCTGCAATGACTCTACTGGATTAATGTGGTTTAGGAAAAGAACACACATGCAATGTCACTAGTGGATCAATGTTTAGAAAAATAACACACATGCAAGGACTCTAGTGGATCCATGTGGTTTAGGAAAAGAACACACATGCAATTTGACCAGTGGATCCATATGGTTTAGGAAAAGAACGCACATGCATTGACTCAAGTGGATACATGTGGTTTAGGAAAATAACACAAATGCAATGATACTAGTGGATCCATGTGTTTTAGGAAAAGAACACACATGCATTGACTCTAGTGGATAAATGTGGTTTAGGAAAAGAAAACACATGCAATGTCACTAGTGGATAAATGTGGTTTAGGAAAAAAAAACACATGCAATGGCACTAGTGGATCAATGTAGTTTAGGAAAAGAACACACATGCAATGTCACCAATGGATCCATGTGGTTTAGGAAAAGAACATATATGCAATGAACCTAGGGGATCACTGTGGTTTAGGAAAAGAACACACATGCAATGTCACTAGTGGATCAATGTGGTACAGGAAAAGAACACACATGCAATGACTCTAGTGGATCAGTGTGGTTTAGTAAAAGAATGAACATACAGTGTCACTAGTAGATGAATGTGCTTTAGGAAAAGAAGACACATGCAATGACTCTAGTGGATCTATGTGGTCTAGGAAAAGAACAGACATACAATGACTTTAGTGGATCAATTTTGTTTAGGAAAAGAACACACATGCAATGACTCTAGTATCTCCACGTGGTTTAGAAAAAGAACACCCATGCAATGTCACTAGTGGATCAATGTGGTTTAGGAAAAGAACACACATGAAATGTCACTTGTGGATCAATGTGGTTTAGGAAAATAAAATACATGCATTGAATCTAGTGGATCCATGTGGTTTAGCAAAAGAACACACATGCAATCTATCTATTCGATGAATGTGGTTTAGGAAAAGAACACACATGCAGTGACTCCACTTGATCAATGTATTTTAGGAAAATAACGCACATGTAGTGACTCTAGTGGATCAATATGGTTTAGGAATAGAACACACCTGCAATGACTCTACTGGATTAATGTGGTTTAGGAAAAGAACACACATGCAATGTCACTAGTGGATCAATGTTTAGAAAAATAACACACATGCAAGGACTCTAGTGGATCCATGTGGTTTAGGAAAAGAACACACATGCAATTTGACCGGTGGATCCATATGGTTTAGGAAAAGAACGCACATGCATTGACTCAAGTGGATACATGTGGTTTAGGAAAAGAACACACATGCAATTTCCCTAGTGGATCCATGTGGTTTAGGAAAAGAACACACATGCATTGACTCTAGTGGATACATGTGGTTTAGGCAAAGAACACGCATGCAATGTCACAAGTGGATCAATGTGGTTTAGGAAAATAACACCCATGCAATGACTCTAGTGGATCAATGTGGTTTAGGAAAAGAACACACATGCAATGGCACTAGTGGATCAATGTGGTTTAGGAAAAGAACACACATGCAATGTCACCAATGGATTCATGTGGTTTATTAAAAGAATACACATGCAATGTCACTAGTGGATCAATGTGGTTTAGTAAAAGAACACACGTGCAATGTTACTAGTGGATCAATGTGGGTTAGGAAAAGAATACACATGAAGTGTCACTATAGGATCAATGTGGTTTAGGAAAAGAACACACATGCATTGTCACCAGTGGATCATTGTGGTTTAGAAAAAGAACATGCATGTAGTGACTCTAGTGGATCAACGTATTTTAGGAAAAGAACACACATGCAATGTTACTAGTGGATCCATGTGGTTTAGGAAAAGAACACACATGCAATGTTACCAGTGGATCCATGTGGTTTAGACAAAGAACACACTGAATTGACTCTAGTGGATACATGTGGTTTAGGAAAAGAACACGCATGAGTCACAAGTGGATCAATGTGGTTTAGGAAAATAACACACATGCAATGACTCTAGTGGATCAATGTGGTTTAGGAAAAGAACACACATGCAACGTAAGCAGTGGATCAATGTGGTTTAGGAAAAGAACACACATGCAATGTCACCAATGGATCCATGTGGTTTATGCAAAGACCAGCACACATGCAATGACTCTAGTGGATCAATGTGGTTTAGTAAAAGAATGCACATGCAATGTCAGTAGTGGACCAATGTGCTTTAGGAAAAGAAGACACATGCAATGACTCTAGTGGATCTATGTGGTTTAGGAAAAGAACACAGATGCAATGACTCTAGTGGATCAATGTGGTTTAGGAAAAGAACACACATGCAATAACTCTAGTATCTCCATGTGGTTTAGAAAAACAACACCCATGCAATGCCACTAGTGGATCAATGTGGTTTAGGAAAAGAACAGACATGAAATGTCACTTGTTGATCAATGTGGTTTAGGAAAATAAACATGCATTGACTCTAGTGGATCCATGTGGTTTAGGAAAAGAACACACACGAATTGACTCTAGTGGATACATGTGGTTTAGGAAAAGAACACGCATGCAATGTCACAAGTGGATCAATGTGGTTTAGGAAAATAACACACATGCAATGATTCTAGTGGATCAATGTGATTTAGGAAAAGAACACACATCCAATGGAAGCAGTGGATCAATGTGCTTTAGGAAAAGAACACACATGCAATGTCACCTATGTGTTGTGGAAATGGACACGGCAGTCGCTGCTACTGGCAGCGATTGATTGTAATGTGAGGAAGAGCTGGCGGCCATCTGCGGAGCGAGATGGGCGCAGATGCACGTGGTTTACCCAGGTTTGCCCCTCGGAGGGTAATGACCTACTCCTGCTAGATTGGATTAATGGAGAGCAAGTTACAGGGGAGACGAGCTCGGCGTCTAAGTAGCGAGTCGCTTGACGGGGTGTATGATGGAACGTAAGTCCTAAAGATACCCTAGGGAGGTTTATATAGGAGTCACCTCGCTAGGTTTACAAGTTACAACCAAGCCAGACAAGTACGCTTCTGGGCCTTTAGTCTCCACTCGCTAGGCCTTTCCTTCAGTTGCACTCCAGTCGCCGTCCTTCAGGCCCACTTACAGGTCTTTTGGCCCAATCGGAACGTCCCCATCAGTAGTCCCCGAGGCCATCATTGATTCAGGTGCAGATGTCCCTTTGGCGGTCGAAGTTGGCGAGCCCAAGTTGGACGCCCAGTCGAGTCAGTGATGGACTCCATTAGAATCGAGGAAATTTTCCCTAGGCTTCCACTCGCCACTCTAACGAATGTCACTGGTACCAAGTCGCTGCTTCGGCGAATGGAGAAGACTAGCGGGTAGCGGGTGGAATGGATGAGTTGGACCATCAATTCTGGTCAAACTATCCGTCGGAAATCCCAACGGTAACTTTGGCGTAATTACCGTAGGTAACAACTACCCCAAATTTGGCGGGTAGCGTTCCCATATAAGGGAGTGACAAATCAGCTCTGCAAATCCTTCCCCACATTCTCCATTCTCCCACATTCATTCTTCCTGCCTTCCTCCGATTTGATTCTTCCGCGTCGTCGATTCCATGTCCTTCCTGATGGCACCTCCCAAAGGCTCATGGGGAAAATCCAAGTGCACCACAGCCCAACTCAAGTCCTTCGAGGACGCCGGAGTCCTAAGCAAGGGGAACTGGCGGGTTCCCCCCTCCTCAGAGACCGAGCCGAAGCCGTGAGCCGGCGAATTCATCTATTTCCCCAGTCATCTAGAAAGAGGTTTGGGGTTCCCCACCTCTCTCTTCTTTCGGCGCTTCTGCGCGTATTAAGCGATCAAGCCGTCGGATCTCGGCCCACACAGCATCGAGCAGCTGGCGATATTCGTCGCCTTCTGCGAGTGCTACCTCGGCTGCAGGCCGTATTTTCTGTTGTGGTTGGAGCTCTTCCATGGCTGCATCGGGCGTGAGGCGTCCGGCGGCTCGATATTGGCAGCAGGCGGCGTCACATTTCAATTGAAGCCGAAGGCCAACTTCATCAAGCTCCTCCTGCCAAAGAAAGCCGCCAGCGAGTGGAAGAAGAGTTGGTTCTATGTGAAAGAGTCCACTCCCCCCAGCGAGGTGGCACTTCCCGAGTTCGTTGCCGAGAGAAGCGAGCCTCGCCGGTTGGCACCGAAGATGCTTCCTGAAGACCAGAGGATGGCCGTCGTGGAGATAGTGGACCAGATCTAGAGGCTGAAGGACCAGGGGTTGATTTCGATCAACCTTTACAACTGCTGGCTTGGGCGGCGCCTGGTTCCGCTAGCAGCTCGGCCGCATTGGATGTACGAGTATAGCGGGAAGCACGACCCCTCCCGAACCAGCAAAGAATCGTGGGAGGCCGAGGACTACAAGGCCGCCCTGAAGAAGATCACCGACGCAGAATTCACCACTGTGTCGGTCGGGCTCGCCCCGTACACTCCCGTGAAGAATGAAGCCCCCATAGTAAGTTTTCTCCCTAGTCGCCATTTCCGCACCTCAATTCACAGTCGTGGCATTTGGTACTTACTCGTGGTGGTTCTCAGCTATTTCAGGTGTTGGAGGGCTGGCTTTCTCCGCTCGATGAAGAGGTCCCCCAGGAGCTCGAGGAGGCCTCCGAAGGAGACTCCACCGACAGCGACGAGTAGGAGGAGGAGGTCCCTCCCCCAGCACATGTGGCTTGCAAGACTTGCATGCAGAAACAACACGAGTTCGAGGCGAGTCGCAGCCTCGACGAACTCGAAGGAGGCGACGAGGTCGTGCAGGAGCACACATCCAGGCGTACGGCCACACCGTCGAAGCCCGCGCGCAAGCCCAAGTCACCAGCGAAGAAACCGACGTCACCATCCAAGTCGGCGGTGGTGTTTGAGTCAGATGACGACTCTGACGATGAAGACACCCCCGAAATCTCGCACAAGGCCCCAGAGGGCGCGATCGCGACGAAGGGGTTGGAGAGTGAAGGCACCGAGGTGGCGGTAGAGGTTCCCATGGTGGCGATTGCGCCAACGTGTCGGGGGTTCTGAGCCAGGAGGTGGCTAAAGCAGCAGCGTCGAAGTCGCCGTAGCCGTGAAGAGCGGCCGCATTTTCGGAGCCAGAAATTCCGGCGACCGCGGCCTCGTCGTCATAGAAGCCCGCGGTGTCGTGGGCTTCACACGTCTTTGAGAGGGGGCTCACTCGCAGGCTAGGTACAAAATTGGACAAGCCTACTCACATCAGCACCGTGCTACGCGTTTTCCCAGTCGCCAAGTAAGCCTTGCATTTTCCATTCCAAGTTGTGTTCCATCTTGTGTCGTCTTTGTGTTGATTTTGACATTTTGACAGGTATGGAGTTAAAAAGATCGGTCTCCCTTCGGTGGCGAAGATTCCACCGACCACTACTACAGGAGAGGGCGACCTCCCCAAGAAGAGGCAGTCTGCTGATGAAGCAGCGGACGTGGAAGGCGTGAAGAGCCGAAAAGACGGTGCCGATGATTCCGTCGAGATGACTAGCGCCAAAGGGAGCGACTCTGCTGCAGTCATGAAAGAGGTGGTGGCTGCGCGGTTGCCTCTGTGACAGGAGCACCGTCTCTGGCGACCAGCGCCCCGGCTAGGACGTCAGCGACGTTCCCTCCCTTCATGGTGAGGGGGTTCCCAGATGTGGTAGAAAATCAGTCTCCGCATAGCCCGGAGGTCGTCGATGGAGACATTGGGTCTTGTCGTGGGCGTACCTCCTTCACGGTCCCATCGACTGATGCTGGCGAGCTTCACAAAATGCTTGGAGCCGCTATTAAGGTATGTCCAGTCCCTGAGTGTCAAACTGCTGAATTTCAGTGGTTAGGCACTGAATTGCTTCTACTCTCCATTCCCCGAGTTCCTAGTCGCTGAATTTCAGCGGCTGGGAACTTGACATTGTTCTTTGGTAAATACTGAACTTTGCTGTCTCTGCAGGGTTTGCAAAAGGAATCGACCGATCGACAGGCCGCAAGGGAGTGCTTGGAGCGGGATCTGCGCGAAGTGCAGGAGGCGAACCTGCGACTCCAGGAAACTATTGGTAAGTACCTGCCTTTTTTTTCCTTTTCCTTTTCATATGTGAAATGTTGTCGAATGACGCGCTGATGATTTCTCTTTCAGATGGTCTTCCGGCTGCAATTTCCAAGGCCCATGAAGGGTATGTTCCAGTCGCCGAACTGGACGCGGCGAATGAGCGAATTGCCTCACTGATCCATGACTTGGAGGAGGAGAGAGCGGCCTCAGTTTCTTCTAAGGACCGAGCGAAGGCTGCTGTCGCTGCGGCTGAGGAGGAACGCAAGGCCACAGATTAGATCATCGTGGGGCTGCACAATGAACATGCCGCCTTAGAAAAGCATGTCACGGAGAACTGCCGCAAACTCCTCGGTGAGTATTCGTCTTTGCCTGACTCGTTTGGCGAGTCCCTGATTGGGGGAGTCCATAGTTTCACTGACGTCTGATGTTGTAGCTCTGATAGGGAAAAGCGACCCGGTGGTGCAGACCTTCAACGCTTCGCTGTGCGTGACTACCGTGGTGAACACGGCCACGGCTTCGGCGTTATGTGTCCAAGCGGTTCTTCAAGGCATGTCCCCCACCGAGATTATTCCTGGGGGGCTTACGGAGGTGTGGTGCTATCGGGAGGAGGCGCCTGTCATCGTGGAGTGGATGGCGGGTTCGGCATTCAGGCGCGGGGCCACCACGGCATTGAGCCTGGGTCTCGCCCACTTCCCCGACGACTTTGACCTTCACGACGTGACCAGTGGCTACCCATCGATGACCGGCACGGTGGAGATGTTAGAGGTACTGAAGTTTTCTGGGAAGGCCGCCCCTTTTGCCGATCGGGTCCTGGCAATGGGGGATCTTCTGCCATACCAGGAGACGGTGTTGGCGCCTGGCAACCCCGAGCCGGAGCATCGCGACATGAGGTCGGAGCAGCCCTTCCGGTCGGCGTTGTCGAAGTCGCTAATGACCTACACGACGAACCCGTGGTAGCCTTTTGTTCGTGTCAAGGGGGTGGTGGTGCTTCTTCATCAGGACCTGTGGAATAGACAATGTAGTTGGGCAGTTTGTAATGTATGCCAAGTGGTGACTGCTGTAATATTTTGTAATATATGCCAAGGGGAGTCGATCGACTCGTATTGCAACCAGGATTGTGTGGTGTGTTAATTTTTGATTGAGTGAGTCCCCAAGCGCGTCCGCCCTTTAATGGGGTATAACTCGATTTTATACTTTTGTGTTTTATTTTGGTTGTGCATTGTTTTATCTCTCACGTCTTCTGAGTGGCGAGTCCCCGAGCGCGAGTGGGATTGTTTTGTAGGCGAGTCCCCGAGCGTGGTGCTCAACCGTATTGGGCGCGTTCCTGTTGTAGGTTGTTAATGCATTATTTCTAATGCGTCTCTTCCCCTGGCTCAGAGAGATAGTCGCTGGGCGAGTCCAAGGCAGATCTCTTACTTGGTGTGTTCCCGAGCCGCGTGGGGGTTTCCGTTTTGCGGAGTCCCCGTGCGTGGTACTTAAACGTTCGAGTCGCTTTCCACGAGCATGGGAGGGACAGGTCGCTGTGAGAAGCGTATACCGGTTGTCTTGGCCCGGTGGGCCAGTCGAGCTAGGCGACTCCAATGGCGGCTCCGGGTTGGGATTTTCGTGGACGTCCCAAGGCCCGAGTATTTCTGGTGCACTTGTGCCACACTACTTAGCGAGTGGAAATACTCCCGAGTATTTCCGGTGCCCTTGTGCCACACTACTTAGCCGTGCCAGTCGCTTGACCAAAGGTTGACTTCCGTGAGTAGCATATTGCTGATATGTACGAGTGCGAGTGGCACAAGAATATGGCGAGTAGACACAATTTGTGTGATCCGAATGAATTTTATTATATATGCGAGCCGTGTATAATTTGGGGTTCTATGTATAGAACTTTCTGAGGAGGTTTACATTCCATGGCCTTCCGCCCTCTAGCTGGCCGTCACCCCGTATGTCGATGAGGTAGTAGGCATCGTTGCCGAGGACTCGCCCTATGGCGAATGGCCCCTCCCATGGGGGGAGAGTTTGTGCATGCCTTTCTTGTCATGGCCCAGTCATAGGACCAGGTCGCCTTCCTGGAAGGTGCGAGTCTGGACTCGGCGGCTGTGGCAGCGGCGGAGTCCTTGCTGGTAGATGGCGGTGCGAGAGCGAGCCAGGTCGCGTGCCACGTCAAGTTGATCGACGCTGTCTTGCCGGGCGACCTCGTTGGTCACCTCGACATAGTTGGCGACTCAAGGTGAATCGTGCTCTAGGTCAGTTGGCATTACGGCCTCGGTGCCATACACCATGAAGAAGGATGTGAACCATGTGGAGCGATTGACGGACGTGCGGATCCCCCATATTACGGAGGGGAGCTCGTCGACCCAGCACCATGGGGTGCACTCGAGGGGCACCTAGAGTCGCGGCTTGAGCCCATGGAGGACGCTCTGGTTGGTGCGTTCTGCTTCGCCGTTCGACTCCGGGTGGGCGACTGAAGCAAGGTCTAGTGGTATGCCATGTTCCTCACAGAATTCCTCCATGGCCCCCTTGGCAAAATTGGTGCCGTTGTCCGTTATGATGCTGTGCGGGTAGCCGTACCGATAGATGAGCTCGCATAAGAACTTGGTCGCCGTCGCACTTTTTGATTGGCTTGGCCTCGACCCATTTGGTAAACTTGTCGACCGCGACCAGGAGGTGAGTGAAGCCAGACGGGGCCTTCTTGAACGGGCCTACCATGTCCATGCCCCATACGGCGAATGGCCATGTAATGGGGATGGTCTTGAGTGCCGAACCAGGGAGGTGCGTCTGGTGGGCGTACTTCTGGCACCGACGCATCGCTGGACGATGTTGGTGGCGTCGGCATGTGCGGTGAGCCCGTAGAAACCGTGCTGCATGGCCTTGGTGACTAGCGACTTAGCGCCGGCGTGAATGTCCTGGAGGATCTTGCGACCTTCTTCTGGCTGTACGCAGCACTGGAACACGCCAGTCATGCTGCGTCTATGGAGCTCGCCGTTGATAATGACGAAGGATTTGCAGCGGCGCATGATCATTCGTGCCTCAGTCTCATTGCTTGGTAGGATCTTGTGCTCCAGGCAGGCGACATATGGTGCTGTCCAGTCACTAGGCTCCACAACCATGGCGACTAGGGCCGGCTCTGGTTGCAGCGGTATCCCGACGTCGATATCCTTTGGTGGGCTGACCGAAGGTTTGTGGATGATGTCGAGGAAGACACCTCCTGGTGGTGCTTGTTGGGACGACCCGATGAGGGAGAGGGTGTCTGCCTCCTCGTTCTTGCGTCTATCAATACACTCGATGGAATAGCCGTCAAAGTGCCCTCCCAGCTAGTCTACCGCTTGGCAGTACGCGATCATTGTTGGAGAGACGGTGTCGCATGTCCCGGCAACCTGGCCGGAGATTAGGTTAGAGTCGCCATAGCATCGTAAGCGGTTGACGTTCATCTCCTTAGCGGCTCTCATGCCGCGAAGGAGGGCCTCGTATTCTGCAATGTTGTTGGTGCAGGGCTTGAAGTTGAGGTGGAGCACGTAGCGGAGCTTGTCTCCTTTGGGAGAGGTCAGTATGACCCCTGCCCCTACACCGTCGGCGTTCTTGGAGCCATCAAAATGGAGCGACCAGTAGTGGAGGTACAGGAGCTTCTCTGGCTGCTGTGCTTCTTCCCAATCTGTGAGGAAATCAGCTAGGGCTTGTGACTTGATCGCTTTGTGGGGCTCGTATTTGATGTTGTGGACACCGATTTTCACAGCCCACATGGTGACTCTCCCAGTCGCCTCCCAGTTGCGTATTATGTCCTAGAGAGGTGCGGAGGAGACCACCGTGATCGGATGCTCCTGGAAATAGTGTGGGAGTCGCCACTGAGCTCGGAGTACCACGTACACCAGTTTCTGGTACTGTGGGTAGCGCTGTCGTGAATCTGTCAGGACTTCACTAATGTAGTAGACATGGCACTGTATGATGCGCTCCTTGCCCTCCTCCGGTTGTTCGATGACCATCACAGCGCTGACGACTCGAGTGGAGGCCACGACGTAGATGAGCATTGGTCTTTGTCGAGTGGAGCAGCGAGGAGTGGAGCCACGAGTAGCACTTCTTTGAGCGCTTTGAGTGCATCGTCGGCCTCCGCATCCCATTGGAACGTGGGGTTCTTGCGCATCAGGCGGTAGAGGGGCATGGCCTTCTCGCCTAGTCGGGGGATGAAGCGACTAAGGGCCGCGACTCGCCCTGCCAACTTCTGGACGTCCCGTAGGCACTCGGGTTTCCCGAGTCGCGTGATGGTGTCGATCTTGGTGGGGTTGGCTTCGATGCCTCGCTTGGAGACTACATATCCCAGGAGCTGTCCGGTGGGGACGCCGAAGGTGCATTTTCCGGGGTTCAGCTTGATGTTGTACCTCCGCAGGTTTGCGAAGGTTTCGGCCAGGTCGTTGAGCAGGTCGTCCTAGCAGGTGGATTTTACCACCACGTCGTCAATGTAGACGTGAATGTGGCGGCCAATTTGGCTCGCTAGGCACTCCTACATGCATCTCTAGTATGTGGCGGCGGTTTTCTTGAGGCCGAACGCCATGGCCGTGTAGCAGAAGGCGCCGAATGGCGTGATGAACGCCGTCTTCTCCTCATCCTCGACTGCCATCTTGATCTGGTTGTAACTAGAGTAAGCGTCAAGGAAGCACAACGACTCCAATCCCGCGGTTGAGTCGATGATCTGATCGATGCGCGGTAGGACGAACTCCTCCTTCGGGCAGGCGCTGTTGAGGTTGGTGTAGTCGATACACATTCTCCATGTGTTCTTTTTTAGCACCAGGACTGGGTTTGCCAGCCACTTGGAGTATTTGATTGGTCGAATGAAGCTTGCGGCTAGCAGGCGCTGTACTTCTTTGGCGATTTCTTGACGGCGGTCTTCATTGAAGGGCCGTAGCGACTGCTTTACTGGTCGCACTTTGGGGTCGGTGTTGAGTTTGTGCTCAGCGAGTTCCCTCGGGACACTTGGCATGTCAGATGGCTTCCATGCGAAGATATCACGGTTCTCACGGAGGAATCCGATTAGCACGCTTTCCTATGCGGGGCTCATGTGCACCCCGAATGTGACCGTCTGGCTGGAGTTGCCCGGGACGAGCTCGACGGTGCGGGTCTGCGTCGTCGCCTCGAACAAGGAGTTCGCGGCGGTTGGTTTCTTCAGGATGGTGGGGTCGTCCTTGTTGATGTTGCCCGTGTATTTGGCAAGCTCCTCCACGTGGTCGGTCTCCGCAGTGATGACGGCGTCGGCGAGCTCGGCTCCTTTGTCCTTGCATTCCACGGCCATGTCGAGGTCGCCGTGGATGGTGATGATGCCGCTTGGCCCTGGGAGCTTCATCATGTTGTACGCGTAGTGGGTGGTCACCATGAATTTGGTAAACGTCTGACATCGCAGCACGCAGTGGTAGGGGCTGTGGAAGTTCACCAGCTCGAACTCGATTCGCTCGGTGCGGTAGTTCGCCGGTGTGCCGAAGTTGACGGGTAGCGTCACTTTTCCGATCGGGTATGCCTTCCAACCGGGGATGATACCGTGGAAGGTTGTCAGAGTCGGCTGGATTGCCGACTCCGGGAGCTGTAGCCTCTTGAACGTGTCTAGGTACATTATGTTGATGGAGCTCCTGTCGTCCATCAATGTCTTGGGTAGCCAGTAATCGGCCACTTTGGGCCTGACTACCAGGACGACTCGCCCTAGGTACTCGATTCTGGGGGCATGGTCCTGGCGACTCTAAGTGATGCTCTGCTCGGACCAGTTGAGGAAGCATGGGATGTCGACCTGTGTCACCGTATTGACGGCGACTGCGCGGGTGAGCACCTTCCTTTCGCGCTTGGTGCCGAATCCGATGAAGGTGTGTAGCGAGCCGACGGCGTTGCCGAAGCCGCCAGCGTTCCCGTTGTCCCGGGGTGGGTTGTTGTTGGGGTCCTCCCTTGCTCGCCTCGCCTCTACAATCTCTTTGACAGAGTGGCAATCCATGGTGGTGTGGGTGGCAGGTGTTCCCTCCCTGCTATGGTAGATGCAGGGCTGATTGTGGAGGGCAGCGAGGTCGAATTTCAGCCTCGCTCTATTGTTGGAACGGTAGTTTCCGCTATCGCGGTAATTTCCTCCATCGTGGCGGTAGCTCTTGGGGTCGCGCTGGCCGTAGCCGGCGTTGGCGACAAAGTCGACTCGCCCGTCCGTGCAGCGCTTGCCGGTGATGCGGGTGTTGCTGTAGCGCATGTCGCGTAGACGCCAGTTATCGTGGATGTTGGTTTGGCGTCTTCCTCCCGACTCGTCGTCGGAGTCTTGGTTGGGGTCCTCCTCCGCGTAGCGCTTGGCGATCTCGAGGAGGTCGAGGATGTTGTCGAGCGTCTGGTAGACCCTCTTCATCTTAGCGACTAGGGGTTCATACCGGCACGCGTTCTTGAAGCAATGTATCACCGTATCTGGGTGGATGCCGGAGGCGTTGATCCACAGTTCTTGCCATATTTGAATCCAACGCCGAGTCGACTCGCGTTGTCCCTGGATGCATCTCTCCAGGTCTTCTATGGTGGTGGTGCGGGTGTAGGAGCCCTCGAAGTGTCTGATGAAGGCGTCCCACATTTCTTCCCAGGAATCAATGTTGTCGGCGAGGAGGGTGTGGATCCATTGCCGAGTCGCACCCTGATGAATCAATGCTATCTCCCCCTGATGATGGAAAACAAAGGCAGGTACTTACCAATAGTTTCCTAGAGTCGACGGTTCGTGCAGATCCAGCTCCTACGCTTCGTGCAGATTCAGCTCCAAGCGCTCCCTTGCGGCCTGCCGATCGGTCGATTCCTTTTGCAAACCCTGCAGAGACAGCAAAGTTTAGTATTTACCAAAGAACAATGTCAAGTTCCCAGCCGCTGAAATTCAGCGACTAGGAACTCGGGGACTGGAGAGTAGAAGCAATTCAGTGCCTAACCGCTGAAATTCAGCAGTTAGACACTCGGGGACTGGACATACCTTAATAGCGGCTCCAAGCATTTTGTGAAGCTCGCCAACATAAGTTGATGGAACCGTGAAGGAGGTACGCCCACGACGAGACCCAATGTCTCCATCGATGACCTCCGGGCTATGCGGAGACTGATTGTCTGCCACACTTGGGAACCCCCTCGCCGTGAAGCGAGGAAACGTTGCTAACGCCCTAGCCAGGGCGCTGGTCGCCGGAGCCGGCGCTCCCATCACAGAGGCGACTAGCTCCGATCACGCAGCCACCACCTCTTCAACGACTGCGGCAGGGTCGCTCCCTTTGGCGCTAGTCATCTCGACGGAATCATCGGCACCGTCTTTTCGCCTCTTCACGCCTTCCACGGCCGCTGCGTCATCAGCAGACTTCCTCTTCTTGGGGAGGTCACCCTCTCCTGTCGTAGTGGTCAGCGGAATCTTCACCACCGAAGGGCAACTGATCTTTTTAACTCCGGACCTATCAAAACGTCAAAATCAACACAAAGACGACACAAGATGGAACACAACTTGGAATGGAAAATGCAAGGCTTACTTGGTGACTGAGAGAACGTGTAGCCCGGTGCTGATGTGAGCAGGCTTGTCCAATTCTGGAGCTAGCCTGCGAGTGAGCCCCCTCTCAAAGATGTCTGAAGCCCACGACATCGGGCTTTCGTGACGACGAGGCCGCGGTCGCCGGAATTTCCGGCTCCGAAAACGCGGCCACTCTCGACGGCTACGGCGACTTCGACGCCGCTGCTTCAGCCGCCTCCTGGCTCAGAACCCCCAAAACCGTTGGCACAATCGCCACCAGGGGATCCTCTACCGCCACCTCGATGCCTTCACTCTCCAACCCCTTCATCGGGATCGCGCCCTCTGTGGCCTTGTGCGAGATTTCGGGGGTGTCTTCATCGTCAGAGTCGACATCTGACTCAAACACCGCCGCTGACTTGGATGGCGACGTCGGTTTCTTTGCTGGTGACTTGGGCTTGCGCGCGGGCTTCGACGGTGTGGCCGTACCCCAGGACATGTGCTCCTGTGTGATCATGTCGCCTCCTTCAATTTCTTCGAGGCTGCGACTCGCCTCGAACTCGCGTTGTTTCTGCATGCGAGTCTTGCAAGCCATAGACGCTGGGGGAGGGACCTCCTCCTCCTTGTTGCTATCGGTGTAGTCTCCTTCGGAGGCCTCCTCGAGCTCCTGGGGGACCTCTTCATCGTGCGGAGGAAGCCAGCCCTCCAACACCTAAAACAACTGAGAACTACCACGAGTAAGTACCAAATGCCGCGACTGCGAATTAAGGTGCAGAAATGGCGACTGGGGAGAAAACTTACTGTGGGGGCTTCATTCTTCACGGGAGTGTACGGGGCGAGCCCGAACGATACGGTGGTAAATTCTGCGTTAGTGATCTTCTTCAGGGTGGCCTTGTAGTCCTCGGCGTCCCACGATTCTTTGTTGGTTCAGGAGGGGTCGTGCTTCCCGCTATACTCGTACATCCAATGCGGCCGAGCCGCTAGCAGAACCAGGCGCTACCCGAGCCAGCAGTTGTAAAGGTTGATCAAAATCTACCCCTGGTCCTTCAGCCTCTAGATCTGGTCCATCATCTCCACGACGGCCATCATATGGTCTTCGGGAAACTTCTTCGGTGCCAAACGGCAAAGCTCGCTTCTCTCGGCAACGAACTCAGGAAGTGTCACCTTGGCGGGGGGGAGTGGACACTTTCCACATAGAACCAACTCTTCTTCGACTCGCTGGCGGCTTTCTTTGGCAGGAGGAGCTTGATGAAGTTGGCCTTCGGCATCAATTGAAACATGACGCCGCCTGCTGCCAATATCGAGCCGCCGGACGCCTCGCGCCCGATGCGGCCATGGAAGAGCTCCAACCACAGCGGAAAATACGGCCTGCAGCCGAGGTAGCACTCACAGAAGGCGACGAAGATCGCAGCTGCTCGATGCTATGCGGACCGAGATCCGACGGCTTGATCGCGTAATACACGCAGAAGCGCCGGAAGAAGAGCGAGGTGGGGAACCCCAAACCTCTTTATAGATGACTGGGGAAACAGATGAATTGGCTGGCTCGCGGCTTTGGCTCGGTCTCTGAGGAGGGGGGAACCTGTCAGTTCCCCTTGCGGAGGACTCTGGCGTCCTCGAAGGACTTGAGTTGGGATGTGGTGCACTTGGATTTTCCCCATGAGCCTTTGGGAGGCGCCATCAGGAAGGACGCGGAATCGCACGACACGGAAGAATCGAATCGGAGGAAGGCATGAAGAATGAATGTGGGAGAATGGAGAATGCAGGGAAGGATTTGCAGAGCTGATTCGTCACTCCCGTTATATGGGAATGCTACCCGCCAAATTTGGGGTAGCCGTTACCTACGGTAATTACGCCGAAGTTACCATTGGGATTTCCAACGGATAGTTTGACCATAATTGACGGTCCAACTCTTCCTTTCCACCCATTACCCGCTAGTCTTCTCCATTCGCCAAAGCAGCGACTTGGTAGCAGTGACATTCGCCGGAGTGGCGAGTGCAAGACTGGGGAAAATTTCCTCAATTCTAATGGAGTCCATCGCCGACTCGACTGGGCGTCCAAATTGGGCTCGCCTACTTCGACCGCCAAAGGGACACCTGCACCTGAATCAATGATGGCCTCGGGAACTACTGATGGGGATATGCCGAAGGGGGTATGCCCAGCAAGACGTTCTGATTGGGCCGAAAGACCTGTGAGTGGGCCTGAAGGACGGCGACTGGAGTGCGACTGAAGGAAAGGCCTGGCGAGTGGAGACTGAAGGCCCAGAAGCATACTTATAGCCCAGTCAGATTAGGTCAAAAGCCTCCGAGTCCATATCTGGCTCGGTTGTAACTTGTAAACCCTAGCAAGGTGACTCCTATATAAACCTCCCTTGGGTATCTTTAGGACTTACGTTCCATCATACACCCCCTCAAGCGACTCGCTGCTTAGATGCCGAGCTCGCCACCCCTGTAACCCGCTCTCCATTAATCCAATCTAGAAGGAGTAGGGCATTACCCTTCGGGGGGCCGAACCTAGGTAAACCATGTGCATCCACCCCCATCTCGCTCCGCAGATGGCCGCCAGTTCTTCCTCACGTTACAATCAATCGCTGCTAGTAGCAGCGACTGCCATGGCCATTTCCACGACAGTTGTCCGGTAAATACCGATACATGAAGTCGGAGCAGCCCTTCCGGCCAGCGTTGTCGAAGTCGCTGATGATCTACCCGACGAACCCGTGGCAGCCTTTTGTTCGTGTCAAGGGGGGTGGTGGTGCTTCTTCATCAGGACCTGTGGAATAGACAATGTAGTTGGGTAGTTTGTAATGTATGCCAAGTGGCGACTGCTATAATATTTTGTAATATATGCCATGGGGAGTCGATCGACTCGTATTGCGACCAGGATTGTGTGGTGTGTTAATTTTTGATTGAGCGAGTCCCCGAGCGCGTCCGCCCTTTAATGGGGTATAACTCCATTGTATACTTTTGTGTTTTATTTTGGTTGTGCATTGTTTTATCTCTCGCGACTTCTGAGTGGCGAGTCCCCGAGCGCGAGTGGGATTGTTTTGTAGGCGAGTCCCCGAGCGTGGTGCTCAACTGTATTCGGCGCGTTCCTGTTGTAGGTTGTTAATGCGTTGTTTGTAATGCGTCTCTTCCCCTGGCTCGGAGAGCCAGTCGTTGGGCGAGTCCAAGGCAGCTCTCTTACTTGGTGTGTTCCCGAGCCGCGTGGGAATTTCCGTTTTGCAGAGTCCCCGTGCGTGGTACTTAACTGTTCGAGTCGCTTTACGCGAGGATGGGAGGGACAGGTCGCTGTGAGAAGCGTATACCGGTTGTCTTGGCCCGGTGGGCCAGTCGAGCTAGGCGACTCCAATGGCGGCTCCGGGTTGGCATTTTCGTGGACGTCCCAAGGCTCGAGTATTTCCGGTGCCCTTGTGCCGCACTACTTAGCCGTGCCAGTCGCTCGACCAAAGGTTGACTTCTGTGAGTAGCATATTGCTGATATGTATGAGTGCGAGTGGCACAAGAATATGGCGAGTAGACACAATTTGTGTGATCCGAATGAATTTCATTATATATGCCAGCCGAGTACAATTTGACGTTCTATGTATAGAACTTTCTGAGGAGGTTTACATTCCATGGCCTTCCGACCTCGAGCTGGTCGTCACCCCGTATGTCGATGAGGTAGTAGGCGTCGTTGCCGAGGACTCGCCCTTTGGCGAATGGCCCCTCCCATGGGGGGAGAGTTTTTGCATGCCTTTCTTGTCTTGGGCCAGTCGTAGGACCAGGTCGCCTTCCTGGAAGGCGCGAGTCCAGACTCGGCGGCTGTGGTGGTAGAGGTGGAGTCCTTGCTGGTAGATGGCGGTGCTAGAGCGAGCCAGGTCGCGTGCCTCGTCGAGTTGATCGACGCTGTCTTGGCGGGCGACCTCGGTGGTCGCCTCGACGTAGTTGGCGACTCGAGGTGAATCGTGCTCCAGGTCAGTTGGCATTACGGCCTCGACGCCATACACCATGAAGAAGGTTGTGAACCCTGTGGAGCAATTGATGGACGTGCGGATCCCCCATATTACGGAGGGGAGCTCGTCAACCCAGCACCCTGGGGTTCGCTCGAGGGGGGCCTGGAGTTGCGGCTTGAGCCCATGGAGGACGCTCTGGTTGGCGCATTCTGCTTGGCCGTTCGACTCTGGGTGGGCGACTGAAGCGAGGTCGAGGCGTATGCCATGGTCCTCACAGAATTCCGCCATGGCCCCCTTGTCGAAATTGGTGTCGTTGTCCTATGATGCTGTGCGGGTAGCCGTACCAATAGATGAGCTCGCGTAAGAACTTGGTGGCTGTCTTGCCATCGCAATTTTTGATTGGCTTGGCCTCGACCCATTTGGTGAACTTGTCGACCGTGACCAGGAGGTGAGTGAAGCCAGACAGGGCCTTCTTGAACAGGCCTACCATGTCCATGCCCCATACGGCGAATGGCCATGTAATGGGGATGGTCTTGAGTGCCGAACCAGGGAGGTGCGTCTGGTGGGTGTACTTCTGGCACCCGACGAATCGCTGGACGATGTTGGTGGCGTCGGCGTGTGCGGTGAGCCAGTAGAAACCGTGCCGCATGGCCTTGGCAACTAGCGACTTGGCGCCAGCGTGATGGCCGCAGTTGCCGGCATGAATGTCCTGGAGGATCTTGTGGCCTTCTTCTGGCTATATGCAGCACTGGAACACGCCAGTCACGCTGCGTCTGTGGAGCTCGCCGTTGATGATGACCAAGGATTTGTAGTGGCGCACGATCATTCGCGCCTTAGTGTTGTTGCTTGGTAGGATCTTGTGCTCCAGGAAGGCGACGCATGGTGCTGTCTAGTCGCTAGGCTCCACAACCATGGCGACTAGGGCCGGCTCTGGTTGCAGCGGTATCCCGACGTCGATCTCCTTTGGTGGGTTGATCGAAGGTTTGTGGATGATGTCGAGGAAGACACCTACTGGTGGTGCTTGTCGGGCCGACCCGATGCGGGAGAGGGCGGCTGCCTCCTCGTTCTTGCGTCTGTCAATCCACTCGATGGAATAGCCATCAAAGTGCCCTCCCAGCTGGTTTACCACTTGGCGGTACGCGATCATTGTTGGAGAGACGCTGTCGCATGTCCTGGCGACCTGGCCGGCGACTAGGTCGGAGTCGCCATAGCATCGTAAGCGGTTGACATTCATATCCTTAGCGGCTCTCATGCCGTGAAGGAGGGGCTCGCATTCTGCCATGTTCTTGGTGCAGGGCTTGAAGTTGAGGTGGAGCACATAGCGGAGCTTGTCTCGTTTGGGAGAGGTCAGTATGACCCCTGCCCCTGCGCCGTCGGTGTTCTTGGAGCGGTCAAAATGGAGCAACCAGTAGTGGAGGTACGGGAGCTTCTCCGGCTGCTGTGCTTCTTCCCAATCTATGAGGAAATCAGCTAGGGCTTGTGACTTGATCGCTTTGCGGGGCTCGTATTTGATGTTGTGGACACCGATTTCGACGGCCCACTTGGAGGCTCGCCCGGTCGCCTCGCGGTTTCGTATTATGTCCTGCAGAGGTGCGGAGGAGACCACCGTGATCAGACGCTCCTGGAAATAGTGTGGGAGTCGCCGCTGAGCTCGGAATACCGCGTACACCAGTTTCTAGTACTGTGGGTAGCGCTATCGTGAATCTATCAGGACTTCGCTGATGTAGTAGATAGGGCGCTCTATGAGGCGCTCCTTGCCCTCCTCCGGTCGTTCGACGACCATCACGGCGCTGACGACTCGAGTGGCGGCCGCAACGTAGACGAGCATTGGCTCTTTGTCGAGTGGAGCGGTGAGGAGTGGAGCCGCGAGTAGCACTTCTTTGAGCGCTTTGAGTGCATCGTCGGCCTCTGTGTCCCATTGGAACGTGGGGTTCTTACGCATCAGGCGGTAGAGGGGCATTGCCTTCTCGCCTAGTCGGGGGATGAAGCGACTGAGGGCCACGACATGCCCTGCCAACTTCTGGATATCCCGTAGGCACTCGGGTTTCCTGAGTCGCGCGATGGTGTCGATCTTGGTGGGGTTGGCTTCGATGCCTCACTTGGAGACTACATATCTTAGGACCTATCCGGTGGGGATGCCGAAGGTGCATTTTCCGGGGTTCAGCTTGATGTTGTACCTTAGCAGGTTTGTGAAGGTTTCGGCCAGGTCATCGAGCAGGTCGTCCTGGCGGGTGGATTTTACCACCACGTCGTCGATGTAGACGTGAATGTTGCGGCCAATTTGGCGCGCTAGGCACTCCTACATGCATCTCTGGTATGTGGCGCCGGTGTTCTTGAGGTCGAACGTCATGGCCGTGTACCAGAAGGCGCTGAATGGCGTGATGAACGCCGTCTTCTCCTCATCCCCGACTGCCATCTTGATTTGGTTGTAACCAGAGTAAGCGTCGATGAAGCACAGTGACTCCGATCCTGCGGTTGAGTCGATGATCTGATCGATGCGCGGTAGGACGAACTCCTCATTCGGGCAGGCGCTATTGAGGTTGGTGTAGTCGATACACATTCTCGATGTGTTGTTCTTTTTTAGCACCAGGACAGGGTTTGCCAGCCACTTGGATTATTTGATTGGCCAAATGAAGCCTGCGACTAGCAAGCGCTGTACTTCTTCGGTGTTGCTCGACGGCACTCTTCATTGAAGGTTCGTAGGGTTGGAGGGATACCCCCGGGTAGGGTCACACCAGGGTATAGAGGCCGAGTTAGCCGAGGTACGGCAAGGTCAAAGCGTATGCTGGCCGAGTCACCTCAAGGCAGGCCGACTTACGGAGTAACCCGGACCGGAGGATGTCCACCTAACTGTGTCCCGGCCGACGTATGTCATATGCCGGTAGGATTTTTGTAACTTGTACGCTGGTACCCACGTGGCCGGATTAACCAGGCATGATCCGGGTGATATCAGGCTTGCAAGAGAAGGAAGGTATCTCGCTGGTCAAAAGGTGGTCACTGTATGCTGGAGCGTGAGCGAAGCGGACAGAGGGAAGGACCACCGAGGCATGGCCGACAAGGGTGATGCAGCCTATGTCAGCTGACGCTAGCGCCGCAGAGGCTTACGTAGCCTCTGCATGGCTTCCGATGGCAAAAGCTGACCCGGTCGGTTTGCTATTTTGGGACAGGCATATTCCCAGGAATATGCCTCCACGTATGCCCTAGCTAGTAGCCTGGCCTCCCCTTTATAAGGAGCGCCAAGACCTCAGTAGAAGGGGATCACGAGTTGTTTTGCCAGGCACATGAGTGGTTTGTTCATTGAGTAGAGGTAGTGGTGAGAGTAAGAGAGCTTCTTCTTCCTCCTCTCCCCAATACAGTTCAAGGAGCATCTGTAAACTCATCAAGCTTGGAGAATACAAAGCATTTGTGTGTGGAATCACCACACTATCCCTCCCTGGATTCCTCTAGTGCATATTGGCCCCACCTTTAGCCTATCCATGGCATCTGCCGTAACACCACCATGACAGTTGGCACCCACCGTGGGGCTAGCGGCGCTAGCATGAGTGAAGATCCGGATGGGAAGCATCATCGGCAACGTCGAGCGCATCGTCTCTAGGCTCGTTCAGCGCTTTGGAGCGCTAGACTACGTCAGCAACAATGTTGGCTGCTTCAGCAAGCGACCTCCACCATGCAATGGCATCTTCGTCAAGCTTGGTGCCCACCGGATCTAAGTCGGTGTCGATGTGTCTTGCGTTCACCCGCGACATGTCGTCGAGGGAGGCAAGCCACCCCTTAGCGCGGCTCACGGTGCGCGTATCACTCGCTCTACTGACGCGCTGAGGTGATGATGACAGCGCTTGGCGTTGGCACGAGCAAGAACCCGGCACCAGATCCGGAGGTAACACCCAAGGCGCCCAGGAAAAGTAGAGCTCCACCGCTAGAGAGGCCAGAAAACGTGCTGCAGCAGGCGATATATAGCTTGGAAAGCCCCATAGGACCTGTGGTAGATCCGGCTTGGGCACATGCCGAGTTAGAGGAAACTAGGCAGAAAATACTAGAGGGTGCGAAAAAGATAGCCGCGGCTCAGCAGTCGTTGAACATGACGCTGCACGAGTACGCAAGAGCAAATAAGGTAGATGCTGTAAAAGTTAAAGGGAGAAACCTCATCAGTGAGATGGATAATGAGGGTGATACTAGAGTTGAGGAATCAGAGAACCTTTTGTCCATGGGGTTGCCGAAGTACAACACCCGACAAAGAACCTCAGAGCAGCAGATGCAGCTGCATCCAAGTTAAAAGGTTTGACGGGTGAAGCCCGGTAAAGGAAACAAGAGAGGGTCAACGAGTTGGTTCAGATCGCTAACAGACAGAATGAAGAGTTGCTCAGGGCTAACCCGGCGAGAGCTGGGGCTTCCAAGGTCGTTTATTCGGCAGTAGGTAACCCGAAGAAATCTAGTAGGGCTGCATCATCACCTCATGGTGTCCCTAGAAGAGAGGAAGTGGTAACCTCGGCAAGGAGAAACAAACAGATAGTTCCATATGACCCGGCAATGGCAGGGAAAGGAAAAGAAGTAAAGGGAAATGAGGAGCGACAAAGTGTTAGTTGAGGTGAAGCTGACCGAGGTAACCACGACCAAGGCAATGCCGGTCAGAGAAACGCTAAAAACGGCAATGCCAAACAGCATAACTCGGCGGGTGCAGGGCAAAACCTACCTCGGCAACAATAGCAGCGGAGTGTACCCCGGCAAGAGCAGAATGCCGGCCAGGGGATGCGGCAAAATTGCACTCAACAAGAGCAAGACAGATGCAACGACGATGATTTGGAAATGGTGAATGCGGGATACCCTAGGACGGATTATCATGTGATAGGGTCAAGGTTAGGGAGCAGGAACTTGCTCCCGGACGACGCTAGGGTGAAGCTGGATCAGCTCTATAGGTTGGACCAAGTTGAGGGGCAAGGTCCTCCGGGTCTAGCGTGCTTTGGGCCCCAGATCATGAAAGAGCCTCCGGTACCTAACTTCCAGTTACCCAGAGGCACGAAAACATATGACATCAGCACCAAGCCGGAGGATTGGTTGATCAACTACGCCACGACAGTGAAAATTGCGACAGGCAATTTGAGATGGGCAGTGAGATACGTACATCAGATGCTAGAGGGGCCAGCGAGGGTATGGTTAAACAATTTACCCACTGGTAGTATCAACTGCTGGATCAATTTTGAGGAAATGTTTGTCAGTAACTTCTCGAGCACGTATTAGAGGCCGAATAGGCCACAGTCCCTAGCAATGTGCAAGCAGAGACCAAATGAAACAGACCGGGAGTTCCTGACCCGATGGTGCAATGTGAGAAACTCATGTGAAGGCGTGATTGAGTCTCAGGCCATAGCTTGGTTTGTGCAAGGGTGTAGATATGCAAGCATGTTGTGGCAAAGGCTACCAAGGGATATGCCAACTACACAGGCAGAGACAATCTGGATTGCTGATTCGTATGCTTTGGGTGATCCGACTCAACCCCGGCTTATGTCAAACGAGTCAAATGAGGAGTACTACCAGCGAGATGGAGCCAGATCATCCCGACAAAATGATTACCGGGGTAAGAGAAGAGATGATAGACCGGATTACAGGTACAGTTCACAACAAGTTGCTGCTGTAAATCAAGATCAACCCGGTGCAGGGAGTAATCAGCGTCAAAAAACTGGAGGGCAATAGTGGACTCCAAGAAATGATGGCAAGAAAACTTGGACGCCCGAGCAAAAGAGATAGTGGCGAGAAAATAAAGACCGGTCGAGGTATACGTATGAGGCAATGCTGGATCAGCCGTGCAAATTTCACACGCCAAATCCGAGTAACCCGGCGGGTCATACAACCCGACAATGTGAGTGGATGAGGAAGATAGAGCAAAGTGGCTCGGGGAATGCTTAGGCACCTCGGAACGACCAACCTCGGCAGGAGTTACCTTGGCAGCAGTTTCTCTCCGGAGCAAACACACAACAGTTAATGTTACAGCCACCTCCGCCGAGATATGAGAATCATGAGAGAAGGGATGCAGTGCATCAGGTGGAAAATCAGCATCAGCCAGATCAAAGGTATCCCGGCAATAAGGGGAGAAATGAGTATAGAGAGCATCACCAGAGTTACTGTGTGTTTACCACGGAGGAAACGGATAGAAAGAGCTTGCAACACCGACATATGGAAGTGAATGCGGTTATGCCGGCAGTGACGAGGTACATGCCTTGGTCGGATCAGGAAATTACCTGGAGTATCAAGGACCATCCAAAGCTAATGCCGAGTCCTGGTTCGTATGGATTGGTGCTGGACCCAAGGTTCATCGGCCCAAATATCAATGTGAGGTTCTCTAAGGTGCTGATTGACAATGGCAGTAGCATCAATATTATGTACGTGGATACAATGCGCAAGTTGGGAATCTCGGAGAACATGCTCCAAGCTACAAGGACAACTTTCCATGGCATTGTGCCTGGTATCTCCTGTGAACCCATCGACAAAGTCCGGGTTGATGTGTTATTCGGCACAAGAGATAACTGTCGAACTAAGAATTTGGAGTTTGAGGTTGTGAACTTAGAAAGCGCATATCCCGCGTTACTCGGCAGGCCAGCCCTGAACAAATTCATGGCAAGTACCCACATCAGTTACCTGAAGATGAAGTTGCCTGGGCCAAATGGAGTGATTACCATAGCTGGGGATTTCCGACATTCCATTGAGTGCGTGTCAGCCGGGTCTAACCTGGCTGAATCACTCGTGATTGCACAAGAAAAGAGAAAGATCCAGGAAGTAGCAGCATTGGCTCAGTCCGCACATCAGTATATGCCGGCGCTGAGTAACCCGCATGGAAGTGTCTCATTTCAAGCAACAAAGGATATAAAGAAAGTACCTATTGATGATCTGTTCCCAGAGCGCACCGTAACAATTGGTGACAGGTTAACTGACAAATAGGAAAGCGAGCTCGTCAACTTCCTCTGTGAGAATCGGGATATCTTTGCTTGGTCCACACAGGACTTGCAAGGTGTTCCGAGGGAGTTGGCCGAGCACTCTTTAAATGTGAGACCCGGAGCAAAGCCGGTGAAGCAACCTCTCCGCTGCTTGGCCGAAGACAGGAGAAAAGTCATTGGAGATGAGATAGCTCGGCTCCTCGCAGCCGGATTCATCATGGAAGTGCTTTATCCGGATTGGTTATCTAATCCGGTGCTTGTGGAGAAGAAGAAAGATGATCTGAATGTGGCAGTGGTTTGGCGTATGTGCATCGATTACACGAACCTGAATAAGGCGTGCCCAAAAGATCCATTCCTACTGCCATGGATAGACCAGGTCATAGATTCTACTGCTGGGTGTGAGTTGTTGTCGTTCATAGACGCATATTCTGGTTTCCATCAGATACCTATAAACCCGAATGATCAAATAAAGACTACGTTTATTACCCCGTACGGGGCTTATTGCTATCGCACCATGCCTTTCGGTTTACGTAATGCAGGGGCAACATACCAAAGATGTATGCAAAAATGTTTACACGACCAAATTGGTCGAAACGTGCAAGTATATGTGGATGATGTGGTTATAAAAACCAAGGAAAACAAAACGCTCCTTGATGATATCAGGCAAACATTCGCGAACCTAAGGAGGTTCCGGATGAAGCTTAACCCGGAGAAGTGCACCTTCGGTGTCCCGGCTGGAAAATTACTTGGATTTCTTGTCTCCAGCCGAGGTATCGAAGCTAACCCAACTAAAATCCAAGCCATAGAGCGAATGGAATTGCCGAAGTGTCTTAACGATGTCTAGAAGTTTACTGGTTTCCTGGCATCCTTAAGTCGGTTTGTATGTCGGTTGGGAGAAAAGGCATTGCCTCTCTATCAACTAATGAAAAATTTGGACAATTCTTATGGACGCCGCAGGCAAATGAAGCCTTGATCTAGTTAAAGAAAATGTTAGCCACTACACCAGTATTAGCCTCTCCACTATCAAAAGAGCCTATGTGGCTCTACGTAGCCGCAACCAACCGAGTTGTAAGTGCAGTGATAGTGGTAGAGCGCGACGAAGAGGGTAAGTCGGTGCAAAGGCCAGTCTATTACCTGAGTGAGATATTATCAGAGTCAAAACAAAACTATCCTCACTATCAGAAGATGGCGTATGGTGTGTATATGGCAGCAAAGAAGCTGAATCATTATTTTGAAGAGAACCCCATCAAAGTGATATGTGAAGCCCCCATATCTGAGATAATGAGAAACAAGGATGCAAGCGGCCGGATCGCAAAATCGGCAATTGAGCTAGCCCCTTATGCTCCACAATTCGACAGGAGAGATGCGATCAAGTCTCAAGCTGTGGCTGACTTTTTAGTGGACTGGGCTGAGATGCAATATGAGCCACCATTGCCACATCCGAACTACTAGAGAATGCATTTTGACAAATCAAAAACGAAAACCAGATTAGGCGCCGGAGTTGTGCTTACCTCTCCAAAGAAAGACCAGCTGAAGTATGTGCTGCAGATCCACTTCGCAGCATCAAACAATGTTGCAGAATATGAAGCACTGGTGCATGGACTCAAAGTAGCAAAAGAAATTGGAATACGCCGGATCCAGTGCTTTGGTGACTCGGATCTGGTAGTTCAGCAAGTCTTAGGGCAATGGGATGCTTTGGATGCAAACATGGCACTATACAGATTTCATGTGCAGAAAATATCGGGATACTTCGAGGGATGCGAGTTCCATCATGTACTCCGGCTGGAAAATGAGGCTGCCGACGTACTGTCGAAACTCGGATCAACCCGACAAGCGATTCCACCGGGTGTATGACTAGAGCACCTCACAAAGCCATCTATCAGGCCATCCCCAGAATCCGAGTCAATCTATATCCCGGCAAATCCGGAGTCGGAAGCTGTGCCCATGGACATTGATGTGGGAAGTGGTTCAGGAAACCCAAGGACTGCTTCGCAGAACCCGGGGACTGTGCAACTTGACCCGGCAGAGGTTATGTTGGTGGATCAAATGGAAATTGACGAGGATGTGTTTCCAGTGAGAGCTATACTAGCTTGGGCACTGCCCATATTCTAATTCTTGAAGGATGGAACTTTGCCCAGTGACGAGTTGCCTCCGAGGAAAATTCAGAGGAGAGCAAAGGCATACACAATTATCAATGTCGAGCTATACAAGAGGAGTGTCACGAAGGTCCTGCAAAAGTGTGTTGACCCGGAAGAAGGGCTTGACATCCTCCGAGTTATACATCAAGGGGAATGTGGGCATCACGCCTCATCCAGGGCCTTAGTGGAAAAAGCTTTCCGGCATGGATTGTACTGGTCAAGTGCCTTGGAACAAGCAGAAGATCTAGTAAGAAAATGCAATGGTTGTCAGAGGTATGCTACGAAGACACACATGCCAATGTCGGAACTCAAGACCATACCAATTACCTGGCCATTTGTTGTATGGTGTTTGGATATGGTTGGTCCATTTAAGCCGGCGAGAGGAAATATGACCCATATCTTGGTTATGGTCGACAAGTTTGGAAAATGGATTGAAGGAAAGCCGATAAAAAAATGTGATGGAGCTACGGCCGTGACGTTCCTCAAAGATGTCATCCTAAGATATGGCTACCCTCACAGTATCATAACAGATAACGACACTAATTTTGCTGAAGGAGCATTTGCGCGTTTCTGCCGGGATAAGAAGATCTGGCTGGATGTTGCTTCAGTAGCCCACCCCGCATCAAACGGACAAGTGGAAAGATCCAACGTATTAGTTTTATCTGGGATAAAACCCCGGCTCATTGAGCCGATCCAAAGATCAGCAGGGTGCTGGATAGAAGAACTATCAGCGGTATTGTGGAGTTTAAGAACAACTCCGAATCAATCAACATGCTATACGCCATTTTTTCTGGTATATGGGGCAAAAGATGTATTACCAGCTGACATAGAGCATGATTCGCCTAGGGTCACCCAATACACAAAAGCTGAAGTGCGAGAAGCCCGGCAAAATTATGTTGATCTGCTAGAAGAAGCGAGAGAATTGGCATTGTCCAGATCCGCCATATATCAGCAAAATCTCTAACACTATCATAGCTGGAAAGTAAACCCCTGAGTCTTCCGGGAAGGTGATCTGGTACTTCGGCTGGTACAACGTACTGCTGGCATGCATAAGTTATCCCCCATGGAAAGGGCCATTCATCGTGAGCAAAGCATTGCACAATGATTTTTATTATCTCATTGATGCACAACCACAGGAGAAGAACAAGGCGGACAGGTCCGGCGAGGAATTTAAACGTCCATGGAATGTAGCTCTACTTCGTCCGTTCTACACTTAACAAAGAAGTGTCTATATCCGAGTCTCTCATATGTCGGTATGTATGCCCGCAATGAGTTTATCAATGAAATCCTGGCACCTCGAGCAGTAACTCGGGGACTGCCTTAGTAATAATTGTCATTCTATTTGTTAACTGTTTTATTTTTTATGTCGGCTGGCTTAAGTTCCTTCTGCCTAAGCCAGATTAGTAGTGTGTAAGCACCAAAAACTGAACTCTTCGACTTTCTGTTGTCCAACAAGATTTGGCTTCATGGAAAGCAAGAGAACAAGTTTGGAATTGCGTAGCACACGAAAAACGACTAAGGAAAAAAACGTAATCGAGCCGACATTCGTTATTTGGACTAACCTTATGTTTATCTTATTTTTGTTGTGCTGGATTATTTTGAGCTAATCCTAAAGTTTCCAAGTATTGTTAAGTCAATTTTTGAAACTCAGACTCGTAAGTCACAAAATCGAATCAAGGTAGACGCGAGCCGAGCCATGAAATTAAAGGAACAAGAAAATGAAACTCGGGGACTACGCCCAAATTAATCCGATGAGAACAACTTAGTAGCAAAATATAATCAGTATGCTTAATAAATCTGCACCCGGCATACCGGGGATCTGATAAATTTCAAAGTGTTTTTTGGTGCTCAAGGAGCAGCGGCAGGAGGGGGAACTCGGCGCCAGCAGGTGGAACTCCGGCTTCAGCCTCATCATCATCTTCATTCTCTTCGAGATCTGAGGCTTTGTCCTCTTCCTCCTCATCCGAACCATCCTCGACGGATTCGTCGTCAACGACGCCGAGGAATCTTGGTCCTTCTTTCCATTGATGGACAGGGGCAAACTGGATGAGGTTGTGGGTGCAAGCCTTGCACCGGGCTACCCAATCCAGGTCATTTGACCATTTGGACCCGGTGCGCAAGCGCTCGAGAATCTTCAGATCTAATTTTTCATACCAGCTGAGCACAAAGTGGAGGACAGTATCAGCTCCAGCACGAGCGGTGGATTCCCTCCAAAGGTCGAGCTGCATCTCACAATCCATCAGCTTGTTGATCAGAGCAGTGGATCCCTCCGGAACATCCTCACCAGGCCAAAGGGCACAGAAGATCCGGACGGCTGAATCCAGGAGACCCGAACCATAATTCTTCATAATTTCAATTCGGGAGGATAGGTTGACTATCAGATCCTCCATGTCAAAAGGAATCGGTTCAGAGCCAGGACCAGTTGGGGTACCCCTCTACTGGCGGAACTTGGCAACGGCAGCAGCTGCAATGGCATCGCCCTCTGGGAATTTGCCTGAAGACAAAACAAGTGAAATAAGTAAAATAATTTAACCCGGAGAAATACATGTCGGCTGAAGGAAAGGAATTTACGGGGGATATGACTATGGATCCGAGTCAGCTCTTTGGTGCAATTATCACGCCCCTTCTGGAGCTTCTCAAGTTCAACATTAGCCGAGTCAAGCTTGACATCGGCCTCCTTCAGCAATTATTGATCCTTTGCAAGTTGGAGGTCAAGGCGTTCTCGTTCCTCGGTGAAGTCTTGGCCAGCCTTGTCCATTTCAATCTTGTGGAGCTCTTTGAGTTTTTTATCTCAGCCTTGAGCTTGGCAAGTTCATCATCCTTGGCTCGGAGTTTGGCAAGTTCGCCATCATTCTTCTTGAGCTCGTCCTGATGTTGCCCTGCTTGTTCGAGAAAATGCAGCATCATGTCAGGCACGGGCACACTATCTTCAAGGGACGCTGCAACGGTTTGTCGACCCGGCATGGTCGAGGTATAAATATCTACCGAGCTCAGGAAAAAGGAGAGAGAGCACGGAAATTGAGTAATCAAAGCGAATTACCTTTTATCTCGGCTAAGTTTTTTCTCATAATCGTATTTTCGGCCTCCACTCCGGCTATGAAATCTGAATGACATATTAGTTCGGTGGGAAAAGGCACAGAAAGATGGGAAAAAATTCAAAGAGAAAACTTACCCCTTTTCTCAAACTCAGCAAGAAGCGTAGTATGTTTCGAGCGTAGCGCTTTGTGTGTGTCCAAGAGGCGCTGAAACTCAGCACTCCAACGATTGGTAGTGACCTGAAAAAAGCAAGGTTGGCTTAGTTATATGCATATTCGAAGTATACAAAATCTGGTCCAAGTGGAACTTAACCCGACTCTAGGTGTGTGCATGTTCGAAGTGTACAAGATCCGGGCCAAGTGGAACTTAACCCGGCTCTAGGTGTGTCCATATTCAAAGTATACAAAATCCGGGCCAAGTGGAACTTAACCCGACTCTAGGTGTGTGCATGTTCGAAGTGTACAAGATCCGGGCAAAGTGGAACTTAACCCGGCTCTAGGTGTGTGCATATTCGAAGTGTACAAAACCCGGGCCAAGTGGAACTTAACCCGGCTCTAGGTGTGTGCATATTCGAAGTGTACAAAATCCGAGCCAAGTGGAACTTAACCTGGCTCTAGGTGTGTGCATATTCAAAGTGTACAAAATCCAGGCCAAGTGGAACTTAACCCGGCTCTAGGTGTGTGCATATTCGAAGCCACTAAGGAGCTACGCTAGTTCTATAAGGAGCATCCGGCCGAGTAACAAATTACTCCCCCGGAGGCTCGGGGACTAATGGATATGTCTCTAAGCACTTGTGCCTAGTAAGGAAAAGACAAAGTAGCGTACCTCCATCATCTGGCCAACAATGTTGATAGCCTTGGCTGCTGTGTTCATTTGTGCGCTGAATTCGGCGGGCCCAAACTTCTCTAGGATATAGTCATTGGGATTGACGAACTCCGCTCTGTTCCAATTATCTACATATTTGAGCAGAGCTGGAGGATAGCTCTGTCCACTAAGCATGTGAGGCGCAACCAAGCCTTTAGCGTGGGCCTCCTTCCTTGCAACTAGGGCAGCACCAGGGCTAGTATGCAATGCAAGTTGCGTGCTGCTAGCTGACCCGTAGGGGGCATATCTCTTCGGCAGCATGGACGCGAGCGTGCGATGTCTAGCCTCGATGGATGCTGCCTTGCTGGCACCAGAACCTTTCTTAGCCTTGGGTTGCTGTTGGGAGGCTGAGGCCTGAACTGCAGATTTGGATTTGGGTGCAGCCTTGGTACTAGCTGGGCCCTCTCACCGAGTCTTGGAAGACTCGGACGAGGCAGAAGGAGTTGGTGTTGGTACTGGTGCTTGTGTTGCTGGTGCTGCTGCTGGTGCTTCTTTTGATGCTTGCGATGGTGCTTGTGATAGTGCTGGTGTTGGCGGTGATGCTGCTGCTACTGCTGGTACCTCGAAGGTGGAAGGTTGCGACTGAGCCAATGAAGACCTGGGAGCATCATCTACCTCGGCCGTACCACTTCCCCCTGCTCCGAGGTTGCCTCCCTCTAGACGAGGTGGACTAAGATCTGGTGTAGCCATGGAGCCTTCCTGAATTGGCCTCAGTGGGTGCGTGTCATCGTCGCGAGGGGGAGATGGGGTACGTCGGAGAGGCGAAGCAATGCTGGAGCCACTCTAGGGAACCTCCAGCGCAGCCCTGCAGAATGAAACGACGAATAACAAGTTATAACAAAAAGAAAGGCATATAGATAGAAAAACATGAAGCAGAGAATTGGACAAAGAAAAAAAGTAACTTACTCGTCAGAAGTCAAAGGCTCCCTAGGCTTTCGAGCTCTCTGGACTATGGCCTTAGTCGGAGGCTTGGTGGCAACCTTGTCGGCGGACTTCTTCAACCTTTTGGTTGTCTTGGGAGGCCCGGAAGAAGCAGCTGAGGTGGCAGCCCTTTTCTTAGACGCGACTGGGGCCGGCTGACTCGAAGCGAGAGAGGGATCTTCATGGATCTGCCCATCCGGGTTAGCTGAAGCTAGAAATGCGTAATAAATAGGCGCCGGGTTATATACCTCCAACATCTCAATATCGGAATCATCTTCATCGTCAGGCCAATCCCTTAAAGAAAGGAAGTTACCAGTGGGTCGCTTGGTTGCGTCCGGGGTAGGCAGGAACATTTCCTGATCCGGCTCCTCCTCGTCCAAGACAAGTCGATCCTTCCCCCATTTGAGGGAAGGCTCGGTGCCATCTTGAAGGGTCTGCTGAAGAAACAACTAAAAGGAAAATGCAAAGGGATCAGATAAACAACATGCTCCGACATATAATATAACTCGGAGAAGGATTAGGTAATGAGATTTACCGCAGGAGGAGGCTTGTCCTAGCAGTAATTCTCCAACCCCCACTCCCAATCAGCCGAGAAGTCCTTATCGATCGTGAAGATGGCCTTGACCCGGCGGAAGATCTCAGTATTGTTCAACTCGAAGGAGGAGGTTCGGTTGGGGTCAAGTCGCCAGCTCATATGGCAAAGTTTGTGTGTGCGCTTCTATAGGGGGGGAATCCGGCTGCGGACGAATGTGATCATCACATCCTCGTTGCGCATCCCCAGATCCTTCAGCTCCTGGAACCGCTTATTGACCTGATTTGCCAAGGCAGTTGGTTCCTTGGGAATCCGGTCCCACAGATCCAGATTAGGAGGACCCATCTCAAAGGGGCGCAGCCGGATCAAATCCTCATCCGAGCCATTCCTCACATAAAAGAAGGTCCGGGCCCAGCCCTTGCAGGAATCAAGCCCCGTGACTCGGGGGAAGACATATTGTTTCCAGGGAGAGATGGAGGTGGCACCAATTGGGTCAAGTGCTTGTCCTCCGGGGCATGCAGCTTTTCCGGAACCACGTTCCTTCGCAGACCGAAGAACCGGATCCAGAGCTCTTTTGTGGGCCACAGGCCGACGTATCCTTCTACGGCGGAGGCGAAGGAAGAAAGTGATGTAATGGCATTCGCCAGAAGATGGTGAGGTTGGAGTTTGTATATGTTGATGAAATCATAGAAGAAATCGCTCACTGGCAGGCCAAAGCCGCGCTGGAAGTGAGAAAGGAATACGAAAACTCACCCGGATTGGGTGAGGGAGCGAACTCCTCGAAGGCAAGGCGAGAAATCACGCCCTCTGGGATGCGATGGGTGTGGTAGAGCCAATCCAGGTCATCCTGGCACACTCAAGAACCGGCCCAGGCACCGCGCTCCATGGTTTCACCCCCCTCCTCCATCTCTTCTTCAACGACAGCGAGCTCCTCCTCGGTCATCTCCAGGTCAGTATCCTCACCGCCCTATCGGAGGTGGGGGGCAGCGGCTTGGATTGGCGCGTACCCGTGATGTTGAAGCAACGTGGGAGCGGCATTAAGGCTAATGCAAAGAAGCACGGTGTGGCGGCGGTCCTGCAGAGCAGATGCGGCGACAGCGGCGATGTCGCAAGGAAGAAGAGAGGCAGAGAGGCAGAGGGGCGCGAGAAGGGGAAAATAGCCAAGGGGCGTGCCCCTCCCCTATTTAACCACGCCCCAGCAGTGTGTAGTGGGATCGTGCTGTGCATCGAAGCCACACGATGTGGACGTGTATCTGCCGGGTCAACCAATCAGAGGCAAGCCACAGGAAGGGCCACAGGGCACAGGAGATCCCACGACGCGACGTAGTGATGCAGTTAACGAGGAGGCAGTTGCGACACGACGTTTGCTAACCTCTGACAATAAGTGCAGTAACTGGCGCAGGCCCTTAAAATAAGGCAAGATAATGATTACCCTCCCCGTAGGATGTGGGGAAGTGTATGAGAGAAGGAAGGATGACCCAGAAAACTTAAGGGTGACCCGGCCAGCAAGTGATAACTCGAATGTGCCAAGGGAAGGCTAGGCCACGAAATCCGAGCTACAAAATAACTCGGAAAGGGTGGAAAAAGGCTCGGTAGATTGAACCTGCCGTGGCCTTAGCAGCTGAAGTTGCTAAGACCGCACCAGCTTCGGGGACTAATGTTGGGGGGATACCCCAGGGTAGGGTCACACCGGGGTATAGAGGCCGAGTTAGACGAGGTACGGCAAGGTCAAAGTGTATGCTGGCTGAGTCACCTCAAGGCAGGCCGACTTACGGAGTAACCCGGACCGGAGGATGTCCACCTAACTGTGTCTCGACCGATGTATGTCGTATGCCGATAGGCTTTTTGTAACTTGTATGCAGGTACCCACGAGGCCGGATTAACCAGGCATGATCCAGGTTATATCAGGCTTGCAAGAGAAGGAAGGTATCTCACTGGTCAAAAGGTGGTCACTGTATGCTGGACCATGAGCAAAGCGGACAGAGGGAAGGACCACCGAGGCGTGGCCGACAAGGGTGACGCAGCCTATGTCGGCTGATGCTGGCGCCGCAGAGGCTTACGTAGCCTCTGCATGGCTTACGATGGCAAAAGGTGACCCGGTCGGTTTGCTGTTTTGCGCGAGGCATATTCCTAGGAATATGCCTCCACGTATGCCCTAGCTAGTAGCCTGGCCTCCCCTTTATAAGGAGCGCCAGGACCTCTGTAGAAGGGGATCATGAGTTGTTTTGCCAGGCACATGATTGGTTTGTTCATTGAGTAGAGGTAGTGGTGAGAGTAAGAGAGCTTCTTCTTCCTCCTCTCCCCAGTACAGCACAAGGAGCATCTGTAAACTCATTAAGCTTGGAGAATACAAAGCATTTGTGTGTGGAATCACCACACTATCCCTCCATGCATTCCTCTAGTGAATATTGGCCCCACCTTTAGCCTATCCATGGCATTTGCCGTGACACCACCACGACACGTAGCGACTGCTTTACTGTTCACACTTTGGGGTCGTCATTGAGTTTGTGCTCAGGGAGTTCCCTCGGGACACCTGGCATGTCAGATGGCTTCCATGCGAAGATGTCACGGTTCTCACGGAGGAACCCGATGAGCATGCTTTCCTATGCGGGGATCATGTGCGCCCAGATGGTGACCGTCTGGCTGGAGTCGCCCAGGACGAGCTCGACGGTGCGGGTGTCCGTGGTCGCCTCGAACGTGGAGTTCGCGGCGGCTCGTTACTTCAGGATGGTGGGATTGTCCTTCTTGGTGTTGCCCGCGTATTTCGCAAGCTCCTCCGCATGGTCGGTCTCCGCAGCGATGACGGCGTCGGCGAGCTCGGCTCCTTTGTCCTCGCATTCCACGGCCATGTCGGGGTCGCCGTGGACGGTGATGATGCCGCTTGGCCCTGGGAGCTTCATCATGTTGTACGTGTAGTGGGGGGTCGCCATGAATTTGGCAAAGTCTGGCGTCCCAGCATGCAGTGGTAGGGGCTGTGGAAGTTCACCAGCTCGAACTCGATTCGCTCAGTGCGGTAGTTCGCCAGTGTGCCGAAGGTGACGGGTAGCGTCACTTTTTCGATCGGGTATGCCTTCTGACCAGGGACGATACCTTGGAAGGTTGTCAGGGTCGGCTGGATTGCCGACTCCGAGAGCTGTAGCCTCTTGAACGTGTTCAGGTACATGATGTTGATGGAGCTCCCGCCGTCCATCAATGTCTTGGGTAGCCAGTAATCGGCCACTTTGGGCCTGACTACCAGGGCGACTCGCCCTGGCTACTCGATTCTGGGGGCATGGTCCTGGCGATTCCAAGTGATGCTCTGCTCGGACCAGTTGAGGAAGTGTGGGATGTCGAACTGTGTCACCGCATTGACGGCGACTGCATGGGCGAGCTCCTTCCTTTCAGGCTTGGTGCCGAGTCTTGTGAAGGTGTGTAGTGAGCCGACGGTGTTGCCGAAGCTGCCAGCGTTCCCGTTGTCCCGGGGTGGGTTGTTGTTGGGGTCCTCCCTTGCTGGCCTCGCCTTTTCAATCTCTTTGAGAGAGTGGCAATCCGCGGTGATGTGGGTGGTGGGTTTTCCCTCCCTTGTATGGTAGATGCAGGGCTGATTGAGCAGAGCAGCGGGATCGAATTTCGGCCTCACTGTATTGTTGGAACGGTTGTTTCCGCTGTCGCGGTAATTTCCTCCGTTGCGGTGGTAGCTCTTGGGGTCGCGCTGGCCGTAGCCGGTGTTGGTGACGAAGTCGACTCGCCCATCCGTGCAGCGCTTGCCGATGATGTGGGTGTTGCTATAGCGCATGTCGCGTAGACGGCCGCTATCGTGGAGGATGGTTCGGCGTCTTCCTCCCGACTCGTCGTTGGAGTCTTGGTTGGGGTCCTCCTCCGCATAGAGCTTGGCGATCTCGAGGAGGTCGGGGATGTTTTCGATCGTCCGGTAGACCCTCTTGATCTTAGCGACCAAGGGTTCATACCGGCACGCGTTCTTGAAGCAATGTATCGCCATATCTAGGTGGATGCCGGAGGCGTTGATCCATAGTTCTTGCCATCTTTGAATCCAGCGGTGAGTCGACTCGCGTTGGCCCTGGATGCATTGCTCCAGGTCTTCTATGGTGGTGGAGCGGGTGTAGGATTCCTCGAAGTGTCTGATGAAGGCGTCCCGCATTTCTTCCCAGGAATCAATGCTATCGGCGGGGAGGGTGTTGATCCATTGCCGAGTCGCACCCTCCATCATCAGGGGGAGATAGCGAGCGGCGAGGAGGTTGGTGTGGTCGGCGATTCCCATCGCCATGAGGTATGTGTCCAGCCAGACAGTGGGATCGTACGTCGGATCGTACTTTTCGATCTCCTTGGGAGCCTTGAAGTTGGCGGGGTATTTTTCCCCACGGATCATGGGCCCGAAGCATTGCGGTCCGACTCGAATGAGTCAGCCTCTTGGTTCCGGGTCGCGCGGTTGGTGAGGGTGTGCCTTAACTCGTTGGGTTGGCGCGCCCGCAACACCTGGTTGTTGATGATGTTTGTTCGAGCATCAACGGGCTGCCCGTTGGCGGCAAGCGTGTTATTCGCCGGTCGCGGCTTGTTGGTGGATAGCGCGGGGTTGGCTGCCCGTGGCTGGTTCGCCAGAGGCTGCGGTGGCGGCAGGTCAATGCGTTGGCGACGTGGGGTGACCGCTTGATGCCGCTCTGCTTGCTGAGGAATGGGAATACATCCACCCCCGCGAGTCGACTCCCGCAGCTTGTTGCTCGACGGCCCTGACGAGTAGGGCCTTGGCGTACTTGATCTGTAGCGCGCCGTCGCCTTGGACGTCGAGGTTGGCGACCGTGATGTCAGCCGCGACGACATTTTGCCATCGGGGTGGAGTAGAGTGGTAGTCCGTTGGCGTCGCGGGCTTGAGGCGAGATGATTATCTGCGGTTGGTTCGGCGGGGGCGTGCGGCCAATGGGTGGTGGAGGGGCTCCGGTCGCCGATGCGCCGGGTGGTGGTCTCGCGGGGTTGCTTCCGCCTGGCGGCACGTTCTCGCAGTATTCGCGCTCGGGCGCGCCTGCGGGGTCGCTTTCGTCATTGAAGTTCAGGACGCAGCCCTAGACGTTGGAGTTCAGGCGGGTCCTGATGCGGCGCTGGTGATAGAGCGATAGCTCCCGCGTTGTTTCCCGCTCGTGGCGGTATTTCTCACGCTCGGCGAGTTTGTTGCGTTGTGCCTCCGCGAGTCGCAGGCGGGCTTCGTCCACCTCTGTGGCCGTAGCGGTCGGCGTGGAGAATGGATCTGGCGGGGCGGCCATGCTGCCCGCCATGTAGATCGTGTTAAAGCGATTGGATCTGGCATCGAAGTCTTCAGGCGACTCCGAGCCAGAATCGGAATCGAAGATCACGAGGATGGAAGGGTCCTCGAAATCCTCCGGGTTTGAGAGTCGCGTGATGGAGTCCACTCGTGATGCGGCGGTGATAGATCCGTCGACCGAGGAAGGGGTCGCGGAGTCGGCGTCGTCATTTAGGGCCTCGTCGTTGGTGGCGACGTTGGTCTCGGCCGCATCGCTGGTGGCCGAGTCATACTCGGTGATGAGGCTCCTGATGGAGCGGACCTGCTCCTCCGAGAGCAGATCGCGGTGCGGCGGTGATCCGCCGAAGATCACCGTTGTAGCTGGGTCGACCGCGCTGGTGTAGCCGACGAAGAGGTTGATGGAGCCGACCGGCATCACCGCGCCGTGAGTGATCGGGCGTGTTGCCGGGATGTAGCTGCTGGGGAGGATCTATAAGATCCCACCGATGGCGATCATGCACCACACATGCAATGTCATTAGTGGATCAATGTGGTTTAGGAAAAGAACACACGTGGAATGTTACTAGTGGATCAATGTGGGTTTGGAAAAGAATACACATGCAATGTCACTAGTGGATCAATGTGGATTAGGAAAAGCACACACATGCAATGTCACTAGTGGATCAATGTGGTCTAGAAAAAGAACACGCATGTAGTGACTCCAGTGGATCAATGTAGTTTAGGAAAAGAACACACATGTAATTTTACCAGTGGATCCATGTGGTTTAGGAAAAAACACATGCAATGGCACTAGTGGATCAATGTAGTTTAGGAAAAGAACACACAAACAATGTCACCAATGGATCCATGTGGTTTAGGAAAAGAACGTATATGCAATGACCCTAGTGCATCAATGTGGTTTGGGAAAAGAACACAGATGCAATGTCATCAATGGATCAATGTGGTATAGGAAAAGAACACACATGCAATGACTCTAGTGGATCAATAACGCACATGCAATGTCACTAGTGGATCAATGTGCTTTTGGAAAAGCAGACACATGCAATTTCACTAGTGGATCCATGTCATTTAGGAAAAGAACACACATGCATTAACTCTAGTGGATACATGTGGTTTACGAAAAGAACACACATGCAATTTCACAACTGGATCCATGTGGTTTAGGAAAAGAATCCACATGCATTGACTCAAGTGGATACATGTGGTTTAGGAAAAGAACACACATGCAATTTCACGAGTGTATCCATCTGGTTTAGGAAAAGAACAAACATGCATTGACTCTAGTGGATGCATGTGGTTTAGGAAAATAACACGCATGCAATTTCACGAGTGGATCAATGTGGTTTAGGAACACACATGTAATGACTCTAGTGGATCAATGTAGTTTAGGAAAATAACACACATGCAATGGCACCAGTGGATCAATGTGGTTTAGGAAAAGAACACACATGCAATGTCACCAATGGATTCATGTGGTTTATGAAAATAATACACATGCAATGTCAATAGTGGATCAATTTGGTTTAGTAAAAGAACACACGTGCAATGTTACTAGTGGATCCATGTGGGTTAGGAAAAGAATACACATGCAGTGTCACTAGTGGATCAATGTGGTTTAGGAAATGAACACACATGCAATGTCACCAAAGAATCATTATGGTCTAGAAAAAGGACATGCATGGAGTGAGTCTAGTCGATCAATGTAGTTTAGGAAAAGAACACACATGCAATGTTACCAGTGGATCCATGTGGTTTAAGAAAAGAACACACATGAATTGACTCTAGTGGATACATGTGGTTTAGGAAAAGAATACGCATGCAATGTCACAAGTGGATCAATGTGGTTTAGGAAAATAACACACATGCAATGACTCTAATGGATCAATGTTGTTTAGGAAAAGAACACACATGCAATGGAACCAGTGGATCAATGTGGTTTAGGAAAAGAACACACATGCAATGTCACCAATGGATCCATGTGGTTTATGAAAAGAACACACATGCAATGTCACTAGTGGATCCATGTGGATTAGGAAAATAACACTTGTGGAATGTTACTAGTGGATCAATGTGGCTTAGGAAAATAATACACACGCAATGTCCCTAGTGGACCAATGTGGTTTAGGAAAAGAACACACATGCAATGTCACCAGTGGATCAATGTGGTTTAGAAAAAGAACACGCATGCAGTGACTCTAGTGGATCAATGTAGTTTAGGAAAAGAACACAACTGTAATTTCACTAGTGGATCCATGTTGTTTAGGAAAAGAACACACATGGATTAACTCTAGTGGATGCATGTGGTTTAGGAAAAGAACACACATGAAATTTCACTAGTGGATCCATGTGGTTTAGGAAAAGAACGCACATGCATTGACTCAAGTGGATACATGTGGTTTAGGACAAGAACACACATGCAATGTCACTAGTGGATCCATGTGGTTTAGGAAAAAAACACACAGGCATTGACTCAAGTGGATACATGTGGTTTAGGAAAAGAACACACATGCAATCTCACCAGTGGATCAATGTGGTTTAGGAAAATAACAAACATGCAATGACTCTAGTGGACCAATGTGGTTTAGGAAAAGAACACACATGCAATGGCACCAGTGGATCAATGTGGTTTAGGAAAAGAACACACATGCAATGTCACCAATGGATCCATGTGGTTTAGGAATGAATAGACATGCATTGACTCAAGTCGATCAATGTGGTGTAGGAAAAGAACACACATGCAATGTCACCAGTGGATCAATGTGGTTTAGGAAAATAACACACATGCAATGACTATAGTGGACCAATGTGGTTTAGGAAAAGAACACACATGCAATGGCACCAGTGGATCAATGTGGTTTAGGAAAAGAACACACATGCAATGTCACCAATGGATCCATGTGGTTTAGGAATGAACAAACATGCAATTACTCTAGTGGATCAATGTGGTGTAGGAAAAGAACACACATGCAATGTCACCAGTGGATCAATGTGGTTTAGGAAAATAACACACATGCAATGACTATAGTGGACCAATGTGGTTTAGGAAAAGAACACACATGCAATGGCACCAGTGGATCAATGTGGTTTAGGAAAAGAACACACATGCAATGTCACCAATGGATCCATGTGGTTTATGAAAATAACACACATGCAATGTCACTAGTGGATCCATGTGGATTAGGAAAATAACACTTGTGGAATGTTACTAGTGGATCAATGTGGCTTAGGAAAATAATACACACGCAATGTCCCTAGTGGACCAATGTGGTTTAGGAAAAGAACACACATGCAATGTCACCAGTGGATCAATGTGGTTTAGAAAAAGAACACGCATGCAGTGACTCTAGTGGATCAATGTAGTTTAGGAAAAGAACACAACTGTAATTTCACTAGTGGATCCATGTTGTTTAGGAAAAGAACACACATGGATTAACTCTAGTGGATGCATGTGGATTAGGAAAAGAACACACATGAAATTTCACTAGTGGATCCATGTGGTTTAGGAAAAGAACGCACATGCATTGACTCAAGTGGATACATGTGGTTTAGGACAAGAACACACATGCAATGTCACTAGTGGATCCATGTGGTTTAGGAAAAAAACACACAGGCATTGACTCAAGTGGATACATGTGGTTTAGGAAAAGAACACACATGCAATCTCACAAGTGGATCAATGTGGTTTAGGAAAATAACAAACATGCAATGACTCTAGTGGACCAATGTGGTTTAGGAAAAGAACACACATGCAATGGCACCAGTGGATCAATGTGGTTTAGGAAAAGAACACACATGCAATGTCACCAATGGATCCATGTGGTTTAGGAATGAATAGACATGCATTGACTCAAGTGGATCAATGTGGTGTAGGAAAAGAACACACATGCAATGTCACCAGTGGATCAATGTGGTTTAGGAAAATAACACACATGCAATGACTATAGTGGACCAATGTGGTTTAGGAAAAGAACACACATGCAATGGCACCAGTGGATCAATGTGGTTTAGGAAAAGAACACACATGCAATGTCACCAATGGATCCATGTGGTTTAGGAATGAACAAACATGCAATTACTCTAGTGGATCAATGTGGTGTAGGAAAAGAACACACATGCAATGTCACCAGTGGATCAATGTGGTTTAGGAAAATAACACACATGCAATGACTATAGTGGACCAATGTGGTTTAGGAAAAGAACACACATGCAATGGCACCAGTGGATCAATGTGGTTTAGGAAAAGAACACACATGCAATGTCACCAATGGATCCATGTGGTTTAGGAATGAACAAACATGCAATTACTCTAGTGGATCAATGTGGTGTAGGAAAAGAACACACATGCAATGTCACCAGTGGATAAATGTGATATAGGAAAAGAACATACATGCAATGACTCTAGTGGATCAATGTGGCTTAGGAAAATAATACACACGCAATGTCCCTAGTGGATCAATGTGGTTTATTAAAAGAATGAACATGCAATGTCACTAGTGGATCAATGTGCTTTAGGAAAAGAACACACATGCAATGACTCTAGTGGATCTATGTGGTTTAGGAAAGTTACACACATGCAATGACTCTAGTGGATCAATATGATTTAGAAAAAAACACACATGCAATGACTCTAGTGGATCCATGTGGTTTAGGAAAATAACACACATGCAATAACTCTAGTGTATCCATGTTGTTCAGAAAAAGAACACCCATGCAATGTCACTAGTGGATCAATGTGGTTTAGGAAAAGAACACACATGAAATGTCACCTATGGATAAATGTGGTTTAGGAAAAGAAAACACATTCAATGACTCTAGTGGATCCATGTGGTTTAGGAAAAGAACACACATGCAATGTCTCTAGTGGATGAATGAGGTTTAGGAAAGGAACACACATGTAATGACTCGACTTGATCAATGTGGTTTAGGAATAGAACAAACATGCAATGACTCTAGTGGATAAATGTGGTATAGGAATAGAACACACATGTAATGATTCTAGTGGATAAATGTGGTTTAGGAAAAGAAGACACATGCAATGTCACCGGTGGATCAATCTTTAGAAAAAGAACACACATGCAATAACTCTAGTGGATCAATGTACTATAGGAAAAGAACACACATGCAATTACACCAGTGGATCCATGTGGATTAGGAAAAGAACACACATCTATTAAATCTAGTGAATACATGTGGTTTAGGAAAAGACCACACATGAAATTTCACTAGTGGATCCATGTGGTTTAGGAAAAGAACGCACATGCAATGTCACCACTGGATCCATGTGGTTTAGGAAAAGAACACACATGCATTCACTCTAGTGGACCAATGTGGTATAGGAAAAGAACACACATGCAATGGCACCAGTAGATCAATGTGGTTTATGAAAAGAACACACATGCAATGTCACTAGTGGATAAATGTGATTTAGGAAAAGAACAGATGTGCAATGTCACTAGTGGATCAATGTGGGTTAGGAAATGAATACACATGCAGTGTCACGAGTGGATCAATGTTGTTTAGGAAAAGAACACATATCCGATGTCACTAGTGGATCAATATGGTTTACAAAAAGAACACATATGTAGTGACTCTAGTGGATCAATGTAGTTTAGGAAAAGAACACACATGTAATTTCACTAGTGGATCCATGTGGTTTATGAAAAGAACACACATGCATTAACTCTAGTGCATACATGTGGTTTAGGAAAAGAGCACACATGAAATTTCACTAGTGGATCCATGTGGTTTAGGAAAAGAATACATATGCATTGAATCTAGTGGATAAATGTTGTTTAGGAAAAGAACACACATGCAATGTCACGAGTGGGTCAATGTGGTTTAGGAAAAAACACACATGCAATGGCACCAGTGGATCAATGTAGTTTAGGAAAAGAACACACAAGCAATGTCACCAATGGATCCATGTGGTTTAGGAAAAGAACATACATGCAATGACTCTAGTGGATAAATGTGGTTAAGGAAAAGAACACACATGCAATGACTCTAGTGGATCACTGTGGTTTAGGAAAAGAACACACATGCAATGGCACCAGTGGATCAATGTGGTTTAGGAAAAGAACACACATGCAATGTCACCAATGGATCCATGTGGTTTAGAAAAGAACATACATGCAATGACTCTAGTGGATCAATTTGGTTTAGGAAAACAACACACATGCAATGTCACCAGTGGATCAATGTGGTATAGGGAAAGGATACACATGCAATGACTCTAGTGGATCAATGTGGTTTAGTAAAAGAATGAACACCTAATGTCACTAGTGGATCAATGTGCTTTAGGAAAAGAACACGCATGCAATGACTCTAGTGGATCTATGTGGTTTAGGAAAAGAACACACATGCAATGACTCTAGTGGAAAAATGTGGTTTAGAAAAAGAACACACATGCGATGACTCTAGTGGATCCATGTGGTTTAGGAAAAAACACACATGCTATGACTCTAGTGTCTCCATGTGGTTTAGAAAAAGAACACACATGAAATGCCACCTGTGGATCAATGTGGTTTAGGAAAAGAAAACACATGCAATGACTCTAGTGGATCCATGTGGTTTAGGAAAAGAACACACATGCAATGTCTCTAGTGGATGAATGTGGTTTAGGAAAAGAACACACATGCAGTGACTCCACTTGATCAATGTGGTTTAGAAAAAGAACGCACATGAAGTGACTCTAGTGGATCAATGTGGTTTAGTAATAGAACACACATGCAATGACTCTAGTGGATTAATGTGGTTTAGGAAGAGAACACACATGCAATGTCACCACCGGATCAATGTGGTTTAGAAAAAGATCACATATGCAGTGACTCTAGTGGATCAATGTAGTTTAGGAAAAAGAACACATGCAATTTCACCAGTGGATCCATGTGGTTTAGGAAAAGAACACACATGCATTAACTCTAGTGGATACATGTGGTTTAGGAAAGGAACACACATGCAATTTCACCAGTGGATCCATGTGTTTTCGGAAAAGAACGCATATGCATTTACTCAAGTGGATACATGTGGTTTAGGAAAAGAAAACACATGCAATTTCACCACTGGATCCTTGTGGTTTAGGAAAATAACGCACATGCATTGACTCTAGTGAATACATGTGGTTTAGGAAAAGAACACGCATGCAGTGTCACAAGTGGATCAATGTGGTTTAGGAAAATAACAGACATGCAATGACTCTAGTGGATCAATGTGGTTTAGGAAAAGAACACACATGCAATGGCACCAGTGGATCAATGTGGTTTAGGAAAAGGACACACATGCAATGTCACCAATGGATCCATGTGGTTTATGAAAAGAACACACATTCAATGTCACTAGTGGATCAATGTGATTTAGGAAATTAACACACGTGCAATGTTACTAGTGGATCAATGTGGGTTAGGAAAAGAATACACATGCAGTGTCACTAGTGGATCAATGTGGTTTAGGAAAAGAACACACAAGAAATGTCCCAAATGGATCCATGTGGTTTAGGAAAAGAACATACATGCAATGACTCTAGTGGATAAATGTGGTTAAGGAAAAGAACACACATGTAATGACTCTAGTGGATCAATGTGGTTTAGGAAAAGAACACACATGCAATGTCACCAATGGATCCATGTGGTTTAGGAAAGAACTTACATGCAATGACTCTAGTGGATCAATGTGGTTTAGGAAAAGAACGCACATGCATTGACTCTAGTGGATCAATTTGGTTTAGGAAAACAACACACATGCAATGTCACCAGTGGATCAATGTGGTATAGGGAAAGAACACACATGCAATGACTCTAGTGGATCTATGTGGTTTAGGAAAAGAACACACATGCAATGACTCTAGTGGAAAAATGTGGTTTAGAAAAATAACACACATGCAATGACTCTAGTGGATCCATGTGGTTTAGGAAAAGAAAACACATGCAATGACTCTAGTGGATCCTCGTGGTTTAGGAACAGAACACACATGCAATGTCTCTAGTGGATGAATGTGGTTTAGGAAAAGAACACGCATGCAGTGACTCCACTTGATCAATGTGGTTTAGGAAAAGAACGCACATGAAGTGACTCTAGTGGATCAATGTTGTTTAGTAATAGAACACACATGCAATGACTCTAGTGGATTAATGTGGTTTAGGAAAAGAACACACATGGAATGTCACCAGCGGATCAATGTGGTTTAGAAAAAGAACACACATGCAGTGACTCTAGTGGATCAATGTACTTTAGGAAAAAGAACACATGCAATTTCACCAGTGAATCCATGTGGTTTAAGAAAAGAACACACATGCATTAACTCTAGTGGATACATGTGGTTTACGAAAAGAACACACATGCAATATCACAAGTGGATCCATGTGTTTTCAGAAAAGAACACACATGCATTAACTCAAGTGGATACATGTGGTTTAGGAAAAGAACACACATGCAATTTCACCAGTGGATCCATGTGGTTTAGGAAAATAACACACATGCATTGACTCTAGTGGATACATGTGGTTTAGGAAAAGAACACACATGCAATGTCACAAGTGGATCAATGTGGTTTAGGAAAATAACAGACATGCAATGACTCTAGTGGATCAATTTGGTTTAGGAAAAGAACACACATGCAATGGCACCAGTGGATCAATGTGGTTTACGAAAAGAACACACATGCAATGTCACCAATGGATCCATGCAGTTTATGAAAAGAACACACATTCAATGTCACTAGTGGATCAATGTGGTTTAGGAAAATAACACACGTGCAATGTTACTAGTGGATCAATATGGGTTAGGAAAAGAATACACATGCAGTGTCACTAGTGGATCAATGTGGTTTAGGAAAAGAACACACATGCAATGTCACCAGTGGATTAATGTGGTTTAGAAAAAAACACGCATGCAGTGACTCTAGTGGATCAATGTAGTTTAGGAATAGAACACACATGCAATGACTCTAGTGTATTAATGTGGTTTAGGAAAAGAACACACATGCAATGTTACCAGTGGATCAATGTGGTTTAGAAAAAGAACACACATGCAATAACTCTAGTGGATCAATGTAGTTTAGGAAAATGAACACATGCAATTTCACTAGTGGATCCATGTGGTTTAGCAAAAGAACACACATGCATTAACTCTAGTGGATTCATGTGGTTTAGGAAAAGAACACACATGCAATTTCACAAGTGGATCCATGTGGTTTAGGAAAAGAACGCACATGCACTGACTCAAGTGGATACAGGTGGTTTAGGAAAATAACACACATGCAATTTCACCAGTGGATCTATGTGGTTTAGGAAAAGAACACACATGCATTGACTCTAGTGGATACATGTGGTTTAGGAAAAGAACACGCATGCAATGTCACAAGTGGATCAATGTGGTTTAGGAAAATAAAACACATGCAATGACTCTAGTGGATAAATGAGAATATCATTTTGCGGCCCGAAAGTTGGGTCGCCCAGGCAACGTGGTACCCAAGTTGATTTTTATCACCGCGATTCGAAAAGTTGGGGCGCCAATTGCTGAGAGGGGTCTTTCGAGTGAATGATGACCAAACCCAATATTTTCAAATCGCGCGCCGTTAAGTCAGGATATTCCATTACACTAGTTCCTGGTGTGCCCCTCCTTCGCCGGTCACTCTTCTTAGCCACCCGGCACGTGTCGTAGGGGAAATCCATTATTGTACTTTCCTAACTCTCGACACTGAATCATGCTGCTGTGGCGGCGGCGGTCCCTTTTCTTCCCTTCCCCGACCCTAAATCTGTCGGCGGTGGAGGACCTTTTTTCTCCCTCCCTCGACACTGAATCCGACGGCGGCGGCCCAGCATGTCTTGCAAGGCGAAGGTTGTAGCTACGTCGTCGACTGAAAAGGGTCCGTCGGGGTCCAAGTCTAGGCCTCAACACGTAGCAGCGGCGAGGTCTTCAGCCCCGGTTAGCGAGGAGGCCAGCAAGGATTCTGCTCCCAAGGTACCTATGAGCAGCGGGTTGAAGAGAAAAGCAAGGCCGGCGGTGGATTGTTCGGCTCGGGTGGGCAGATGCAGCACTCATATCTCGAAGAAAAAAACCCAGAAGAGCGAGAGGTGAATTTTTCTTATCTGTGCCTTATCTTGCAAGTATATTAGTTACGGCATAATTGAATCGAATGAACTGAAATGTTCCCATTTTTAATCAAATTAGGCACAACTTTGATACAAGGGACCTATATGTAGCATCCCAATTGTCTAACAATTCTAATGCTACTTGGTAGAGTAATATAATGGCTACTTCAAATATATAATTGTTGCATCATAATTATGTCCTGCTCATGTCATCATGCCACCTTGCATTTGAGCATCATATAAAACCCATTTTGATTTGGTTCTTATCTCATATGCATTATTAATTGTATTTGCCTCTT